>ML058515.1:4589095-5789095 GCA_003013855.2 Liriodendron chinense | reverse complement strand
TTTCGATAACGAGCAATACGTTGTTGATATGCTGCCGCTCGTACTTGGGAGGCGTTTCTACGTTCTTCCAAGAGATCGAGATGAAGGCGAAGGTCTTCCTGATTGCTCGCGGGGTCATATTGCTCGATCCGATACGAGGGCACTTGAATTTCCACTGGTACTACTGCGTCGACACCAAATGCTAAGGAAAAAGGGGTCTCACCCGTTAACGTACGAGTGGTAGTCCTATACGCCCATAATACTTCTGGTAGAAGTTCTGGCCATTCACCTTTGCATTCACCAAGCTTGGTTTTTAAATGGTGCTTAATGATTTTGTTTACTGCCTCGACCTGCCCATTCGCCTGAGGATGATATGGAGAAGTGCGGAGATTATGTATCTTCCATTTTTCACAGAATTCATCAAAGGCTGCGTTGTCAAACTGCGTTCCGTTGTCGGTAATTATAGTGTGAGGAAGTCCGAAACGGCATATGATATTTCTCCATATGAACTTAGTGGTTTGTTTCTTAGTAATCTTGGCTAATGGTTCTGCCTCGGCCCATTTGGTGAAGTAATCAACCGCTACAATCGTGAACTTATTTTGTCCCTTCCCCATGGGTAAAGGCCCGATGATATCTGAAAGTGCGGTTTCACCGCTTGTAGAGACACTTGGAGATATGTCTATGGACCTAGAGGGGGGGTGAATAGGACCTTTTTAAAATTCTTTTCGCCTACTTATGCAATTCAACAAGTTTAAGCTAGGTAAGCAAGAACACCTTGGCTTCCAAGCCTTGGTGGGTCCAATCACAAGACTAGCAAGAGTTAAGCAATAACCAACCCTAGTCTAAGCATGCATAGGTAAGAAAATGATTCAACTAATTAAGCTACTAACCTATGCACCTTGTGTAGACTTATGAGATTGGATCAATGAGCTCAAGTCTACACAAGTAGTGAAGGTAAATCTTGTGCAAGGATGCCTAAAAAGTGCCTAGCATGCATTCATATCAATCATTCATAATTAAGCAATTAAACTAACAATGCAAAGATATCAATGTGCTCAATAACAATCACAAACACAAGGATGTATAGTGGTTCGACTACGTGTCTACTCCACTCCCGGTTCAAGTACTCAACCCCTTTGAGCACACCGGCATTCACTATCGGAGGTTTTAAATGAGGTTCACCTCTCAACCTTTACACGGAGGTTTTATCGGTTCACCTCTCAACCGTATCCGGAGTTTTAGACATAGGCTAACTCTCAACCTTATCGCACGTTTACTCCCGTGTCGGAGGCTCCCCCTTGGAGACTTAGTTTAGGCCCGGCTGACGGGCCAAGGAACGGCTAACGTCCCTAAGGCGAGTTGACAAACAAACTCTAAAATGGACTCTCAAATGAGACAACTTACTTGTCGGATGAGCCCCTTGTTTAGCGCCGTATTGGGTTGCTTGATCTTTGCTCTCCCGTGCTTCAATCAGCTTCCCTTTGCTCCCTCGATTGTGCCGCCGTTGCGTTGCCAATGCCTCAGCCACATTCGATCAAACACCTTGCATGCGATGCCTTAAAAAGCCCAAGGTGCTAGGAGGATGGGTGAATCTCATACATGGGATGTGGAGGTTGTTCCAACTAGGAGATTCACCTAGAGAGTCTTCTAGAGGTCTTGGACAAAGGATATACCTATGTGGAATAATGTCACACCTCTAGATTTGAGAGAGGAATCAAGTCATCTCTTGATAGCATTTGAATGCCCATACTTGTGTTTGAAACACAAGGGATATGACTTGAAAACCTCCTCTTTGAGGCCCCAAAAGATGTACAAGATGAGTATGGAATGGGCTCTCAAAAACTTCTCTCCATTACCCAAGAATGGAGCACCATATATATAGAAAAGAGGGCTCCAACGGCTCTAAAACGGGCAGAAAACGGTCATAAACGACCTGACCCGACCGGTCACGACCGGTCGGAGTCCCCTGCTGCAAGAAGCCACAAGCACAGGCCAAATACACTGGCCGACCGGTCATGACCGGTCGGCCTCCTTAGCTGGATGGGCAGAAAAACTCTGGCCGACCGGTCATGACCGGTCGGACCCCTCTGCTGTCCAAATGAAGCCTCCAGGCCGACCGGTCATGACCGGTCGGCCATACCTGCTGGCCATATTGAAATGTAAAGGGCCGACCGGTCATGACCGGTCGGCTGGCCATTGCAAAGTAGCAAGGCTGCTGGCCGACCGGTCATGACCGGTCGGACCAGCCTGGTTCTCCCCTCCATAAAGCTGAACACTTCTTTCTTCAGCTAGATGTTTTAGGCCAAGGTTAGGGTGATCAAAAGGGACACCTAGGGCCTATCAATGATGACTAAAAGGTTCTAAATATGGTCAAGGTCATCAAGGATACAAAGGGGTTAGGTTTTGGTCGAGGTTAAGGCACCAAGGCATCTCATATACCTGAATCTTCTTCCTTGATGTGGCTGGACGTCTTGAGTCTTCGGTCTTCGTCTTCATTGGGCTCAACCGACACAAGACTCACAGCTGTAAGTGATTGACAAACAAGGTGCACTAGTATGCCACGAAAAAGTGCACTAACAATCTCCCCCTTTGTCAATTACTTACAAAAACTTAACCTACCAAAACAAATTACATGTTCAAGATATTACAATGATAAAGCATAAATTACAGGACTCTTGACATGCCTAAACTAAGCTGCTCCTCTTCAGTTTGCTCCCCCACAACCTGTCAATCCCTGCATCACAAAACAAAGCAAACTAGTTTCGGTGGGATTTGATCTTTCTCCCCCTTTTTGTTAGCAATTGACAAACTATTCTCTCCCCCTTAATGATATGCCAATAAGGGTAAGGTAAGAGAAGATAGTGTGTCGCAGTTATAACTATAAGCTCATGCTAAAACGGAGAGTGTGGGGTGCATGAATCATTAATACATGGAGCATGCTAAGAAACATGATTAACAGGAAGATATAACTGTCTAAGCATAGGTAATCATGCAATATTGGTCAAGAACATACATTTACAATGAAGCACAAAGGGCTTATAGCCCAATCAACCAACCTCCCCTAGTGGTATATCAAGACCAATACTAGGCAAAGATTAGCATACATGAAGCATAAAACTCAAGATGATTAGCTAATCTAAGCAGGATGACAATCCAGCAAGCAAATATATTAATTAAAAACAAGGCTAAATCATCAAAAATTGGACGATTGAGGCTGGAATCCTCTGATTTGCCCATTAAAACATAAATGAGGCTGAAATCCTCAGATTTACCAATAAAAGCATAACTAGCTACCCTCTCTAACCATGTTCAGTTTAAAAAGCCAAAGGGTAGCAAAGTTCCACAACACCCTCATAGAATGTAGCATGAGGTGAGGGGTTGGGAACACCTTCACCTAGAAGGGATAGCGGTTGGGATCCCCTCTTAGATAATCTGGTAAAGGGGTCGTGATGGAGGCCGAGAGAGCAAGATCTTTATGTTGGCTCTCATCATCAGATTCGGACTCCTCCGTATCATCCCAAGTGGCAGCCATGGCCTTTTTACCTTTCGGTTTAGGCCCTTCCGGACATTCCGGGGCAATATGGCCACGACGACCGCAACCGTAACAACGGACGGATGAAGGTATGGATGATTTTCCTGTACGTTTATCACCCTTCTTGTCCTTCTTGTCACGGCTATTCCCTCTATCAAATTTGAGGAATCTCTTAAATTTTTTGTTCAATTGTTCTTCCTCATCATCCTCATCATCGCTATCATCCTCCGTCTCACTTTTGATTTTCTTGTGTCTGTGAGAGGACTTGAAGGCGATGTTTTTCCTTCTAGAGTGGGCTTTAAAGCCTAGCTCAAAGGTTTGTAGGGAACCTATGAGTTCTTCAACTTTCATGGTATTAAGATCCCTACACTCTTCAATGGTGGTGACTTTAGAAGAGAACCGATCCGGAAGAGATCTCAGGATTTTCCTACAAAGCCTATGTTCCGGAACCGGATCCCCTAAGCCCCACATATCATTTGTGATTTTGTTCAGTTTGGTATAAAATTCAGTAAACGTTTCATCCTCCTCCATAGTAATATTTTCAAAGAGAGTGGAGAGGCGCTGGAGTTTAGAATTTTTAACAACATTTGTTCCTTCATGGGTAACTTCCAGAATATCCCATGCTTGTTTACTGGTAGTGCAATTTTGGATCCGACCAAATTCTTCTCTTGATACTGAACAAAATATGGCATTCAGGCCTTTGGCATTATTAATACGTTGAGCTTTTTCATGAGCAGTCCACAATGCCTTGTCTTTTGGCCTGAGAACATCCGGCTCACCCTCCTTAGAAATAGTAACCATTGGGGGTTCATATCCAAAATCAACCATGTCCCTCACATCCGAATCAATGGATTCCAAGAAGATGCGCATTCGGGCTTTCCAATATGGATAATTTGACCCATCAAAGAAAGGAGGCTTAGTGACGGATGAAGAGTCCTCTCTAGACATATTTTCAAGTTTCTCTTTAGGATCTACCTCTAGGCAATTAAGCCCTTAAAGAGGAACCCTCTCTGATACCAATTGAAAGTGCGGTTTCACCGCTTGTAGAGACACTTGGAGATATGTCTATGGACCTAGAGGGGGGGTGAATAGGACCTTTTTAAAATTCTTTTCGCCTACTTATGCAATTCAACAAGTTTAAGCTAGGTAAGCAAGAACACCTTGGCTTCCAAGCCTTGGTGGGTCCAATCACAAGACTAGCAAGAGTTACGCAATAACCAACCCTAGTCTAAGCATGCATAGGTAAGAAAATGATTCAACTAATTAAGCTACTAACCTATGCACCTTGTGTAGACTTATGAGATTGGATCAATGAGCTCAAGTCTACACAAGTAGTGAAGGTACATCTTGTGCAAGGATGCCTAAAAAGTGCCTAGCATGCATTCATATCAATCATTCATAATTAAGCAATTAAACTAACAATGCAAAGATATCAATGTGCTCAATAACAATCACAAACACAAGGATGTATAGTGGTTCGACTACGTGTCTACTCCACTCCCGGTTCAAGTACTCAACCCCTTTGAGCACACCGGCATTCACTATCGGAGGTTTTAAATGAGGTTCACCTCTCAACCTTTACACGGAGGTTTTATCGGTTCACCTCTCAACCGTATCCGGAGTTTTAGACATAGGCTAACTCTCAACCTTATCGCACGTTTACTCCCGTGTCGGAGGCTCCCCCTTGGAGACTTAGTTTAGGCCCGGCTGACGGGCCAAGGAACAGCTAACGTCCCTAAGGCGAGTTGACAAACAAACTCTAAAATGGACTCTCAAATGAGACAACTTACTTGTCGGATGAGCCCCTTGTTTAGCGCCGTATTGGGTTGCTTGATCTTTGCTCTCCCGTGCTTCAATCAGCTTCCCTTTGCTCCCTCGATTGTGCCGCCGTTGCGTTGCCAATGCCTCAGCCACATTCGATCAAACACCTTGCATGCGATGCCTTGAAAAGCCCAAGGTGCTAGGAGGATGGGTGAATCTCATACATGGGATGTGTAGGTTGTTCCAACTAGGAGATTCACCTAGAGAGTCTTCTAGAGGTCTTGGACAAAGGATATACCTATGTGGAATAATGTCACACCTCTAGATTTGAGAGAGGAATCAAGTCATCTCTTGATAGCATTTGAATGCCCATACTTGTGTTTGAAACACAAGGGATATGACTTGAAAACCTCCTCTTTGAGGTCCCAAAAGATGTACAAGATGAGTATGGAATGGGCTCTCAAAAACTTCTCTCCATTGCCCAAGAATGGAGCACCATATATATAGAAAAGAGGGCTCCAACGGCTCTAAAACGGGCAGAAAACGGTCATAAACGACCTGACCCGACCGGTCACGACCGGTCGGAGTCCCCTGCTGCAAGAAGCCACAAGCACAAGCCAAATACACTGGCCGACCGGTCATGACCGGTCGGCCTCCTTAGCTGGATGGGCAGAAAAACTCTGGCCGACCGGTCATGACCGGTCGGACCCCTCTGCTGTCCAAATGAAGCCTCCAGGCCGACCGGTCATGACCGGTCGGCCATACCTGCTGGCCATATTGAAATGTAAAGGGCCGACCGGTCATGACCGGTCGGCTGGCCATTGCAAAGTAGCAAGGCTGCTGGCCGACCGGTCATGACCGGTCGGACCAGCCTGGTTCTCCCCTCCATAAAGTTGAACACTTCTTTCTTCAGCTAGATGTTTTAGGCCAAGGTTAGGGTGATCAAAAGGGACACCTAGGGCCTATCAATGATGACTAAAAGGTTCTAAATATGGTCAAGGTCATCAAGGATACAAAGGGGTTAGGTTTTGGTCGAGGTTAAGGCACCAAGGCATCTCATATACCTGAATCTTCTTCCTTGATGTGGCTGGACGTCTTGAGTCTTCGGTCTTCGTCTTCATTGGGCTCAACCGACACAAGACTCACAGCTGTAAGTGATTGACAAACAAGGTGCACTAGTATGCCACGAAAAAGTGCACTAACAATATCGACCCCCCACTGAGCGAAAGGCCAAGTGCTGTCAACTGGAGTCATCCGTTCGGAAGGTACATGGGGTATAGGTGAGTATCGCTGGCACTTATCACATTTTTTAGAAAATTCAATTGCATCTGCTTTCATAGTAGGCCAATAATATCCTTGCCGCATCGCCTTATATGCTAGGGATCGCCCCCTGGGGTGATTACCACAAGCCCCCTGTTGTACTTCGTCTAGAACATGAAGTGCTTCTTCTGGATGAAGACACCTTAAATAAGGCAAGGAGAAACTTTTTCGCAACAATATTCTGTCTTGCAAGGTGTACCTGGAAGCTCGAAGCCGAATTTGTCTTGCAGCTTTCTTGTCGTCTGGTAGATATCCGTCTCTGAGATAAAGGATGATGGGATCCATCCAGCACGGAGACGATTGTACCGATATTACTTGCTCAAGAGCCGATTGTTCGATACTTAGGTTCTGACGATGCTCGATGGGGATCGAGTGTGCTATCTCAGATTCTGGTGCAGAAGCGAGCTTAGCCAGTGAGTCGGCAAGTTGGTTCTGCTCGCGAGGAATATGAATTATTTCATAGGTCTTCAGTTTTGCGAGCAGGATGAGTACACGAGACTTGTATAAGGCCATCCTTTCTTCTTTGGCTTCAAATTCACCAAGAACTTGGTTGACAATGAGCTGGGAGTCGCTATGAATCAACAGATTTTGAATTACAAGGATAATGGCTAGTTCGAGGTCGACGATCAGGGCCTCATATTCTGCTTCATTATTTGAGATGTGAGAATCGAAACGTAGAGCATATTGGAAATGCGACCAGTCAGGATCCACTAAAATCAGGCCTGCTCCGCTACCAGTGGCCCATGACGACCCGTCCACGAAGAGTGACCAAGGAGGCTGGTCGCTGGTCATGGTATTATCATCAAGAGAGTATGTGAATTCGGCTGATGAAGTCAGCCACGGCCTGGCCCTTAACTGCGGTTCTAGGACAGAAGGAGATATCGTGCTCGCTGATCTCAACTGCCCATTTAGTTAACCGTCCGGAAGCCTCAGGTTTTTGAAGGACTTGTCGTAGCGGATGATTTGTCGGTACTAAATAGCGTGGGCTTGAAAGTATGGTCGCAGTTTTCGAGCTGCCGTGACTAAGGCTAGTGCCAGTTTCTCCATATCAGAATACCTAGTTTCTGCATCAACCATTGCTCGACTGATATAATAAACGGGCCTCTGCACCCCGGAATCTTCTCTTATTAAAGCGGCACTAACGGCCGTAGTGGACACAGAGAGATAAAGAATGAGTTACTCATGTGCTACAGGTTTAGATAAAATGGGGGGTGTGCTCATGTATATCTTCAATTGTTGAAAGGCTTCCTCACATTGTGGCGTCCATTTCCAATCAGACTTGGCCGTTGCACGAAGGAGTTTGAAGAATGGTAAACATTTGTCTAATGCTCGCGAGATGAACCTGTTTAACGATGCGATGCGACCAGCCAGACGCTGGACGTCCTTCAGAGTGGTGGGGGATTTCATCTCTATCAATGCTTTTATTTTCTCAGGATTAACCTCAATTCCACGTTGGCCAACTATGAACCCGAGAAATTTTCCTGCAGACACACCGAACGCACATTTTTCTGGGTTCAATTTCATTTGATACCTCCTCATTAGGTCGAAGGCTTCTCGAAGATCAGAAATGTGGTCATCTTCTACGATGCTTTTCACGAGCATGTCGTCAATATAAACTTCCATATTCCTACCGATTTGAGCATTGAACATTTTGTTTACAAGACGTTGATAAGTGGCCCCTGCATTTTTAAGACCGAACGGCATTACCTGGTAGCAATATAATCCTCGGTCTATGATGAAGGCGGTATGCTGGCTATCAGGTGGGTGCATCGTGATCTGGTTGTAACTAGAATAAGCATCCATAAAGCTAAGCAGAGCGTGTCCAGCTGTTGAATCGACCAACTGGTCAATTCGCGGCGTCGGGAAGCTATCTTTGGGACATGCTTTATTCAAGTCTGAATAGTCGACGCACATTCTCCATTTGCCATTAGCTTTCCGGACGAGAACCATGTTCGCGACCCACTCTGGGTAGTCAACTTCTTTTATGAAATTGACCGTGAGTAGCTTTTCAACTTCAACTTTGATCGCCATTTGCCTCTCTGCAGTGAAGGCTCGTAGACGCTGGTGTACGGGTTTATGCTTTGGATCGATATTGAGATGATGCACGATGACGTTGGGGTCGATGCCTGGCATATCTTTATGAGACCAAGCAAACACGTCCTGGTATTCAGTGAGGAAACAGATCAAATCTTCGCGGTGGACACAGGTTAAAGAGGATCCAATGTACACGATCTTAGACGGGTCGTCTTCGGTCAGATGAATCGCCACTGTTTCCTCCCCAGGATTTCCTAACTTAAGAGCGTTTTCTCTCGGATCCAACGAGGTGTTGGAGGAAAAGTTAGGTGAACCTTGTGCTATCTCCATAACGGGTGTCGCTTGAGCCTTCTTTCGATCTTGGAGGGCTATCTGGTAACAAGATCGTGCCTCCTGCTGACTTCCTCGCACGACTCCGATACCATTTGGGGTAGAAAATTTAACACACAAATATGAAGGATGCAAGGACGCTCCAACCTTAGTAAGAGATGGCCGCCCCAAAATTGCGTTATACGCTGATTTTCGATCCACGACAAGGAAGTTTATGAAGACGGTGGTCTTCGCTGGACTCTCTCCAAAAGTTACTGGGAGATCGATACTTCGTTCAGGTGTTACTACCTCACCTCCGAAGCCTACTAGGGGGGTCGAAACTGGCTTGAGTAGGCTTCTGGCCAGTGCCATTTTGTTGAAAGCCTCCAAGTATAGAATATCGGCTGAGCTACCTGTATCCACCATAATTCGATGAGTCAAATAATTTGATACCTTCAATGTGACTAAAATGGAGTCTTCGTGAGGGAAGTGAATTCCCTTTGCATCTTCGAGAGTGAAGGAAATTGGAGGATGGCTGGTTTTTGACGAGCTAGACGTCTGTTCCAACCAGTAGATTTGCTGGGGTTCTCTGGATGCCTTTCGAGTGTATGCTTTTCTTGAAGCTTGAGAGTCACCCCCGCAAGCTGGTCCCCCAACGATAGTGCGAATTTCTCCTGTGGGCTTAGCGTCCTCTTGGTCAGTTTGATGATGAGGCGGTTCCTTTTGGCGAGATGAGGTCTTCGCCCTTTCTGGTGATCGATTTTTACAAGCAACATAATCCTGGAGATGGCCTTTTCGAATAAGGGCTTCGATATGGTCTCGTAGAGAGATGCAGTCCTGGGTCCTATGCCCGTGATCTTTGTGGAGGTAACAGAACTTGCTCTTGTCTCTCTTCTCGGGATCGGATTTGATCTTTGCAGGCCACTTTACATATGGCTTGTGTTTAATCTCCATTAGAACCTTTTCATGAGACCGATTAAGAGGAGTGTAGTTATGATATTTACCGGAGTAAGGCTTCTTGGGAGAACGATCGCGTTGATCACGACGATATTTTTTATCTGCAGAAGAGGTTCCCTCTGGCTTGCGTTTCTTACCCTGTGCCCCATGGCGTGTCAATGCGACTTCTTCTGCATTGATGTACTTCTGAGCTTTGGCTTGGAATTCTGCCATAGTTTTCGGTGGGCTTTTATCCAAGGAACACCTGAATTTCTCGCTCGTTATCCCTGCTATGAGGGCTGCGAGCCCTTTTTCCTCGGTATAACCTTCAGTTTGAACGGCTTCAGTGGTGAATCGTACTGTGAACTCTTTTATCGTTTCCCCATGCTGCTGTTTTAGATTCATTAGATGGGAAGCTGGCTTCTTGACGCGGATGCTTCCCATGAATTGAGAAAGGAATATCTCCGATAATTGAGAAAAGGAGCTGATGGAACGAGGCTTTAATCCTCGGAACCACGTACGAGCTGCCTCCTTCAATGTTAGGGAAAAAGCCCTACACATGATTTCTGAACCATGTCCCTCCAACTCCATGAGGGACCTGTATGTTTCCAGGTGTTCAAGAGGGTCGCCAATACCTGTGTACGGGGTGATAACAGGCGTTCGATACTTTCTGGGTAACGGGGCTTCCATAACCTCGCTGGTGAAGGGGGATTCGGATTGATGAATCGCTGCCATGACTGCAGATGGTCGATTTGCCTGGTATCGCTGTTCCATGACATGAAAACGATCATGGATTCTTTTGAGATCTCCTTCACATGGTAGGGTATAGCTTGATGTTTCGGCGGTGGAGCCCTGCGGTTGAGGTTGTCAAGACGAGCTAGAATGTATAGAATGTGGAGACGGCACAGGGGGATGGCTGCCAAGTGGTGGGACCTATGGTTCGTCCATAGAATGTCTGGAAGCCACCGGTATGGGATGAGGTGGTAAACCTTCGGAGGGTTGTCTTTATGGTTCGGGGAAATGCTGATCAAGCCGATTCGACAGGGCTTGAACTCCGGCATTTAGACTCAGAAGAGTGTTTCCGAGGAAACGCAAGACATCGTCTTGATTTCCAGAGGCCTCCAATAATGGATTTGTTGATGGCATATTCAGGGCTCCGTGAGGGATATTCGTCGACGTGGGTGGAAGAGCAGGTATGGATTCCATCTCATCGGGCGGAGGTGGTGCCTGCCTTGAAGTCGAAGGATGAACAGCCTTTTTAGGAGGCATCGCGGAAGGATTTTGGTCGGTAGAACGATTGATTTTGATGATCAAGTCGTTCCCACAGACGGCGCCAAACTGTTAATGTCAAATTTTGTGACAGGATCCTCCGGACGTTCACCTTCCCTACAACAGGGATTTTCTCCGCCAAACCTGAAAGAAGACAGACAGCAACTAAGGGTGGCTGGGGTCCAGCCGTTAGCCCTCCGATGCTTAAGTTAGGCCAAAGCAAGAAGAAGAGTAGCCAGGCAAAATGGGACAGAGATTGAATATTGTGTGTACCTTTCCCATAATGGAGTCGTCCCTTTATATAGATCTGAAGCGGTTCAATCTGTTACGCAAGATATCGAGATCCCGCTGATCTCGTGTACGATACTGAGATCTTGCTGATTTCGTGGGATAAGATCCTATCTTTAGAGACGAGGTCCAACCCAATGACTTATTTCAGCAATCACGTCCCTTGATGGCAATCCCTTGAGATCCGGAACCACCAGAGAAGATAAGCCCAAAAACCGACCTATACGGGCTGCCAGTAGGCGTAGTAATAGCGCTGATTGCTCATGTTGAGCTGGAAGCCGTAGTTGGAGTCATAGCTGCCGAAAAGGAAGGAGACGCCGAAAGGACGGAGGCCACCGCGCTGGATGTAACTCTGCTTGGAGCCGTCGAGGGATTAGGAGAAGCTGCTCGACGGGAATCGGGTGCTGGGACTACGAAGATCGTCCAAACCAAAAATAAAGACTCATGATTGCTCTGATTCGGGAGCTACTCGTGTCAGGGCTGCTCGCATCCGGGAGATGTGACCCCTTCTAGCGAGCACGAGCCGAGCTGCTCACATCCGGGTGATGCGACCCCTTCTGGCGAGCACGAGCCAATCTGCTCGTATCCGGGAGATGCGACCCCTTCTGGCGAGCACGAGCCGATCTGCTCGTATCCGGGAGATGCGACCCCTTCTGACGAGCACGAGCCAATCTGCTCGCATCCGGGAGATGCGACCCCTTCTGACGAGCACGAGCCGATCTGCTCGCATCCGGGAGATGCGCGACCCCTTACCGCGAGCACGACTTGGACTCCTCGCATTCATATTACCGCGATCCTTCACTTCTCGCCAGACTATATTTGCCTACAACAGCAATAAAACTCAAACTTTTTCCCTTTTCATTGAAAGAAAGAGCCAAGACTTGGCTTCACTCTCTTAGACCACATTCGATTGGGTTATGGAACGAGATGACCTGGGAGTTCTTGAAAAAGTTCTTCCCGGCTCATAAAACAAACACCCTTCGAAGAGCCATAATAAACTTTTCGGATAAAGAGAATGAGTCTTTCTTCCAATGTTGGGAAAGGTTTAAGGACCTCCTACTTGCATACTGTTGAGTACCCATTTTATACATATTCTACCCTATTGCATCACATTATATGCTTGGTTTGCATGCTTAAAAGACTCATCTAATGCATGTTTTGTTGATGTAGGAATGAGAGAGAGACTTCACACAAATAATAGTTAAAAGACCTATTTAGAAGCTCTTGGATGAAGACCCAAGGTGGGCCAAAGAAGGAAGAAAAAAGAAGGAGAGAAGAGATGAGAAAGAAAGAAAGAAAAATGAAGAAATAGGGCCTAGACCGGTCTTGACCGATCGGCTAAGAGGGCCACGACCGGTGGTCGGCCGCCACACCAGCCCTCCTCCCAACTCTCTGTACAAAGGACCAAGGCCCCCTCTTGTGCTATCTGGACTCTCCCTGGACCTCTACTAGACTGGTTTAGACCGGTCAAGACCGGTCGGCCAACAGGTAGCTAGTGTATTTCAGCAGCTTTCCAGCAAGCTTGCTCAGTAAGCTCCGAAAATCATGTGCTGCGGGAGTCCTTACGTAATTCTGGAAGTTTCTGAGGCGGTAGAGCCTCTCTATTATAAAAGGACACCTAAGGGTGGATCTAAACGCATCATAGAAGGCTTGAAAAGTCGTGGGAGGTGAAGGAGATTGCTGTGGAGCGTCTGCAACTTCTCTAAACTCGATTTTTCTATGTTTTTCGTAGTTTTTCCTTTGAGCTTGAGTTTAACCTATTAATGGTTGGCTAAACCTCTTAGCTAGGGCTAAGAGGTGAAGCTTTTAATTGTTTGCAATGTTCAATTCGAATTAGTTCAAGTACTCTTTGGTTTTATGAAGAACACTTCTAGTTCAAGTTTGAAATAAAGTTAGTATTTTTAGTTAATCTTCTATCTCTTGTGATTGCTCTTACATGGGATGTTTTGATTACTGAGGTTGCTTAATGGGGGTGTTGATTGATAGGATTTTGGGTTGTAAAGATCCTAGATTCATCATGATATATTGGATGCTAGGGGATCTTACAAACTAAGTTTCCTAAGAGCTTATCTAGAACAAAACTAGAAGGGGTTTTTATCTCTTGATTTAATTTGAGATAGGTGTTTATGTATTGATTTTGGTTCAATAGAAGTTCAATTCATGCTTCTAAATCAAGTCTAGTGACAGGGCTTGAGGAAGAATCATGAATGTAATCTTACTTGTTTTATGAAGGATTGGGTTGTGTGATTGAATACACCCAATGCCTTAGTTGATTATGAGAGGACCATATCAGTGGATGATCCATCTATGTTAGATGCATTATGATGATTTGATTGCTCTATATTCCTATTGGATAGGGATAGAACTCCGATTCCAATTGTGTTATTGGCTTGAATGGTTTGAATTGGCATTCTGAATGATTATTAGTGGATCCTTGGCGCTCTAGTGTTTAGTTCCTTGATTTACTTCTTAAGTAGACAGATTTATGTTCTTAATTACCATCCATCATTATAAATATGAATTTAGCCCATCCTAGTTATAAAACTTAGAATTGTTACGTCAATCCTTGAGGATCGACCTCGGTCTTACCAAGAATTATTACTACATCGTAGCCTTGCACTTGAGGCGAGCGAACAAGTTTTTGGCGCCGCTGCCAGGGATTAGGTTAACGGTTCTAATTTTTGTAATTAGGGTATAGTTAGGTTAGATAGGTTAGGTTAGGATTTACTGTTTTAGTAGGTTTTTATCAGAATTTTTCTACTAACTGATTTTGTTTGTTTTGTAGGATTTTTCTTCTCTAACTTAGTTCTTCCATCCGGTAACATCATTCTAACTTAGACACTTTTAGTTTTTTACTTTTTTTATTTTTAAGTTTAGTTTAGTTTTTGTGTGTTTTATGCCTCATTGGGGGCGTGATCATACATCGTGACTTCTAAGTGAGGGAGATTCAGTTGAAGGCCTAGTCTATCACAGACGAATTAGAAAACGTCTAGGAAATCTTGGATCATCTGAAATCATGGCTGAGAATGAACCACATAATGTTGAAGATGTTGAGCATGATGCACCACCAATTAGGACGGATCGTAATGAGAATGAGGAACACTATGTTCCTCCGGTTAAAACATTGAGAGATAATCTACAACCGGAGAGAACAACTACGTCTTCCTACATTATTTTTCCAACTAATGCAGGAAATGTGGACCTTAAACCGGAAATGATCAAGTTACTCCCGAAATTCCATGAACTCAACTCTGAAAGTCCATATGCTCACTTTAGTGAATTTGAGGAGATAGCCAACACCTTTCAATTTAATGATGTCTCCCAAGATGTAATCAAACTGAAATTGTTCCCCTTCTCTCTAAAGGACAAAGCCAAAGCATGGTTTCAATCACTTAAACTTAGAGGCATCGGGACATGGGCTGAGATGACCCAGGAGTTTCTTAAAAAGTACTTTCCGGTTCATAAAACCAATGCACTAAGGCTGACCATCATGAATTTCTCCTAAAAAGTAGATGAAACATTTTTTCAATGTTGGGAGAGGTTCAAAGATCTTTTATTAGAGTGCCCACATCATGGTTATGAAAAGTGGCGCTTGATTGACTTCTTTCATGACGGATTAAGTTCAAACATGAGCCAATTCGTTCAAATGATGTGTAATGGTGAGTTTTTGAACAAATCGCTATATGATGCTTGGGATTACTTTGATATGCTAGCCGAGAATGCCCAATCTTGGGACATTTCTAATCCAACTAGTAATCCTAAGTCAGCCCCAAAAGAGAAAAGTGTACATGTATTAGATGGGGAGGACGATTTAAACACAAAGGTGGCGGGTCTCACAAAGAAGGTTGAGGCCATAGAATTGAGGAGTGCTAACATGATAACCATCGTTGAGGCGGTTGAGAGTGTATGTGGTATTTGTGAGAGTGATGTTCACTTAACAAAGGATTGCCCAACAATCCTGGCGTTTCAAGATTTCTTACAAACTCAATCGAATGCTACAAATGCTTACCAACGCCCTTTTAGCGGACCAAATTCTTGAAATTGCGTCGAGTAGTCTAACACGACACCCTATGCATACACGTACGGAAGCTTAAGGAGTAACTAGAATTATGGCTAAGTCCTAGAGCAGGGGGGGGGGGGGGGGTGATTAGGATCTTTTTAAATTCTTTTCGCCTACTCACACAATTTAACAAATTAAACTAAGTAAGCAAGAATACTTTCGGCTTTCAAGCCTAAGTGGGTCCAATCACAAGACCAACATATGGTTAAGCAATAAACAACCTAGTCTAAGCATGCATAGGTAAACAAATGATTTAACTAATCAAGCTTCTAACCTATGCAACTGTTGAGCTCTTAATTGTGCATATTCTAACCCCAATTCATCACTCATTATGCACGGTTTACACATTTAAAGGACCATTCTAATGCATGATTTGTAATTATAGGAACAAGATGGAGATTTCACTGATTCAAGGCTAAATGAGGCGCCTTACAAGCATTGAAGACCATAGGATGAAGGTTGAAGAAAGACCGAAGAAAGCCAAGGCAAGGAAAGAAGAGAAAAGAAGAAAGAAAGAAATAAAGAAGAAAAGAAGGTAGACCGATCGGCTGACCAGTCAGCCAAAGAAGCCCGACCGGTCAAGACCGGTCGGCCACTCCCTTGGATGCACTCTACAAGAAGCTCAGCTTGGTCCGACCGGTCATGACCGGTCGGCTATAGCTGCTGGAACAAGCTCAACTTGGGCCGACCGGTCATGACCGGTCGGCCACGTTGCTGGACCAATGTATAAGTCAGTCCGACCGGTCATGACCGGTCGGCTGTGCTCCCTGGACTATTGCAAGTGAAGACCGACCGGTCATGACCGGTTGGCCATGCGTAAAAACGGCTCTTTCTATTTTGGATCTCCGAATTTCACTGCGCAATTGCGTAAGTTTACGCAATTTCTGGAATTCTCTTGTGTATTGGACTCCTCCAAGCTATAAAAGGGTGTCTTCTCTTCATACCAGAGAAGGCGAGGACGTGGGGATTGCTCAGGAGACGGATTCTACTTCGGATTTCTAGTTTTCTTCCTGTTTTAGTAGTTTTTCATGTTTTTAGAGGCTTCTAGTTCAAGGATGTTAGAGATGAACTAAAACCTCTTAGCTAGGGCTAAGAGGGGAAGCTTTTGATTCATTTTTGATGGATTAATGCAACCTAAGTTTCCTTTTATGTTTTAATTGATGAATTTTAGTTCAATATGAGTTTGAATCAAGTACTAAGTTGGTTTTACTTTGATCTCTTGACGACTCCGCGCTCATGTGATTCTTAGTGATTCTAAGCTTAGTATCTTATCTTTTGAGCGTTGTTTATGCTTGTGTAATGCATTGATCTACCATCGACTCCGGGCATGGTAGACGCTTTGATTGCCTTGTGTATAATGGCCTGATTTTCATACGGAACTAAAATTCTTATCTTTTGTAGTAATCTGGAATAGTTGTTTATTGATTGATTCTGATTTAATTAGAGTTCTAATCATGAGTTGTAATCAGGTCTAGTGACAGGATTTGGTGAAAACTATGGTTGTGAATCTCAACTAGATTGGAAAGAGGCTTGGCCTATACAATTGAGTATGCCCAAGGCCTGAGTGTTATTGTGGGAATCAAATCAGTTAATAAGCACTTGTTTTAGATAATTGTTGATTGAACTGCTCTATATTCCAATCGGATAGAGAAAGGAATTCGATTCCGATTGAGTTATGAGAGACCTAGTTGTGTTGATGCATTGAAACCTATCAAAAGTGGATCCTTGGCGCTCTAGTGCCTTTTTAGATTGAAATTACCTTAACCATTCACTGTTTAAACCCAAATTGCTATTTTTCAGTTTTAGTTCTTAATAGGATCTTAATTACTAGTTGTTTTAGACAAATTCTGAAGATATCCATACATAAATCTCAGTGGGAACGATACTCGGTCTTTCCAAATTATTATTACTTCGCAACCCTACACTTGGGGAGTGAACAAGTTTTTGGCGCCGTTGCCGGGGATTTCTATGTGGTATTTTTAGAATTTTCTGAAATAACTTCTAGTTGAGATTGTGTTAAGATAGGTTTAGAATTTGTTTTGCTTTTTAGAGTAGGTTTTCTTCTAAATACTAACTTACTTTGTTTTGATTTTTGCAGGATTCTAACATAGGTTTAATTCAGGGATTTTTAGGAAGTTGAAGAAGAAGAAGGCATCTTAAGTCACAAATCAGGTTTTATCATTCTAACCTTACTCTTCTTCTTCTCCTACTCATTCCTATCATATTCATCTCTTGTAGAGTGGGTGAAGACTCCTTTTGGATCTCTGAAAGGTAGGCCTTGTGCCACCTGGATTCCTATTGGTCAGCTCTACCGCCTTGGATCACCTTGTGCTCAGAGATTTCTCTTCTCAACCTATTCCTCTTTCTTCTTTTTCTGTACTTTTTCTCAAAAGACTCAAAGAGTGGGTGGGGAGTTCTTTGAACCCCTATTGACCAGGAGAAATCGGTCTCTGTCCTTGCTTCTGGCTTAGCCATTGCAAGACACCTTGTGCTTAAGTCCTAGAGAGGAGTAAAGGAAGGAAGGAAGAATTCTTTTTCCTTTTTGTTCATTCTTTTTTGGTTTTGCATGCCACATTGGGCTCGGACTCATAATAACCGACCTGTAAGGGACGGAGTAATTGTTGAAGGGATTGATAGAGAGCCTTGTGCCAGGAAACGCCAAAATCTTCCTGAAATTACTTTAGAGATGGCTGAAAATCAACCAAATCAAGGGGTTAATCAAAATCCAGCCCCAAACCTTACTGAATTGGATGAGAATGAAGTGGGGGATGGACCTCAACCTAGAACTTTACGTGACTATTTACAACCAGCTAGGACGAGTACTCCCTTTTGCATAATTTTCCCTCACAATGTGGGAAATATTGATTTTAAACCGGGGTTGATCCAACTTCTTCCTAGATTCCATGGACTCGACTCTGAGAGCGCATATCTACATATTAAGGAATTTGAAGAAGTTATTGCCACAATAAACTATGACAATGTGACCAAGGATATAATAAAACTTAAATTGTTCCCTTTTTCCTTGAAAGAGAAGGCCAAATCATGACTACATTCCTTAAGGCCGAGGTCTATTGGGACATGGGCTGAGATGACTAGGGAGTTTCTTAAAAAATTCTTCCCTACTCATCGAACCAATGGACTACGAAGTGCCATAATGAACTTCTCCCAAAAAGAAGAAGAAACCTTTTTCCAATGTTGGGAAAGGTATAATGAGCTATTAAACGCATGCCCACATCATGGCTATGAACGGTGGAGGTTGATTAGGTTCTTCTATGATGGATTGAACTCAACCATGCGCCAATTTGTGGAGATGATGTGCAATGG
Source organism: Liriodendron chinense (assembly GCA_003013855.2). Classification (NCBI taxonomy): domain Eukaryota; kingdom Viridiplantae; phylum Streptophyta; class Magnoliopsida; order Magnoliales; family Magnoliaceae; genus Liriodendron; species Liriodendron chinense. The sequence continues at coordinate 5,770,283 of ML058515.1, read as the reverse complement.
GGAGTTCATGAACAAGGAAACGGAGGAAGCTTGGGATAATTTTGACATGTTGGCTGAAAATACACAATCATGGGATACATCTAAGCCAACAAGTTCAAAACAACCCCAAACCAAGGAAAAGGGAGAAATTTATGTTTTAGATGGGCAAGATGATCTAGGTTCTAGAGTGGCTAAACTCACACGAAAGGTCGAGGAGATGGAACTAAAGAAGGTGGTTACAACCCAACAAAAGGGGGCTGTTGAAACTATTTGTGGTATTTGTGCTTCCAATGTGCATCAAACGCCGGATTGTCCAACAATCTATGCGTTTCGAGAACTTTTATTTGAACAATCAAATGCCTTGAATAGTTATCAACGACCTTTTAGTACTCCAAATTCAAACACGAACAATTCTAGTTGGAGAAACAACCCAAACTTCAATTGGGCGAATGGAAACACGGCTAATCAAAGTAATCCTCAAAGGGGGCCTCCAATGCAAATGGCCCCACCTCAAATGCCTATAGAGGATACTTTGAAAGCATTCATGGAAGGACAAGCTCAAATAAATCAATCCAACCATACGATAATGATTGAGCTTAAAAATTCGGTGGAGGAAATCAAGGCTCGCTTAAACGCAAGGGAAGGGATGCTTCCAGCCCAACCCATACCAAATCCAAAACCACAATGCGAAATAAGTATGCCTAGTTCTTCTAACCAACATATGGAACATGTAAGGCCATCACCACTCTTAGAAGTGGTAAAATCATTGAAAAATCTGATCCGGTGAAGGTTTCAACGCTTAATGATCCGGTATCTTCCAAAGAGGATGATGGACCTAGCATCACCATGAATGAAAAAGAGCCATTGAAAGAATATAGGCCTGTTGCTCCATTCCCCCAATGCTTGATTCCAGCCAAACCTCAAGATAAATATTAGGAATTTTTGGAGGTTTTCAAGCAAGTCAAAATCAACATCCCATTGTTGGATGCCATTAAAAAAATACCGTCATATGCAAAATTTTTGAAAGACCTTTGCACGGTTAAAAGAAAAATACATGTGCAAAAGAAGGCATTTTTGACAGAGAATGTGAGTGCCATTATCAACCACGGGATGCCCAAGAAATACAAAGATCCCGGTTGTCCAACAATATCTTGTGTGATTGGAGACTACCGGGTGAAACATGCTTTACTCGATCTAGGGGCAAGTGTGAACTTAATTCCCTTTTCGGTCTATGAACAATTGGGTTTAGGTGAATTAAAACCCACCAAAACCACATTACAACTTGCTGACCAATCCATTCGTATTCCGAGAGGGGTGATTGAGGATGTTCTTGTCCAAGTTGACAAAGTTTACTACCCGGTGGACTTTATTGTCTTGGACACACGACCCATGGTTAATATTGGGCCTCAAATCCCTGTCATACTTGGCCGCCCATTCCTAGCTACATCAAACGCTATCATAATTTGTAGGAGTGGGGGCATACAAATTTCTTTTGGCAATATGATGATTGAGTTGAATGCTTTCAATATTGACAACCAACAAGAGGATGAAGATGAGGAGGTCCACCAAATAAACATGATCAATTCTATTGTGAAAAATGAGTCCCTCTCACCTTTTTACTTCGGTCCCTTAGACGAAGAAGTGACTCACTCCCTTGATGAGAACGATAACATGATAAGGGATATGGTCACACTTTTTGAGTCGGTATCGGCAAAGGACGTGAGCCGAGAGAAGGATGTGAAAACAATACCTTTTTGTGCTGAGAAACCAATTCAAATTTCCACTCATTTATGGATCATGCATACCGAACTCCATCAACCTTGGGATGATCCTTACTTGCAATATCAATGCCCAGGAAAATATGAGTGGAGACATATTTTTTCTGATAAATATGATGATGTCTCCTCCTATACATGTGGTGAAAATATTAAGGAACCCGCTGAAATTCTTTCTTGGGATTTTGAGTGGCTAATCTCGATTAATCACACACATGTACATTGTAAAGCAGGATATTGAATGACCTTACTGCGAAACCTTTTGATCCATCTAATGATTCTGCTTGACTTTATGCTTTTGGATGAGTTGTTGGGATTAACCTCCTAGTCTGACGGAGGATGATTTGCTAGAATGCTTCCCATTAGGATTTGCTTTGATAGTTGATTTAGTTGTGAAGTAATCCGTCTCCAAAAGCCAATCTTGCCATGAAATATATGCTTCAGGTGATATCTCTCTTTCTCACTCTCCTTTGTTTTATGTCATTGCTCTCATGTCATACATATTGCATATCTTATCACATTGAGAACAATGTAAAGTTTTGGTTGGGGGGTGATGAGAGATTCCTTTGATAACTCTGCTAGCTTTTGTGACATTTCGAGCAATGATGTAGAAATTTTTTGATTTTTCTAAATTTCAAAATTCTTTTGGAAAACATTGATTCTATGCATTGAGATAGCATGGGTATAAGAAGATGAGACATGAAGTGAGGGATGTTGCAAGCTTTGAACTTCTCTTAATATAATGGTTTTATATTTGAATTCACCTATTTTTATGATTGATAGAAAATTTGAACACCTTTTGCACCTAGTTCACATTACACGATTTTCATGATTTGAAAGGATTATGTGATTTATGGATTAGCTAGACTTTGATTTAAAGGTGTTGAGAAACCAAGCCGGGGTACTTTGTCCATCCTTGTCCATGGGAAAATAATGAAAGATATGGATTTCTAAAAATCCTATCTAACATAAAAGAAAAAGGAAAGGAAGGATGAAATTCGGAATGATGGAAAATGGTAGAAATCTCCGATTATACTACCAACCGGGGGATGGTCTACCCGTAACCAAAGCCGGAAATGGGACGTAGTGTGAAATTCGTCGGAAGGAGGGTAAGGCAAATTCCTGTCATAGGCTTGTTGTTGCTATACACCTTGAGATCTATAGTTTAGTTGATCTATGAAGAAGATAATCCCGGAAACTCATGAGATGAACCTTCACTATGCACATTAGGTTGAATTTGTTCAAGTTCTTCTATTTGTCAATCAATCAGCGGGAATTTCATATAAACACTTATTATGTTCTGAGAGTTTAAGGTTTCAACCTTTATCACCAAATTTCTCTGATTTTTACGCTTGTGTGTCTTGGAATGTATAGAAGAATAGTTTCTAGAGGAGAGTTGGGCTTTGGAGAATGAAACTTGTTTCACGCATGTTTTGCTCGGGACTAGAAAAATGCTGGTTGGGGGGTGTGTTGAGCTCTTAATTGTGCATATTCTAACCCCAATTCATCACTCATTATGCACGGTTTACACATTTAAAGGACCATTCTAATGCATGATTTGTAATTATAGGAACAAGATGGAGATTTCACTGAATCAAGGCTAAATGAGGCGCCTTACAAGCATTGAAGACCGTAGGATGAAGGTTGAAGAAAGATCGAAGAAAGCCAAGGCAAGGAAAGAAGAGAAAAGAAGAAAGAAAGAAATAAAGAAGAAAAGAAGCTAGACCGGTCGGCTGACTGGTCAGCCAAAGAAGCCCGACCGGTCAAGACCAGTCGGCCACTCCCTTGGATGCACTCTACAAGAAGCTCAGCTTGGTCCGACCGGTCATGACCGGTCGGCTATAGCTGCTGGAACAAGCTCAACTTGGGCCGACCGGTCATGACCGGTCGGCCACGTTGCTGGACCAATGTATAAGTCAGTCCGACCGGTCATGACCGGTCGGCTGTGCTGCCTGGACTATTGCAAGTGAAGACTGTTGAACTTCCAATTTATACATTGCATTGCCCATTACACTACATAGTTTGCATGATTTTCATGGTTTAAAGGCCCACCTAACACGTGTTTCTGTGATTGTAGGGATGAGAGCGGATTTCATCAAATTGGAGCCAAAAGAATGTATTTGAAGACATTGTATGAAGTCCTAGGATGGATCAAAGAAAGAAGAAGAAAAAGGGAGAAAAGAGAATGAAGAAAAGAAGAAAAAGTGGAAGAAAAACCAAGGCTGACCGGTCGTCCGACCGGTCAGCCACATAAAAGATGTAAATGGAAGGAGGCCGACCGGTCTTGACCGGTCGGCCAGGAAGGCTGGACACATTGCATTGGGGCCGACCGGTCATGACCGGTCGGCCATAGGCACTGGATGAAGGATAAAAAGCCCGACCGGTCATGACCGGTCGGGCATGCACGCTGGAACAATGGACAATCCACGCCGACCGGTCATGACCGGTCGGCTGAGCTCTCTGGAGTATTTGAAAAGCCAGGCCGACCGGTCACGACTGGTCAGCCCTGCGTAAGAAGGAGTCCTTTCTAATTCGGGACTCCGAAAATTGCTGCGCAAGGCGTAGGATTTCACAGAATCCGACGCAAGGGAGGATTATTGCTATAAAAGGCCACCTAGGGGCTCTCCCTAAGAGATTAGAGAAGAGAAGGAACGTGAGTTTGGAGGCTGAAGGCGACTGTGGAGCGTCTGCAACATCTATTTTCGGGTTTTTCTAGTTTTATGCTTTATTTTTGAGCTTTTAGTTGTGGCATGACTATGCTCGGCTAAAACCTCTCAGCTAAGGCTGAGAGGTGAAGCTTGTAGCCAGTTCTATGTTAATTTCAGTTTGATTCAAGTATTTTTTTAATTCAAGGTTAGAATTTTCTTATGTTCAGTCCAAAAGATGGTAGTTTGAGATGTCTTATCTGAGTTCATGTGCTCCGGACATGAATTCCTTTTAATTCTCTGAGATTATCACAGGTTGCTTGTTTAGATTCGAATTATAGTAATCCTTGAGCAGGCCATAGTCCATAGGCATGGCTGTTACTCCGCAGGCTATGAATTTGAATTCTACATTGATTGAATGGACTTGAACTTGGAAGTTCAACTTGAATTGGATGAATGTGTGTGAATGCTTTACTTTCCAACTAGATGAGAGATAGGACTTCAAATCTAGTTGTGTTCTCTACTTGGATTGACTGAATTAACATAGGATTGCTACAAGTGGATCCTTGAAAGCCTTAGTACATTATATCTCTGATTTTTCATTAAGTTACTGTTTTAATTAAACATCCCATTGAAATTGAATTTGTTCTATTAAACTGAGTTGCTGGAGTAATTAGGAAGCTGTTACTCTTTCCCTGTGGATCGACCTCGGTCTTACCGAGATTTATTACTACATCGCAGCCTTACACTTGAGGCGAGCAAACAAGTTTTTGGCGCCGTTGCCGGGGAAATTAGATAATAGTTTTCAAATAGTTTCAGTGGCTGTAGAAGTAGATAGGTTTTTCTGATTTTTCTTAGAACTAACAAAGTTTTCTGTTTTGTAGGAATTCTTCTTTCAGTTCAAGCACATCAGGTGATACCTTTCTAACTTAGTTTTTAGAATTTTCAGATTGCAGTTTTCTAGGTTAGGATTAGTTTTGATTTCTGATTGAGTGGTTTATGTCCCGTTGGGAACGTAACCATTCAAATCGTCTCCAATCTGAAGGTGGTTTAGTTGGACCATTGTCAGTCCATAGACGAGTCCGGAATTATCAAGAGCATTGTGAAAGTTTGGGGAGTATGGAGCAAACACCCTTAAGGAATCCTCCACCCCCTACTCCAACCACAAACGCAAATCAGGAAGGAGTAGGAGAGAATGAGGTATATAATGCTCCTCCAATGAGATCACTACGGGATTACCTACAACCTGCTCGTACAATTACACCTTCTTGCATAGTTCTACCAGCTAACGGTGGGACCCTTGACATAAAACCGGGAGTAATCCAACTTTTACCTAAATTCCATGGGCTAGACTCTGACCGCCCATACTTACACTTGCAAGAATTCGAAGAAGTGTTGGCCACCTTGCATTATCCCAATGTTTCTGGGGATACAATCAGACTTAAACTTTTTCCCTTCACCTTGAAAGAAAGAGCCAAAGATTGGCTTCACTCTCTTAGACCATATTCGATTGGGTCATGGGTTGAGATGAACCGGGAATTCTTGAAAAAGTTCTTCCCAGCTCATAAGACAAACACTCTTCGAAGGGCCATAATGAATTTCTCAGCAAAAGAGGGTGAATCATTCTTTCAATGTTGGGAAAGATTTAAGGAACTCCTGCTTGCTTGCCCACATCATGGCTATGAGAGTTGGCGAATTATAAATTTTTTCAATGATGGATTAAGTCCTAATATGCGCCAATTTGTGGAAATGATGTGCAATGGCGAGTTTATGAGTAAAAATCCAGATGATGCTTGGAGTTACTTGGACATGTTGGCTGAAAATGCCCAATCTTGGGACACCTCGGATAAACCCAAGAACCCCAAGCCTACTCAAGAGAGAGGAGGGATATATGTCCTTAAAGAGGAAGACGACGTAAATGCAAGGATAGCCAACCTCACAAGGAAAGTTGAGGCCATGGAACTTAGCAAAAATGGAGTTTCCAAGTCCAAGGAAGCTGTTGAAACCACATGTGGGATTTGTCTCACCGACTTACACGCTACGCAAGATTGTCCCACAATTCCTGCATTTAAGGAAGTGTTGCAAGAGACAGCCAATGCCACATATGGTTATCAACGGCCCTTCAATGGACCGGTAGGTAATACATACAATGAGAGTTGGAAGAACCACCCGAATTTCAGTTGGAAGAATGCCCCAACGGGCAATCCTACCAACTCCCAAAGAGGGCCACCCATGCAAAATATGGCCCCACCTCAAGTCTCATTGGAGGATACTTTGAGAGCGTTTATGCAAGGGCAAGCGCAAATAAATGAATCAAATCAGCAATTGTTCCAAGAGCTGAAAGTCTCGGTTGATGAGATTAAGGGACGCTTGAATGCTAGGGAAGGGACCTTTCCAGCCCAACCTCAGCCCAATCCTAAGCAAGTACATGAAGTAAGCATCCCTAATCTTTCCAACCAAAACATGGAGCAAGCTAAATCCATTACCACCCTTAGAAGTGGTAAACAAATTGACAAAACTATTCCGGTGAAGGCCGATGAGCCTAATGATCCGGTAAGTTCTGAGGATGAAAATGGATCTAACTTAGCCCCACAACAACCGGAACGCATTTACCAGCCCACAGCACCATTCCCATCGAGATTGGTTGCCCCAAAATCTCTCCCAAATTCCCAAGATATTCTAGAGATTTTCAGACAAGTCAAGATCAATATCCCTTTGCTTGATGCCATCAAACAAATTCCCTCTTATGCCAAGTTTCTAAAAGACCTATGCACAACAAAACGCAAATATAATGTGCAGCAAAAGGCCTTCTTAACTGAGCAAGTGAGTGCCATCCTCACTCAAAAGACTCCCCCAAAATTCAAAGATCCCGGTAGTCCCACAGTTTCATGTATCATTGGAGACTATCGGATTGAACGTGCCTTGTTAGACTTGGGGGCGAGTGTGAACTTGATCCCATACTCGGTATATGAGCAATTGGGCCTTGGTGAATTAAAACCCACCAAAACCACATTGCAACTCGCAGATAGATCTATCCGTGTACCGAGGGGGATAGTTGAGGATGTTCTAGTCCAAGTTGACAAATTCTACTACCCGGTAGATTTTATAGTCTTGGACACACAACCGGTTTTGGATGCTAGCACCCAAATACCGGTGATATTAGGCCGCCCATTCCTTGCCACATCAAACGCAATCATCAATTGCCGGAATGGGGTGATGCAAATATCTTTTGGAAACATGACACTAGAGGTAAATGTGTTTCATTTGGGCAAAAGACATAGGGATGTTGATGATGATGAGTTCTTCGATGTGAACATGCTCGAAACTTTTGAAGAAGAAGAACTCCTCCAACTTGAACCACTAGAAAGCTTGGAGACATGCTTAGCACATATCATGGATTCCGAAGATCCCATCAGTAGTGAGATTGTGCAGGCATTAAATATAGAAAGACCGGTAGTTGATACTAGCCGATGGAGGCCCCATTTTGAAAAATTGCCACCAACCACATCAAGGCCTCTACCGTCTAGCATCAAACCACCGAAGCTTGACCTCAAACCATTGCCATCCGAGCTTAAATACGTATATTTGGGTCAAGAGGAAACGTTCCCAGTTGTCATTGCCTCTCACCTAGAGAAAGACCAAGAGCTCAAGTTGATTGAGCTACTCAAAGAACATCGGGAAGCCTTAGGTTGGACAATAGCGGATCTCAAAGGGATAGATCCTTCGGTTTGCACTCACCGTATACACCTTGAAGAAAACGCAAAAACGACTAGACAACCTCAAAGACGGTTAAATCCAAACATGATGGAGGTTGTCAAAGCCGAGGTGTTAAAGCTATTGGATGTGGGTATCATCTACCCCATCTCAGATAGCCAATGGGTGAGTCCTACCCAAGTTGTCCCCAAGAAATCCGGAATTACCATCATTGAAAACGCCAACAACGAGCTTATACCGACAGGGTGACCACCGGTTGGCGTATGTGCATTGATTATAGGAAGCTAAATACGGTCACTAGGAAAGACCACTTCCCTCTCTCATTTATGGATCAAATTTTGGAGAGATTGGCAGGCCATCCCTATTATTGCTTCCTAGATGGCTATTCCGGATACAACCAAATCGAGATAGCTCCGGAAGACCAAGAGAAAACCACATTTACATGCCCGTTTGGTACCTTCGCTTACCGAAGGATGCCATTCGGATTATGTAATGCACCCGCCACATTCCAACGATGCATGTTGAGTATTTTCTCAGACATGGTGGGTGAGTTTCTTGAGGTGTTCATGGATGATTTCTCTGTTTTTGGTAGTACATTTGATGAGTGTCTCGAGCACTTGAAGTTGGTCTTGATAAGGTGTGAGGAAAAACAGCTTGTATTAAACTGGGAAAAATGCCATTTCATGGTACAAAGAGGAATAGTCCTTGGACACATCATCTCGTCCAATGGAATAGAAGTAGACCTGGCGAAAATTGACATAATTTCCAATCTACCACCACCCAAAAGCATACGTGATGTGCGGTCCTTCCTTGGACACGCCGGCTTCTATCGAAGGTTTATAAAGGACTTTAGTCACATCTCAAGGCCTTTATGCAACCTTCTACAAAAGGAGACCCAATTTGAGTGGAGTGCCGAATGTCAATTAGCTTTTTCAAAGCTAAAAGACATGTTGACAACCGCTCCTATTATGCAACCACCAGATTGGTCCATGCCTTTTGAGTTGATGTGCGATGCTAGCGATTTTGCTATTGGGGCAGTGTTAGGCCAAAAGAAAGATAGAAAGCCCCATGTCATCTACTACGCAAGTAGGACCTTGAATCCTGCCCAAGTTAATTATTCGACTACGGAGAAAGAGCTCCTAGCCGTCATCTTTGCCTTGGACAAATTCAGGCCATACTTAATAGGATCCAAAGTTATTGTTTATACGGATCATGCGGCGCTAAAATACCTTCTTTCTAAGAAGGATACTAAGCCCCGTTTGCTAAGATGGATCCTACTCCTTCAAGAATTCGACCTGGAGATCAAAGATAAGAAGGGGGTAGAAAATGTGGTGGCAGATCATCTATCTCGCCTAGTCCTACCAAATTCCATTGATGAGTCACCTATTGAGGACTCATTCCCTGATGAGCAACTCTTTGTTGCTATGCATCCACCATGGTACGCTGATATAGCCAACTATCTTTCCACAGGTGCGATGCCGACTCATTGGACTGCGCAAGACAAACGTAAATTTCTAAGGGAAGTGCGCAGATTTTTCTGGGATGAACCTCTATTGTTTAAATATTGCCCAGACCAGATTATAAGGAGATGCGTCCCCGATGATGAACACAATTCAGTCATCTCCTTTTGTCATGATCAAGCATGTGGGGGTCATTTTTCAGCCAAGAAAACAACTGCAAAAATTCTGCAGTGTGGTTTTTATTGGCCCACATTATTTAAAGATACCCACGAGTTTTGCAAAGCATGCGAGCGCTGCCAGAAGTTAGGAGGATTATCCCGTCGCAATATGATGCCTCTCACCCCAATTCAACATCTTGAAGTCTTTGACTGTTGGGGCATCGATTTCATGGGACCATTCCCCTCATCTTTTGGACATGTCTATATTCTGTTTGCCGTAGACTATGTGTCTAAATGGATCGAGGCTATCCCATGTAGAACCAATGATCATCGTACGGTTCTCAAGTTTCTCAAAGAAAACATACTTTCTAGATTTGGGACGCCTCGAGCCATTATTAGTGATGGTGGTGCTCACTTTTGCAATAGACCTTTTGAAACTTTGATGAAGAAATATGGTATTAGGCACAAAGTGAGTACCCCATACCACCCACAAACAAGTGGGCAAGCTGAAATCTCCAATAGGGAAATCAAACAGATTTTAGAAAAGACGGTGAGACCGGATCACAAGGATTGGTCCCTACGATTAGATGATGCACTTTGGGCTCACCGTACTGCCTACAAGACACCCATTGGAATGTCCCCTTATAGACTTGTCTATGGGAAAGCTTGCCACTTGCCTGTGGAGATAGAACACAAAGCCTATTGGGCAATTCGGGCCCTAAATTTTGACATAGACAAGGCTAGCTCGCTTCGCAAACTTCAATTAAATGAGCTTGAAGAGATCCGGAACGATGCATATGAGAATTCGAGGATTTACAAGAGCAAGATGAAGGCCTTTCATGACAAGCACATCTTAAGGAAATCCTTCTATGAAGGACAGAAAGTGCTCTTGTATAATGCCCGACTTCATCTTTTTCCGGGAAAATTACGATCTCGATGGACCGGCCCATATATTGTTAAAGAAGTTTTTCCTCATGGGGCTGTTGAGATTGAGAATACAGCAAATGGTGACTGTTTCAAAGTTAATGGACAACGCCTTAAACCATTTGTTGAGAAATTTGATTCAGATGACATGTCCATCTCCCTGAATGATCCTGTTTATCAGGATTATTGATCTCCTAGTCTGATGGAGGTATAGCATAGGTAGGTTTATTTTGTTTTACTGTTTTAGTATGATTTAGTTGTTGGAATTGCAGACCTCCATGATCGCTCTCTCAGGTACTATTGTTCTCACTCTCTCATTGTTTACCATTGCTCTCATGTTCATGCTAATTGACGATCTTTTTACATTGAGGACAATGCAAGATTTGGTTGGGGGGTGAGATGAGATTCCTCATCTAGCATATTGCAACATTTCGAGCTTCATATGCACAAAATTTTTTCGAATTTTCTAACATCTCAAAACTCTTTTAGAAAATTTTGTTTCTATACATTTGAGAGGCTATGAGTAGAAGAGGAGGAGAAACGAAGTGTGTGATGTTGTAGTTTGGAATTTCTTCCAACATAATGGCTTTATATGTTAATTCCCCTATTGTTGTGATTGATAGAAAATTTGAACACCTTTACACCAAGTTCACATTACACGATTTTCATGAGTAACAGGTTTATGTGATTTGTGGATTAGATAGACTTTGGTTTAGAGGTGTTGAGCAACCAAGCCGGGGTATTTTGTCCATCCTTGTCCATGGGAAAATAATGAAAGATATGGATTTCTAAAAATCCTATCTAAGTTAAAAGAAAAAGGAAAGAAAGGATGAAATCGGGAAGGAAAGAAAAATGGTGGAAAATTCCGAAAAAGGGCTACCTATTACCAACCGGGGGATGGTCGAACCGTAACCAAAGCCGGAAATGGGACGTAGTGTGAAAGCCGTCGGAAGGACGGTAAGGCAAATTCCTGTCATAGGCTTGCTGTTGCTCTGTACACCTTAAAATCCTAGGTCTACTTAATCTATGAAGAAGATGATTCCAGGAACTCATGAGATGATCTTTCACTATGCACATTAGGTGGAATTTGTTCGAGTTTTTCTATTTATCAATCAATCAGCGAGAATTACATGTAGACACTCCTTATGTCTTGAGAGTCCAAGGTTCAGCTTCTAGCACCTAATTTTGCCAAATTTTTCACTTATACATCTTGGGATGGATAGAATCATGGGTTCTAAAGGGGAGTTGGATTTGGAGGGTTGAAATTATTTTCACGCATGTTTTGCTCGGGACTAGCAAAAAGCTGGTTGGGGGGTGTGTTGAACTTCCAATTTATACATTGCATTGCCCATTACACTACATAGTTTGCATGATTTTCATGGTTTAAAGGCCCACCTAACACGTGTTTCTGTGATTGTAGGGATGAGAGTGGATTTCATCAAATTGGAGCCAAAAGAATGTATTTGAAGACATTGTATGAAGTCCTAGGATGGATCAAAGAAAGAAGAAGAAAAAGGGAGAAAAGAGAATGAAGAAAAGAAGAAAAAGTGGAAGAAAAACCAAGGCTGACCGGTCGTCCGACCGGTCAGCCACATAAAAGATGTAAATGGAAGGAGGCCGACCGGTCTTGACCGGTCGGCCAGGAAGGCTGGACACATTGCATTGGGGCCGACCGGTCATGACCGGTCGGCCATAGGCACTGGATGAAGGATAAAAAGCCCGACCGGTCATGACCGGTCGGGCATGCACGCTGGAACAATGGACAATCCACGCCGACCGGTCATGACCGGTCGGCTGAGCTCTCTGGAGTATTTGAAAAACCAGGCCGACCGGTCACGACCGGTCGGCCCTGCGTAAGAAGGAGTCCTTTCTAATTCGGGACTCCGAAAATTGCTGCGCAAGGCGTAGGATTTCGCAGAATCCGACGCAAGGGAGGATTATTGCTATAAAAGGCCACCTAGGGGCTCTCCCTAAGAGATCAGAGAAGAGAAGGAACGTGAGTTTGGAGGCTGAAGGCGACTGTGGAGCGTCTGCAACATCTATTTTCGGGTTTTTCTAGTTTTATGCTTTATTTTTGAGCTTTTAGTTGTGGCATGACTATGCTCGGCTAAAACCTCTCAGCTAAGGCTGAGAGGTGAAGCTTGTAGCCAGTTCTATGTTAATTTCAGTTTGATTCAAGTATTTTTTTAATTCAAGGTTAGAATTTTCTTATGTTCAGTCCAAAAGATGGTAGTTTGAGATGTCTTATCTGAGTTCATGTGCTCCGGACATGAATTCCTTTTAATTCTCTGAGATTATCACAGGTTGCTTGTTTAGATTCGAATTATAGTAATCCTTGAGCAGGCCATAGTCCATAGGCATGGCTGTTACTCCGCAGGCTATGAATTTGAATTCTACATTGATTGAATGGACTTGAACTTGGAAGTTCAACTTGAATTGGATGAATGTGTGTGAATGCTTTACTTTCCAACTAGATGAGAGATAGGACTTCAAATCTAGTTGTGTTCTCTACTTGGATTGACTGAATTAACATAGGATTGCTACAAGTGGATCCTTGAAAGCCTTAGTACATTATATCTCTGATTTTTCATTAAGTTACTGTTTTAATTAAACATCCCATTGAAATTGAATTTGTTCTATTAAACTGAGTTGCTGGAGTAATTAGGAAGCTGTTACTCTTTCCCTGTGGATCGACCTCGGTCTTACCGAGATTTATTACTACATCGCAGCCTTACACTTGAGGCGAGCGAACAAAGACCGACCGGTCATGACCGGTCGGCCATGCGTAAAAACGGCTCTTTCTATCTTGGATCTCCGGATTTCACTGTGCAACTGCGTAAGTTTACGCAATTTTTGGAATTCTCTTGCGTATTGGACTCCTCCAAGCTATAAAAGGGTGTCTTCTCTTCATACCAGAGAAGGGGAGGATGTGGGGATTGCTCAGGAGACGGATTCTACTTTGGATTTCTAGTTTTCTTCCTGTTTTAGTAGTTTTCCATGTTTTTAGAGGCTTCTAGTTCAAGGATGTTAGAGATGAACTAAAACCTCTTAGCTAGGGCTAAGAGGGGAAGCTTTTGATTCGTTTTTGATGGATTAATGCAACCTAAGTTTCCTTTTATGTTTTAATTGATGAATTTTAGTTCAATATGAGTTTGAATCAAGTACTAAGTTGGTTTTACTTTGATCTCTTGACGACTCCGGGCTCATGTGATTCTTAGTGATTCTAAGCTTAGTATCTTATCTTTTGAGCGTTGTTTATGCTTGTGTAATGCATTGATCTACCATCGACTCCGGGCATGGTAGACGCTTTGATTGCCTTGTGTATAATGGCCTGATTTTCATATGGGAACTCATTCAACTAAAATTCTTATCTTTTGTAGTAATCTGGAATAGTTGTTTATTGATTGATTCTGATTTAATTAGAGTTCTAATCATGAGTTGTAATCAGGTCTAATGACAGGATTTGGTGAAAACTATGGTTGTGAATCTCAACTAGATTGGAAAGAGGCTTGGCCTATACAATTGAGTATGCCCAAGGCCTGAGTGTTATTGTGGGAATCAAATCAGTTAATAAGCACTTGTTTTAGATAATTGTTTATTGAACCGCTCTATATTCCAATCGGATAGAGAAAGGAATTCGATTCCGATTGAGTTATGAGAGACCTAGTTGTGTTGATGCATTGAAACCTATCAAAAGTGGATCCTTGGCGCTCTAGTGCCTTTTTAGATTGAAATTACCTTAACCATTCACTGTTTAAACCCAAATTGCTATTTTTCAGTTTTAGTTCTTAATAGGATCTTAATTACTAGTTGTTTTAGACAAATTCTGAAGATATCCATACATAAATCTCAGTGGGAACGATACTCGGTCTTTCCAAATTATTATTACTTCACAACCCAATACTTGGGGAGTGAACAGCAACCTATGTAGACTTATGAGAATGTATCAATGAGCTCAAGTCTACACTACTAGTGAAAGTACATCTTGTGTGTGGATGTACCTATCTAGTGCCTAGCATACATTCCTATCAAGCATTCATAATTAAACAATTAAACTTACAATGCTAAGATATCAATGTACTCAATTTAATCACAAACACAAGCATGTATAGTGGTTCGACTACTTGTCTACTCCACTTCCAGTTCAAGTACTCAACCCCTTTGAGCACACTGGCATTCACTGGGGAGTTTAAATCTGGTTCCTCCCAACCAAGGTGTTTTAACTCGGATCCACCCAACCGGGGAGTTTACAGGTTCCTCCCAACCTACACGTTTGCACCCGTGTTGGTGGCTCCCCCTTGGAGACTTTGTTAAGGCTCGACAAACAAGCTAAGGATCGGCAAACGACCCTAGTTCGATTTTGTTAGACAAACTCTACACTCAACTCCCACAGGGAATTGAGTGGATGGACTCCTAACAAGACAACCTTACTTGTCGGATTGAGCCCCTTTATAGCGCCGCTTTGGGTTGCTTCTTCTTACTCTCCCGTGCTTGAATCAGCTCCCCATGTGCTCCCCGATCTTTGACGCCACTGCTTTGCCAAGGCTTCAGCTCCAAGATCAGCTACCTTGAATGTGATGCTCCATTGGAGATGCCCAAGGTACTAGGGCATGGTGAATCCTCTACAAATGGTAGGAAATAGGTTTCCTAGAGGAATACACCTATTTGGACTCCTAGGTAGTGTTTAGACAGGGGATTTAACTATGATCAAGGTGTCTAAAACCTAGGAATCAAGAGGGAACAAGTCCATTCTCAAGATACCATTGAATGGCCCAAGCTTGTAATGAAAACACAAGGAGAATGGCTTGCTATGGGTTTGGGATAGAGCCTCTGATGGTCTCTAGCAATGGTGGCTTCTATCTCCTCAAAATCCCCTCTCTTCTCCTAAAAAATGAATCCCCCATCTTAAATAGATTTTCTTCCAATGGTAAAAAAACGGGCAGATTCGCGTATCTCTGATTAATCGGAAAAAAGGTCCGATTGATCGGAGACCTATCCGATTGATCGAAAATCAGTCCAGTGAATTCTCTAGAAGATATTCCAATTGATCGGAAACATGGTCCGATTGATCGGACTGACCCCTTCCGATGGATCGGAAGACTGTCCGATTGATCGAAAATATGTCCAGTGGATTTTCAAGTCTGCTGGAACAAATTACGATTGATTGGAACTTCAGTCCGATTGATCGGAGTCCTATCGGAGCCAATGTCCGATTGATCGGAGATCAATAGAAAACTGCTGTTTGAGCTGTTTTGATTACAGCAGCTTTCACCTCTTTAATTAGTTTAACTTATCATGTTTTTCATGGAGTTCTAAGACTAATTATGTTAACTAAGGGTATACCTAGTTGGTGCAAGTCATATAAGAGGTTATGGTTTTGGGTAGGTACTAGGTTCGGGCTCAACAGGGCATCACTTTTACCTGTTTCTTCTTTCTTGATGCAGCCGGTCCATCTTGAGTCTTTGGTCTTCGTCTTCATTAAGCTCAACTAACACTAGACTCACTGACCTATGTAATTGACAAACAAGGTGTACTAGTATGCCACAAAAAATTGCACTAACAATTCTAACTTGACTAATCCTGAGTGGCGGTGTACACTAAATTTTAATGGGAAAAATGAACCCATGGTAAATACAAACAATGCTTCTCAAGGACTTTCTCAAAAGAGCACTCTTGAGGATACATTGAACGCGTTCATGATTGGACAAACTCAGATAAATCAGTCCAACATGCAAGCCATGAATGAACTTAAAATTTTGGTTGAAAGAATTGAGACACACCTAGGAGTTAGGGAGAAAGGGACTGTTTTGACCCAATCTCACCCTAACCCCAAGGAACAATTGGAAACAATCACCAATTCTTCAAGCCATCACCACTCTTAGAAGTGGAAAAATAATTGAAAATTCTGAACCAGTTAAGGCCACAAAGCCTAATGATCCGGTTGATTCTAAGAGCGATGGTGAATTGAGCAATGCTCCACAAG
Organism: Liriodendron chinense; assembly: GCA_003013855.2. Taxonomy (NCBI): domain Eukaryota; kingdom Viridiplantae; phylum Streptophyta; class Magnoliopsida; order Magnoliales; family Magnoliaceae; genus Liriodendron; species Liriodendron chinense. Next base: position 5,753,645 of record ML058515.1, on the reverse strand, counting down.
ATGAAGATCCAGAGTGTGTGTATAAACCTGTGGCCCCATTCCACCAACGTCTCGTCTCAATAAAAAGGTCAATTAAAAATCAGGACATCCTAGAAGTCTTCAAACAAGTCAAAATCAGCATTCCCTTGTTGGATGCAATTAAGCAAATTCCTTCATACGCCAAATTTCTAAAGGATCTATGTGCCGTAACGCGTAAGCAAAACGTGCACAAGAGAGCATTTTTTATGGAATAAGTGAGTGCCATCATACAACATAACACTCCCCCAAAATTCAAAGATCCTAGAAGCCCTACAATCTCTTGTATGATAGGTAACTTCCAGATCAATAGAGCACTTCTCGATCTAGGGGCTAGTGTTAACTTGATTCCCTACTCGGTATATGAGCAACTTGGACTTGGTGAATTAAAACCCACCAAGATAACTTTACAACTTGCGGATTGCTCCGTTAGAATACCGAGAGGAGTAATTGAGGATGTGTTAGTCCAAATCGATAAGTTCTACTACCCGGTAGACTTTATCGTTTTAGATACACAAGCGGTTACAAATGCATGCACTCAAGTTCCTGTCATTCTAGGTCGACTATTCCTAGCAACCACCAATGATATAATCAATTATAGGAATGGTGTTATGAAAATATCCTTTGAAAATATGACTATGAAGCTGAATGTGTTTCACTTACACAAACAACAAGAGGATAAGGATGAGGATGAAGGATGAAGATGAGATCCATATGATTAATTTCATAGACACAATTGTAGGTGATGATGAGCCACCCTTAACTAAATTTTCTAAAACTTTAGAAGTTTGCTTGGCTTATTTTAAGGAAGAAATAAATTTGGATATTAATGAGGCCTTGGAAGAGCCAAAATCGGACAATTTGATTGACAAGACACCAACCGCTGACTTGAACGATTTTGTCATGTAGGAAATTGATGGATTGGTATGCAATGAAGAGGCCAATTTCTGAATGTGTAGTGGTTGAGGACTTATTTCAACCTACACAAGTGACCGAGAAGGTCGAAGTTTCCTACACTCTAGAAGAGTGTTTGGCATATTTTGAGGATTGAGATGATCCTATGATCCGTGACATTGTCAATGCCTTAAGGAAAACTTCACCAGTGCTCACAAAGACTCCTTCAATGGAGTGTAAAACTGATTTATCAATAGTGGAGGCACCGATAGAATCTGAAAATGTGGAGACCATAATAACTTGTGAAGAAGAATTCCAAGTCTCCACATCTCTTTGGTTTATACAAACCGAAGAGCAACATCTCTGGGAGGATCCTTATCTGAATAATTTTTTCCCAGATAAGTTGGAAAGGAATTCATATTTGATGAAGTCCAACAGAAGAAATCTTCCTTTCCCAACACATGGAGTGATAACTTTGAGAAACCTGCTGAATTTTTTCAGCAGGATTTTCAATGGATTAGAATAACAAACATCACTCATGTGTATTATGAAGCAGGATGGTGGATGGTTTTATTGAAAAATCTTTTACTCCACCTCATAATTCTGCTAAATTCTATTCCTTTGGATGATCTTGTGTATCAAGATTGACCTCCTAGTCTGACGGAGGTATAGAGTAGTTTCATTATTTTAATTGTTTAGTTGTTTGGAGTTGCAAACTTCCATGATTGACTTTCTCAACTACTCTCATAATCACTCCTTTATTTTATCAGTACTCTCATGATTCATGCTCATTGCATATCTTTTAACATTGAGGACTGTTGAGCTCTTAATTGTGCATATTCTAACCTTAATTCATCACTCATTATGCATGGTTTTCATGATTTAAAGACTAATCTAATGCATGGATTTGTGATTGTAGGAATGAGAGGGAGACTTCACTAATTCATAGTTAAAAGAGTTACTTTGTATGCATTGAAGATCAATAGAACAAGTGCCAAAAGGTGGAGGAAAGAAGCAAGAAAGAAAGAGAAGAGAAAAAGAAGAAAATCTGAATTTTTGTCTTAGACTTGTTTGTAGATTGGTTGCTAGACCGGTCGCCAGACAGGTCTACAGTTATATTTTGGACTGTTTTTTTTCTTCCTAGACTGGTCGCCAGATAGGTCTAAGGTACTCCAGAAACTCCGATTTTCAAGGACAAGTTTCCAAATTGCGAAAGGACTGCGCGGATTCTCAAAGTTTCCAACTTGGTGCGGAATTTCTCTTATAAAAGGCCACCTCCACTCTCTTCCTAAGGTAGCTAGCAACGTGGGGAGTAAAGGATTCAAGACTTAGGAGGCTTCGTAGCCTCCTACAACTAGTTTTCTTCTTTTTCTAATTCTAGTTCTAGTTTGTTTTTATGCTTTTCATTAGCTAACCTCTCAGCTAGTGCTAAGAGGTGAAGCTTATAGCTTAATTAGATGTTTTAATTCATTTTATTGGTTTCAAGTTTGGATTTATTGAAGAATAATGGTTTTTGGAAGTTTGACTAAAGTTCTAAGTAGTTTTTCTTAATCTTATGATGGCTCATGAATTTTTAGAAGAATTGCTTTCGTTCTTAATTGTTTTGCATGACTCTAGACCTGTACGCTCTGAGGAATCAGATTCAATACGCTCTAGACGTGGATTTCCATGTGGGAACTTCAACCACAGTTCTACCTTTTTAGTCTAATTTCTGAATTATGTGTTGATTGTATATGTGATTTGAATGAAGCTCAAATCAAGATCTAGTTATGCTTTGTGACAGAGTTCAATGATGATTATGATTGTGATCTTAATCTATTGGAACTAGGATTGACCTATGCAATTGAGTGTGCTCAAGTCCTAACTTGAATTGAGGTAATTATATGCATAAATCACAGATATGACAGATTGTATGTTACAACCGCTCTATCATCCGACTAGATAGGATTTGATTTTGATTCTAGTTGTGTAAATGAGAAATCATGGCGAATTATGCATCGAATGAGAGCTATAAGTGGATCCTTGATGCTCTAGTTACTTTTATTCTCATATTTTCCCTGTTTCATGTTTAAACCCGATTCCATAAACCTCTTAAGATCCTAGTTATTAGAGTAGTTTGAATTGTTTACTTCCTTCCCTATGGATCGACCTCAGTCTTACCGAGATTATTACTACATCGCAACCCTATACTTGGGGAAGCGAACAAGTTTTTAGCGCCGTTGCCAAGGAAGAGGTTAAACAGTGCTAATTGTTCTAGTAGCTATAGAGTAGTCTTAGTTAGGTAGGATTTCTAATTTTTTTTTAGAGGTAGTTTTCTGATTTTAACTAGATTACTAACAATTTTCTGTTTTTGTATTTTGTAGGAACTTAGTTGCTGACATAGTTCTCACCTTCACCGGTAACATCTCCCCATCTCCCTTTCTTCTTTTTATTTTTCTTCCTAAATTGGGATTGTTTCAACTTCTTATAATTTCATTATGAATGATTGGATGAGTGGATTGTCTAAATACCTTTTGGAAGATGAGAGGTCGAACCAAATTAAAACTCATTATTATTGGAACCATTACAAGCATGAATATTTTCCTAAGACTCAATCTACTTCTAATACACCCCCAAGTAAGACATTGCGAGATTATTGGAATGAGAACAATGTGCATAACTTTTCACCAGGTAAGACAATGAGAGAGTATCGAAAAGAGATGAATAATGTTCCACCGGTTAGGACAATGTATGATCACTTGTTTGGCTACACATATCAACAACCATCTAATAGCCCAACATATGACATGCATAACCTAATAAGTGGGAGCATCAAAATTTCAATTTGGGAGACGAGCCAACCATGGATGCCAACAATTATCCTCAAGAGTTTTTTTCTCATGAGCCGCAACCAACACGAACTCTTGAGGATACACTGCGAGAGTTTATGAAAATAACTGAGCAATGCATACAAAACCTCTCGCCATCTGAAAATCCTAAACCCAACATTGGAAACACCGAATCATTCCCCAACAAGGAGGAGGATGAGGCTATCCAAGCCCAACCCTCTTCCGATATGATGACTAAACTTTTATGGGATGCAGACCTCAGTGATCCCAACATTATCATCGATTATGGTAAATTAACTATCTCTTTTAGCTATTCCGATTTGAATGAGGAAGAGATTTCAAGGACGGTTGACGAACCCGAGGAATCGAGAAAATCTGAAAGTGATAGTGTGATTGCCTATAATGAAGGTTTGAAGGATGATTGTGAGACCATGATTTCTTCTTCCAAAGGGCCGAATATTTATGAGTCGCCAGAAAATATTCTTCCTAGAGAGATGGACGAAGTCGATATTTTTGAGTCCTTCCACCAACAACATATGCCAGATTCTATTGTGGAAGAACTCCCTTGGGTTGAAAATTCTGTTTCTTTGGATGACAGGGTGGCACAATCTAAAATTTCAAAAGATCAACCAATGCTAGATGATGTGCTTACCACTGAATCTGAAAAAATTTCTTTGGAAGACCTCTCCTCTATAGAGGAGGAATTCCTTACCCTTGTAACAAAACTTCCTCAATCACTTGGGGAGAACGAGGACCCTTCGTCCGACTATCTCGATTTCCTAGAGGAATGCATGGCCCACCCTTATGATCTGGATGATGAGATGATTATGGAGTTGGACATTTTGTTAGACACGGTGTCGGTACTTAAAGAACACCATTCCACTGATTTACACTCTTTACCATTATTTGTGGAAACACCGTGTAATTCTGAATTTGTGGAGGAGACAACCCAAAATAGAGAATACTTAATAAACTTCTCTCCACCATCATAGGTTCTTTAACCCATTGAAAATTCTGATTGGGAGGACCCTTTTTAATCAATTACAACCCAATTCAGAACTTGAGGAGATATCTTTTTTGCTGCTCTTATCTCCTCCTTACATGCGTGTGGTGCACACTATGATTGGACCTTAATGAAGAAACACACCCATGTGTACATTCGAGCAGGACTTTGGATGGTCCTCATGAGAAACCTATTGAAATTCATGAAGATCCTGCTCAAATTTGATCATGAAGTCGATTGGATTAATCAAAGGTATGTAGGTAGGTTAGGATTTCTTTATGCATTTAGAATTGAATAAGTCTCATCGAGACAATGGAAGATGCTAGAATTGATCAACTTACTACCTCAGGTACTCTCGTTCTCACTCTCCTTTGTTTTATGTCATTGCTCTCATGTCATGCATATTGTATATCTTATTACATTGAGGACAATGTAAGATTTTGGTTGGGGGTGAGATTCCTTAGATGAATCTACTAGCTTTTGTGACATTTCGAGCAATTATGTAGAAATTTTTCAATTTTTCTGAAAATTCAAAACTCCTTTGGAAAGCCATGTTTATATGCACTTGGGATGTCGTAAGTATGAAAGGAAGGAAGATGTAGTGAGATGATTTGGAAACTCTTAAAGGACTTGTAACATGATGGTTTTCTAATTGGATTCCCCTATTGATTTGATTGATAGAAAAATTGAAACACTTTTACACTTTTGAAAGGATTATGTAGAATTGTGGATTAGTTAAGTTTGGATTTGAGGTGTTGAGAAATCAAGCCCGGGTACTTTGTCCATCCTTGTTCATGGGAAAATAACGAAAGATATGGAATTCTAAAAATCCTATCTAATGAAAAAGAAAACGGGAAAGGAAGGATGAAAATATGGGAACGATGGAAAATATGGTGGAAAATTCTGAAAAGGCCTACCTATTACCAACCGGGGGATGGTCTACCTGTAACCAAAGCCGGAAATGGGATGTAGTGTGAAAGTCGTCGGAAGGACGGTAAGGCAAATTCCTGTCATAGGCTTGTTGTTGATCTATTCACCATTGAATCCATACCTTAGCTAATTCATGAAGAACGTAACCCCAGAAATCCATGAGATGAGCATTCACTGAGCACACTAGGTTAATTTGTTTGGATCCTTCTATTTATCAATCAATCATCGGGAATTCCATATGAACACTTGTTATGTTTTTTGGAATTTAAGATCTTAACTTCTATCACTCAGTTTTCCTGATTTTTGTACTTGCATGTCTTGGAATGTATAAAAAGATAGTTTCCGAAGAAGAGTTGGATTTTGGAGAATGAAACTTGTTTCATGCATGTTTTGCTCAAGACTAGCAAAATGATGGTTGGGGGGTGTGTTGAGCTCTTAATTGTGCATATTCTAACCCCAATTCATCACTCATGGTGCATGGTTTTCATGATTTAAAGACTAATCTAATGCATGGATTTGTGATTGTAGGAATGGGAGGGAGACTTCACTAATTCATAGTTAAAAGAGTCACTTTGTATGCTTTGAAGATCAATAGAACAAGTGCCAAAAGGTGGAGGAAAGAAGCAAGAAAGAAAGGGAAGAGAAAAAGAAGAAAATCTGAATTTTTGTTTTAGAACTGTCTGTAGACCGGTTGCTAGACTGGTCGCCAAACAGGTCTACAGTTATATTTTGGACTGCTTTTTATCTTCTTAGACCGGTCGCCAGACAGGTCTAAGGTACTCCAGAAACTCCGATTTTCAAGGACAAGTTTCCAAATTGTGAAAGGACTCCGTGGATTCTCGAAGTTTTCAACTTGGTGTGGGATTTCTCTTATAAAAGGCCACTTCCGCTCTCTTCCTAAGGCAACTAGCAACATGGGGAGCAAAGGATTCAAGACCTAGGAGGCTTCCTAGCCTCCTACAACTAGTTTTCTTCTTCTTCTAGTTCTAGTTCTAGTTTGTTTTTATGCTTTTCATTAGCTAACCTCTTAGCTAGAGCTAAGAGGTGAAGCTTATAGCTTAATTAGATGTTTTAATTCGTTTTATTGGTTTCAAGTTTGGATTTATTGAAGAATAATGGTTTTTGGAAGTTTGACTAAAGTTCTAAGTAGTTTTTCTTAATCTTATGATGGCTCATAAATTTTTAGAAGAATTGCTTTCGTTCTTAATTGTTTTGCATGACTCTAGACCTGTACGCTCTGAGGAATCGGATTCAATACGCTCTAGACGTGGATTTCCATGTGGGAACTTCAACCAAAGTTCTACCTTTTTAGTCTAATTTCTGAATTATGTGTTGATTGTATATGTGATTTGAATGAAGCTCAAATCAAGATCTAGTTATGCTTTGTGACAGAGTTTAATGATGATTATGATTGTGATCTTAATCTATTGGAACTAGGATTGACCTATGCAATTGAGTGTGCTCAAGTCCTAACTTGAATTGAGGGAATTATATGCATAAATCACAGATATGACAGATTGTATGTTACAACCGCTCTATCATCCGACTAGATAGGATTTGATTTTGATTCTAGTTGTGTAAATGAGAAACCATGGCGAATTATGCATCGAATGAGAGCTATAAGTGGATCCTTGATGCTCTAGTTGCTTTTATTCTCATATTTTCCCTGTTTCATGTTTAAACCCGATTCCATAAACTTCTTAAGATCCTAGTTGTTAGAGTAGTTTGAATTGTTTACCTCCTTCCTCGTGGATCGACCTCGGTCTTACCGAGATTATTACTACATCGCAACCCTACACTTTGGGAAGCGAACAAGGACAATAAAAGATTTGGTTAGGGGGTGAGATTCCTCGAATTTAGCAATTTGTAACATTTCGAGCAGGGTTTTTGTAGAAAATTTTCAATTTTCCTGAAACATCAAAACTCTTTTGAAAAACTTCGTTTCTATGCACTTGAGATATCATGAGTATGAAAGGATGAAAGATGAAATGATATAATTTTGAAATCTCTAAATTAACTTAAACATGATAGTTTTACATGAGAATTCCCCTATTTATATGATCGATAGAACATTTGAACACTTTTGAGTCTAGTCCACATTACACGATTCTCATCATTTAAAGGGATTACTAGACTTGTAAATTGGTAAGATTAAAGATTTGAAGTGTTTAGGAACCCTCTTCGAATTACCTCGGATGGAGGAAATGCTGGTTTTATGCTTCCGGGAGCTGGGAGTCTGAGACAGGGTCCACGTCTGAGGGCCATAACTTGAGCTGATTTTTCGGCGAAGGTGGGCGTAGCTTCACTCTTCCTAAATTTATGAACCAACTTTGGATTCTCTGTTACCGGCTTACGCTCAAAGAACGAAAGAGCTCAGGATTACTCTAGCCGTTTATAATAAGTTGCCCGGGGGCAATCTTATAACTCCGGAGTACGCCGCGAATGAAGGGGTGAAGGGGAAGGCGCACTCCAAGAATGAAGAAATACTCATAAAGGGCGACACTACTAGGGGGGAGGTGAGTCCGGGGTTTCTCCCTCTCTAGGCAACCGAAAAATAACTGAGTCGGGAACTCGGTATCTCTCTCGTAACTCACTCAACCGTTCCTCCGTCATTATGGAGGGGTACCCGGATGTAGAGTATCTGCCAGCCGGAACCCTCACATTGTTAGAGGAAGAAGATTCTGGGGTAGTATCCCCCAGGGGGACGGTCTCCTCATCAGAATCTCCCGCCATGGTTTCTTAAGATAAAAAGAGGGGACATATTATATTTTGGAAAAGAAGGAGAATGAGGAATGAAACTATACTGGAGGGAATCGGAGGAACGAAGTTACACTAGAGACAGAGAGTTACACCAGAGGAAAGAAGGAGGCAAGGAGAGAGGAAGGATTTTTGTAAACTTTAGATGAAATTTCAAAAACTTCGCAGGCTCCGTATATTTATAAGCAATCATTCCTCAAGATTTGGTGACACGCTGCGATCGTTCGTTTGGCGCAGCAGTCAAATGGTCACGGCCATTAATTCTGCAGATACGTGGCTGGCGCCTCTTCATTTCCTCTCTGCCGAAAAGCTGCGGAAAGCTGGCGCTCATTAATGACAGTCCAATCATGTACGGCTTCACCTTCGAGAAAGGCATTAGGCGGTTATGCATGCCAGCAAGCAAGTCCTTCCCTTAGACTCCTTAACGACAAGGACTTGGGGGGCATCTGTTATAGCCAAATTATAGTGGTCGAAGATAGCAAAGATTCGAGGCCCGAGAGCGACTTTGTGGCAGTATTCAACCTGCGAGCCCTCATGGTCGAGGCTCGCATATTGGGAAAGTACGGTAAGCAACTTCCGAACCACTGAGCCCTTCTGGTCGAGGCTCGCATATCGAGAAAGTGCGGAATGCCCTTCTGAATATGTGAGCATCTCGATTTGTGGTCGTTGAAAGGTTCTGCATCTCAAATATGCGAGAAGTTATCCCCGAGCCCGAATGTCCTCCACCTTTTTAGTACCAGCAGCCCATATAGACCGATTTTGGGCTTATCTTTGTTTGTGGCTCCGAACATCAGGGGATCACCATCAGGGAACGTAATCAACCAGACGTCTAATTAGACCAAGCCATCCCCTCATTTAAGGATTAACAGGATAAACACCTTATCCCCGGAAATTAACAGTAATCTTAGTGTCTTGCGTAACAGATTGGATCACTTGAACCTATATAAATGGATGGCCTTATAGATGAAAAAGGTACACAATCTCTAAGCTGATATCCCGTTGTTTCCTTTTATAACCATGTCCCATCTGACTTAAGCTTCGGAGTGCTAACGGCTGAACGCCGACCACCCTTAGTTCTCTCTTGTGTTCTTTCAGGTTCGAAAGGAAGCTGGCTTGAAGGAAGGTGAACGTCTGGAGGATCCTGTTATCAAATCCGACATAAACAGATAGAACATTTGAACACTTTTGAGTCTAGTCCACATTACATGATTCTCATCATTTAAAGGGATTACTAGACTTGTAGATTGGTAAGACTGAAGATTTGAAGTGTTTAGGAACCAAGCCGGGGATACCTATGGGAATGATGGAAAACATGGTGGAAAACTCTGAAAAGGGCTACCTATTACCAATCGGGGGATGGTCTACCTGTAACCAAAGTCAGAAATGGGACGTAGTGTGAAAGCCATCAGACGGATGGTAAGACAAATTCCTGTCATAGGCAATTGGTTGATCTGTACACTCTTAGATTTTTAGTTTAGCTGATTTATGAAGAAGGTAATCCTGGAAAGTCATGAGATAAATATGCACAATGCACATTAGACCATACATGTTCGCATTCTTCTATTTGTCAATAAATCGGTGGGGATTCTATATGAACACTTATTATGTTTAGAAAGTTTGGTACTTCAATTTCTCATCATTTAGTTTTTTTTTTAATTTTGCACCTAGATGTCTTAAAGTCTATAGAAGCATAGTTTCCAAGAGAGAGTTGAGTTCTCAGAGAAAGGGATTATTTCACGTTTGTTTTGCTCGGGACAAGCAAAATGCTGGTTGGGGTGTGTGTTGAGCTCCCATTTATACATATTCTAACCTATTGCATCGCATTATATGCATGGTTTGCATGTTTAAAAGACCCATCTAATGCATGTTATTATGATGTAGGAATGAGAGAGAGACTTCACACAAATAATAGTTAAAACACCTATTTAGAAGCTCTTGGATGAAGACCCAAGGTGAGCCAAAGAAGGAAGAAGAAAGAAGGAGAGAAGAGATGAGAAAGAAAGAAAGAAAAAATGAAGAAATAGGGCCACGACCGGTCGGCCAAGAGGGCCACGACCGGTCTTAACAGGTCGGCCATCACACCAGCCCTCCTCCCAACTTCTGTACAAAGGACCAAGTGGTCCGACCGGTCTTGACCGGTCGGCCAACAGGTTGGTCCCCCTCTTGTGCTATCTGGACTCTCCCTGGACCTCTACTAGACCGATCTAGACCGGTCAAGACCGGTCGGCCAACAGGTAGCTAGTGTATTTTAGCAGCTTTCCAGCAAGCTTGCTCAGCAAGCTCCGAAAATCATGTGCTGCGGGAGTCCTTATATAATTCTGAAAGTTTCTGAGGTGGTAGAGCATCTCCATTATAAAAGGACACCTAGGGGTGGATCTAAACGCATCATAGAAGGCTTGGGAAGTCGTGCGTGGTGAAGGAGATCGCTGTGGAGCGTCTGCAACTTCTCTAAATTCGGTTTTTTTATGTTTTTTGTAGTTTTTCCTTTGAGCTTTAGTTTAACCTATTAATGGTTGGCTAAACCTCTTAGCTAGGGCTAAGAGGTGAAGCTTTTAGTTGTTTGTAATGTTCAATTCGAATTAGTTCAAGTACTTTTTGGTTTTATGAAGAACACTTCTAGTTCAAGTTTGAAATAAAGTTAGTATTTTTAGTTAATCTTCTGTCTCTTGTGATTGCTCTTACATGGGATGTTTTGATTACTGAGATTGCTTAATGGGGGTGTTGATTGATAGGATTTTGGGTTGTAGAGATCCTAGATTCATCATGATATGTTGGATGCTAGGGGATCTTACAAACTAAGTTTCCTAAGAGCTTATCTAGAACTAAACTAGAAGGGGTTTTTATCTTTTGATTTAATCTGAGATAGGTGTTTATGTATTGATTCTGGTTTAATAGAAGTTCAATTCATGCTTCTAAATCAAGTCTAGTGACAAAGCTTGAGGAAGAATCATGAATGTGATCTTGCTTGTTTTGTGAAGGATTAGGTTGTATGATTGAATACACCCAATGCCTTAGTTGATTATGAGATGACCATATCAGTGGATGATCCATCTATGTTAGATGGATTATGATGATTTGATTGCTCTATATTCTGATTAGATAGGGATAGAACTCCGATTTCAATTGTGTTATTGGCTTGAATGGTTTAAATTGGCATTGTGAATGATTATTGGTGGATCCTAGGCGCTCTAGTGTTTATTTCCTTGATTTACTTCTTAAGTAGACAGATTTATGTTCTTAATTACCATCCATCATTATAAATCTGAATTTAGCCCATCCTAGTTATAAAACTTAGAATTGTTACGACAATCCCTGAGGATCGACCTCGGTCTTACCGAGAATTATTACTACATCGCAGCCTTGCACTTAAGGCGAGCGAACACTTAAGGCGAGAATCATAAACTTCTTCAATGATGGATTAAGTTCCAACATGCGCCAATTCGTAGAGATGATGTGCAACGGCGAGTTTATGAGTAAAAATCCAGATGAAGCTTGGAGTTACTTGGATTTATTGGCCGAGAATGCCCAATCATGGGATACCTCGGACAAATCTAGTAATCTCAAGCCTCCTCAACAAAAGGAAAAGGAGGCATCTATATTCTTAAAGAAGAAGATGATGTGAATGCAAAGATAGCCAGCCTCACAAGGAAGATCGAGGCCATGGAACTTAGTAAGAATGGAGTTTCAAAATCTAATGAAGCTATTGAGAACATGTGTAGAATTTGTTCTCTAATATACACACTACGCAAGATTGTCCTACAATTCTTGCGTTTCAAGAGGTGTTACAAGAACACACAAATGCCACATATGGTTACCAACAGCCTTTCAATGGACCGGTGGGTAACACGTATAACTCTACTTGGAAGAACCACCCAAATTTCAGTTGGAAGAATAATCCCACGGAAATCCTACCAACTCTCAAGGAGGGCCCCCCATGCAAAACATGGTCCCACCTCAATTCTTAATGGAAGATACTCTAAAGGCGTTCATGCAAGGGCAAATGCAAATAAATCAAACGAATCAGAAATGTTCTAAGAGCTTAAAGTTTCGGTTGATGAGATTAAGGGACGCTTGAATGCTAAGGAAGGGACTTTTCCGGCCCAACCTCAGCCCAATCCAAAGCAAGTACATGAGGTAAGCATCCCTAATCTCCCCAACCAACATGTGGAGCAAGCCAAATCCGTCACCACTCTTAGAAGTGGTAAGAAAATTGAAAAATCTATTCCGCTGAAGGCCGACAAGCCTAAGGAGCCGGTAAATTCTGAGGATGAGGATGGATCTAACTCAGCCCCACAAGAAACGGAACGCATTTATAAGCCCGTAGCACCATTCCCTTTGAGATTGGTTGCTCCAAAATCTCTCCCAAACTCTCACGATATTTTAGAGATTTTTAGACAAGTCAAGATAAACATTCCATTACTTGATGCTATCAAACAAATCCCCTCTTATGCCAAGTTTCTGAAGGACTTATGCACAACCAAACGCAAATATAATGTGCAGCAAAAGGCCTTTTTGAATGACCAAGTGAGTGCCATTCTCACTCAAAAGACCCCCTCAAAATTCAAGGATCCCGGTAGCCCCACAATTTCATGCATCATTGGTGACTATCAAATTGAACAGTGCATTGCTAAACTTGGGGGCAAGCGTAAATTTAATCCCATAGTCGGTATATGAGCAACTAAGCCTTGGTGAATTAAAACCCACTAAAACTAAGTTGCAACTCGCTGATAGATCCATCCGTGTACCGAGAGGGATAGTTGAGGATGTGCTAGTCCAAGTTGACAAATTCTACTACCCGGTAGATTTCATCGTCATGGACATGCAACCGGTTATGGATGCTAACACTTCAAATATAGGTAATTTTAGGCCGCCCATTCCTTGCTACATCAAACGCAATTATAAATTGCTTGAATGGGGTAATTGTTGAGCTCTTAATTGTGCATATTCTAACCCCAATTCATCACTCATTATGCAAGATTTTCATGATTTAAAGACTAATCAAATACATGTTTTGCGATTGTAGGAATGAGAGTAGCTTGGCACAATTGGTGACCAAAAGAGTACATTTAGGAGTCTTTGATGAAGGCCCAAGGTGGACCAAAGAATGATGAAGAAAGAGAGGAGAATGAGGAAGAAAGAAGGAAAGAAAAGAAAGAAGAAATAATGCAGAAAATGGGCCCCGACCGGTCTTGACCGGTCGGCCAACACTACTCTTGCTTTCACATGCTGCTGGAGCAAGGCCAGCCTTGTCCGACCGGTCTTGACCGGTCGGCCATGCAAATTTCAGTTTCCAAATTGCAGACAGCAGGCCACTCCCGTTTCTGATTTTTTAGACCAGATTTTTGGGCCCATCTTAATGATATTTGGAAATTCAGCACATCCATGTCAAAGAGGAGCTCGACGCCGAACTAACCCAAGTGGTTTCGTGTCAATCGGAGCTACGGATTGATCGTGGTGGCCAAAACAATACGAACTGTCCAGAAAGTTCCAGATTCTGCCTACTCCACTCTGGGCCGGTCCAGGTGGCCCATCATTGATGATATGAAGAATCTACTTTGACCATATTTTAGATCACATCCATATATGAATAACCACAAAGTTTCAGATCAAAAGGATGTGTGGTTTGATCGTACTGGTTGAAGAAAGATGGACCATTCAGAAAGATCTAACTGCGCAGAGTTTATAAAAGCCCTAAGTGTTCTAATTTTCGGACCACATTCTGGGATTGTTTTGGACAATCTAATCCATCTATCATGTAGAGGAGGAAGTTTTCTACCAATTTTCAAAATTTGGGATCAATCCGACATCTGTACACTCCGGAGCGTTGAAAGCAAGATGACTGGTTCTGAAGGTACCCGAAGTGCGCGATTTTGAGAGGCGGTCGGTGATGTGATTGGTGGGCCCATTCAGAGGATAATCTTGGAAATCTAAATCATCTATGAGGAAGATCACATTACAAGGAAGCTATAAATCAATTTTGAAGGCAATCCAACCATTGGTTAAGCCGTACCAAGCGAAACAAATTCTGCTATGTTGCTGTACTATTGCTGCATTATAAAAGGAGGTGCTCTCTTCTATTCCAGGGCAACCAAGGACGTGGGGAGCAAGGAGTTCAAGTCATAGGAGGCTTCCTAGCCTCCTCCAGCTAGTTTTTCTTCCTTTTCTTAGTTCTAGTTTTATTTTTAATATGCTTTTCATTAGCTAATCTCTTAGCTAGAGTTAAGAGGTGAACCTTATAGTTTTCTTAGATTGTTTAATTCGTTTTATTGGTTTTAAAGTTGGAATTCATGATTATGAATTATGGTTTGAAGTTTATACAAGCTTTAAGTAGTTTTTCTTAGTCTTATGATGACTCATGGATGTTTGGGAGAATTACTTAAATTCTTAATTGGTTTGCATCAGTCTAGACCTGTATGATCCGAGGAATTGGAGTGCGCTCTAGTACTATGATCTTCATGTGGGGACTTCCTACCAAAGTTCTACTTTTCTGAATTTCTGTAATATGTATGGATTGTGGATGTGATTTGAATCATGTTCAAATCATGATCTAGCCTTGTCTTGTGACAGGACTTGAGGATGGTTATGATTGTGAACTGAACCTTTTGGAATGGGGAATGACCTATGCAATTGAGCATGCTCAGCTCAGCCTACATTGAGTGAATCCTATGCATTGAACTTACATATGACAGATTGTTTGGTTTAACAGCTCTATCATCCGACTAGATAGATCTTAATATCGATTCTAGTTGAGAAAGTGAGAAACCATAGCGAATTATGCATCTAAGGAGAGCTATAAGTGGATCCTTGATGCTCTAGTTATCTTTCCATTATCATATTTTCTATTTTATGTTAAAAATCAATTTCACAAACATCTTTGATTCTAGTTATTAGGATAGTTTGAATTGTTTACTTCCTTCCCTGTGGATCGACCTCGGTCTTACCGAGATTATTACTACATTCGCAACCCTACACTTGGGGAGCGATCAGTAATGCAATTATCCTTTGGAAGCATGACATTGGAGGTGAATGTGTTCCATTTGGGCAAAAGGCATAGGGATGACAATGATGAGCTCTTCGAGGTAAACATGCTCGAATCTTTTGAAGAAGAAGAGCTCCTCCAACTTGAATCGCTAGAAAGCTTGGAGACATGCTTGGCACATTTCGAGGATTCCAAAGACCCCATTATTAGTGAAATTGTGCAAGCATTAAACATTGAAAAATCGGTAGTTGATACTAGCCGGTGGAGGCCCCATTTTGAAAAATTGCCACCAACCACATCAAGGCATCTACCGTCTAACATCAAACACCGAAGCTTGACCTTAAACCATTGCCATCCGAGCTTAAATATGTATATTTGGGTCAAGAAGAAACATTCCCGGTTGTCATTACCTCTCACCTAGGGAAAGAGCAAGAGCTCAAGTTGATTGAGCTACTCAAAGAACATAGGGGAGCCATAGGTTGGACAATAACGGACCTCAAGGGGATAGACTCTTCAGTTTGTACTCATCATATACACCTCAAAGAAAATGCGAAAATAACTAGACAACCTCAAAAAAGGCTAAATCCAAACATGATGGAGGTTGTCAAAGCCGAGGTGTTAAAGCTACTAAATGTGGGTATCATCTACGCCATCTCGGATAGCCAATGGGTGAGTCCTACCCAAGTTGTCCTTAAGAAATCCGGTATTACCATTGTAGAAAACGCCAACAACAAGCTTATACCAACTAGAGTAACCACCGGTTGGCATATGTGCATCGATTATTGGAAGCTAAATATGGTCACTAGAAAGGACCATGTTATAGCATAAAATCGGTGGTCAAAGATATCGAAGACTTAAGACCCGCGAACACCTTTTTGGTTTCAGTGTTTAACCTGAGAGCCCTTATGGTCGAAGCTCGCATATCGTAAAAGTACGATATACACTCCCGAATATGCGAGCGGGCTTGGTCACTGGTCATCGGATGAGGGCATCTTCATAATTCGTCTGCCTTTACTCCTTGGTTACAAAACAAAGGTCCCGCATGCGAGCAGCTCGGTTCATGGTCGTCGAAAGGGATAGCATTTTCGCATACGAGCAGCTGTAGACACCCCACCTTCAGCTACAATGTTGGTAGAGATAGCTGAATGAATGGAGGACCATACCCCCAAATCCCATGTCCAAACTCAACCAAACTCACCCTTGTAAGCCCCAATCCATTGTCCAGCTCAAGCCTGAACCCAGTCAACTCACCCCTAAACATCAGCCCAAAAAACCCCCTATAAGAAAAATCAGTCAAAAAATCCTAAAAAAGTCAAACTTAGTAAGTCAACCCGCTGAGTCAAATCACCAAGTTAACCGCTGAGTTAACCCATCGAGTCAACTCATCGTGTCAACCCATCTCCCAAACCCAGTTAACTCGCCGAGTTCCAAACCACAGCTTCGGAGTAAGTCCGAACCCCGAACCTGGGGATTTTTTGCTTCAGGTTCGGAGGTCGCACACTCTGAACCCGAAGCAAAATGACCGTACGGGCAGCCCTCAAGGTGCCGCCCAAAAATATTTACGGGTTTTGCCAATCTTCGCTGCTATAAATAACCCCCCGCCCCTTCTCATTCAAGCATCCCAAAAAATCCAAAAAAATCCCTCAAGTCCCAAAGAAATCCCCTTAGTCCGAGTTCATCTCCACTCTTTTAGCCCATTCTTCCACCAAGGAGAGCCCGAGTGAGGAGAGCCTAGCCCTGGTCCAGCCTAGCCTGACCCTGGTCCAAGTTGTTCACTCCCCAAGTGTAGGGTTGCGAAGTAGTAATAATTCGGAAAGACCGAGTATCGTTCCCACAGAGATTTATGTATGGGTATTCTCAGATTTTAACTAAAACAACTAGTAATTAAGACTATATTAAGAACTAAAGCTGAAAAATAGGAAATTAGGTTTAAACAGTGAATGAGTAAGGTAAATTCAATCTAAAAAGTCACTAGAGCGCCAAGGATCCACTCTTGATACGTTTCAACGCATCAACACAACTAGGTCTCTCATAACTCAATCGGAATCGAATTCCTTCTTTATCCGATTGGAATATAGAGCGGTTCAATCACAATTATCTGGAACAAATGCTTAATAACTGATTTGATTCCCACAACTACGCTCAGGCCTTGGGCACACTCAATTGTATAGGCCAAGCCTCTTTCTAATCTAGTTGAGATTCATAACCATAGCCTACACCAAGTCCTGTCACTAGACCTGATTACAACTCATGGTTTGAACTCTATTTAAATCAAAATCAATCACTAAACACATATTATAGATCATACATAAAAGATAAGAATTTCAGTTGCATGAGTTCCCACATGAAGATCAGGCCATTGCATACAAGGCAATCAAAGCGTCTACCATGCCCGGAGTCGATGGTAGATCAATGCATTACACAAGCATAAACAATGCACAAAAGCTAAGATACTATGCTAAGCTCACTAAGAATCACATGAGCCCGGAGTCATCAAGAGATCAAAGTAAAAGCCAACATAGTACTTGAATCAAACTCAAATTGAACTAAAATTCGTTCATTAAAGCATAAAAGGAAACCTAGGTTGTATTAATCCATCAAAAACGCATCAAGGGCTTCCCCTCTTAGCCCTAGCTAAGAGGGTTTAGTTCATCTCTAACATCCTTGAACTAAAAGCCTCTAAAAACATGAAAAACTACTAAAACAGGAAATCCGAAGTCGAATCCGTCTCCTAAGCAATCTCCACGTTCTCGCCTCCTTTGGTATAAAGATATGAAGTCCTTTTATAGCTTGGAGAAGTCCAATACGCAAGAAGGATCCAGAAATTGCGTAAGCTTTCGCAATTGCGCATAGATTTTCGGAGTTTCTGAAATAGAAAGTGATTGTTACCCATGGCTGACCGGTCTGGACCGGTCGACCTTGAAAGTTCCCTTGTCCAGCAACCTTGTCCGACCGGTCATGACCGGTCGGACATCTTCAGCAAGTCTCCAGCAGCTATGCCCGACCGGTCATGACCGGTCGGGCTTGGGCAGTCCGTCTGTTCTTTTGGTACAGCAGCAATGGCCGACCGGTCTTGACCGGTCGGCTGCCCTCCTTGATCAAATCAGCACTATGGCCGACCGGTCATGACCGGTCGGCGTGGGCATTCCATCAGCATGTGTGTGGCTGACCGGTCTTGACCGGTCAGCTTCCTTGGCCGACCGGTCAGCCGACCGGTCTGGCTCTCTTTCTTCTGTATTTCTTTCTTTCTTTCTTTCTTTTCTCTTCTCTCCTTGCCTTGGCTTTCTTTTGTCTTCCTTCATGCTTGATCCTATGGTCTTCAATGCTTGAAAGAAGCCTCATTTAGCTTTCAAATGATGAACTCTCCATCTTGTTCCTACAATCACACATCATGTATTAAGTTGGTCCTTTAAACATGTATATCATGCACAATGAGTGATGAATTGGGGTTAGAATATGCACAATTATGAGCTCAACACAAGTCTCTCAAGCCATCTAAGTCTTGATTTAGCCATTCGAAGCAAACCTTTTGCGGCGACACCTCCGTCCATCTAGCTACTCTTTATCAGCATCATCTCATTCGCATCTAGCATAAGTGCAACATTTACTTTTCTTCCAACCCCCCTGCTTCACTACAAACACTTTGATTATTCAAATACACAGCATGCATCCTGCATAGATCACCTGTCAGTTCGAGTGTATGCTCTGGGCTTGCTTGTTAATGGAAACCTGCCCATCAGAAACTCTTACTGTTCAAACCTGCATTCACGCATCAGTCACTACAAGCACTTTGATTATTCAAATACACAGCATGCATCATGCATAAAGCATCTGTCAGTTCGAGCGTATGCTCTGGGCTTGCCTGTTAATGAAAACCTGCCCATAAAAAACTCTTATTGTTCAGACCTGCATTCATGCATCAGTCACTACAAGCACTTTGATCATTCAAACACACAGCATGCATCCTGCATAAAGCACCTTTCAGTTCGAGCGTATGCTCTGGGCTTGCCTGTTAATGGAAACCTGCCCATTAGAAACTCTTACTGTTCAGACCTGCATTCATGCATCATATCATTCATGAGAATGTACGAGGATTAAATCAGACTTTCAAGTATTAGTTCGATTCTGTGAAGTAGAGACCGTACTTCAATACGGGCAGTGTGTGGGGTGCCTAACCTCTTCCCACCCTGTAACCGTGATCCCTTACCTCAAATCTCTAGCCGCATATCAAAAGGAGTCATTTTAGAGGAAGGAATCTTCGGATCCCCTTCTCTAACGTTTCTACGGGGTCTAGCCGACTGTAGATTCGAAGTAACTGGCTAGTGGCGACTCTGGTCTTATACGAACTCATCTAAACACATCCAATCGACACAAAGCCCTCGAGAACGAGGCAAGCCAGTGGCACAAACGGCGATTCACGTGCACGCACCCCTCTTCTTTTTTCGAAAGGAAGGGAGAACGTCCGGGAGCGCGAAACGGCGAGCGTCCACAGAATGGCGACTCTTCTGGGGATACACTGGTCCCACTAGTCGTGATCCGACTTGAAAAACAGAATCCCTCATATACTTGAAAGTCATTAGTCCTCCTACAATCTCATCTGCATAGCATTCTACCCAAAAAACAAAAAAAAATAGAAAATCCTAAAACTCAAAAAAGAGTAGAGTATAGTCCTCACCATTGCGCCTCCTCGGGCTCAACGTATTCAGAAACAACTTCCCTTCCGCAGCATAATCTGCACTCGGGCTCAGCAAGCCATGTCCGACTACGAAGAGGAAACTCACCTCTTCCCCACCCTCGAGATGGCTGAAGCGCAACCTCCAGCGCAACAACCAATTGAGAATACGCCAATCATACAAGAATTAGCACAAGGAATGAGAGCAATGCAAGAAATGCTCTTACAATTTATGCAAGCACAAGCTACGTAGCAGTCAACAATCAAATTGGTCTAATTCATCAATCTCAGCAGCCATGCCGGGTCCCTCGGGCCTCTAGTTCAAATCAAGCACAACCATCGGAATCTACCTAAGACTACCGGCAACAGCCATCTCAGCCCTTCGCTATGGGGCATCCTCCTCAGTATCTTCCTGCGACGACAAGACCATCTCAGAGCATTCTTATCGCAGGAACTTTCAGTCAGCCTCTAGTCACTCCTGCAAACAATAATCTCAGTAGATTTCAGCATGTCCTTGCCAATGGGACTCCTTTTATTTCTCAGCATGTCCCCGCCGATGGGACTTTTACTCAATTTCAGCACATCTCCGCCGATGGGATTTCAATTCAATTTCCAGCAGCAGGGACAGCACTGGCGAATGCCCACAATGGGGGTCAGTGTCAAGCCCACATCAATCAGCGGACAGTGACGAATACCCAACAAGGGGGTCACTTCCCAGCATCTCAGCCTCTTACAAACAGGAGCACCTTTTAATTCCAGCACATCCCCGTCGATGTGATTCCAGTTAATTTTCAGCAATCTTCAATTCAACAATCTCCAGTTAATTTCCAGCAAGTTCTAGTTCAACCTTCAGTACAATCTCCAGTTCAGTTATAATCCTTTCAAGCACAAGTTCATCAGAATCTAGGTCAATCATCAAACCAATTTCAGCAACCCACGGTTACTTTCTAGCAAGTCCATAGGGTCGAGGACATCGACCACTATGCCGAAGAAGAACGTGCCTTACTCCGAGAGGCACCAGTCGCTCGAACAGATCATGCAGGACTGGACGAGTTGCAGGAACAGTTCCAGATATTGCAAAATCAACTTCATCGACAACAAGGAATCGATCTACCTTCGACCAAGTTCAAAGACTTGTGTCCTTTCTCGGATGCTCAGATACCTCAAAATTTTGAGGTACCAAAATTCAAAAGATACGATGGCAGCGGTTGTCCCACGGCACATCTCGAGGCTTTCTGTGGAGAGCTAAGTGCAATCTCAGGAAATGAAGGGGCCCTCATTCGCTTGTTCCAAAAATCTCTAAAGGGAGATGCCCTAGACTAGTACACATCATTGGACTGTCATCGCATCAGGACTTGGGAACAATTTTCCCAGGCTTTCATCGACAGATTCGCATACAATCTCAACATGGCACCCAGAAGAGCCGACCTCGCGGCTCTCAGGTAAAGAAGTGATGAAACGCTATCAGCTTATGTGGGATGTTGGCGAGCTATGACGGCCAGAATGCGGACACCTATCGACGACGAAGAACAAATCTCCATGATTGTTCATTTAACACATCCTGGCATATCTGGATACCTCATCTCGCATCCATATGTGAATTTCTCACAGTTAATCCGTGCTGGAGAGTAAGTTGAAGGAGGAATCCTCACAAGGACAATCTCCCCATGGCCTCATCAAGCTACTCCAATCAAACGGAACAGAGTGGAAGGAAGACCTATCGGGTATGGGAACGAAAACCGTAGCGGTTCTCCTCCTCGCCCGACAGAGGTAAACAACATCATCGCCACTGCTCAGGGCAACCAATATGCTCCCCCATAGGGACATCAACAGTATCAGCAGAATCAGGTTCAGCACCAACCTCAGAGGTATCAACCACAGCCACAACCATCTCGACAGTAGCAGCAGTTCAGGGGGAACAGTCAATACTCATATCAGAATAGGCAGAATTACAGGGAGCTCAGGAAATTCACTCCTCTCACTCAGCCACTCAGTCAAGTCATGGCTATGCTGGTACAGAAGCAGTTGCTCACTTTGATGGCACCCAGGCCTCCTCCTCATCCTCTGCCTCCGAACTACCGAGAAAATGAGTATTGTGCCTATCATTAAGGGCGTGGTCACACCACTGATCGATGCCTGACTTTGAAGAATGACATACAAGATTTGATTGACGACCGAAAGATTGTCATCTTGGTCCCCGGAACTCCTCCAGCAGCTTCTACCAATATCCTTCAGAATCCTCGGCCTCAGCATCCGATGGACTCTAGTTCATCTCGTGGCCCTACCATCAACAGCATAGAAGAAGGAGAGCGTCACGATCACTTCTTCTCCCCTATCCAGTCCATTCATGCTTACACTTATGGGCCAACAAGTTCTCCTCCAATCTTGCAAGGGGAAAACCCCTTTCCTCCTTCAGTCTCCGAGCCATTAGTACTCGAAGGAGCACCTCCATATGATGTACCAGTTGTTCAAGGGGCACCTTACAGCCATTCATGTTGGGAGCCGGTCATCCTGGAAGGAGCACAGGCATACATCGAGCCTGCATATGAACCTGTCATTCTGCAAGGGGCAATTTCAGCTTGGGAACAATCCAATCCACAAGGGGGGGAGGGGGGGGATCATACTCATCAGCAGCAAGAACCCTTTGTTGTCTTGGAAGGGGTTCCTCCAGTCAAGCCAGTCACACTGCAAGGGGCAAGTCCCGGAGGCGTATCAATTACACTACAATGGCTGGGCCAAAATAGAGAAACCCCCTACCATATCAAGGGGACCAGTATTCATTCCATGGGAACCTCCTGCTCCAGGGGCAGTCAAGCCAGGACCGCGACCTTATGTGATCTATGAAGACAAGCCTCGATATTATCCCTTCAGCACAGGCAACAATGTAGTCCTCAAGGCAAAAGCTCCATATAAGGAAGATTTGGTATCCACACCAGCACCGTTGCAAGAACCAGTGGTCTTGAAAAGCAAGGGAGAGGAAGATTATAAAGAAGTCCCGTGGCACTATCCAGAATGTGTGGAGGTAGGAAACATGAATCCCAATGGGCGTTGCATCCGAAGAGATAATCAAAACAGAGGAGATCCTAAAGGCGCTCTCTTAGGCCTCTGCAACAAAAACGAAGCCGCATATGATGTGGTGACTCAGCTCAAGTCAATCCTTGCTCAAATCTCGATACAGCACCTGAAATGATAGCATTGATGATCGGACAGCTCCTAGCTCCGCGCGCCATCACCTTCACTAATAATGAGTTGCCGCCAGAAGGACGGGATCATGGGCGATCCCTCAACATAGCCTTACGATACAAAAACCTCTGTGTCCCGTTGGTCCTTATCGATAACGGCTCAAGTTTAAATGTCTGCCCGCTCAAGACTGCAAAACGCTTGGGAATCAGTCCCTCTTCGTTTCGACCCAGCACCATATACGTCAGAGCATTCGACAACAACCGTCGATCAGGGGGAGGTCAACATAGAGGTACAGATAGGTCCGGAAACCTCCACTATCACATTTCAAATCCTGGATATATCAGCCTCTTTCAACATGTTGCTTGGACGGCCTTGGCTGCATAAGATTGGAGCTGTACCATCAACCCTGCATCAACGGGTGAAATACATCTGTGGAAATCAAGTGATCTCTATCCATGCAGAGAAGGAGCTCATCATTCCTTCCAATGCTGCTGCCACTGAACCAGACATCCCTGTCATCGATATCCAACACTCTGAAGAAGACGTCTCGTTTCATAGTTCTGAGTTCGAGATTATGAACGCTATCGCCAACCCGGAACCAATAAAGGTGGACCGTGTCTTTCCCCCAGC
Source organism: Liriodendron chinense (assembly GCA_003013855.2). Classification (NCBI taxonomy): domain Eukaryota; kingdom Viridiplantae; phylum Streptophyta; class Magnoliopsida; order Magnoliales; family Magnoliaceae; genus Liriodendron; species Liriodendron chinense. Next base: position 5,729,754 of record ML058515.1, on the reverse strand, counting down.
AGAACGTCTGAGCCTCAAGTATCGAATGAAGAATCATTTCCAAGTCTAGAAAGATGCCGCTGGTATATAATCAACGCAAATGGGGACTCGGATACAGGGCAATCTTCATGGACAATAGAAAGAAGAAATTTCATTGCTCTCTTATTCCATTCATCAAGCCAGGAGAACTTTGCAAAGATCCAAGAGGGAATCAACTGACAGCACTACACAAAGGCTTTCCAATGAGCCTAGCTTGGGCCACGTGGCCCCCCATTCGATGGGACCGGATTCTTGAACCATTTAAGCCTCCGGAATAAAAAAAAAGGATAAAGACGAAGAGGAAAGTCAAATACAACATCTTCAGGATCAGGGTACTCTGATACCTGCTCCTAATCAGGGGCACAACCTGCCCACTTCAGCTCCAGTCAACCAGGGGCACAACTTGCCCACTTCAATTCCAGCCAACCAAGGGCACAACTTGCCCATCTCAGCATCAATCAACAAGGGGCACGACTCGCCCATCTCTGCAGAATCAACATCATCAACCATCAGCCATGGGCAGAAGCAGCCCATCCATTAGACCAAAAAAGGAAAATGGCCAGCCCTGGATTGGTCCGATGTCTAGATTCCAAACTCATGTCTCGTTGTGGAACCAGACGAACTGCAATGCGAGGTAAGTGATCTGGGAGGGACTGAGTACGACTCAGATCTTGAACCCAACCAGCGAGAAATCATGGTCATTGGGCCAGACTGTGATTCTTCGCCCAAATCATCAACCCCACCTCTTCAGGGGAAGGAGTGTGGGGTCCTGAATGGTCATCTGTTCCCCTAACTTCTGAATCAGCCAGAGAGTCATCTGAAGGCTCTGGCTTAAAAAAAACGCCGGTTTAAGCAGCAAGCGGAACTTTGGGACAAGCTAGGATCAATCATGGTCTGCAATGCCCACTTGTTCAAAGTCCCGAGATTTTTAAAAATCCAAAAAAATAAAAAACTTTCAAAAGCCAAAAACATCTAGCATTTCCATTCCAAAAAACTCTCAAAAACCAAAAAACTTTTCTTTTCCTGCATTCAATAATGTGCCGAGTTTGTCTAAAGAGTTGCATGAGTTTGAAGTCGAATCATATGATTTTGACATCGAACTAGACTTCGAGCTCATGGGTCTAGACGAAGCTCGGGATGAGGAAGATGATGATCCGGCTCCCGAACTAGAGGATCTCCTCAAAAAGTTCGAATCTAAAGCCAATGTCGTAGCTGATGATTTTGAGATAGTAAACTTGGGGACACCTGAGATCCCTAGGGAAGTACGCATTGAAAAATTGTTGCCACCAGAGATGAAGCAGAGAATGATAGAGTTCCTAGCTCCAAGAGTGTCCAACTTTGCGTTCTCATATGAAGACATGCCGGGGCTCAATGAAGAGCTCGTTGTACACCATTTGCCAACCAAGCCAGATATGAAGCCAGTAAAGCAGAAACTTCGAAGAATGAAGCCAGAATGGGCTCTGAAAGTCCGAGATGAAGTCATCAAGCAGTACAATGTGGGATTCTTGGTAGTCTCCAACTATCCTGAATGGCTCGCCAACATCGTATCGGTACCAAAGAAGGATGAATGTGCATCAACTTCGGAGATCTCAACAAAGCCAGTCCTAAATATGATTTTCCTTTGCCACATATCGACACTCTGGTCGACAACACTGCTGGGTACAAGGTCTTCTCATTCATGGACAGGTTCTCAGGTTACAATTAGATCAAGATGGCCGTCGAAGATCGCGAGAAGACATCGTTTATTACTCCCTGGGGAACCTTCTGTTACAGGGTAATGTCGTTCGGTCTGAAGAACGCAGGAGCAACATATCAGCGAGCAATGACAGCATTATTCCATGACATGATGAACAAAGAGCTTGAAGTATATGTGGACGATATGATCGTCAAATTCGCACAATTGAAGGACACTTTGAAGATCTGAAGAAGTTATTCAACAGATTAGAAAAGTACAAGCTCCACCTCAACCCTCAGAAATGTGTCTTTGGTGCAATGGGAGGCAAGCTCCTTGGCTTTATGGTAAGCGAGGATGGCATCAAGGTCGACGAAACCAAAACCAGAGCAATCATCGAGAGGCCCCCTCCTAGAACAAAGAATGAAATTCGTAGCTTCCTTGACAGAATTCAATACATCAGTCGTTTCATCGCACAACTCACACCTATCTATGAACCTATATTCAAGCTCCTTCGGAAGAACGTTCCAAAAGAATGGAATGACGATTGCCAAGTTGCCTTCAACCGCATCAAGAAATATCTCATGAATCCTCCAGTTCTAGTGCCGCCCACTCCCGGACTACCGCTATTGTTATACATCTCGGTAGCAGCAGAAGCTATTGGCTGTGTTCTCAGCCAGCACGACGAGACCGGGAAGAAGGAATAAGCAATATACTATTTGAGCCAAAAGTTCACCGACTACGAGACCAAGTATTCCCCAATCGAGAAGACTTCCCTCGCCTTAGTCTGGGCAACTCAGCGACTCCATCAATACATGATTGCATTCCCTATTCTCCTCCTCGCTCACATGGATCCGCTCAAGTACCTGTTCGAGAAACCAGCACTCACTGGAAGGATAGCTAAATGACAGCTACTCCTATCTGAATTCGACATCACCTATGTCACTTAGAAGGCAATCAAGGGGCAGGCCCTTGCCGATCATCTTGCCGCCCACTCTCTCCTGGATTATTAACCGCTCAAGACATTCTTCCCTGATGAAGATCTCCTACTTATCGAAGGTGAGGAAAAGAAGAAGAAAGATGAGTGGACGTTATTCTTCAACGGCGTAGCAAATTCTAAAGGGAGTGGTATCGGAGCAATCCTCTACTCTCCAGATGATGTCCCTATTCCTATCTCAAGGCGTATAGCATTCGAGTGCACCAACAACATGGCAGAGTATGAAGCATGCATCGCTGACTTAAGGGAAGCCATAATCTTGGGCGTCAAGAAGCTACGAGTATTTGGAGACTCACAGCTTATCATCAATCAGACCGATGGCGAATGGAAAACCAAGGATAAGAAGTTGATACCATATCATGTGTATCTTGAAAACTGTTCGCTTCCCCAAGTGTACGGTTGCGATGTAGTAATAATCTCGGTAAGACCGAGGTCGATCCACAGGGACTTATGTAGGAATTCACAAACACATCCAATAGCTTCTATGGAAAAGCTAACAACCAGATTTGTAGGAGATTGATGTAAACAACAATTTTAAACTTAAATTGAAGTAATCAATTAAATAAAAGCACTAGGGGTTCAAGGATCCACTTGTAGCAATCCTTGATGCTCAATTCACTGTGGTTTCTCGCTTTCTCAACTAGAATCGAAATTAAGATCTATCTAGTTGGATGATAGAGCAGTTAAACCAAACAATCTGCCATATGTAAGAGCCATGTGTATGATTCACTTAATGCAAGCTAGGACGAGCATGCTCAATTGCATAGGTTAGTCCCAATTCCAATAGACTAAGTTCACAATCATAACCGCCATTAAGTCCTGTCACAAGACAAAGCTAGATTATGATTTGAACTTGATTCAAATCAAATACACAGTTCCATACATTCTACAAAAATCCAGAAAAGTAGAACTTTAGTAGGAAATTCCCACATGAAGATCATAGTACTAGAGCGTACTCCAATTCCTCAGATCATACAGGTCTAGACTAACACACATCAATTAAGAACTCAAGCAATTCTTCCAAACATCTATGAGTCATCATAAGACTAAGAAAAACTACTTAGAACTTGAATTAAAGTTCAAACCATTGTTCACAAACATGAAATCCAACTTAAAACCAACTTTAAACGAATTGAAACAATCTAGATTCACTACAAGCTTCACCTCTTAGCCCTAGCTAAGAGGTTTAGCCGTTCATGATCCAAGGAAATATGAAACAACTAAGAAAAACATGAAAACAGTAAACAAACTAGGAGGAGTTGTGGAACTCCAAAATCCACTTCCGCCGCCTCCCAACTTGCTCAAACCCTTCTAAGATACCCTAGGAACGATCCTTAGGTGTCCTTTTATAGTGGAGAGGCTCCGCAGCATCAGAATCTTCCAAAAATTATGTAAAAGTACGCAGTGCGTAGAGAAAATCGGAGCTTGTAGAACACACTTCATTACGCAGACGACCGGTCGCATGACCGATCTCAAAAGTGAAAAATTTGTCCAGAGAGTTTTGGGATTTTTCCACCCAGAAAATAAATTCAAGGACCCGTCGCACGACCGATCGCAGCAGTGGACGACCGGTCGCACGACCGGTCGTGGACAGTCCAAAGAGCTGTGGTCGCAGGGTTACTTCTGTTGAGTGATTGGACCGGTTGGACGACCGGTCCTGGGCCTTGGACGACCGATCGGACGACCAGTCCTGGGTGTCTTCTTCTTCCTTCTTTTCTTCTCTTCTTTGCTTCTTTCTTCCACCCTTTCCCACTTGGTCCTTTGGTCTTCTTTGCTTCTAAATGGTGTCCTTAAGTCTCCATTTGATGATTCCTCTCTCTCATCTCTACAATCATAAATCCATGCATTAGTTTAGTCTATAAACCATGAAAACAAGCATAATGAGTGATGAATTGGGGTTAGAATATGCACAATTAAGAGCTCAACAAAAACCTGATCGAAGAATTCGTAGAAATCACCTTCTCATACATGCCCAGAGCCAAGAATCAGTTGCAGATGCTCTCGCTACACTCGCATCAATGCTCGAGATCTCGAAAGGAGCTTCAGAATGGAAGCTCATAGTCGAAACTCAAGATGAACCTGCTTTCTGCCTGCAAATAGAAGAAGCCGAAGCTGTCCCTGACAAACCCTGGTATGCCGACATCAAGCAATATCTCGAAACCCAAGAGTATCCGGAGTCAGCAACAACAACAGATCGCCAAACCATCCAGCGTTTGGCCGGCCAGTTCACCATCAGTGGTGAAGTTCTTTACAAGTGATCCTATAATCACGTCCTCCTTCGATGCGTCGATGAAACAGAAGTTGCGAGGATCATGAAAGAAATACACGAAGGAATCTGTGGCCCTCACATGAATGAGCACATGATAATAAAGAAGATTCTACGACTCGGCTACTACTGGCTCACCATGGAGACAGACTGCTGCCAGCACGTCAGAAAATGCTTCAAGTGTCAGGAGCATGCGAACCAAATTCATGCCCCATCATCATAATTATACAACCTGATGACTCCCTGGCCCTTCTCTATGTGGGGACTCAACATCATTGGTAAGATTAGTCCCAAAGCATCAAACGGTCATGAGTATATACTTGTGGCGGTCAACTACTTCACCAAGTGGGTAGAAGCAGCCTCCTACACCGCGATTGCAGCATCTCAGGTGATCAAATTCATGAAGAACAACATCATATGCTGGTATGGAATCCCCAATGCCATCATCACAGATAATGGGACCCCATTTGTCAACAAGAAGATGAATGACTTCCTCAGCAAGTTCAAGATTCAGCGTCATCGATCAAGCCCCTACCGTCCTCAGATGAATGGCGGGGTAGAAGCCGCAAACAAGACAATTGTCAGGATACTCGAGAAGATGGTCGTGACCTATCGAGATTGGTCAGATATGCTCCCATATGCACTTTGGGCCTATCGAACATCTGTACGGTCTGCTACGGGTGTTGAACCTCCAATTTATACATTGCATAGCCCACTACATCACATTATATGCATGGTTTTCATGTTTATAAGGCCCATCTAATGTGTGTTTTGTGATTGTAGGGATGAGAGCGGACTTCACCAAATTGGGGACTAAAAAGAGTCAATTGAAGCCATTGGATGAAGATTGAAGAAGGACTAAAGAAAGTAGAAAGAGAGGAGAAGAAATGAAGAAAGAAGTCTAAGGAGAAAGCAGGAAACAGAAACCAAGACCGGTCGTGCGACAGGTCGTCCATCGCCAGGACCGATCGTGCGACCGGTCCGATTGTTTGCAGAAGAAGAACTTTTCACAGAAGGCCACTGGATCATTCACGACCGGTCGTGCGACCGGTCGTCCGATGCCCAGACCGGTCGTGCGACCAGTCCTTGAATTAAAAGTTAAAATTGGATTTTTGGCTAAACTCACCGGACTATTTTTGACGTTTTGCGACCGGTCGCAACAGGGAGCTCAGACCGGTCGTGCGACCGGTCGTCTGCGTAACAAAGCTTCTCCGTGAAGCTCCGAGATTTTCTGCACAGTGCGTAACCTCATGCAATTTCTGGATGTTTCCAACGCAAGGGGCTTTCCCACTATAAAAGGACACCTAGGGGCTCTTCCTAGGTCATCATAGAAGCTAAGGGATGTGGTGCTAGAGAGAGGAAGCCGTCGTGGAGCGTCTGCAACCCTCCAAACTCCAGTTTTTCTAGTTTTTATGCTTTCTTTCATGAGTTCTAATTGTAGTATGACAATGCTCGGCTAGAATCTCTCAGCTAAGGCTAAGAGGTGAAGCTTGTAGCTAATTTCCATGTTTGATTCAGTTTAATTCAAGTAATTTCAATTCAAGTTTGGATTTTTTATTTATTCTAGTTCCTTAAGTTGATAGTTTGAGATGTTTTATGAGAGTTCATCTGCTCCAGACATGAATTCCTTGCAATTCTCTGAGATTATCATATGGTGTTTGTTTAGATTCGAATTATGGTAACCCTTGAACAAGCCATAGTCCATAGGCATGGCTGTTGCTCCGAAGGCTATGATTTCGAATTTTACATGTGTTGAATGGGGACTAGAACTTGGAAGTTCAACTTGAATGGAATTGAATGTGTTTGAATGCTTTATTTTCCAACTAGATGAGAGATAGGACTTCAAATCTAGTTGTGTTCTATATTTGGATTGATTGGATTGACATGGGATTGTTACAAGTGGATCCTTGAATGCCTTAGTACTTTAAATTGCTGGTTCTTGTTAAGTTACTGTTTTAGCATAAGTATTCCAATTAAATCTCATATCTATTACAAACTGAGTTGCTGGAATAGTTTGAAAGTTGTTTCTAATTCCCCGTGGATCGACCTCGGTCTTACCGAGTTTTATTACTACATCGCAGCCTTACACTTGAGGAGAGCGAACAACGGGCGTTACTCCTTTCGAGCTTACTTATGGAATGTAAGCAGTTCTACCAGTCGAGGTGGAAATACCGTCACTATGGGTGTTACTGGAAAACGGAATTGAAGAAGGAGAATCGAAATGGGCAAGATTTGATCAGTTACAGCTAGCAGATGATAAGCGCATGCATGCGCTAAGTCATTCTCAGTGTTATCAGAAAAGGATCGCTCGGGCTTACAACAAGAGAGTCCGAAAAAGAAGTTTCAAGGTGGGCGACATGGTCATGAAGAAGATTCTACCGTCGCACCTTCCGGATCCCAGAGGAAGGTTCAAACCCTCATGGGACAGACCGCTGATCATCAGTGAAGTACTTCTTGGAGGCGTCCTCAGACTCACCAGCATGAGAGGGGTGGATCTTCCTAAGCCAATCAACGTCGACAAAGTGAAGATCTTTCACGGGTAAGTCATTCTGACTTTATCAAGTGTTACATTTATAGAACTGAAGTCAAGAGGTCAAAGCTAAAACCTCTGAGAAATCATTTCCGTCCACTAATAAGTGTTTCAAGGGGGGGGGGAACAATCACCCATCCATCCATCTCAGAAGGGTCTATATCTAAGACCAGCAGCTTTATCATCGTAACTTAGGATAAGGGCTGAAAGACTGCCATCGGCCGGCAACGACGGATTCCGACCTCTGGTCGCCGCAGTTATCCAAAAAAGAAAAAAAATGTGTGCCTAAACAAAGAGGGAGGAGTGAAAACCCAAAAGGACGCTCCAAGTAAAAATAGTGGGCATACAGCGGACTTGGTGAAAACTCGAAAGGGCACCGTGGGTACAAGATCAAATACCCGGGACGTGGTGAAACCTGAAAGGGTGCCACGGGCAAAAATGACGGGAAAAGGCCGGCTGTAGTGAAAACTCGAAAGAGCGTTATAGGAAAAAATGGCTCGAATAGAAAAAGAAGAATTAAAAGTGCAGGTACCAAGGAATCAGACGGTCCAAATCAGTTCAAGCAGTTACAGTTCAAGAACAAGAAGAAGTACAGTCGGGAACAAAGAACTCTACAAACTCTGACAATCTTAGGAAGTAACAGTTTCCATTGCCTACATCTCTAGGGAACCAAAGGGATCTCACGCAAGTCAATCTCGAGACATCGGTCAAAGCATTGGCCAAGCCTCAGTTCTGATTCCTGTATCCCGGCACAAAATCCAGACACGCTCCCAAGATAACTCATGGCACAAAAAGTTCTCAAAAAGTTCTCTTTTCATTAAATGCATCACATTTCTTTTACATATATCATTCATCTTTTTCAAAAAATACAAAAAATACATCATCACCAGTCATGCAAAAAGGAATGTACAGATGGCCAACACAATCAATCTCTACCCTCCTCCTCGGCTATGTCAGGTAAGTCCTCTGACTCATAATGAAGTAACCTCGCTCTCAACCTTCTCACCTTCATTCGTAGGAAATGTATCTCATCTCGCTCATGGCTACGGATCGCTGTCTCCTCATTAGACAACCTCTGATCGGTAGGTAATCTCCTCGACATCATCTCACAATGATACCGAAGTGCGGAAATCTCAGACAGCAAGTGACCATGAGTAGCCAAGAGGAAGTCGGGATCGATAAATGGGCTCTTCAAAGGGCTCATATGAACCAGATGAAGAGCCAGCATCCCCAAGAATATGAATTCCTACTCATCGTCATCAGCAGTTTGGTGCCAGCAAGGAATGCACCGGTATAGTGACTACTCAGCGACCCAATGCTGGTATGGGGCGGTCGCCATAGGAAAAGTCCGTAGCTCAAAACCAAGAAAATCAGCAGTCAAGTAACTCGCCCAGGATCCATCAACCCGAGTCCTAAAGTCAAATGATCTAGATGGAAGTGCTCGACGCCCGATACCTGTAAAAGCAAAAAGAGGAACATCCTGCTCATAGCTAAATTGCTGCAGGAACCGGATAGGATGATAAGAAAAGTAAGATTGAAAGCCTACCGGCATCAGAGGAAGGTGGTGCGCATCGCAAAGCACTGGAGGAAGTGAAAGCCAAGATGACTTCCAACGAACATTCCAGTCACGCAGCTCAGCAAACATCCTGCGATACAAGGGCTTGCTCATCTTAGCTGTATGCGGAAGAAACTCCATGATGTGTCGCATGACGTCAGAGCTATGAAAGCCGAGAAATGGTACAGGAACGGTCAGTGAAAGACGCTCCCATAGCCAGACCTGATCACAAGAAAGAAAAGAAATTCAGCTAGAGTGGAGCAATTCCCAAAAGACAAGAAAAGAAAAGAAAAGCGCAGAGAAGATACCTGGAGAAATGTACAGCAGCCGCGAAGGACACGAGTGCAGCACAGGGCACAGTCAGGCAGCCCATTAAACAGCTCAACCAGGACGAGAGAAATGATCCCCTGATAACGGACAAGTTGGCTCATCACCTCGAAAAGCAAAGGAGTTTGAGACCTACGCCATCCCGAAACAAAAGGCCTAGGGATCGATGACAGCTCATTAAGGATCGGAAGATCAACGAGTGAAGGAGAAGAAAAAGCTGGAACCTCTACAGACTCAGTAGCCCCTGACCTATCCCCAGTAGCGGTTATGTCTGATATAGTCGCATCGCTGTCTGAAACAGTCATGACCTCAGCCGCATGGGAGGACTCGCTCGCCTTGTGAACTGAATGTGTAAAGGGTCGGCGATCAGAAGAAGGATGGTACTCTCCATCGAAAAGGCTATTAGCAAAGATCACACCACACATCGCGGCATCTTGATTAGTCTGACCACTGAAAAATGCATCTGAACCGTCAATGAAGGCCCCTGTAACCCCAATCGAAGAATCTACGGTCAGATCTGGACCTGCAGTCCTCTCCAACATGAAGTCATGGATCCAACCATCATCCTGTCAAATCAAAGGGATCATTAGGACATCCACACCATCCATCATGAGGGGGGCATCATCACTGACCATATTAAGTCCACCCAAACAAGTGTGTCGCACATCTCGGCCATCATCAAGAGCATCCAAGCCATCAAAGGTATCATCTGAACCATCCATACCATTCAGACATGAGATCAGCCCATCTATGTCCATCGTGGCCACATCATCACCATCGATCACATCATCCATGCGACCCACACTGCAAGGATGCATAGCCTCACCTATGTCCCATCTCCCCATCTCATCCATACCATCTAAAACTCCATCACTAATGACCTATCCAAATATGAAATTCCAGCCATCCCACCATTAATGGAGTCATTAAAAGCTCCATTAACCACCAAGCTTAAGTCTCCATTAATGCTCCCTCTTAAAGCTTCATCTACCCCATCCATCAAAGGCATCTCCTCTTCATCAAAGCTCACTTGAAAATCTAAAGTGTGGGACCCACCATGGACAGCCCCCACAGCCCCTATATCTCCACCATCCATTGCTTGGGAAAGGACAAAGTGAGAAGAAGACAAAAAGAGAAGAAAAGTGAAGATAAAAGAAGGATTCATGGTTGGATCAAAACCTCGTGTGCACCGAATCAGGGAGATAGGGATAGTGGACTGCTGAAAATGTCTGAACAAGAGACAGCCCAGACCGCACAAGAGGCGAGGCTTGGGCGGCCCCCTGTGGGCAGCCCATACGAACGGGTCCTTCTCTCTCTTCACAGGATTGGTCTATCCGTCTTTTGGTAGGTGGGACTGCCAGTACATGTCAGAAGATGGCATCATTGAACAGGTTTATTTCGCGTGCCTCTGATAAGTGTCTTCCTTTCTTCAAGCTTCTTCGAGCTACCACAAAAATTGACTAGGTATGGACTTAACAATGCGAAGAGGCATTTCAACAACTGAAGCAATATATGAGCACGCCTCCTATCTTATCAAAACCTGTTTTACACGAGCAGCTCCTTTATTTATCTGTGTCTTCTATAGCCGTTAGTGCTGCATCAATAAGAGAAGATTCCGGGGTACAAAGGCCCTTTTATTATATTAGTCAAGCGATGGTGGATGTCGAAACTCGATATTCTGATATGGAGAAATTAGCTCTCGCCTTAGTGACTGCTTCTCGAAAACTGCGACCATATTTCCAAGCACACTCTATATTGGTACCTACGAATCATCCACTAAGACAAGTCCTTCAAAAGCCTGAGGTTTCAGGGCGATTGACTAAATGGGCAATCGAGATCAGTGAGCATGACATCTCGTTCTGTCCGAGAACCGCCATTAATGGTCAGGCTGTGGCTGATTTCATCGCTGAATTCACGTATTCGAATCCAATAGATTCTTCCTCTAGCAATGACCCCGCGACCAGCGACTAGACCCCCTGGTCGCTTTTTGTGGATGGGTCTTCATGCGCCACAGGTAACGGGGCCGGCTTGGTCTTAATTTCTCCTGACGGGTCACATTTTCAATATGCTTTATGATTTGACACGCACGTCTCTAACAATGAAGCGGAATACGAGGCTTTGATCGTCGGGCTCGAACTAGCGAATATACTCTCGACACGTAATTTACTTATTCACAGTGATTCTCAGCTCATAGTCAATCAAGTACTCGGTGAGTTCGAGGTGAAAGAGGAGTGGATGGCTTTATACAAATCTCGAGTACTTATCCTACTCTCAAAACTAAACAAATACGAAATAATTCACATCCCTCGTGAGAAGAATAAGCTCGCAGATTCCCTAGCAAAGCTAGCCTCTACCACAGAGTCTGATTTAGCGCCGTTTGTTTCTATCGAGCATTTTCATGCTCCGAGTATTAATCAAATGGCCCCAGAGCAAGTAGTCACAGTGCATTCCTCCCCATGCTAGATGGACCCCATCGTCCTTTATCTCAGAGACGGATAACTCCCAGATGATAACAAATCTGCACGACAAATTCGTCACCGTGCTGCCAGGTATACCTTACAAAATAGAACTTTACTACATAAAAGCTTTACTTTACCATACTTAAGGTGTCTTCATCCAGAAGAGACGCATCGCGTTCGTGATGAAATACACCAGGGGGTATGACGTAACCATCCTAAGGGACGATCTTTAGCATATAAAGCAATGTGGCAAGGGTACTATTGGCCCACCATGAAGGCGGATGCAATCGAATTTTCCAAAAAATGTGACAAGTGCCAGCGATATTCTCCAATACTCTATGTACCATCTGAGCAGATGATGCCAATGGATGGCCCTTGGCCCTTCGCCCAATGGAGAGTTGATATCATCGGACCATTGCCCACTGAAAAAGGTTAGAACAGGATTGCAATTGTAGCAATCGATTATTTTACCAAATGGGTCGAGGTAGATCCATTAACCACAATCACCGAAAAGCAGACTACTAGGTTCATATGGAGAAACATCATATGCCATTATGGGCTCCCCACACTATAATCACCAACAACGGAAAGCAGTTCGACAACGCTGCGTTCTCGGAGTTTTGCGAAAAATGGAAGATACGAAGTATTCGTACCTCCCCGTATCATCCTCATGCTAATGGATAAGTTGAAGCAGTCAATAAGATCATCAAACATCATCTGAAGACCAAACTCGATGAATGTAAAGGCATGTGGCTAGAGCTCCTATTTGAAGTCTTATGGGCCTATAGAACTACAAATCGCACGTCAACTGGAGAAACTCCTTTCTCTTTGGCTTTCGGCACCGACGCAGTTGTCCCCGTCGAAGTCCAAGTACCCTCATATTGAATCGAGCAGTATGACTCCATGAGTAATCAACAAGGTCTGAGGCTTCATCTCAACCTCTTGGAAGAAAGAAGGGGCTCATCCCAACTCCGAGCAGCAGCTTACCAACAACGTATAGCCCGTTATCGTAACGCAAAAGTTCGACCCAAAGCTTTCCAGCTCGGCAATTTGGTCCTTGGACAAAATCTCGGAATGCCTGCTCGATCATTGGATCCGAATTGGGAAGGCCCTTACCGAGTTATCAAAATTGTGCGACCAGGTACACATTATCTCGAAGATATGCAAGGAAGACCCCTACGTCGCCCTTGGCATGTAAAGCATCTACTCCTATATTTTCCTTAACCCGATGTAAATTCGAAAATTATTCAAATAAAGATGGAGTTTCTTTTGGTCGCTACTCCATTAGTTGGATCCGAATAGCCCCGAAGGGAATATACGCATTCCCTTGGCCAAATCCTCTGCCTTCGGTAGAGTCAAAGCCTCAATCAATAGATTAGTCTATCTCTACGCGGACATGGTCACCAAGACCCCCGGATTGAGCCTAACTCATTCTTTCATGAGTTAAGTACTCAGGCATTCAACATATGACCAATAAAAAAAGAGAGAAGGAGAAACAACATACGAGCCATAGTATTAAAAAGATTTTCATTCATTCCATTGACTAAAATATTTAGATCGTTTACAAAAGAAGAATGAAATTTTTTTTACATAAGACAGAAAGAGAGAAGAAAGGAGATGATCATTCTTGCGCATCACTTGAAGGAGGAGCGTTACTCTCAACCTCAGGGCCCGCTTCCAAGACCCCTCCAACTTGTGTAACCTCAGTGATCTCGTTCTTAGCGACTGCCCTCTCCTCTACAGCAATGATAGCCGCGACCTTCTCGAACTCTCCCATATCAAACGATGGAGACATCCGCTGCACCACTCGTAGTGCAAAGTCGCGACCAGCATCGTACGATTCATATCGTTCGTTGTCATACAGCTGCGAGGTACGGAACTCCATGATATAGCGGGGCCCTTCTTCGGACAGCATCTTAACGAAGGCCACTCTCTCTTCCTCTCAATGAATAGAGTCGTCTTTGAGTTGCGCAAGGGTGGATCGTTCTTTCTCCATACTGTCGCTGATTTCTTTTAGTCGCGACCTGCTCTTAGTAAGCTGCTCCTCCAGAGAGATCTTATCTTGGCAAAAGATCTCTCTCTCTCTCTCTCTCTTTCTCTATCTTCTCCTTCATCTCCACGAGCCTGGCGAAGTTTGTGTCCAAGGCTTAATACCTGTCGGTCAGGACTTCAACCTTTTCAATGAGGATTTTCCTCTCCTCAGTCATCTTCAGGATTAAGGTCTCGCGAGATTTAATGACTTGGTCCCTCCCATGGATCGCCTTCTTTAGGGCAACCCCCTTCCCCTCAGCCTCATCTATAATACGGCGAGCAGCGAGGATGTCATGCCTCATCCGTATGATGAGATCCACTTCTTGTTCAAGGAGAAGAAGGATTATCAGATGTTCACTTGAAAACCAACAAAGAAAGCAAGAAATAAGTTAAAATCGGAGTATTTTTACCTGAACCATCCTTACTCCTGCATCCAGAGACAGGTCTTCGGGACTTGGTTCGGGGAGAGTGCCGAAGGTATGGGGGGAGATGTTGTCGAAGAGGAATTTGCAGATTGGGTGCAAATGGCTTGGAATAGTAAACATCCCAACTCCGAAAGGCTGGGCTACGACTAGCCCAGTAGAGCTCTCATCTTGAGCAACAGGTTGCTCGTGAGCAAGAATCAACTCGCGAGCACCTTCAGGCTCACAGGTTCTTCAGTAAGGGGGCAACTTAACCCCGCCCCATCATTCCTTGGGGAATTATCAGCAATATCGATGATCGATGGTTCGGGAGGAACCACTGGAGCAGCTGCTGCAATGTTAGGGAGAAGCTCACGCGGCTATGGGTTTTGGGCAGGCTCACCCGACCGATTAGACGGGTGAGATGGACCAGCAGACGTCTTCTTTTGCCTCTTCAAGCTGGTACCCTTTAAGCAAGGTAGCAATCCCCTCTTCTCACCCACATTCGCCATGACAGCCTCCTCTCGGGATATCAACCCAGCGACAGCGAGACGAGAGGGTGATAGACAGGTCTCGATATTCCTGTCACGAGCTGATAACTTGTAAACTTTTACAATCTTCTCGTTGATTCCTCCCTTCAAGCTCAGCTTTCCCCCAGTCGGAATACCTGCGAACACAAGCACAGGTCAGATAAACGAAAGTTCAAAATCTATTTATAAATCGGGTTAGAATGAAGTTTCACCCACCTTCACTGAAGAAGTGGCTCACGTTATGGCCTCCAGGGGTGGATTCCATTTCAGATTCTCAGTTCTCGGAGGCAAAGAACCAGCGTTTCCTCCATCAAGGATAATTCGAAGTAGGTTTCCCCAAGATGTAATTATCCCGGTGCTAGTAACATAAGTAATACCAGCCTTCGCTGGAGGGAACTTTCTTGAGCTGGAACATTCTAAGGAACTCCTTGTCGGTCAAATCCCCATTGCCGGCTTGCTTCCAGAGGACGAACGCACTAAGAACTACCCTCCAACTATTGACAATAAGTTGTCCAGGGGCAATTTTATAGGTACAGAGTACGTCACAAATAAAAGGGTGGAGGGGAAGACGCACTCCGAGGATGAAAAGGTAATCGTATAGGGCTACGCAATCGGGGGGAGGTGAATTCAGAGTCTCTCCCTCTCCAGGCAACCGAAAAATGATGGAGTCGGGAACCCGATATTTTTCCCGTAACTCGTTTAGCCGCTCCTCCGTCATTATTGAGGAATACCAGGATGCAGAGTACCTCCTCGCCAGAACTCTCGCGTTATTGGAGGAAGAGGAGTCTGGAGTTACATCCCCCAGAGGGACGGTTTCCCCATTAGAATCTCTCACCATTGTTTCTTAAGATAGGATAGAAAGAGTATAATACCTTCAAGGAAATGAAGAATGGAGTTACCCCAGGAAAAAATTGGGGGAACCAAGTTACACTAGAGGGAAAAAAGGAAGTAAGGAGAGAAGAAGAATCTTTTAAGTCCTCCGATGAAAATTCAAAATCTCCGCAGGCTCCGTATATTTATAAGCAATCATTCCTCAAGATTTGGTGACACGCGGCGACCATTCGTTTGGCGCAACAGTCAAACGGGCATGATCATTAATTCCGGAGATACGTGGTGGGCGTCTCTTCATTTCCTCTCTGCCAAAAAGCTGCGGAAAGCTGGCGTTCATTAATAACAGTCCAATCATGTACGGCTTCCTCTTCAAGAAACGCATTAGGCGGTTATGCATGCTGATAAGAAAGTCCTTCCCTTAGACTTCTCGACGGCAAGGACTTGGGGGACATCTGTTATAGCATAAAATCGATGGTCAAAGATATCGAAGACTCAAGACCCGCGAGCGCCTTTTTGGTTTTAGTGTTCAACCCGCGAGCCCTTATGGTCGAAGCTCGCATATCGTAAAAGTACGGTATACACTCCCGAATATGCGAGCAGGCTTGGTCACTGGTCATTGGATGAGGGCATCTTCATAATTCATCTGCCTTTACTCCTTGGTTACAAAACAAAGGTCCCGCATGCGAGTAGCTCGGTTCGTGGTCATCGATAGGGATCGCATTTTCTCATACGAGCAGCTCGACTCATGGTTGTTGAACGAGGTTCTCCCCGAGCCTGAGCATCCTCTGTCTTTTTAGTACAAGCAGCCTGTATAGGCCAGTTTTGGGCTTGTTTCTGTTCATAGCTTCGAACATCTCCATTCAGAGACATAATTGGTTAGACATCTAGAGTGGTTAGGTTATCCCCTTACCTAAGGATTAATAAGATAAGCACCTTATCCCCTGAAATCAGCAGTGATCTTAACGGCTTGCGTAATAGATTGGATCACCTGGATCTATATAAATAGATGGCCCACAGATGATTAAGGTACACAACCTCTAAGCTCATTTCCTGCCTCTTACTCTACTACCATATCACATCTGACTTAAGCTTCGGAGGGCCTATAACTGGATGCCGGCCACCCTTAATTTTCTCCTTTACTCTTTCAGGTTTCTGTTCGCTTCCCCAAGTGTAGGGTTGCGATGTAGTAATAATCTCGGTAAGACCGTGGTCGATCCACATGGACTTGTGTAGGAAATCACAAAAGACTGCTAATGGTTTCTACTAAAGAGCTAACTATCAGAATTTTAGTAATTTGATGAAGATAACACTTTTAAACTAAACTGAAGGTAATCAATTAATAAAAAAGGCACTAAGGATTCAAGGATCCACTTGTAACAATCCTTGATGCTCAATTCACTGTGGTTTCTCACTTTCTCAACTAGAATCGAAATTAAGTTCTATCTAGTCAGATGATAGAGCAGTTAAAGCAATCAATCTGTCATATGTATGACTCATGTACATGATGCTCTCAATTCAAGCTAAGACTTGAGCACACTCAATTGCATAGGTCAGTCCCAATTTCAATAGGTTAATATCACAATCATAATCATCATTAAATCCTGTCACAAGATGAAACTAGATCATGATTTGAACTTGATCCAAATCACATACACAATCTCACATAATCCAGAATTTCCAGAAAAATAGACTTTTGGTAAGAAGTTCCCACATGAGAATCAAAGGTCTTAGAGCGTATTGAATCCAATTCCTCGGATTATACAGGTCTAGACTAACTTAAAACAATTAAGAACTCAAGCAACTCTTCTGAACATCCATGAGCCATCATAAGATTAAGAAAAACTACTTAGAACTTTATTTAAACTTCAAACCATTGCTCTTCACTAATAATCCAACTTGAAACCAAGTCAAACGAATTGAAACATCTTAGATTCACTACAAGCTTCACCTCTTAGCCTTAGCTAAGAGGTTTAGCCGTTCATGATCCAAGGAAACATGAAAACAACTAAACAAAGCATAAAACTAGAAAAACAAACTAGGAGGAGTTGTAGAACTCCGAATCTGACTTTCGCCGTCTCTCACCGTGCTCAATCACTTCTAGGATGCCTTTGAAAGAGGCCCTAGGTGTCCTTTTATAATGGGGAAGCTCTCTTGCGTCAGAAACATCTAGAAATTGCTTAAGGATACGCAATGTACAAAGAAAATCAGAGTCCGGAATTGGAAAGCTTGCTGTCTTCACATGGCCGACCGGTCACGACCGGTCGGACCTGATCTGGGACAGTCCAGCGTGCATACTGGAGGTGGGCAGGCTCTGGCTGACCGGTCGGCCCTATTGTATCATTGGTCCAGAGGGGAAACAGGGGGTGGCCGACCGGTCGTGACTGGTCATGGCCCTTTTCTTCTTCATTTTCTTCTTTCTTTCTTCTCTCTCTGCTTTCTTCTTTCTTTGGCCCACCTTGGGTCTTCATCCAAGGCTCCTAAAGAGATCTTTTAAGTCATCAAATGGGCGGAGTCCCTCTCATTCCTACAATCATAAAACCACACATTAGAATAGTCTTTAAGCTTGAAAACCATGCATAGTTAGTGATGAAATGGGGTTAGAATATACACATTTAAGCTCTCAACACACCCCCCAACCAGCATTTTGCTAGTCCCGAGCAAAACATGCGTGAAACAAATTTCATTCTTCAAAACCCAACTCTCCTTCAGAAACCATGTTTCTCTATACTTAATGATATGCGAGTGCAAGAATCAGGAAAACTTAATGATAGATGTTGAAACCTTAACCTTCTCATAAGATAACAAGTACTTATATGAAATTCCCGCTGATTGATTGATAAATAGAAGAATCCAAACAATTTAACCTAGTGTGCTCGGTGAATGTTCATCTCATGGATTTTCGGGGTTACCTTTCTTGTGAATTGATTAAGGTATGGATTCAACGGTGTATAGATCAACAAGAAGCCTATGACAGGAATTTGCCTTACCGTCCTTCCGACGGCTTTCACACTACGTCCCATTTTTGGCTTTGGTTACGGGTAGACCATCCCCTGGTTGGTAATAGGTAGCCCTTTTTGGAATTTCCCACCATATTCCATCATTCCCATATTTTCATCCTTCCTTTTCGTTTTCTTTTTCCTTAGATAGGATTTTCAGAAATCCATATCTTTCATTATTTTCCCTTGGACAAGGATGGACAAAGTACCCCGGCTTGGTTTATCAACGCCTCAAATCCAAACTTCACCAATTCACAATTCTACATAATCCTTTCAAAGCGTGAGAATCGTGTAGTGTGAACTTGGTGTAAAAGTGTTTAGAAATTCTATCAATCATAAAAATAGGGGAGTTCACAAATAAAACTAGTATCATAGAGATTGCTCAAGATATTCAACTTCACTCACTTTTCTTTTCCTTTTTCTTATACTCACACCATCCCAAATGCATCAAAACAAAGTTTTCCAACGGAGTTTTAAATTGTGAAAAATTAAAAAAGTTCCTACATAATTGCTCGAGATGTTACAAAACACTTGATTTATCCTAGTGATCCTACACCCCCAACTAAATCTTACATTGTCCTCAATGTAAAAGATATGCAAATGAGCAAAACATGAGAGCAATTCGAAAATAAAGGGGAGTGAGCAATGGTAGTACCTGAGAGAATGAAAAGTGGAATTCTACCTCCTTCTAATAAACCTATGAAAAAGTAAACAAAAGCAACAAAATCATAATCCTAACTACTCTATACCTCCATCAGACTAGGAGATCAACCATCCTGATACACAGGATCAGTCAGAGGTATGGACATACCTTCTGAAGGAAACTTCTCAAAGAATGGCTTTAATCGCTGACCATTCGCCTTAAAGATGTTGTCATTCCTTGGATTCAACAACTCGACAGTCCCATATGGGTAGACAGTTTGTACAATGTAGGGACCGATCCATCGAGATCTCAATTTTCCCGAAAATAAGTGTAAGCGAGAATTATACATAAGGACTTTTTGATTAATCGTGAATGTCTTACAAAGAATGTTCTTATCATGGAACACCTTCGTCTTGTCCTTGTAAATTCTCGCATTTTCATATGCTTCATTCCGGAGTTCCACAAGTTCATTCAATTGAAGTTTGCATAACGAGCTAGCTTTGTCAGAATCAAAATTCATCCTCTTTATTGCCCAAGAAGTGTTCACTCCCCAAGTGTAAGGTTACGAAGTAATAATAATTCGGAAAGACCGAGTATCGTTCCCACAGAGATTTATGTATGGGTATTCTCAGAATTTAACTAAAACAACTAGTAAGTAAGATCCTATTAAGAACTAAAGCTGGAAAATAGGAAATTGGGTTTAAACAGTGAATAGGTAAGGTAAATTCAATCTAAAAAGTCACTAGAGCGCCAAGGATCCACTCTTGATACGTTTCAATGCATCAACACAACTAGGTCTCATATAACTCAATCGGAATCAGATTCCCATCTCTATCCGATCGGAATATAGAGCAGTTAATCACAATTATCTGAAACAAGTGCTTATTAACTGATTTGATTCCCACTTCCAAGCTCAGGCCTTGGGCACACTCAATTGTATAGGCCAAGCCTCTTTCCAATCTAGTTGAGATTCATAACCATAGCCTTCACCAAGTCCTGTCACTAGACCTGATTACAACTCATGATTTGAATTCTATTTAAATCAAAATCAATCACTAAACAACTATCCCAAATTATACACAAAAGATAAGAATTTCAGTTGCATGAGTTCCCACATGAAAATCAGGCCATTGCATACAAGGCAATCAAAGCGTCTACCATGCCCGGAGTCGATGGTAGATCAATGCATTACACAAGCATGAACAATGCTCAAAAGTTAAGATACTATGCTGGAATTACTAAGAATCACATGAGCTCGGAGTCATCAAGAGATCAAAGTGAAAACCAAAATAGTACTTCATTCAAACTCAAATTGAACTAAAATTCATCAATTAAAACATAAAAGGAAACCTAGGTTGCATCAATCCATAAAGAACAAATCAAAAGCTTCCCCTCTTAGCCCTAGCTAAGAGGTTTTAGTTCATCTCTAACATCCTTGAACTAAAAGCCTCTAAAAACATGAAAAACTACTAAAACAGGAAGAAAACTAAAGATCCGAAGTAGAATCCGTCTCCTGAGCAATCCCCACGTCGTAGCCTCCTCTGGTATGAAGAGAAGAGGTCCTTTTATAGCTTGGAGGAGTCCTTTACGCAAGAAAGTTTCAGAATTTACGTAATCTTACGCTATTGCGCAATGAAATCCGGAGTTCCAAGAATAGAAACAGCTTTCTACGCACAGCCGACCGGTCTGGACCGGTCGGTCTTCACTTGCAATGGTCCAGAGAGCACAGCCGACCGGTCATGACTGGTCGGGCTGTATTGAGCTTGTTCCAGCAGCTATGCCCGACCGGTCATGACCGGTCGGGCCTATGAATCCTTTAGTCCAGCAGCAGTAGCCGACCGGTCATGACCGGTCGGACTGGCTGGTCCGTCTGTCCATTGCATTCCGTGTTGTGGCCGACCGGTCTTGACCGGTCTGGCTGCTTTGGCCGACCGGTCTTGACTGGTCTGGCTTCTTTTCTTCTTTATTTCTTTCTTTCTTTCTTCTTTTCTCTTCTCTCCTTGCCTTGGCTATCTTTGGTCCTCCTTCATGCTTGATCTAATGGTCTTTAACACTTGTAAGGAGCCTCATTTAGCCTTCAAATGGTGAACTCTCCATCTTGTTCCTACAATCACAAATCATGTATTAAGTTGGTCCTTTAAACATGTATATCATGCACAATGAGTGATGAATTGGGGTTAGAATATGCAAAATTATGAGTTCAACACACCCCCCAACCAGCATTTTGCTAGTCCCGAGCAAAACATGCGTGTAACCAGTTTCATTTTCCAAAACCCAACTCTCCTCTGGAAACTATTGTTCTATCCATTCCAAGACACATAAGCGTAAGAATCAGAGAAATTAGGTGATAAAAGTTGAAACCTTAAACATTCAGAACATAATAAGTGTTTATATGAAATCCACGCTGATTGCTTGATAAATAGAAAAACTTGAACAAATTCAACCCAGTGTGCATAGCGAAGGTTCATCTCATGAGTTTCCAGGATTATCTTCTTCATAAATCAACTAAACTACCGATCTCAAGGTATATAGAGTAACAACAAGCCTATGATAGGAATTTGCCTTACCGTCCTTCCGACGAATTTCACACTACGTCCCATTTCCGGCTTTGGTTACGGGTAGACCATCCCCCGGTTGGTAGTAGGTAGCCCTAATCGAAATTTCCACCATTTTTCTTTCCTTCCCGATTTCATCCTTTCATTCCTTTTTCTTTTAAATTAGATAGGATTTTTAGAAATCCATATCTTCCGTTATTTTTTCATGAACAAGGATGGACAAAATACCCCAGCTTGGTTTCTCAATACCTTTAAATCAAAGTCTAGCTAATCCACAAATCACATGAACCTTTCAACTCATGAAAATCGTGTAATGTGAACTAGGTGCAAAAGGTGTTCAAATTTTCTATCAATCATAAAAATAGGTGAATTCACATATAAAACCATTGTATTAAGAGAAATTCAAAGCTTGCAACATCCCTCACTTCGTATCTCATCTTCTTATGCTTATGCTATCTCGAATGCATATAATCAAAGCATTCCAAAAGAGTTTCGAATTTCAGAAAAATCGAAAAAAAATTCTACATCTTTGCTCGACATGTCACAAAAGCTAGCAGATTCATCATCTAAGGAATCTCTCACCCCCCAACCAAAACTTTGCATTGTCCTCAATGTAATAAGATATGCAATATGTATGACATGAGAGCAATGACATAAAATAAAGGAGAGTGAGAAAGAGAGATATCACCTGAAGCATATGGCAAGGTTAGCTTTTAGAGATGGATTACTTCACAACTAAATCAACTATCAAGGCAAATCCTAATGGTAAAGCATTCTAACAAATCATCCTCCGTCAGACTAGGAGGTTAATCCCAACAACTCATCCAAAAGCATAAAGTCAAGCAGAATCATTAGATGGATCAAAAGGTTTTGCAGTAACGTCATCCAATATCCTGCTTTACAATGAACATGTGTGTGAATGATCGAAATAAGCCACTCAAAATCCCAAGAAGGGATTCCAGCGGGTTCCTTAGTGTTTTCACCACATGTATAGGAGGAGACATCATCATATTTAGCAGAAAAAATATGTCTCCAATCAGATTTTCCTGGGCAATGATATTGCAAGTAAGGATCATCCCAGGGTTGGTGGAGTTCGGTATGCATGATCCACAAAGATGTGGAAATATGAATTGATTTCTCAGCATAAAAAGGTGTTGTTTCCACATCCTTCTCTTGGCTAGTGTCATATGCCGATACCGACTCAAAAAGTGTGACCATATCCCTTATCATATCGTCGTTCTCATCAAGGGAGTGAGTCACTTCTTCGTCTAAGGGACCGGAGTAAAAAGGTGAGAGGGACTCATCTTCCACGATAGAATTGATCATGTTTATGTCGTGGACCTCCTCATCCTCATCCTCATGTTGGTTGTCAATATTGAAAGCATTCAACTCAATCGTCATATTGCCAAAAGACATTTGTATGACCCCACTCCTACAATTTATGATAGCATTTGACGTAGCTAGGAATGGATGGCCAAGTATGACAGGAATTTGAGGACCAATATTAACCATGGGTCGCGTGTCCAAGACAATAAAGTCGACCGGGTAGTAAACTTTGTCAACTTGGACAAGTACGTCCTCAATTACCCCTCTTGGAATACGAATTGATCGGTCAGCAAGTTGTAATGTGGTTTTGGTGGGTTTTAACTCACCTAAACCCAATTGTTCATAGACCGAAAAGGGAATTAAGTTTACACTTGCCCCTAGATCAAGTAAAGCATGTTTCACCCGGTAGTCTCCAATTACACATGATATTGTCGGACAACCGGGATCTTTGTACTTTTTGGGCATCCCGTGGTTGATAATGGCACTCACATTCTCTGTCAAAAATGCCTTCTTTTGCACATGTATTTTCCTTTTAACCGTGCAAAGGTCTTTTAAAAATTTTACATATGACGGTATTTGTTTAATGGCATCCAACAATGGGATGTTGATTTTGACTTGCTTGAAAACCTCCAAAAATTCCTGATATTTATCTTGAGGTTTGGCTGGAATCAAGCATTGGGGGAATGGAGCAACGGGTCTATATTCTTTTAATTTTTCATTCATGGCGGTGCTAGGTCCATCATCCTCTTTGGAAGATACCTGATCATTAGGCTGTGAAACCTTCACCGGATCAGATTTTTCAATGATTTTACCACTTCTAAGAGTGGTGATGGCCTTAGCATGTTCCATATGTTGGTTAGAAGAGCTAGGCACGCTTACTTCGCATTGTGTTTTTGGATTTGGTACGGGTTGGGCTGGAAGCATCCCTTCCCTTGCGTTTAAGCGAGCCTTGATTTCCTCTACCGAAGTTTTAAGCTCAAGCATTATTGTATGGTTGGATTGATTTATTTGAGCTTGACCTTCCATGAATGCTTTCAAAGTATCCTCTAAAGGCATTTGAGGTGGGGCCATTTGCATTGGGGGCCCCATTTGAGGATTATTTTGATTAGCCGTGTTTCCATTCGCCCAATTGAAGTTTGGGTTGTTCCTCCAACTAGAATTATTCGTGTTTGAATTTGGAGTACTGAAAGGTCGTTAATAACTATTTAAGGCATTCGATTGTTCAAATAAAAGTTCTCGAAATGCATAGATTGTTGGACAATCCGGCGTTTGATGCACATTGGAAGCACAAATACCACAAATAGTTTCAACAGCCCCCTTTTGTTGGGTTGTATCCACTTTCTTTAGTTCCATCTCCTCAACCTTTCGTGTGAGTTTAGCCACTCTAGAACCTAGATCCTCTTGCCCATCTAACACATAAATTTCTCCCTTTTCCTTAGCTTGGGGTTGTTTTGAACTTGTTGGCTTGGATGTATCCCATGACTGTGTATTTTCAGCCAACATGTCAAAATAATCCCAAGCTTCCTCCGTTTCCTTGTTCATGAACTCCCCATTGCACATCATCTCAACAAATTGGCGCATGGTTGAGTTTAATCCATCATAGAAGAAACTAATCAACCTCCACCGTTCATAGCCATGATGTGGGCATGCGTTTAAAAGCTCATTATACCTTTCCCAACATTGGAAAAAGGCTTCTTCTTCTTTTTGGGCGAAGTTCATTATGGCCCTTCGTAATGCATTGGTTCGATGAGTAGGGAAGAATTTTTTAAGAAACTCCCTAGTCATTTCAGCCCATGTCCCAATAGATCTCGGCCTTAAGGAATGTAGCCATGATTTGGCCTTCTCTTTCAAGGAAAAAGGGAACAATTTAAGTTTTATAGTATCCTTGGTCACATTATCATAGTTTATTGTGGCTATAACTTCTTCAAATTCCTTAATATGTAGATATGCGCTCTCAGAGTCGAGTCCATGGAATCTAGGAAGAAGTTGGATCAACCCCGGTTTAAAATCAATATTTCCCACATTGTGAGGGAAAATTATGCAAGAGGGAGTACTCGTCCTAGCTAGTTGTAAATAGTCACGTAAAGTTCTAGGTTGAGGTACATCCCCCATTTCATTCTCATCCAATTCAGTCAGGTTTGGGGCTGGATTTTGATGTTGATTAGCCCCTTGATTTGGTTGATTTTCAGCCATCTCTCTAGTAATTTCAGGAAAATTCTGACGTTTCCTAGCACGAGGCTCTCTATTAATCCCTTCAACAATTACTCCGTCCCTTACAAGTCGATTATTATAAGTCCGAGCCCAATGTGGCATGCAAAACCAAAAAGAATGAACAAAAAGAAAAAAGAATTCTTCCTTCTTTCTTTTACTCCTTTCTAGGACTTAAGCACAAGGTGTCTTGCAATTGCTAAGCCAGAAGCAAGGATAGAGACCGATTTCTCCTGGTCAATAGGGGTTCAAAGAACTCCCAACCCACTCTTTCAGTCTTTTGAGAAAAAGTATAGGAAAAAGAAGAAAGAGGAATAGGTTGAGAAGAGAAATCTCTGAGCACAAGGTGATCCAAGGCGGCAGAGCCGACCAATAGGAATCCAGGTGGCACAAGGCCAACCTTTCAGAGATCCAAAAAGGAGTCTCCACCCACTCTACAAGAGATGAATATGATAGGAATGAGTAGGAGAAGAAGAAGAATAGGGTTAGAATGATAGAACCTGATTTGTGACTTAAGATGCCTTCTTCTTCTTCAACTTCCTAAAAATCCCTGAATTAGTCCTATGTTAGAATCCTGCAAAAAAAAAAAAAAAAATCAAAACAAAACAAAGTAAGTTAGTATTTGGAAGAAAACCTACTCTAGAAAGCAAAACAATTCCTAAACCTATCTTAACAAAATCTCAACTAAAAGTTATTTCAGAAAATTCTAAAAATACCGCATAGAAAATCCCCGGCAGCGGCGCCAAAAACTTGTTCACTCCCCAAGTGTAGGGTTGCGAGTAATAATAATTCGGAAAGACCGAGTATCGTTCCCACAGAGATTTATGTATGGGTATTCTCAGAATTTAACTAAAACAACTAGTAATTAAGATCCTATTAAGAACTAAAGCTGGAAAATAGGAAATTGGGTTTAAATAGTGAATAGGTAAGGTAAATTCAATCTAAAAAGTCACTAGAGCGCCAAGGATCCACTCTTGATACGTTTCAATGCATCAACACAACTAGGTCTCATATAACTCAATCGGAATCAGATTCCCATCTCTATCCGATCGGAATATAGAGCAGTTAATCACAATTATCTGAAACAAGTGCTTATTAACTGATTTGATTCCCACTTCCAAGCTCAGGCCTTGGGCACACTCAATTGTATAGGCCAAGCCTCTTTCCAATCTAGTTGAGATTCATAACCATAGCCTTCACCAAGTCCTGTCACTAGACCTGATTACAACTCATGATTTGAATTCTATTTAAATCAAAATCAATCACGAAACAACTATCCCAGATTATACACAAAAGATAAGAATTTCAGTTGCATGAGTTCCCACATGAAAATCAGGCCATTGCATACAAGGCAATCAAAGCGTCTACCATGCCCGGAGTCGATGGTAGATCAATGCATTACACAAGCATGAACAATGCTCAAAAGTTAAGATACTATGCTGGAATTACTAAGAATCACATGAGCCCGGAGTCATCAAGAGATCAAAGTGAAAACCAAAATAGTACTTCATTCAAACTCAAATTGAACTAAAATTCATCAATTAAAACATAAAAGGAAACCTAGATTGCATCAATCCATAAAAAACAAATCAAAAGCTTCCCCTCTTAGCCCTAGCTAAGAGGTTTTAGTTCATCTCTAACATCCTTGAACTAAAAGCCTCTAAAAACATGAAAAACTACTAAAACAGGAAGAAAACTAAAGATCCGAAGTAGAATCCGTCTCCTGAGCAATCCTCACGTCATAGCCTCCTCTGGTATGAAGAGAAGAGGTCCTTTTATAGCTTGGAGGAGTCCTTTATGCAAGAAAGTTTCAGAATTTACGTAATCTTACGCTATTGCGCAATGAAATCCGGAGTTCCAAGAATAGAAACAGCTTTCTACGCACAGCCGACCGGTCTGGACCGATCGGTCTTCACTTGCAATGGTCCAGAGAGCACAGCCGATCGGTCATGACTGGTCGGGCTGTATTGAGCTTGTTCCAGCAGCTATGCCCGACCGGTCATGACCGGTCGGGCCTATGAATCCTTTAGTCCAGCAGCAATAGCCGACCGGTCATGACCGGTCGGACTGGCTGGTCCGTCTGTCCATTGCATTCCGTGTTGTGGCCGACCGGTCTTGACCGGTCTGTCTGCTTTGGCCGACCGGTCTTGACCGGTCTGGCTTCTTTTCTTCTTTATTTCTTTCTTTCTTTCTTCTTTTCTCTTCTCTCCTTACCTTGGCTATCTTTGGTCCTCATTCATGCTTGATCTAATGGTCTTTAACACTTGTAAGGAGCCTCATTTAGCCTTCAAATGGTGAACTCTCCATCTTGTTCCTACAATCACAAATCATGTATTAAGTTGGTCCTTTAAACATGTATATCATGCACAATGAGTGATGAATTGGGGTTAGAATATGCACAATTATGAGCTCAACAATAAGCTCTATGTTCTAACTCCACGGGCAAGTGACAAGCTTTACCATAGACAAGTCTATAGGGAGACATTCCAATAGGGGTGTTGAAAATGGTACGGTAAGCCCAGAGTACATCGGTAAGTCGAAGTGACCAATCCTTGCGATCTGGGTTCACCGTTTTCTCCAAAATATGTTTAACCTCCCTATTGGATATCTCAGCTTGTCCACTTGTTTGTGGGTGATAGGGAGTGCTCACTTTGTGATTTACGCCATATTTCTTCATTAAGGCTTCAAATGGGCGATTACAAAAGTGAGACCCTCCATCACTTATGATGACTCGAGGGGTTCCAAACCGGGAAAGAGTATTCTCTTTTAAGAAACGAATGACTGTTTATGATCATTATTCTGGCATGGAATCGCCTCGACCCATTTGGACACATAGTCGTGTTCGCTCGCCTCAAGTGTAAGGCTGCAATGTAGTAATAAATCTCGGTAAGACCGAGGTCGATCCACAGGAAATTAGAAACAACTTTCAAACTATTCCAGCAACTCAGTTTTGCAAGAAATAGGATTCAATTGAGTAATTAAACTAAAACAAAAACTTAATGAAAACCAGTAATTTAAGGTACTAAGGCATTCAAGGATCCACTTGTAGCAATCCCATGCCAATTCAATCAATCCAAGTATAGAGCACAACTAGATTTGAAGTCCTATCTCTCATCTAGTTGGAAAATAAAGCATTCAAACACATTCAATTCCATTCAAGCTGGACTTCCAAGTTCTAGTCCCATTCAACACATGTAGGATTCGAAATCATAGCCTTCGGAGTAACAGCCATGCCTATGGACTATGGCTTGCTCAAGGGTTACCATAATTCGAACCTAAACAAACACAATATGATAACCTCAGAGAATTGCAAGGAATCCATGTCCGGAGCACATGAACTCTCATAAAACATCTCAAACTACCAACTTAAGGGACTAAAATAAATAAAAATCCAAACTTGAATTGAAATTACTTGAATTAAACTGAATCAAACATGAAATTAGCTACAAGCTTCACCTCTCAGCCTTAGTTGAGAGATTCTAGCCGAGCATTGTCATACTACAACTAAAACTCAAATAAGAAAGCATAAAAACTAGAAAAATCGAAAGTTGGAGGGTTGCTGACGCTCCACGATGACTTCTGTCCTTTCCCACGACCTTCCTTGGCTTTTATGATGACCTAGGAAGAGCCCCTAGGTGTCCTTTTATAGTGTGGAAGCCCCTTGCATCGGAAACATCCAGAAATTGCACAAGGTTACGCACTGCGCAGAAAATCTCGGAGCTTCACGAAAAAGCTTTATTACGCAGACGACCGGTCGCACGACCGGTCTGAGCTCCCTAACGACCAGTCACACGACCGGTCGTAAAACGTCCAAAAATAGTCCAGCGAGTTTTGCCAAAATCTGATTTTTAATTTTTAATGCAAGGACCGGTCGCGCGACCGGTCTGGGCATCGGACGACCGGTCGCACGACCGGTCGTGAATGGTCCAGTGACCTTCTGTAAAAATTCCTCTTCTGTGCATAATCGGACCGGTCGGACGACCGGTCCTGCAATGGATGACCGGTCGCACGATCAGTCTTGGCCTCTGTTTCTTGCTTTCTCCTTGGACTTCTTGCTTCCTTTCTTCCCCTCTCTTTCTACTTTCTTTAGTCCTTCTTCCATCTTCATCCAATGGCTTCAATTGACTCTTTTTAGTCCCCAATTTGGTGAAGTCCGCTCTCATCCCTGAAATCACAAAACATGCATTAGATAGGCCTTTTAAGCATGAAAACCATGCATATAATGCGATGTAATGGGTAATGCAATGTATAAATTGAAGGTTCAACACACCCCCCAACCAGCTTTTTGCTAGTCCCGAGCAAAACATGCGCGAAATAATTTCAAACCTCCAAACCAACCTCCATCAGAAACCATGTTTCTATCCATCCCAAGAGATACAAGTATAAAATTTGGAGAAATTAGGTGTTAGAAGCTGAAACCTTAAACTCTCAAAACATAATAAGTGTCTACATGAAATTCCCGCTGATTTATTGATAAATAGAAGAACCCGAACAGATTCAACCTAGTGTGCATAGTGAAAGTTCATCTCATGAGTTTTTGGGATTATCTTCTTCATAGATTAAGTAAACCAAGGATTTTAAAGTGCATAGAGCAACGACAAGCCTATGACAGGAATTTGCCTTACCGTCCTTCCGACGGCTTTCACACTACGTCCCATTTCCGGCTTTGGTTACGGTTCGACCATCCCCCAGTTGGTAATAGGTAGCCCTTTTCAGAATTTTCCACCATTTTTCCTTCATTCCCGATTTCATCCTTTCTTTTCCTTTTTCTTTTTAATTTAGATAGGATTTTTAAAAATCCATATCTTTCGTTATTTTCCCATGGACAAGGATGGATAAAATACCCCGGCTTGGTTTCTCAACACCTTTAAATCAAAGTCTAGCTAATCCATAAATCACATAATCCTTTCAACCCATGAAAATCGTGTAATGTGAACTAGGTGTAAACAATGTTCAAATTTTCTATCGATCACAACAATAGGGGAACTAACATATAAAAGCATTATGTTGGGAGAAATTCAAGACTTACAACCTCACACACTTCGTATCTCCTCTTCTTATACTCCTATCATCTCGAATGCATGGAAATAAGGTTTTCTAAAAGAGTTTTGAAATTTTAGAAAATTCGAAAAAAAATTCGCATATAAGGCTCGAAATGTTGCAAATCGCTAGATTAAGGATCTCATCTCACCCCCAACCAAATCTTGCATTGTCCTCAATGTAAAAAGATAGGTAATGAGCATAAACATGAGAGCAATGGTAAAATATGAGAGAGTGAAAACAATAGTACCTGAGAGAGCGATCATGGAAGTCTACAACCCAACAACTAATGCTACTTAAAACAGTAAACTAGATAAACTAAACCTAATCTACGGAAAGCAATAAAGATAACTAACCCGTCCCTTTTTAAAAAGAGGATCTCCATCAGACTAAGAGATCGATTATCAGTATAACATCCAAAAGGACAAAGTTGAGTAGGATCATCAAGTGGTGTAACAAATTTTTCAGTAGAACTAACCACCATCCTACTTTAGAAAGTACATTGGTGACATTGATCATTCTAACCCATCGAAAATCCAGCTGAAAAATTTCAGCGGGTTCTTCAACAAAATTGTCACATGTACTAGGAAAGGAGAATTGCATTGGTTGGAAATCATTGAATATGGATCTCCTTTCCTTCTTGTCTGGGCAAAAAATATTCAAATATGGATCATCCCAAAAGTGTTCTTTGGTTTGAACAAACCAAAGAGATGTGGAGACTTGTATTTCTTTTTCACAAGTCGATATGATCTCCACAAAATCAGATATCACTGGTGCTTCCACAATTGAATTTTCAGTTTGGTGTTCTATGGAAGGAAACTTTTTAGGCATCGGCGAGGTCTCTCTCAAAGCATGCACAATGTCCTGAATCATGGGATCATCCCAATCCTCAAAGTACGTTAGGCACTCCTCAAGTGTATAAGAGACCTCATCAAAGGAAATTTTCAGATTTGGACCCTTTATGTCTTCCTCCTTCTCAGAATTTTGTGTAGGTTGGAGTGGGTCCTCAACCTCTACACTTTCAGAAATTGGCCTCTCTATAGGCAAGTCAAGCACCAACTCTTCCAAATCCTGCACAACAAATTTGTGTAAATCAGAAATTGGTGACTTGTCAAATGAATTTTTCGAAATTGACACTTCCAAGGTTTTATTAAAATGAGAATTAGATTTATCCTTAGAATGTGTCAAATATGTCTCCAAATTTTCAGGTAGATCATGTTGGAAAACCCCCCCATCATCCATGGATTCTATCATGTTTACCTCATGGGGACCATCATTGTGAAATTGCGGTTTTACCGCTTGAGAAGATACTCGAAGATATGCCTAATGTCTTAGAGGGGGGTGAATAGGACTTTTTGAATTTCCAATTACAATTAAAACTAATCAAGTTAATCTTAGCAACCAAGATTATCACAATAACATTCAAGGCAATTATATGATGAATTTGTAAGCAAGGACTATCATAAGCATTTCATCAAACAGTTAGCATTCATGATTGATTAAGCCATTCAACACATAGCAATCATTCAAACTCACAATGCACAACGATTTATAGTGGTTCGGTTTCCCTACTCCACTCTCGGTTCACGATCTCAACCTATGAGACCACCGGATTTCACTACAGTCTTGGTTTTAAATCAGGTTAATCATCAACCTTGACATCCTTTGATCTAGGACCGCGTTTACCATCCGCCGATGGCCCAATCCAGGGACTTGACGAGTTTGGATCTCAAACTCTCACCAATCCTAATCCAAGGACGGTCACGTACACTCCCGCCGGAGTTTCCCAATCTAGGGAATAGTGATTTAATAAATGGACTCTCAAATACTAGACATACCTAGACGATTGAGCCCCGATTCGATGCCTTTGATGAGTAGCTTCAGCTCCACGTGCTTCAGCTTTTCTTTGTGCTCCCAAGATCAGCTACCGATGCAAATGATGAGGTTATGTTGATGCCGGGTAGTTGGGAGAGAGTTGGTCAAGTTCCTCTTGCTTATTCAATGCAATGATAATGAGGGAACTGCCAAATTTCAAGCATTCAATGGCTATAAACGACCTCATAAAGATATTTCGAAGGTAGCTCAGCTATGAATGATGGTCTTGAGTTCATACTTCAAACCGAGCTTTGAATACTCATTGATAAGTCATTAATGGCTAGGTTTGAATGATGAACTCAAGGGAGTTAAGAGCAAAGAGGGTAGGAGGATGTGAGTAAAAGCTCTCTTTCTTAGCTCTTAAGGGTGTTGAATGCATGCCATGAAAGACCACAAGTCATGGCTATATAGAGCCCCAAATGATGGCCCCAACGGATCTAAAACGGTCATGACCGACCTGTCAGAGAGGGGTCTCAACCGGTCGGACGGACCAGTCGGAATTCAAATCACTAGGCCATATCTAGGTCTGCCCGACCGGTCAAGAACGGTCGGATCCCCTTGCTGGAGTGAATTGTTCGCTTCCCCAAGTGTAGGGTTGCGATGTAGTAATAAACTCGGTAAGACCGAGGTCGATCCACAGGGACTTATGTAGGATTTCACAAACTCATCCACAAGTGTTTATTGAAATCTACTAATCAGATTTTTGTATGAAATTGATATGAGTAACAAAAGTTGAATTGAAAGTACCTAATTATAAGAAGGCACTAGGGGTTCAAGGATCCACTTGTAACAATCCTTGATGTTCAATCTGCTGTGGTTTCTCATTCTCTCAACTAGAATCGACATTAAGGTCTATCTAGTCGGATGATAGAGCTGTTAAACCAAACAGTCTGTAATATGTAAGTTCTATACATAAGATTCACTCAATGCAGGCTGATCTGAGCATGCTCAATTGCATAGGTCATTCCCCTTTTCAAAAGGTCTAGTTCACAATCATAACCATCCTCAAGTCCTGTCACAAGACAAGGCTAGATCAGGATTTGAACTGGATTCAAATCACATGCACAGTCCATACATATTCCAGAAAAACAGAAAAATAGAACTTTGGTAGGAAGTTCCTTTATGAAGATCATAGTACTAGAGCGCACTCCGATTCCTCGGATCATACAGGTCTAGACCGTCACAAACCAATTAAGCAATTAAGTAATTCTCCCAAACATCTATGAGTCATCATAAGACTAAGAAAAACTACTCAAAAGCTTGTATAAACTTCAAACCATAGTTCATAATCATGAATTCCACACTTAAAACCACTTAACTACGAATTAAAACATCTTGGATCCACTACAAGCTTCACCTCTTAGACCTAGCTAAGAGGTTTAGCTGCTCATGATCCAAGGAAACATGAAACAACTACAAAAAGCATGAAAACAGCAAAGCAAACCAAAAGGAGTTGTGAAACTCCAATATCCACTTCCACAGCCTCCAACCTCGCTTGAACCCTTCTAGGATACCTTAGGAACGACCCCTAGGTGTCCTTTTATAGTCTGGAGGCTCCACAACTTCGAAAGAATCGAGAAATTGCGTAAGAGTTACGCAGCGCAGAGAAAATCGGGTTGAAATTGGAAGTTCCTAACTTCTTACGCTCAGCCGACCGGTCATGACCGGTCGGCCTCAATAGAGGGTCATTCCAGCAAGCATGTCCGACCGGTCATGACCGGTCGGACGTCTTCGTTCATGTTCCAGCAGCAATGGCCGACCGGTCAAGACCGGTCGGTCATCTTCATTAGAGCTTCAGTGTGTATGGCTGACCAGTCTAGATCGGTCAGGCTTCCTTGGCCGACCGGTCATGACCGGTCAGCCTCTTTTCTTCTTGTTTTCTTTCTTTCTTTCTTCTGCTTTCTTCCTTGCTTCAGTCCTCCTTTGGGTCTTCTTCTAAGGTCCTAACATGCTCTTTTCATCCTCAAATGGGTGGAGTTCACTCTCAATCCTGTAGTCACAAAACATGCATTAGATTCATCTATAAATCATGCAAACCTCGCACAATGAGTGATGAATTGGGGTTAGAATATGCACAATTAGGAGCTCAACACACCCCCCCAACCAGCATTTTGCTAGTCCCGAGCAAAACATGCGTGAAACTAATCCCATTCTTCAAAACTCAACTTTCTTTCAGAAACCATCCTTCTATACATTCCAAGGTTCATAAGTGTAAAATTCAGAAAGATTAGGCGTCAAAGGTTGAAACCGTAAATCCTCAAAACATAATAAGCATTCATATGAAATTCCCGCTGATTGGTTGATATATAGAAGAACTTGAACAAATTCAACCTAGTGTGTGTAGTGAAAATTCATCTCACGAGTTTCTAGGATTATCTTCTTCATAGATCCAGTAGACTATAAAACTCAAGGTACATAGAGCCACATCAAGCCAATGACAGGAATTTGCCTTACCGTCCTTCCGACGACTTTCACACTACGTCCCATTTCCGGCTTTGGTTACGGGTAGACCATCCCCCGGTTGGTAGTAGGTAGCCCTAATCAGAATTTTCCACCATTTTTTCATCATTCCCAATTTCATCCTTCCTTTTCCTTTTTCTTTTTAAATTAGATAGGATTTTAAAAAATCCATATCTTTCATTGTTTTCCCATGGACAAGGATGGACAAAGTACCCCGGCCTGATTTCTCAACACCTTAATTCAAAGTCTAGCTAATCCATAAATCACATAATCCCTTCAACTCATGAAAATCGTGTAATGTGAACTAGGTGTAAAAGTGTTCAGATTTTCTATCAATCACAAAAATAGGGGAGTTCACATATAAAACCATTATGCTATGAGAGATTCCAGACATCCAGCCCCATACACTTCATATCTCCTCCTCTTATGCTCATATCAACTTGAATGCATAGAACCGGTGTTTTCCAAAAGAGTTTCGAATTTTTGAAAAATCGAAAAAAAAAAAATTCCACATGATTGCTTGAAATGTTGCAAAACGCTGGATTCATCCAAGTGATCCTACACCCCCCAACCAAATCTTGCATTGTCCTCAATGTAAAAGATGTGCAATGAGCAAAACATGAGAGCAATTTGAAAATAAAAGGGAGTGAGGAATGATAGTACCTGAGAGAGTGAAAAGTGGAAATCTTCCTCCTTCTAACAAACCTATGAAAAAGAAAACAAAAGCAGCAAAATCCTAATCCTAACTACTCTATACCTCCATCAGACTAGGAGATCAATCATCCTGATACACAGGATCATTCAGAGGTATGGACATACCTTCTGAAGGGAATTTCTCAAAGAACGGCTTTAATCTCTGCCCATTTGCTTTAAAAATGTTGCCGTTCCTTGGATTCAACAGCTCGACAGTCCCATATGGATAGACAGTTTGCACAATGTAGGGACCGGTCCATCGAGATCTCAATTTTCCCGAAAATAGATGGAAGCGAGAATTATACATGAGGACTTTTTTATTGATCGTGAATGTCTTGCGAAGAATATTCTTATCATGGAATATCTTCGTTTTGTCCTTGTAAATTCTCGCATTCTCATAAGCTTCATTCCGGATTTCTGCAAGTTCATTCAATTGTAGTTTGCGTAATGAGCTTGCCTTGTCAGAATTGAAATTCATCTTCTTAATAGCCCAATATACCCTATGTTCCAACTCCACAGGCAAGTGACAAGCCTTCCCATAGACAAGTCTATAGGGAGACATTCCAATAGGGGTTTTAAAGGCAGTACGGTAAGCCCAAAGCGCATCGGTAAGCCGAAGTGACCAATCCTTGCGATCGGGATTCACCATTTTCTCTAAAATGTGTTTAATCTCCCTATTGGATATCTCAGCTTGTCCACTAGTTTGTGGGTGATAGGGAGTGCTCACTTTGTGTGTTACGCCATATTTCTTCATTAAGGATTCAAAAGGGCGATTGCAAAAGTGAGACCCTCCATCACTTATGATGACTCGAGGCGTTCCAAACCGGGAAAGAATATTTTCTTTTAAAAATCGAATGACCATTTTATGGTCATTATTCCGGCAAGGGATGGCCTCGACCCATTTGGAAACATAGTCGACGGCAAGCAAGATGTATAGGTTTCCAAAAGAAGATGAGAATGGGCCCATGAAACCGATGCCCCAACAATAAAAAATTTCGATTATTAAGATGGGATTGAGTGGCATCATATTTCTACGGGAGATTACCCCTAATTTCTGAGAAGGTTCACATGCTTTGCAAAACTCATGTATGTCTTTGAACATAGTGGGCCAATAAAACCCACATTGCAGAATTTTCGTTGTGGTCTTTTTAGCCGAAAAGTGGCCACCACATGCTTGAGAATGACAGAAGGAGATGATACTTTGTTGCTCATCATCTGGGACACATCTCCTTATGATTTGATCGGGACAATACTTGAATAAGTATGGGTCGTCACATAGGAATTTTCGCACCTCCGAGAAGAATCTATCCTTATCTTGCTTTTTCCAATATGTAGGAATTGTACCTGTAGCAAGATAGTTAGCAATGTCCGCATACCATGGCAATTGGGAAACAGCAAAAAGTTGTTCATCAGGGAACATGTCATTGATTGCAGTCGTTTCAGGGGAATCAGTGAGGACAAGTCGAGAGGGTGGTCAGCTACTACATTCTCTACTCCTTTCTTA
Source organism: Liriodendron chinense (assembly GCA_003013855.2). Lineage (NCBI taxonomy): Eukaryota > Viridiplantae > Streptophyta > Magnoliopsida > Magnoliales > Magnoliaceae > Liriodendron > Liriodendron chinense. Next base: position 5,692,837 of record ML058515.1, on the reverse strand, counting down.
TCGCGTATTTCTATGTCGAATTCCTGGAGTAGAAGGATCCATCTTAACAACCATGGTTTAGCATCCTTCTTAGAAAGAAGATACTTAAGCGCGGCATGATCAGTTAATATAATGATCTTGGATCCAATCAAGTAGGACCTAAACTTGTCCAAGGCAAAAACTACGGCTAAAAGTTCCTTTTCAGTAGTGGTGTAGTTTGCTTGGGCTGAGTTTAGGGTTCTACTTGCATAGTAGATGACACATGGCTTTTTATCTTTTCTTTGGCCTAACACGGCCCCAATAGCATAGTCGCTAGCATCGCACATAATCTCAAAAGGAAGGCTCCAATCAGGTGGTTACATTATTGGAGCGCATGTCAACATACCTTTAAGGGTGGTAAAGGCCTTTTGACATTCTTCATTCCACTCGAATGAATTTTCCTTTTGAAGCAGGTTACATAAAGGACGAGAGAGTGAACTGAAGTCCTTTATGAACCTTCTGTAAAATCCTGCGTGTCCTAAAAAGGACCGTACATCTCGTATGCTTTGGGTGGTGGAAGGTTAGAGATAAGATCAATTTTCGCTTTGTCTACCTCAATTCCATTTTGTGAAACGATGTGACCAAGTACAATTCCCTTTTGAACCATAAAGTGACACTTCTCCCAATTCAGTACAAGGTTCTTCTCTTCACATCTTTTCAGCACAGATTTCAAGTGCTCAAGGCACTCATCAAAGCTACAACCGAATACGGAAAAATCATTCATGAAGACTTCGAGAATGGTCCCCACCATGTCAGAAAAGATGCTCATCATACAACGTTGAAAGGTGGCAGGGGCATTACATAGTCCAAACGGCATCCATCGATAGGCGAAAGTGCCGAATGGACATGTGAATGTAGTCTTTTCTTGGTCTTCATGGGCAATTTCTATTTAGTTATACCCTGAATAGCCATCAAGGAAGCAAAAGTGGGAATGACCCGCCAACCGTTCTAAAATCTGATCAACAAATGGTAGGGGAAAGTGGTCTTTCCTCTTGACAGTGTTTAGCTTCCTGTAGTCAATGCACATTCTCCAACTGATAGTGACTCTAGTTGGCACGAGTTCGTTATTGGCATTAGCTACGATGGTTATTCCGGATTTCTTAGGCACCTTGGGTTGGACTCACCCATTGGCTATCGGATATTGGGTAAATGATACCTACATCCAATAGCTTCACCACTTCGGCCTTAACCACATCCTTCATGTTTGGATTTAGTCGTCTTTGTGGTTGCCGGGATGTCTTTGCATTTTCCTCAAGGTGTATGCGGTGAGTACAAATCAGTGGGTCTATGCCTTTGAGATCCGCAATTGACCATCCAATGGCACTCTTGTGCTCTAATAGAGTGGCTATTAGCCTACTCTCTTGTTCCTCATCCAAGTGGAAAGAAATCACCACTGGATATGTCTCATCTCGACCTAAATAAACATATTTTAGCTCACTTGGCAATGGTTTTAGGTCAAGTTTTGGTGCCTTGATGTTGGATGGGAGGGCCTTGTTCTCATTTACAAGCAAAGGTTCAATTGGGGCCCTCCATCTTTTATTCTCAAGCACCGGCATCACATCTAGAATGGCATCCATGTCTTGTGTTGTGTCATCATTTATCTCATGAGAATGGACCACACATGCCTCCAAAGGGTCGAAAGATAGTGACAAGGGGATTGTATCCTCCACGAATGATTCAATCATGTTTAATTCGTGGACATCATCATCAACCTCCCGTGGTTGTTTTCATAAATCAAATATGTTAAGCTCAAGGGTCATATTTCCAAAGGACATTTGTACAAGTCCGTTTCTACAATTGATAATGGCATTTGAGGTAGCTAGAAACGGTCGTCCAAGTATGACGGGAATTTGAGCACCGGTGCTTATCACGGGATGTGTGTCCAAGACAATAAAATCTACTGGGTAGTAGAATTTATCAACTTGGACTAGAACATCCTCTATCATTCCTCTCGGTATCCGGATGGATCTATCAGCAAGTTGGAGTGTGGTTTTGGTGGGTTTCAATTCACCTAACCCAAGTTGTTCGTAGACCGAATATGGAATGCGATTCACACTTGCCCCCAAGTCGAGTAGGGCTTGTTTGATCCGGTAGTCTCCTATGATGCATGAGATGGTTGGACTACCCGGATCCTTGTATTTTTGGGGCACCTCTTGTTTGATGATGGCGCTCAAATTCTCAGTCAAAAGAACTTTGTTGTGAACGTTGTGTTTCCTTTTGACTGTACACAATTCCTTTAGAAATTTGGCATAAGATGGTATTTGTTTTATTGCATCCAATAGCGGGATGTTGATCTTCACCTGCTTGAATACTTCTAAAATCTCCAGATTTTTATCTAAAGGTTTAGGTGAAATCAACCTTTGTGGAAATGGGGCAACCGACTTGTATTGTCTTTCCGGTTCTTTCTCTTGTGGGATATTGTTTGGGCTATTATCCTCTTTGGGAATTTCCGGATCCTTAGGCTTTGGAGCCTTCACCAGATTAGATTTATCAATTTCTTTCCCACTTCTCAAAGTGGTGATAGCTTGGACATGTTCCGTATGGTGGGAGGATGAGCTTGCATCTTGTATCTCATACTGGGTCCTTGGGTTAGGAAGAGGTTGAGCAGGAAGTGTGCCCTTCTCTCTAACACTAAGGTGAGATTCAACTCTAGCCAGAGATGTTTTCAATTCATTGATGGCTTGAGCTGAATTTTGATTGAATTTCAATTGCTCTTGCATGAACCCATCTATTTTTAGAGAATTTGTCTTGTTATACTCATTCTGGACCGGTACGAATGCACCCAACATCTCTTCTAGTGATACTTTTGGAGTGTTGTTTGCATTTGCATTGGGTCCATTCCTCCAACTGAAGTTGGGATGGTTCTTCCAATTAGGATTAAACGTGTTTGAGTTTGGAGCACCATATTGCTGTTGATAACTGTTTATGGCATTTGTTTGTTCTTGTAAGATGCCTTGGACTGCTGAAATTGTGGGACAATCTTGTGTAGCATGTTGATTTCCAGCACAAATTCCACAAACAGTTTCAGCGTCAGTGGGGTTGATTGTTTCTCCTTTCCTTAATTCCATGGCTTCGACCTTTCTTGTGAGGCTAGCCAACCATGCACTTATGCTATCTTCTTTTGATAAGACATACATTCCTCCCTTTTCCTTTTGTTGGCCAGTCTTGGAATTTGTTGGTTTAGATGTGTCCCAAGACTGTGCACTCTCAGCCAATTCTTCCAAATAATCCCATGCTTCATCAGCTTCCTTATTCATGAACTCCCCATTACACATCATCTCTACAAATTGGCGCATGGGTGAAGTCAGTCCTTCATAGAAAAATCTTATAACCCGCCAAATTTCATAGCCATGATGTGGGCATGCGTTTAATAGGTCCTTAAACCTCTCCCAACATTGGAAAAAGGTTTCATCTTCCTTTTGGGCAAAGTTCATGATAAGGCGCTTCAACATATTCGTTTTGTAAGTAGGGAAGAATTTCTTTATGAATTCTCTGTGCATATCAGTCCATGCACCAATTGATCTTGGCCTCAATGCATAAAGCCAACCCTTAGCTTTATCTTTAAGAGTGAAAGGGAAGAATTTAAGTCTCACCACATCTTCCGTTACGTTTGCAAAGTGCATGCTGGTGATTACCTCGTCAAACTCTTTAAGGTGTTGATAAGCACTTTCACTATCTAATCCATGGAATTTAGGGAGAAGTTGAATCACTCCCGGTTTCAAATCTACGTTCCCTGCATTTGGTGGAAATACTATGCATGAGGGAGTGCTCGTTCTTGCAGGTTGCAAGAAATCACGTAAACTCCTAGGTCGGGGAACATTCTCAACCACATTCTCCCCTGTTTCAGTTTCATTTTGGACCGGGTTAGGTTGATTTGCAACCATATTTTCAGATAAAATTGGAGAGTCTAGATGTCTCCTAGCACGTGGCTCTCTATCAATTCCTTCTACTATCCCCCCTTCACTTATGAGTCGGTTATTGGAATCCCGAGCCCAATGTGGCATGCAAAACCAAAAATAAGAAACAGAAAGAAAGAAGAATTCTTCCTCCCTTTTCTTTACTTTTCTCTAAGACCGAAGCACAAGGTGTCTTGCAATGGCTAAGCCAGAAGCAAGGGTAGAGACTGATTTCTCCTGGTCAATAGGGGTTTAGAGAACTCCCCACCCACTCTTTGAATCTTTTGAGAAAAAATGCAGAAAAAGGAGAAAGAGGAGTAGAGATGAGAAAAGAAATCTCTGAGCACAAGGTGATCCAAGACGGCAGAGTCGACCAATAGGAATCCAGGTGGCAAAAAGGCTGACCTTTCAGAGATCCAAAAGGAGTCTCCACCCACTCTACAAGAGATGAATAAGATAGGAAAGAATAGGAGAAGGAGAAGAGTAAGGTTTAGAAAGATAGAACCTGATTCGCACTTAAAAATCCTTGTATCTTCTTCAGCTTCCTAGAAATCCCTGAAAAGAAAAATCAAATAAATAAACTAAGTTAGTCTTAAAATCCTAAAAACCCTAAATAGATACTAATTTCAGAAATTTGTGAAAACCGTAAAAAAATCCCCGGCAACGGCGCCAAAAACTTGTTCGCTTCCCCAAGTGTAGGGTTGCGATGTAGTAATAAACTCGGTAAGACCGAGGTCGATCCACAGGGACTTATGTAGGATTTCACAAACTCATCCACAAGTGTTTATTGAAATCTACTAACCGGATTTTTGTATGAAATTGATATGAGTAACAAAAGTTGAATTGAAAGTAACTAATTATAAGAAGGCACTAGGGGTTCAAGGATCCACTTGTAGCAATCCTTGATGTTCAATCCGTTGTGGTTTCTCATTCTCTCAACTAGAATCGACATTAAGGTCTATCTAGTCGGATGATAGAGCTGTTAAACCAAACAGTCTATAATATGTAAGTTCTATACATAAGATTCACTCAATGCAGGCTGATCTGAGCATGCTCAATTGCATAGGTCATTCCCCTTTTCAAAAGGTCTAGTTCACAATCATAACCATCCTCAAGTCCTGTCACAAGACAAGGCTAGATCAGGATTTGAACTGGATTCAAATCACATGCACAGTCCATACATATTCCAGAAAAATAGAACTTTGGTAGGAAGTTCCTTTATGAAGATCATAGTACTAGAGCGCACTCCGATTCCTCGGATCATACAGGTCTAGACCATCACAAACTAATTAAGCAATTAAGTAATTCTCCCAAACATCCATGAGTCATCATAAGACTAAGAAAAACTACTCAAAAGCTTGTATAAACTTCAAACCTTAGTTCATAATCATGAATTCCACACTTAAAACCACTTAACTACGAATTAAAACATCTTGGATCCACTACAAGCTTCACCTCTTAGCCCTAGCTAAGAGGTTTAGCTGCTCATGATCCAAGGAAACATGAAACAACTACAAAAAGTATGAAAACAGCAAAGCAAACCAAAAGGAGTTGTGAAACTCCAATATCCACTTCCACAGCCTCCAACCTCGCTTGAACCCTTCTAGGATACCTTAGGAACGACCCCTAGGTGTCCTTTTATAGTCTGGAGGCTCCACAACTTCGGAAGAATCGAGAAATTGCGTAAGAGTTACGCAGCGCAGAGAAAATCGGGCTGAAATTGGAAGTTCCTAACTTCTTACGCTCAGCCGACCGGTCATGACCGGTCGGCCTTAATAGATGGTCATTCCAGCAAGCATGTCCGACCGGTCATGACCGGTCGGACGTCTTCATTCATGTTCCAGCAGCCATGGCCGACCGGTCAAGACCGGTCGGTCATCTTCATTAGAGCTTCAGTGTGTATGGCTGATCGGTCTAGACCGGTCAGGCTTCCTTGGCCGACCGGTCACCACCGGTCAGCCTCTTTTCTTCTTGTTTTCTTTCTTTCTTTCTTCTGCTTTCTTCCTTGCTTCGGTCCTCCTTTGGGTCTTCATCTAAGGTCCTAGCATGCTCTTTTCATCTTCAAATGGGTGGAGTTCACTCTCAATCCTGTAGTCACAAAACATGCATTAGATTCATCTATAAATCATGCAAACCTCGCACAATGAGTGATGAATTGGGGTTAGAATATGCACAATTAGGAGCTCAACATGAATGGAGAATGCAGGCCAACCGGTCAAGACCGGTCGACTATGCTTGCTGGACAGGTTGATGAATCCAGGCCGACCGGTCAAGACCGGTCGGCTATGCTTGTTGTACAAAACTTGGAATGTGAAGGCTGACCGGTCAAGACCGGTCGGCGGCCTATCTTAATAATGCTGCAAAGCTGCTGGACAGTATCTGTATTGCTGGCCGACCAGTCAAGACCGGTCGGCAGTCTAGCTGATCTTCATACAGCAAGTCTCTGTTGATAATTTGAAATGCCTGGCCGACCGGTCAAGACCGGTCGGCTGCCCAGCTCCATTCATCACAGCAAGCCTCTGTCCAATTTTCTATTCCTGGCCGACCGGTCTTGACCGGTCGGCTGCCCTATTGCATTCATCACAGTAAGGTGCTGTTGAGTTGAGGAGCCTGGAGGCTGTTTAGATGAACTTGTCACAGTGGGTTTGCTGGACCAAGTCTTTCAACGCAACGAAACAGCGGATCACTTCAATGATGAGGCATGAAGTATTTGGTCATAGGGTCCAATGTATGGACATATCTTCAATTACGTTTCGCACTAGACATGGACCACAAGTTTGATCAACTTGTGCAAGGGTCGAGAGGGAATGGGATAAGATGTGTGAGTCATTACGCCATTCTTTGATGTTTTGGGTTTCCTATGGTCGATCTATATGCAACTTACCTGAGATCTTGTTTCAGCATGAGCTTGAGCAATGGAAGAAGCATAATCTTCAAGTCTTGATCTTCAATTCTTCGACCAGGGCTCACACGACAAGACGCGACCAACCAACACTACAATTAACAACAAAAGGTGTACTAACAATCTTCCCCTTTGTCAATTGCGTGACAAAACATCTAACCTAGACAAATCATGACTCCTTATCATGATTGACCCTTAAACAAAAGGAAATATACACCCACTTACATGTCTATACAGATATACAAAATAATCTTTACAAAAGGACATGTACAGACTCGATTTTCTTCAAAATCTCCCCCCTCAATGCTTGCACCTACAAAGTCCTGCAAAAAGATATAATCGGACCTTCTAGGTGGGATGATTCTCCCCCTTTTTGTTAGTAATTGACAAGGTTTAGCCAGCAAAAAGATATGCCTAAGAAAGCTGCAAGGCTAGCGCCGAAAATATGTCAATCACATAAAACAGGGAAGAGATATAGAAATTTAAGCTCTGAGGAGATTTAAAGAACAGATCATGCCAGATATTGTTGAGCTCATAATTGTGCATATTCTAACCCCAATTCATCACTCATTATGCATGATATACATGTTTAAAGGACCAAATTAATACATGATGTGTGATTGTAGGAACAAGATGGAGAGTTCATCATTTGAAGGCTAAATGGAGCTCTTTATGAGCACTGAGGACCATTGGATCAAGCATGATTGAAGAACAAAGAGAAGAAAGCAAGGAGAGAAGAGAAAAGAAGAAAGAAAGAAAGAAATAGAGAAGGAAGAAGGCAAGACCGGTCGGCTGACCGGTCAGCCAAGCCAGGCCGACCGGTCGTGACCGGTCGGCCACCCCACTCATGTGTTGGATTGAACAGAGACTAAGCCCGACCGGTCATGACCGGTCGAGCACAGCTGCTGACTGAAGGACTGCCCAGGCCGACCGGTCATGACCGGTCGGCCATTGCTGCTGGACAAAGGGAAAGTCACTCCGACCGGTCGTTCGACCGGTCGGCCATGCGTAACTGCCACTTTCTATTTCAGAAACTCCGGGTTTTACTGCGCAATTGCGAAAGCTTACGCAATTTCTGGATTCTTCTTGCGTATTGGACTTCTCCAAGCTATAAAAGGACTTCATATCTTTATACCAGAGGAGGTGACAACGTGGAGATTGCTGAGGAGAAGGATTCTACTTCAGATCTTTAGTTTTCTTTCCGTTTTTGTAGTTTTACATGTTTTTAGAGGCTTTTAGTTCAAGGATGTTAGAGATGAACTAAACCCTCTTAGCTAGGGCTAAGAGGGGAAGCCCTTGATTCGTTTTTGATGGATTAATACAACCTAGGTTTCCTTTTATGCTTTAATGAATGAATTTTAGTTCAATTTGAGTTTGATTCAAGTACTATGTTAGCTTTTACTTTGATCTCTTGATGACTCCGGGCTCATGTGATTCTTAGTGAGCTTAGCATAGTATCTTAGCTTTTGTGCATTGTTTATGCTTGTGTAATGCATTGATCTACCATCGACTCCGGGCATGGTAGACGCTTTGATTACCTTGTATGCAATGGCCTGATCTTCATGTGGGAACTCATGTAACTAAAGTTCTTATCTTTTGTGTATGATCTGGAATTACTGTTTACTGATTGATTTTGATTTAAATAGAGTTCAAATCATGAGTCATAATCAGGTCTAGTGACAGGACTTGGTGTAGGCTATGGTTATGAATCTCAACTAGATTAGAAAGAGGCTTGGCCTATACAATTGAGTGTGCCCAAGGCCTGAGCGTAGTTGTGGGAATCAAATCAGTTATTAAGCACTTGTTCCAGATAATTGTGACTGAACTGCTCTATATTCCAATCGGATAAAGAAGGAATTCGATTCCGATTGAGTTACGAGAGACCTAGTTGTGTTGATGCGTTGAAACGTATTAAGAGTGGATCCTTGGCGCTCTAGTGACTTTTTAGATTGAATTTACCTTAACCATTCACTGTTTAAACTCAAATCACTGTTTGTTTAGTTTTAGTTCTTAATAGAGTCTTAATTACTAGTTGTTTTAGTTAAATTCTGAAGATACTCATACATAAATCTCTGTGGGAACGATACTCGGTCTTTCCGAATTATTACTACTTCGCAACCCTACACTTGGGGAGTGAACAAGTTTTTGGCGCCGTTGCCGGGGATTTCTATGCGGTATTTTTAGAATTTTCTGAAATAACTTTTAGTTGAGATTGTGTTAAGATAGATTTAGGATTTGTTTTGCTTTTTAGAGTAGGTTTTCTTCTAATTACTAACTTAGTTTGTTTTGATTTTTGTAGGATTCTAACCTAGGACTAATCCAGGGATTTTTAGGAAGTTGAAGAAGAAGAAGGCATCTTAAGTCACAAATCAGGTTTTATCATTCTAACCTTACTCTTCTTCTCCTCCTACTCATTCCTATCATATTCATCTATTGTAGAGTGGGTGGAGACTCCTTTTGGATCTCTGAAAGGTAGGCCTTGTGCCACCTGGATTCCTATTGGTCGGCTCTGCCGCCTTGGATCACCTTGTGCTCATAGATTTCTCTTCTCAACCTATTCCTCTTTCTTCTTTTTCTGTACTTTCTCTCAAAAGACTCAAAAAGTGGGTGGGGAGTTCTTTGAACCCCTATTGACTAGGAGAAATCGGTCTCTATCCTTGCTTCTGGCTCAGCCATAGCAAGACACCCTGTGCTTAAGTTTTAGAGAGGAGTAAAGGAAGGAAGGAAGAATTCTTTTATTCATTCTTTTTGGTTGCATGCCACATTGGGCTAGGACTTATAATAACCGACTTGTAAGGGACGGAGTAGTTGTTGAAGGGATTGATAGAGAGCCTCGTGCTAGAAAACTTCAGAATTTTTCTGAAATCACTAGAAATATGGCTGCTAATCAACCTAACCCAGTCCGAAATCAAACTGAAACAGGGGAGAATGTGGTTGAGGATGTTCCCCGACCAAGGACTTTACGTGATTTCTTGCAACCTGCAAGAACGAGCACTCCCTCATGCATAATTTTTCCACAGAATGCAGGGAATGTGGATTTGAAACCGGGAGTGATCAATCTTCTCCCTAAATTCCATGGTTTAGACAGTGAAAGTGCCTATCAACACCTTAGGGAGTTTGATGAGGTAATCACCACCATGCACTTTGCAAACGTAACGGAAGATGTGGTGAGACTTAAATTCTTCCCTTTCACCCTTAAAGATAAAGCTAAGGGTTGGCTTTATGCATTGAGGCCAAGATCAATTGGTGCATGGACTGATATGCACAGAGAATTTATTAAAAAATTCTTCCCTACTCACAAAACGAACATGCTTAAGCGCCTTATCATGAACTTTGCCCAAAAGGAAGATGAAACCTTTTCCCAATGTTGGGAGAGGTTTAAGGACCTATTAAACACGTGTCCACATCATGGCTATGAAATTTGGCGGGTTATAAGTTTTTTCTATGAAGGACTAACCCCACCCATGCGCCAATTTGTAGAGATGATGTGTAATGGGGAGTTCATGAATAAGGAAGCTGATGAAGCATGGGATTATTTGGAAGAATTGGCTGAGAGTGCACAATCTTGGGACACATCTAAACCAACAAATTCCAAGACTGGCCAACAAAAGGAAAAGGGAGGAATATATGTCTTATCAGAAGAAGATAGTATAAGTGCACGGTTGGCTAGCCTCACAAGAAAGGTCGAAGCTATGGAATTAAGGAAGGGAGAAACAATCAACTCCATTGACGTTGAAACTGGTTGTGGAATTTGTGCTGGAAATCAACATGCTACACAAGATTGTCCCACAATTTCAGCAGTCCAAGGCATCTTACAAGAACAAACGAATGCCATAAACAGTTATCAACAGCAATATGGTGCTCCAAACTCAAACACGTCTAATCCTAATTGGAAGAACCATCCCAACTTCAGTTGGAGGAATGGGCCCAACGCAAATGCAAGCAGCACTCCAAAAGTATCACTAGAAGAGATGTTGGGTGCATTCGTATCGGTCCAGCATGAGTATAACAAGACAAATTCTCTAAAAATAGATGGGTTCATGCAGGAGCAATTTAAATTCAATCAAAATACAACCCAAGCCATCAATGACTTGAAAACCTCAATGGCTAGGGTTGAATCTCACCTCAGTGCTAGGGAGAAAGGCACACTTCCTGCCCAACCTCTTCCTAACCCAAGAACCCAATTTGAAATACATGATGCAAGCTCATCTTCCCAACACATGGAGCATGTTCAAGCTATCACCACTTTGCGAAGTGGGAAGATAATTGATAAATCTAATCCGGTGAAGGTCCCACAGCCTAATGATCCGGAAATTTCCAAAGAGGATGATAACATGAACAATACTCCACAAGAAAAGGAACCGGAAAGGCAATATAGGCCCATTGCTCCATTCCCCCAACGCTTGATTCCAGCCAAACCTCAAGATAAATATCAGGAATTTTTGGAGGTTTTCAAGCAAGTCAAAATCAACATCCCATTGTTGGATGCCATTAAACAAATACCGTCATATGCCAAATTCTTAAAAGACCTTTGCACGGTTAAAAGGAAAATACAGGTGCAAAAGAAGGCATTTTTGACAGAGAATGTGAGTGCCATTATCAACCACGGGATGCCCAAGAAATACAAAGATCCCGGTTGTCCAACCATATCATGTATGATTGGAGATCACCGGGTGAAACATGCTTTACTTGATCTAGGGGCAAGTGTGAACTTAATTCCCTATTCGGTTTATGAACAATTGGGTTTAGGTGAATTAAAACCCACCAAAACCACATTACAACTTGCTGACCGATCAATTCGTATTCCAAGAGGAGTAATTGAGGACGTCCTTGTCCAAGTTGATAAAGTTTACTACCCGGTGGACTTTATTGTCTTGGACACGCGCCCCACGGTTAATATTAGCCCTCAAATTCCTGTCATACTTGGCCGCCCATTCCTAGCTACATCAAATGCTATCATAAATTGTAGGAGTGGGGTCATACAAATGTCTTTCGGCAATATGACGATTGAGTTAAATGCTTTCAATATTGACAACCAACAAGAGGATGAAGATGAGGAGGTCCACCAAATAAACATGATCAATTCTATTGTGGAAAATGAGTCCCTCTCACATTTTTACTCCAGTCCCTTCGACGAAGAAGTGACTCACTCCCTTGATGAGAACGATGATATGATAAGGGATATGGTCACACTTTTTGAGTCGATATCGGCACATGACGTTAGCCGAGAGAAGGATGTGGAAACAATATCGTTTTGCGCTAAAAAATCAATGCAGATTTCCACACCTTTGTGGATCATGCATACCGAACTCCACCAACCCTGGGATGATCCTTACTTGCAATATCATTGCCCAGGAAAATCTGATTGGAGACATATCTTTACTGATAAATATGATGGTGTCTCCCCTGATACATGTGGTGCGCACACTAAGGAACCCGCTGAAATTCCTTTTTGGGATTTTGAGTGGTTTATCTCCATCATTCACACACATGTACATTGCAAAGCAGGATATTGGATGACTTTATTACGAAATCTTTTGATTCATCTAATGACTCTGCTTGACTTTATGCTTTTGGATGAGTTGTTGGGATTAACCTCCTAGTCTGACGGAGGATGATTTGTTAGAATACTTTCCCATTAGGATTTGCTTTGATAGTTGATTTAGTTGTGAAGTAATCCATCTCCAAAAGCTAATCTTGCCATATGCTTCAGGTGATATCTCTCTTTCTCACTCTCCTTTATTTTATGTCATTGCTCTCATATCATACATATTGCATATCTTATTACATTGAGGACAATGCAAAGTTTTGGTTGGGGGGTGAGAGATTCCTTAATTGATGAATCTGCTAGCTTTTGTGACATGTCGAGCAAAGATGTAGAAATTTTTTTGATTTTTCTAAAAATGCGAAACTCTTTTGGAAGGCTTTGACTCTATGCATTCGAGATAGCATAAGTATAAGAAGATGAGATACGACGTGAGGGATGTTGCAAGCTTTGAATTTCTCTTAATATAATGATTTTATATGTGAATTCACCTATTTTTATGATTGATAGAAAATTTGAACACCTTTTGCACCTAGTTCACATTACACGATTTTCATGAGTTGAAAGGATTATGTGATTTGTGGATTAGCTAGACTTTGATTTAAAGGTATTGAGAAACCAAGCCGGGGTATTTTGTCCACCCTTGTCCATGGGAAAATAACGGAAGATATGGATTTCTAAAAATCCTATCTAATTTAAAAAAAAAAAAAAGGGGAAAGACAGGATGAAATCGGGAAGGAAAGAAAAATGGTGGAAATTCCGATTAGGGCTACCTACTACTAACCGGGGGATGGTCTACCCGTAACCAAAGCCGGAAATGGGACGTAGTGTGAAAGTCGTCGGAAGGACGGTAAGGCAAATTCCTGTCATAGGCTTGTTGTTGCTCTATATACCTTGAGATCCATAGTTTAGTTGATTTATGAAGAAGATAATCCCGGAAACTCATGAGATGAACCTTCACTATGCACACTAGGTTGAATGTGTTCAAGTTCTTCTATTTATCAATCAATCAGCGGGAATTTCATATAAACACTTGTTATGTTCTGAGAGTTTAAGGTTTCAATCTCTTTCAGTGAATTTCTCTGATTTTTACGCTTATGTGTTTTGGAATGTATAGAAGAGTAGTTTCTAGAGGAGAGTTGGGTTTTGGAAAATGAAACTTGTTTCACGCATGTTTTGCTCGGGACTAGCAAAATGCTGATTGGGGGGTGTGTTGAGCTCATAATTGTGCATATTCTAACCCCAATTCATCACTCATTATGCATGATATACATGTTTAAAGGACCAAATTAATACATGATGTGTGATTGTAGGAACAAGATGGAGAGTTCATCATTTGAAGGCTAAATGGAGCTCTTTATGAGCACTGAGGACCATTGGATCAAGCATGATTGAAGAACAAAGAGAAGAAAGCAAGGAGAGAAGAGAAAAGAAGAAAGAAAGAAAGAAATAGAGAAGGAAGAAGGCAAGACCGGTCGGCTGACCGGTCAGCCAAGCCAGGCCGACCGGTCGTGACCGGTCGGCCACCCCACTCATGTGTTGGATTGAACAGAGACTAAGCCCGACCGGTCATGACCGGTCGAGCACAGCTGCTGACTGAAGGACTGCCCAGGCCGACCGGTCATGACCGGTCGGCCATTGCTGCTGGACAAAGGGAAAGTCACTCCGACCGGTCGTTCGACCAGTCGGCCATGCGTAACTGCCACTTTCTATTTCAGAAACTCCGGGTTTTACTGCGCAATTGCGAAAGCTTACGCAATTTCTGGATTCTTCTTGCGTATTGGACTTCTCCAAGCTATAAAAGGACTTCATATCTTTATACCAGAGGAGGTGACAACGTGGAGATTGCTGAGGAGAAGGATTCTACTTCAGATCTTTAGTTTTCTTTCCGTTTTTGTAGTTTTACATGTTTTTAGAGGCTTTTAGTTCAAGGATGTTAGAGATGAACTAAACCCTCTTAGCTAGGGCTAAGAGGGGAAGCCCTTGATTCGTTTTTGATGGATTAATACAACCTAGGTTTCCTTTTATGCTTTAATGAATGAATTTTAGTTCAATTTGAGTTTGATTCAAGTACTATGTTAGCTTTTACTTTGATCTCTTGATGACTCCGGGCTCATGTGATTCTTAGTGAGCTTAGCATAGTATCTTAGCTTTTGTGCATTGTTTATGCTTGTGTAATGCATTGATCTACCATCGACTCCGGGCATGGTAGACGCTTTGATTACCTTGTATGCAATGGCCTGATCTTCATGTGGGAACTCATGTAACTAAAGTTCTTATCTTTTGTGTATGATCTGGAATTACTGTTTACTGATTGATTTTGATTTAAATAGAGTTCAAATCATGAGTCATAATCAGGTCTAGTGACAGGACTTGGTGTAGGCTATGGTTATGAATCTCAACTAGATTAGAAAGAGGCTTGGCCTATACAATTGAGTGTGCCCAAGGCCTGAGCGTAGTTGTGGGAATCAAATCAGTTATTAAGCACTTGTTCCAGATAATTGTGACTGAACTGCTCTATATTCCAATCGGATAAAGAAGGAATTCGATTCCGATTGAGTTACGAGAGACCTAGTTGTGTTGATGCGTTGAAACGTATTAAGAGTGGATCCTTGGCGCTCTAGTGACTTTTTAGATTGAATTTACCTTAACCATTCACTGTTTAAACTCAAATCACTGTTTGTTTAGTTTTAGTTCTTAATAGAGTCTTAATTACTAGTTGTTTTAGTTAAATTCTGAAGATACTCATACATAAATCTCTGTGGGAACGATACTCGGTCTTTCCGAATTATTACTACTTCGCAACCCTACACTTGGGGAGTGAACAGATATACAAGCAATCATGAAAGCATAGAGGGCTTATAGCCCAATCAACCAACCACCCCTCCAGATGTATATCTAGACAAATACAAAACACAAAGCATGAGCTAAAAAGGGCAAAGGTGCCCAAACTATCCAACCTCCCACAGATATTCAATAAAAGATCAAAAGCTCATATAAAAATATATAACTATAGCATCCATATATATACCAAAATGGGCAAGCAGCCCAATGTAAATATTTATCAATCCGTGCAAAATATACAGGTAACCCATAGAAAGATAGTGCATGAAATCCAGACAATGTCGTTAGGTCATACAAAAAGTAACTGTGACCAAGCCATGAGACTAGTAATCTATTCCATCTCCCAGATCAGGGGGTGGAATGTCCCCACGCGCCGCGCGCTCCCATATCTCTATCCGCCTCTCCAACTGTGTGAGGCGAGTGACAAGGGCCTCCTGCTGTACAAGTATGTGGCCTGACCCTGCAAAATCTGGTCCCCAGTCTGCTCGAGCCTGTCTAGCCGCTGAAATAGACTCTCCTTAAGCTGGCGAGGCTCAGCAATGTATGAAGGTGGATCCACGGAAGGGGATCGTCGTCAAGAAAAGGCTCTAGGAGGCGTACTGAATCAACCCAGAGCTGCTCGCGGATCGAGGGATGGATCAGAGGAAGGAGCTGATGGTGAAGTGTGGGAAGGGCCAGTGGAGGCAGGTGGAGCCTCATGCTGGGACGGCTCGGCCGGATCCTGCTGTTGCTCTTGCAGAAGACGACTCTGGATGACTTCTTTGGTAAGCTCTATACGAGCAATGAGGGTATGGTTGATAATGACAGGCTTGTGAACTTTATCAGCATCACCAATGTCAATCTCATTAGCTAATTTGCATATGAGATGCCCAAAAGGAAGACTGGAGGAGTTTCCATCATCTCGCAATATAACCTGGTGAATGATGGGCATGATCCGGGTTGGGAGGCAAAGTGGATGACCCTGACCTACACGATAGAGCAACCGAAACATGGATTCGATGACATCCGCCTTGTTATTCATCCGCGGGTATACATTGCAAAAGAAAAGGTTGTGCAGAATGCGGAAATCCCATGTCATAGAGGACGCTCGAAGCGCACCTCCTACCCATTTGGGCGTCCCATCACCACATAGGAATTGAGCAATAACAAGGTTAGGTTTGGGACCCAAGGAGGCAAAATCGAAAGTAGACTCCTAAACAATAGGAACGCCAATAAATTTCGAGATGGATTTCAAAGTGAAAAGGCATAGCTGATCACTAACCTCGATGTTAAAAGAGAGAGGCAGTGACATGGACACAAGAGGCATAAAATTTTCGAACCACGTCAAACTGGACCGGGCCCCCCATGTGGAGTACGGGACCCCAATTTATGGCGTTCAATATGGAAAGAACATTATAGTCGGCCAAGTCAACCAATTTGACTGATTTTTCACAAACCATCTCCTTGTCCTTGAAATCATCCCAATGGGTGGAATGGGATGACACATTTTTACCCAAGGATTGAGATTGAACAGGGGGAACAGAAGATGAGGCAGCCCCTTTCCCTTTTGAAGCGGTTTTCTTGGTTTTTAAAGGGTGAGGAGGAGGCTTAGGTTTTTCCTTGGGTCGGTCACTCCGCCTCAAGGGGAGCTCATCTTCACTCTCTTGGGAAGACATAGAAGAAGCAAAAAGATAATCTAAATCACTCCTAGATATGAAGGGAAGGGATGAAACAAAGAAGAGTGAGAGTGAATCCCTTACCACAGAAATGAGAATGAAGAGGAGCGAAGTAGAGAAGGTTAGAACCTCTAATCTTGCAAAGAATCACCTTGGAATCACCTTGGAGAGCAAGAGGGGAAGCTGGAGTAGCAAGTGGAGGTGAGAAAACTTGAAATGGGTGACCTAAAGGAGCTCCAACTGTATTTAAAGACCCCCCCTACGGACGGTTGATGCACGGGCAGGCCGGTCTGGTGTTGCACGACCACTCTTGACCGGTCGTGGGAAGAGAAATGGGGAGTCCAGTGGCTTTTGACGCATAGCCCGACCGGTCGTGACCGGTTGGATGACGCAGGTGACTTAAGTCCAGACAGGTCATGCTGAAGGCCGACCGGTCCTGACCGGTCGGTTGGCAAAATTTTTGCATAGCAGAGGAATTCTGCATTGGATTTGCTGAAGTAGAAAGTCTGTCCTTTGGACAGACCATTCTGTTTTAAAAACAAGTACCCTTACTAAGAATATAACACCCATGGTCCTGGTGTACCAAGGGACAACCCAACACAAAATGAGGGACCCTCAAAGGTCCAGATTTATCGATAGAAGATAAGAAATGGGACTATGCTCCTGAATATTCATAGAAAGCAATGAAGAGAGGCAAAGGTCCTCAAATATACCTATAAAGATCAGATAGAGAGGCTTAATCCTCAGATTTTACCTGCAAAACATACACTTGTTAGATAAACTAGACACATCCAACACCAATGGACTTCTGGAGGTTCGCAAAGCGAACCGAGTCCAAAGGTTTCGTTAGGATGTCAGCTAGCTGATTCTCGGTAGGCACATGTTCGAGAGATATTATGTGATCTTCAACCAATTCTCGAATAAAATGGTGCCTAATATCTATGTGCTTAGTACGCGAGTGCTGAATTGGATTTTTCGATATATTTATGGCACTAGTATTGTCGCAAAATAGAGTCATTGTGCCTTGGTTAATCCCATAATCGGTCAAGGTTTGTTTCATCCATAATAATTAGGCACAACAACTTCCAGCAACAATGTATTCTACTTCGGCTGTGGATAAAGAGATGGAGTTTTGTTTCTTACTATGCCACGCCACAAGGCAATTTCCAACATAAAAACACCCACCGCTGGTTGATTTATGATCATCCATGTTACCAGCCCAGTCGGCATCTGAATACCCTGCAATATCTGTAGATGAATCAAAAGGGTACCAAAGACCGTATTCGGTAGTGCATCCAACAAACCAGATGATCCGTTTAACAGCCGTAAGTTGAGATTCTTTGGGATCAGCCTGAAACCGAGAACAAGCACCTACACTAAAAGTAATATCTGGTCTACTAACAATGAGATAAAGAAGACTACCAATCATGCTTCTATAAAGATGTTGATCTACACTTTTCCCTGCAAGGTCTTTTGATAGTTTAACAGTGGTGCTCATAGGTGTAGTGTAGGAACGACCAGAGTCTAAGCCAAATCTCTTAACAAGATCTTTAGCATATTTGGCTTGGGTAATGAATATACCTGATGTGAGTTGTTTAACTTGAAGCCCTAGAAACATGTTAAGTTCTCCTACCATACTCATCTCAAATTCAGATGTCATTAATTTAGCAAAGGAGATGGATATTTTCTCACATGTGGATCCAAACACAATGTCATCCACATAAATCTGGGCAATTAACACAGAATTCTCGGCTTCTCTAATAAAGAGAGTTTTGTCAACGCTCCCCCTAGCAAAATCATGGTCTATAAGAAAATGAGTTAAGCGTTCATACCATGCACGGGGTGCTTGCTTGAGTCCGTAAAGCGCCTTTTTCAATCGGTACACTTTGTGAAGATACTTAGGATCAATGAATCCTTTTGGTTGTTCAACATACACTTCCTCATAAAGAATACCATTCAAGAAGGCGCTCTTTACATCCATTTGAAATAGTTTGAACTTTAATGCACAAGCAACAGCCATAAGAATTCTAATAGACTCGAGTCTAGCTACAGGGGCAAATGTTTCATCAGAATCAATACCTTCAATTTGTGAATATCCCTGAGCAAGTAATTGAGCCTTATTTCGTATTACATTCCCAGATTCATCGGATTTATTCTTGAAAATCCATTTGGTTCCAATAACATTTTTCCTTTCAGGCCTGTCGACCAAATACCACACCTCATTTCTAATGAATTGTTGAAGCTCTTCCTGCATTGCAAGGATCCAGAATTCATCGTTTAGAGCTTCATCAGCATTTTTTTGTTCTATTTTAGAAGTGAAACACAGGTGACTGTTGACTACCTCCAACTGTCTCCTGGTTTTGACACCAACGCTAGGATCCCCAATGATTTGATTGAGGGGGTGATCCTTGACAATTTGTACATCACCAGAAGCAGTGGTGGTATTTGGAGATGAGGGTTGTTTATCAGATTTTTCTATCTCGCATATACCCTCATCTTCTTCTTCATCACCTGGAGACGCATATTTATCAAGGCTATCATCCACAGTTACATTAATTGACTCTTGAACTGATGAGGTATGAAGGTTGTAGACACGAAAGGCTCTACTATTTAATGAGTATCCTAAGAAGATACCCTCATCACTCTTGGAGTCAAACTTTCCCAAGTTTTCTGGGTCTCTTAAAATATAACATGTACTACCAAAGACCTTGAAGTATTTCACATTTGGTGTCTTTCCACACCACAGTTCATAAGTAGTTTTGCTTAGACCTGCCCTTAAATAAACTCGATTTATAATATAGCAGGCAGTGTTTACTGCTTCGGGCCACAGATTTTGCGCAAGATTCTTATTATTAAGCATAGCTGTGGCCATATCCAACAATACTCGATTTTTTCTTTCAGCAACCCCATTTTGTTGAGGTGTTTTGGGTGCTGAGAACTCATGGTGAATACCCAATTCATCGCATAATGCCTTCAAACGATGATCTTCAAATTCACCGCCGTGATCACTCCTGATTCTTGCTACCATGTATCCTTTCTCATTGTGAAGTCGCTTTACTAGTTTTTGGAATTCTCCAAAAGTGTCAGATTTTTCTCTTAGGAAGGCGACCCATGTGAATCTAGAGTAATCATCAACGACTACAAAGAAGTAT
Organism: Liriodendron chinense; assembly: GCA_003013855.2. Classification (NCBI taxonomy): domain Eukaryota; kingdom Viridiplantae; phylum Streptophyta; class Magnoliopsida; order Magnoliales; family Magnoliaceae; genus Liriodendron; species Liriodendron chinense. Next base: position 5,672,825 of record ML058515.1, on the reverse strand, counting down.
CGTTTTCCACCTTGGCTAAGTACCCTGGTAGGACCAACTGGGTCCATGTGTAGCATTTCAAATGGTTTTGATGTGACCAGGATAGAGGTTCTCTTGTGTGCAACCTTGATTTGTTTACCTTTTTGGCATGCGATGCACACAGTATTTGGTCTTTTACCCATCTTTGGTAGACCTCTCACCAAATTTTTCTGACTCAATTTAAACAGATTTCTATAATGTACATGACCGAGTCGATGGTGCCATAGTTCTGTTTCATCCTGAACGGCCACTGTGACACATGGTGGAGGAGCTTGAATTGTTGTGATTTTCAATGACATAGCAGTTGTCTCCTGTGCGTAGACCTTTCATGACTAATTTTCCTGTGGAGTTCAAGATCTTGCACATATCTTTGGAGAAGCTTACTGAGTGCTCTTCATCACAAATCTGTGAGATACTCAGTAAGTTGTGTTTAAGGCCATCAACATACAGCACATTTTCAATTTCGGGCAAACCTGGCCCCCTGATGGTTCCTTTACCCATAATTTTAGCTATGCTCCCATCACTAAATGTGACAGACCCACCATCAAATTCGTCATATGCACAAAATTGAGATCTATCACCTGTCATGTGTCTAGAGCAACCACTATCCAACTACCATCTAGGGGTGTTCCCAGCTTTTAGGGCAGTATGAATGACCAAGCACTTGTTCTTAACAACCCATTTAGTTGTTGTCCTTTTATGAGGGGTGTTCTTATGGTGAGATTCTCTAGTTTTCTTGGGAGAATCAGATTTTTCTTTTTCACGCAAGAGAAGAGCAGTTTTCAAATTCAGCATTTTAACTTGCTCCAACAGTTCAGCCATCCTCTTGTCCTTCCTAGGATAATTCTTTCGAATGTTTCCTCCTTTTGGTGAAGTATGCATGGGAGGATAATTCTTTCGAATGTTTCCTCCTTTTGGTGAAGTATGCATGGGAGGATTCCAATTGGCTTGCACATTTTTCCCGGTCGGTACAAATTTACCTTTCAAGTTTCGGACCGAATTTTTGAACACCATGCATTCAAACTTTAAATGGCCAATGTCTCCACAAGCATGGCAGACAGGAGATGCTCTAGTTTTACTCCCTGATGCACCATGATCTTTTCTTACAATCGGATGGACTGAGGTAGTTTTTGAGGTGTGACTGTCATAGCCCAAACCTCTTCTGTCCCTTGGTGATCTTACAACACCTAGGAGTTTTTTAAGGTTTTCTTCTCCTTGGGCAAACCGTCTTCTAGAGTCAATAACTTGACACTTAAGACGATCAATTTCAGTGTTCGCCTCTTTGAGTTCTTTCTCAAGTCTAGCATGCTTGTCTAGAGATTCACCACTTATGAGCTTTTTCTTTTCTTGTTCAAGCTCATCATTCTTCTTTTTCAGCTCTTCTAGATCTTGACCCATCTTTTGATTCTCAATTTTCAATCCGTCAAGATTTTTTTATCAATTTGTCATTTTCAGCCTTCATTTGGCCCAACTTTTTAATGGTATTTATATTTTCAATGTATAGTTGGTTATATGCCTCCTGAAGGCCTTCATCCTCATTCTCATCATCACTCAAGGAATCATTTTCAGTGTTAGAGGATTCATGATCATCAATGTCTCCGGTGATCTTTGCAATGGGCTCAATTTAAGGCACAATATCAGTGATGGAGGCCATTAGAATTTTGATTGAACTTTGCTCCTCCTCACTTTGATATATGAATGATTCTGATTCAGATTCTTCAGTCTCATCCCATGTAGCCGCCATTGCCTTTTTCTTGGCTTTATTATTGGTGCACTCGGATGCAATGTGACCAAATCCTCTACACTTGTAGCATTGAGGATCTTTTGACTTAACAAATTTTCCTTTGTTGTTCTTGGAGTCAAAAGGTTTACCCTTCTGGTAGGGTTTCCTTCTAGAAATATTTCCCTTAGTTTTGAAGAATTTTTGAAATTTCTTGGCCATAAGTGCCATTTCTTCTAAGTCTGGATCTTCCTCACTTCCGCATTCAGAATCTTATTTCTTGTGAGAAGATTTCAGGGCTGTACTTTTAGATTTGGAGGGAGTTTTGAAACCTAGCTCATAGGTTTGAAGGGACCCGAGTAATTCTTCAACTTTCATGGTATTTAGGTCCCTACATTCTTCTATGGTAGTAACTTTGGAAGAGAACCGTTCCGGTAGGGATCTCAGAATTTTCCTACACAGTCTATTCTCCGGAACAGGATCCCCCAAGCCCCACATTTCATTTGTGATCTTGTTCAGTTTGGTATAGAAATCAGTAAATGTTTCGTGCTCCTCCATAGTAATGTTTTCATATTGTGTAGAGAGGCGCTGAAGTTTTGAGTTTTTAACAATGCTTGTTCCTTCATGAGTAACTTCAAGAATGTCCCATGCCTGCTTACTTGTTGTGCAATTTTGAATCCGGCCAAATTCATCTTTAGATACTGAACAAAAAATGGCATTCAGGCCTTTGGCATTATGAACACATTGAGCTTTATCATAATCAGTCCACATCGCCTTATCTCTTGGCTTGAGGACATCCGGTTCACCTTCCTTACATATAGTGTCCATTGGGGGTTTATATCTAATATCAATCATATCCCTAACGTCTGAATCAATAGATTCCAAAAAGATGCGCATTCGGGCTTTTCAGTATGGATAGTTTGACCCATTAAAGAAGGGAAGCTTACTAACGGATGAAGAGTCCTCTCTAGACATATTTTCAAGTTCTCTTAGGATCTCACTCCGGGTTTTTAAACCTGAGCGGAGGAACCTTGCTTTGATACCAATTGAAATTGCGGTTTTACCGCTTGAGGAGATACTCGAAGATATGCCTAATGTCTTAGAGGGGGGTGAATAGGACTTTTTGAATTTCCAATTACAATTAAAACTAATTAAGTTAATCTTAGTGTTCGCTCGCCTCAAGTGTAAGGCTGCGATGTAGTAATAAAACTCGGTAAGACCGAGGTCGATCCACAGGGAAATAGTAAAAGCTACCAAATCACTCCAGCAACTCAGTTTTTAAAAGAAATCAGATTTAATTGAATGTTTACTTAAAACAGGAACTTAATGGAAAATCAGAGATAATAAGTACTAAGGCTTTCAAGGATCCACTTGTAGCAATCCTATGCCAATTCAGTCAATCCAAGTAGAGAACACAACTAGAATCGAAGTCCTATCTCTCATCTAGTTGGAAAATAAAGCATTCACACACATCCCATCACATTCAAGTTGAACTTCCAAGTTCTAGTTCCATTCAATCAATACAAAACTCAAAACTATAGCCTGCGGAGTAACAGCCATGCCTCTGGACTATGGCCTGCTCAAGGATTACTATAATCCGAATTTAGATAAACAAACATGGTAATCTCAAAGAATTAAAAGGAATTCATGTCCGGAGCACATAAACTCAGATAAGACGTCTCAAACTACCACTTTTTGGAACTAAATCATGTAAAAATCCAAACTTGAATGTAAATTACTTGAATTAAACTGAAACCAACATAGAATTAGCTACAAGCTTCACCTCTCAGCCTTAGCTGAGAGGTTTTAGCCGAGCATAGTCATGCTACAACTAAAAACTCTGAAATAAAGCATAAAAAACAGGAAAACCCGAATAGGAGAGTTGCAGCCGCTCCACGATCGCCTTCGCTTTCCAAACCCACGTTCCTTAGCCTCCCTGATACCCTAGGAAGAACCCCTAGGTGTCCTTTTATAGCAAGCACCCTCCCTTGCGTCGGATTCTGCGAAAGATTACGCATTGCGCAGCAATTTTCGGAGTCCTGATTTAGAAAGGAATCATGTTACGCAGAGCCGACCAGTCGTGACCGGTCGGACTAGCTTCTAAAAACAGTCCAGGGAGTGCTGCCGACCGGTCAAGACCGGTCGGACAGACCTGTCCACAGTCCAGCGTGCATGCCCGGCTTTGCTTCCATCTTGTCCAGAGAGCCTGGCCGACCGGTCATGACCGGTCGGCCCTTCATACATGTGAGCAGTTTCCATGGCCGACCGGTCAAGACCGGTCGGCCTTCTTCCTTTGTTGCCCCTTTGATGTGGCTGACCGGTCGGACGACCGGTCTGCCTTGTCTTCACTTCAACTTTTCTTATTTTCTTCATTCTCTTTTCTCCCTCTTTCTTCTTCTTTCTTTGGTCCATCTTAGGACTTCCTCCAATGTCTTCAAATAACCTTTGTTAGGCTCCAATTGGATGAAATCCGCTCTCATCCCTACAATCACAAAAACATGTGTTAGGTGGGCCTTTAAACCACGAAAATCATGCAAACCTTGTTGTGTAATGAGCAATGCAATGTATAAATTGGAGGTTCAACACACCCCCCAACCAGCTTTTTGCTAGTCCCGAGCAAAACATGCGTGAAACAATTTCAAACCTCCAAACCCAACTCTCTTCCAGAAACCATGTTTCTATCCGTTCCAAGACATATGAGTATAAAATTTGGAACAATTTGGTGATAGAAGCTGAAACCTTGGGCCCTCAAAACATAAGAAGTGTCTACATGAAATTCCCGCTAATTGATTGATAAATAGAAGAACTCGAACAAATTCAACCTAGTGTGTATAGTGAAAATTCATCTCATGAGTTCTTGGGATCATCTTCTTCATAGATTAGGTAAACCAATGATTTTAAGGTGCACAGAGCAACAACAAGCCTATGACAGGAAATTTGCCTTACCGTCCTTCCGACGGCTTTCACACTACGTCCCATTTCCGGCTTTGGTTACGGTTCGACCATCCCCCGGTTGGTAATAGGTAGCCCTTTTCGGAATTTTCCACCATTTTTCTTTCCTTCCCGATTTCATCCTTTCTTTCCCTTTTCTTTTAAATTAGATAGGAGTTTTAGAAATCCATATCTTCTGTTATTTTCCCATGGACAAGGATGGACAAAATACCCCGGCTTGGCTGTTCAACACCTTTAAATCAAAGTCTAACTAATCCACAAATCACATAAACCTGTCACTCATGAAAATCGTGTAATGTGAACTTGGTGTAAAGGTGTTCAAATTTTCTATCAATCATAACAATAGGGGAATTAACATATAAAACCATTATGTTGGAAGAAAATCAAGACTACAACATCACACACTTCGTATCTCCTCTTCTTATACTCATAGCATCTCAAATGTATAGAAACAAGATTTTCTAACAGAGTTTTGAGATGTTAGAAAATTCGAAAAAATTTTGTGCATATGAAGCTCGAAATGTTGCAATATGCTAGATGAAGAATCTCATCTCACCCCCCAACCAAATCTTGCATTGTCCTCAATGTAAAAAGAGAGTCAATTAGCATGAACATGAGAGCAATGGTAAACAATGAGAGATTGAGAACAATAGTACCTGAAGGAGCGATCATGGAATTCTCCAACTCAACATCTAAAACCTATTAAAACAGAAGAACAAAACTAAACCTACCTATGCTATACCTCCATCAGACTAGGAGATCAATCATCCTGATAGACAGGATCATTCAGGGAGATGGACATGTCCTCTGAATCAAATTTCTCAACGAATGGTTTAAGGCGTTGTCCATTAACTTTGAAACAATCACCATTCGCTGCATTCTCAATCTCAACAGCCCCATGAGGAAAAACTTCTTTGACAATATATGGGCCGGTCCATCGAGATCGTAATTTTCCCGAAAAAAGATGAAGTCGGGCATTATACAAAAGCACTTTCTGTCCTTCATGGAAAGATTTCCTTAAGATGTGCTTGTCATGAAAAGCCTTCATCTTGCTCTTGTAAATTCTCGAATTCTCATATGCATCGTTCCGGATCTCATCAAGCTCATTTAATTGAAGTTTGCGAAGCGAGCTAGCCTTGTCAATGTCAAAATTTAGAGCCCGAATTGCCCAATAGGCTTTGTGTTCTATCTCCACAGGCAAGTGGCAAGCTTTCCCATAGACAAGTCTATAAGGGGACATTCCAATGGGTGTCTTGTAAGCAGTACGGTGAGCCTAAAGTGCATCATCTAATCTTAGGGACCAATCCTTGCGATCCGGTCTCACCGTCTTTTCCAAAATCTGCTTGATTTCCCTATTGGAGATTTCAGCTTGCCCACTTGTTTGTGGGTGGTATGGGGTACTCACTTTGTGCCTAATACCATATTTCTTCATCAAAGTTTCAAAAGGTCTATTGCAAAAGTGAGAACCACCATCACTAATAATGGCTCGAGGCGTCCCAAATCTAGAGAGTATGTTTTCCTTGAGGAACTTGAGAACCGTACGATGATCGTTGGTTCTACATGGGATAGCCTCTATCCATTTAGACACATAGTCTACGGCAAGCAGAATATAGACATGTCCAAAAGATGAGGGGAATGGTCCCATGAAATCGATGCCCCAACAGTCAAAGACTTCAAGATGTTGAATTGGGGTGAGAGGCATCATATTTCGACGGGATAATCCACCTAGCTTCTGGCAGCGCTCGCACGCTTTGCAAAACTCGTGGGTGCCCTTAAATAACGTGGGCCAATAAAAACCACACTGCAGAATTTTTGCAGTTGTTTTCTTGGCTGAAAAATGACCCCCACATGCTTGATCATGACAAAAGGAGATGACTGAATTTTGTTCATCATCGGGGACGCATCTCCTTATAATTTGGTCTGGGCAATATTTAAACAATAGAGGTTCATCCCAGAAAAATCTGCGCACTTCCCTTAGAAATTTACGTTTGTCTTGCGCAGTCCAATGAGTCGGCATCGCACCTGTGGAAAGATAATTGGCTATATCAGCGTACCATGGTGGATGCATAGCAACAAAGAGTTGCTCATCAGGGAATGAGTCCTCAATAGGTGACTCGTCAATGGAATTTGGTAGGACTAGGCGGGATAGATGATCCGCCACCACATTTTCTACCCCCTTCTTATCTTTGATCTCCAAGTCGAATTCTTGAAGGAGTAGGATCCATCTAAGCAAGCGGGGCTTAGCATCCTTCTTAGAAAGAACGTATTTCAGCGCCGCATGATCCGTATACACAATAACTTTGGATCCTATTAAGTATGGCCTGAATTTGTCCAAGGCAAAAATGACAGCTAGGAGCTCTTTCTCCGTAGTCGAATAATTAACTTGGGCAGGATTCAAGGTCCTACTTGCGTAGTAAATGACATGGGGCTTTTTATCTTTCTTTTGTCCTAACACCGCCCCAATAGCAAAATCGCTCGCATCGCACATCAACTCAAAAGGCATGGACCAATCTGGTGGTTGCATGATAGGAGCGGTTGTCAACATGTCTTTTAGCTTTGAAAAAGCTAATTGACATTCGGCACTCCACTCAAATTGGTTCTCCTTTTGTAGAAGGTTGCATAAAGGCCTTGAGATGTGACTAAAGTCCTTTATAAACCTTCGATAGAAACCGGCGTGTCCAAGGAAGGACCGCACATCGCATATGCTTTTGGGTGGTGGTAGATTGGAAATTATGTCAATTTTCGCCCGGTCTACCTCTATTCCATTGGACAAGATGATATGTCCAAGGACTATTCCTCTTTGTACCATGAAATGGCACTTTTCCCAGTTTAATACAAGTTGCTTTTCCTCACACCTCATCAAGACCAACTTCAAGTGCTCGAGACACTTATCAAATGTACAACCAAAAACAGAAAAGTCATCCATGAACACCTCAAGAAACTCACCCACCATGTCTGAGAAAATACTCAACATGCATCGTTGGAATGTGGCGGGTGCATTGCATAACCCGAATGGCATCCTTCGGTAAGCGAAGGTACCAAACGGGCATGTAAATATGGTTTTCTCTTGGTCTTCCGGAGCTATCTCAATTTGGTTGTATCCACAATAGCCATCTAGGAAGCAATAATAAGGATGGCCTGCCAATCTCTCCAAAATTTGATCCATAAATGGGAGAGGGAAGTGATCTTTTCTAGTGACCGTGTTGAGCTTCCTATAATCAATGCACATACGCCAACCGGTGGTCACCCTAGTCGGTATAAGCTCGTTGTTGGCGTTTTCAATGATGGTAATACCAGATTTCTTAGGGACAACTTGGGTAGGACTCACCCATTGGCTATCTGAGATGGGGTAGATGATACCCACATCCAATAGCTTTAACACCTCGGCTTTGACAACCTCCATCATGTTTCGATTTAGCCGTCTTTGAGGTTGTCTAGTCGTTTTTGCATTTTCTTCAAGGTGTATTCGGTGCGTGCAAACCGAAGGATCTATCCCTTTAAGATCCGCTATTGTCCAACCTATGGCTTCCCTATGTTCTTTGAGTAACTCAATCAACTTGAGCTCTTGGTCCATCTCAAGGTGGGAGGCAATGACAACTGGGAAAGTTTCTTCTTGACCCAAATATACGTATTTAAGCTCGGATGGCAATGGTTTCAGGTCAAGCTTTGGTGGTTTGATGTTAGACGGTAGAGGCCTTGATGTGGTTGGTGGCAATTTTTCAAAATGGGGCCTCCACCGGCTAGTATCAACTACCGGTCTTTCTATATTTAATGCATGCACAATCTCACTAACGATGGGGTCTTTAGAATCCATGAAATGTGCTAAGCATGTCTCCAAGCTTTCTAGTGGTTCAAGTTGGAGGAGTTCTTCTTCTTCAAAAGTTTCGAGCATGTTCACATCGAAGAACTCATCATCATCGACATCCCTATGTCTTTTGCCCAAGTGAAACACATTCACCTCTAGTGTCATGTTTCCAAAAGATAGTTGCATCACCCCATTCCGGCAATTGATGATTGCGTTTGATGTGGCAAGGAATGGGCGGCCTAGGATTACCGGTATTTGGGTGCTAGCATCCAAAACCGGTTGTGTGTCCAAGACTATAAAATCTACCGGGTAGTAGAATTTGTCAACTTGGACTAGAACATCCTCAACTATCCCCCTCGGTACACGAATAGATCTATCAGCGAGTTGCAACGTGGTTTTGGTGGGTTTTAATTCACCAAGACCCAATTGCTCATATACCGAGTATGGGATCAAGTTCACACTTGCCCCCAAGTCTAACAAGGCACGTTCAATCCGGTAGTCTCCAATGATACATGAGACGGTGGGACTACCGGGATCTTTGAATTTTGGGGGGGTCTTTTGAGTGAGGATGGCACTAACTTGCTCAGTTAAGAAGGCCTTTTGCTGCACATTATATTTGCGTTTTGTTGTGCATAGGTCTTTTAGAAACTTGGCATAAGAGGGGATTTGTTTGATGGCGTCAAGCAAAGGGATATTGATCTTGACTTGTCTGAAAATCTCTAGAATATCTTGAGAGTTTGGGAGAGATTTTGGGGCAACCAATCTTGAAGGGAATGGTGCTACGGGCTTGTAAATGCGTTCCGGTTGTTGTGGAGCTAAGTTAGATCCATTTTCATCCTCAGAATTTACCGGATCATTAGGCTCATTGGCCTTCACCGGAATAGTCTTGTCAATTTGTTTACCACTTCTAAGGGTGGTAATGGATTTAGCTTGCTCCATGTTTTGGTTGGAAGGATTAGGGATGCTCACTTCATGTACTTGCTTTGGATTGGGCTGAGGTTGGGCCGGAAAGGTCCCTTCCCTAGCATTCAAACGTCCCTTAATCTCATCAACCGAGACTTTCAGCTTTTGGAACATTTGCTGATTCGATTCATTTATTTGCGCTTGCCCTTGCATAAACATTTTCAAGGTATCCTCCAATGAGAATTGAGGTGGGGCAATATTTTGCATGGGTGGCCCTCTTTGGGAGTTGGTAGGATTGCCCGTAGGAGCATTCTTCCAACTGAAATTTGGGTGGTTCTTCCAACTCTCATTGTACGTATTACCTACCGGTCCATTGAAGGGCCGTTGATAACCATATGTGGCATTGGCTGTCTCTTGTAGCACTTCCTTAAATGCAGGAATTGTGGGACAATCTTGCGTAGCGTGTAAGTCGGTGAGGTAAATCCCACATGTGGTTTCAACAGCTTCCTTGGACTTGGGAACTCCACTTTTGCTAAGTTCCATGGCCTCAACCTTCCTTGTGAGGTTGGCTATCCTTGCATTCACATCATCTTCCTCTTTAAGGACATATATCCCTCCTTTCTCTTGAGTGGGCTTGGGGTTCTTGGGTTTATCCGAGGTATCCCAAGATTGGGCGTTTTCAGCCAACATGTCCAAGTAACTCCAAGCATCATCTGGATTTTTACTCATAAACTCGCCATTGCACATCATTTCCACAAATTGGCGCATATTGGAACTTAATCCATCATTGAAAAATTTTATAACTCGCCAACTCTCATAGCCATGATGTGGGCAAGCAAGCAGGAGTTCCTTAAATCTTTCCCAACATTGAAAGAATGATTCACCCTCTTTAGCTGAGAAATCCATTATGGCCCTTCGAAGAGTGTTTGTTTTATGAGCCGGGAAGAACTTTTTCAGGAATTCCCGGTTCATCTCAACCCATGACCCAATCGAATGTGGTCTAAGAGAGTGAAGCCAATCTTTGGCTCTTTATTTCAAAGTGAAGGGAAAAAGTTTAAGTCTGATTGTATCCTCAGAAACATTGGGATAATGCAAGGTGGCCAACACTTCTTCGAATTCTTGCAAGTGTAAGTACGGGCGGTCAAAGTCTAGCCCATGGAATTTAGGTAAAAGTTGAATTACACCCGGTTTTATGTCAAGGGTCCCACCGTTTGCTGGTAGAACTATGCAAGAAGGTGTAATTGCACGGGCAGGTTGTAGGTAATCCCGTAGTGATCTCATTGGAGGAACATTATGTACCTCATTCTCTCCTACTCCTTCCTGATTTGCGTTTGTAGTTGGAGTAGGGGGGGAGGATTCCTTAAAGGTGTTTGATCCATACTCCCCAAACTTTCACAATGCTCTTGATAATTCCGGACTCGTCTATGGACTGACAATGGTCCAACTAAACCACCTTCAGATTGGAGACGATTTGAGTGATTACGTTCCCAACGAGACATAAACCACTCAACCAGAAACTGAAACTAATCCTATCCTAAAAATCTGAAATCTGAGAGTAATCTAAAAAAAACTAAAAAGACTAAGTTAGAAAAATATCACCTGATGCGCTTGAACTAAAGAAGAATTCCTACAAAACAGAAAGAATTAGTTAGTTCTAAGAAAATCAGGAAGCCTATCTATTTCTACTTCTACAGCCACTGAAATTATTTGGAAACCGTTATCTAATTCCCCGGCAACGGCGCCAAAAACTTGTTCGCTCGCCTCAAGTGTAAGGCTGCGATGTAGTAATAAAACTCGGTAAGACCGAGGTCGATCCACAGGAAAATAGTAAAAGCTACCAAATCACTCCAGCAACTCAGTTTTTAAAAGAAATCAGATTTAATTGAATGTTTACTTAAAACAGGAACTTAATGGAAAATCAGAGATAATAAGTACTAAGGCTTTCAAGGATCCACTTGTAGCAATCCTATGCCAATTCAGTCAATCCAAGTAGAGAACACAACTAGAATCGAAGTCCTATCTCTCATCTAGTTGGAAAATAAAGCATTCACACACATCCCATCACAGTCAAGTTGAACTTCCAAGTTCTAGTTCCATTTAATCAATACAAAACTCAAAACTATAGCCTGCGGAGTAACAGCCATGCCTCTGGACTATGGCCTGCTCAAGGATTACTATAATCCGAATTTAGATAAACAAACATGATAATCTCAGAGAATTAAAAGGAATTCATGTCCGGAGCACATAAACTCAGATAAGACGTCTCAAACTACCACTTTTTGGAACTAAATCATGTAAAAATCCAAACTTGAATGTAAATTACTTGAATTAAACTGAAACCAACATAGAATTAGCTACAAGCTTCACCTCTCAGCCTTAGCTGAGAGGTTTTAGCCGAGCATAGTCATGCTACAACTAAAAACTCTGAAATAAAGCATAAAAAACAGGAAACCCCAAATAGGAGAGTTGCAGCCACTCCATGATCGCCTTCGCTTTCCAAACCCACGTTCCTTAGCCTCCCTGATACCCTAGGAAGAACCCCTAGGTGTCCTTTTATAGCAAGCACCCTCCCTTGCGTCGGATTATGCGAAAGATTACGCATTGCACAGCAATTTCCGGAGTCCTGATTTAGAAAGGAATCATGTTACGCAGAGCCGACCGGTCGTGACCGGTCGGACTAGCTTCTAAAAACAGTCCAGGGAGTGCTGCCGACAGGTCAAGACCGGTCGGACAGACCTGTCCACAGTCCAGCGTGCATGCCCGGCTTTGTTTCCATCTTGTCCAGAGAGCCTGGCCGACCGGTCATGACCGGTCGGCCCTTCATACATGTGAGCAGTTTCCATGGCCGACCGGTCAAGACCGGTCGGCCTTCTTCCTTTGTTGCCCCTTTGATGTGGCTGACCGGTCGGACGACCGGTCTGCCTTGTCTTCACTTCAACTTTTCTTATTTTCTTCATTCTCTTTTCTCCCTCTTTCTTCTTCTTTCTTTGGTCCATCTTAGGACTTCCTCCAATGTCTTCAAATAACCTTTGTTAGGCTCCAATTGGATGAAATCCGCTCTCATCCCTACAATCACAAAAACATGTGTTAGGTGGGCCTTTAAACCACGAAAATCATGCAAACCTTGTTGTGTAATGAGCAATGCAATGTATAAATTGGAGGTTCAACACTTAGCAACCAAGATTATCACAATAACATTCAAGGCAATTATATGATGAATTTGTCAGCAAGGACTATCATAAGCATTTTATCAAATAGTTAGCATTCATGATTGACTAAGCCATTCAACACATAGCAATCATTCAAACTCACAATGCACAATGATTTATAGTGGTTCGGTTTCCCTACTCCACTCCCGGTTCACGGTCTCAACCTATGAGACCACCGGATTTCACTATAGTTGGTTTTAAATCAGGTTAACCATCAACCTTGACATCCTTCGATCTAGGACTGCGTTTACCATCCGCCGATGGCCCAATCCAGGGACTTAACGAGTTTGGATCTCAAACTCTCACCAATCCTAATCCAAGGACGGTCACGTAAACTACCGCCGGAGTTTCCCAATCCAGGGAATAGTGATTTAATAAATGGACTCTCAAATACTAGACATACCTAGACGATTGAGCCCCGATTCGATGCCTTTGATGAGTAGCTTCAGCTCCACGTGCTTCAGCTTCTCCTTGTGCTCCCAAGATCAGCTACCGATGCAAATGATGAGGTTATGTTGATGCCGGGTAGTTGGGAGAGAGTTGGTTAAGTTCCTCTTGCCTATTCAATGCAATGATAATGAGGGAACTGCCAAATTTCAAGCATTCAATGGCTATAAACGACCTCATAAAGATATTCCAAAGGTAGGTCAGCTATGAATGAAGGTCTTGAGTTCATTCTTCAAACCGAGCTTTGAATACTCATTGATAAGCCATTAATGGCTAGGTTTGAATGATGAACTCAAGGGAGTTAAGAGCAAAGAGGGTAGGAGAATGTGAGTAAAAGCTCTCTTTCTTAGCTCTTGAAGGGTGTTGAATGCATGCCATGAAAGACCACAAGTCATGGCTATATAGAGCCCCAAATGATGGCCCCAACGAATCTAAAACGGTCACGACCGACCTGTCAGAGAGGGGTCTCAACCGGTCGGACGGACCGATCAGAATTCAAATCACTAGGCCATATCTGGGTCTGCCCGACCGATCAAGACCGGTCGGATCCCCTTGCTGGAGTGAATGGAGAATGCAGGCCGACCGGTCAAGACCGGTCGGCTATGCTTGCTGGACAGGCTGATGAATCCAGGCCGACCGGTCAGCTATGCTTGCTGTACAAAACTTGGAATGTGAAGGCCGACCGGTCAAGACCGGTTGGCTGCCTATCTGAATAATGCTGCAAAGCTGCTGGACAGTATCTGTATTGCTGGCCTACCGGTCAAGACCGGTCGGCAGTCCAACTGATCTTCATACAGCAAGTTTCTGTTGATAATTTGAAATGCCTGACCGACCGGTCAAGACCGATCGGCTGCCCAGCTCCATTCATCACAGCAAGCCTCTATCCAATTTGCTATTCTTGGCCAAGCGGTCTTGACCGGTCGGCTGCCCTGTGTTTGCTTCCCCAAGTGTAGGGTTGCGATGTAGTAATAATCTCGATAAGACCGAGGTCGATCCACAGGGAAGGAAGTAAACAATTCAAATTATCCTAATAACTAGAATCTTAAGAGGTTTTTGAAATTGGTTTTGAACATAAAATAGAAAATGTGATAATGAAAAGATAACTAGAGCATCAAGGATCCACTTATAGCTTTCCTTAGATGCATAATTCGCTGTGGTTTCTCACTTTCTCAACTAGAATTGATATTAAGATCTATCTAGCCAGATGATAGAGCTGTTAAACCAAACAATCTGTCATATGTAAGTTCAATGCATAGGATTCACTCAATGTAGGCTGAGCTGAGCATGCTCAATTGCATAGGTCATTCCCCATTCCAAAAGGTTCAGTTCACAATCATAACCATCCTCAAGTCTTGTCACAAGACAAGGCTAGATCATGATTTGAACTTGATTCAAATCACATGCACAATCCATACATATTACAGAAATTCAGAAAAGTAGAACTTTGGTAGGAAGTCCCCACATGAAGATCATAGTACTAGAGCGCACTCCAATTCCTCGGATCATACAGGTCTAAACTGATGCAAACCAATTAAGAATTTAAGTAGTTCTCCCAAACATCCATGAGTCATCATAAGACTAAGAAAAACTACTTACAGCTTGTATAAACTTCAAACCATAGTTCATAATCATGAATTCCAACTTTAAAACCAATAAAACGAATTAAACAATCTAAGAAAACTATAAGGTTCACCTCTTAGCTCTAGCTAAGAGATTAGCTAATGAAAAGCATATTAAAAATAAAATAGAACTAAGAAAAGGAAGAAAAACTAGATGGAGGAGGCTAGGAAGCCTCCTATGACTTGAACTCCTTGCTCCCCACGTCCTTGGTTGCCTTGGAATAGAAGAGAGCACCTCCTTTTATAGTGCAGCAATAGTACAGCAACATAGCAGAATTTGTTTCGCTTGGTACGGCTTAACCAATGGTTGGATTGCCTTCAAAATTGATTTATAGCTTCCTTGTAATGTGATATTCCTCATAGATGATTTAGATTTTCAAGATTATCCTCTAAATGGGCCCACCAATCATATCACCGACCACCTCTCAAAATCGCACACTTCGGGTACCTTCAGAACCAGTCATCTTGCTTTCAACGTTCCGGAGTGTACAGATGTCGAATTGATCTCAAATTTTGAACATTGGTAGAAAAATTCCTCCTCTACATTCTAGATGGATTAGATTGTCCAAAAAAAATCCCAGAATGTGGTCCGAAAATTAGAACACTTAGGGCTTTTATAAACTCTGCGCAGTTGGATCTTTCTGGATGGTCCATCTTTCTTCAACCGGTACGATCAAACCACACATCCTTTTGATTTGAAACTTTGTGGTTATTCATATGTGGATGTGGTCTAAAAGATGATCAAAGTAGATTCTTCATATCATCAATGATGGGCCACCTAGACTGGCCCAGAGTGGAGTAGGCAGAATCTGGAACTTTCTAGATAGTTCGTATTGTTTTGGACACCACGATCAATCTGTAGCTCCGATCGTCATGAAACTACTTGGGTTAGTTCGGCGTCGAGCTCCTCTTCGACATGGATGTGTTGGATTTCCAAATATCATCAAGATGAGACCAAAAAGTAGGTCCGAAAAACCAGAAACGGGAATGGCCTGCTGTCTGCAATCTGAAAAGCTGTAATTTGGATGGCCGACCAGTCAAGACCGATCGGACAGGGCTGGCCGACCGGTCAAGACCGGTCGGACAAGGCTGGCCTTGCTCCAGAAGCTTCTGTAGAAAGCAGTAGTGTTGACCGACCGGTCTTGACCGGTCGGACCCCATTTTCTGCATTATTTCTTCTTTCTTTTCTTTCCTTCTTTCTTCCTCATCCTCCTCTCTTTCTTCATCATTCTTTGGTCCACCTTGGGCCTTCATCAAAGGCTCCTAAATGTGCCTTTTTGGTCACCAATTGAACCAAGTCACTCTCATTCCTACAATCGCAAAACATGTATTTGATTAGTCTTTAAATCGTGAAAATCTTGCATAATGAGTGATGAATTGGGGTTAGAATATGCACAGTTAAGAGCTCAACACCCTGCTGCATTCATCACAGCAAGGTGCTGTTGAGTTGAGGAGCCTGGAGGCTGTCTAGATGAACTTGTCACAGCGGGTTTGCTGGACCAAGTCTTTCAACGCAACGAAACAGCGGATCACTTCAATGATGAGGCATGAAGTGATTTGGTGCGTAGGGTCCAATGTATGGACATATCTTCAATTACGTTTCACACCAGACATGGACCACAAGTCTGATCAACTTGTGCAAGGGTCGAGAGGGAATGGGATAAGATGTGTGAGTCATTACGCCATTTTTTGATGTTTTGGGTTTCCTATGGTCGATCTATATGCAACTTACCTGAGATCTTGTTTCAACATGAGCTTGAGCAATGGAAGAAGCATAATCTTCAAGTCTTGATCTTTAATTCTTCGACCGGGGCTCACACGACAAGCCGCGACCAACCAACACGCCAATTGACAACAAAAGGTGTACTAACACATTGTCGTCCCAATCCTCAAAGGGATCAATGCTAACAACATCTAGAGGATCAAAATTCTGCCTCAAAGCGAACTCCTCTTCCACGATTGAATCAATCATATCAACCTTGTGGACATCATCATCATCCCTATGCCTTTTACCCAAGTAAACACATTCACCTCTAATGTCATGTTTCCAAAGGATAGTTGCATCACCCCATTCCGGCAATTAATGATTGCGTTTGATGCGGCAAGGAATGGGCGGCCTAATATCACCGGTATTTGAGTGCTATCATCCAAAACCGGTTGTGTGTCCAAGATGATAAAATCTACCGGGTAGTAGAATTTGTCAACTTGGACTAGAACATCCTCAACTATCCCCCTTAGTACACGGATAGATCTATCAGCGAGTTTGTTGAGCTCTTAATTGTGCATATTCTAACCCCAATTCATCACTCATTATGCACGTTTTACATGTTTAAAGGATTATTCTAATGCATGATTTGTGATTGTAGGAACAAGATGGAGATTTCACAAATTGAAGGCTAAGTAGAGCTCTTTACGAGCATTGAAGTTCATTTGATCAAGCTTAAAGAGAGAACAAAGCAAGGAGAGAAGAGAAAAGAAGAAAGAAAGAAAGAAATAATGAAGAAAGAGGCCTAGACCGGTCAAGACCGGTCGGCCAGACCAGTCCAACAGGTCAAGACCGGTCGGCCACACCATTGGATTCATTGGACAGATGGACTGTCCAGTCCGACCGGTCAAGACCGGTCGGCTATAGCTGCTGGACTAAGGCAGAACAGAGCCTGACCGGTCAAGACCGATCGGCCAGCCCAGTCCGACCGGTCCAGACCGGTCGGCCATGCGAAAACAGGATCTTTCTATTTTGGGTTCCGAATTCTTCTGCGCAAGTGCGTAACTTTACGCGAGATCTGGAACTTTCTTGCATAAAGGACACCTCCAGGCTATAAAAGGACGTCTTCCCTTCATACCAAAGGAGGCTAGAACGTGGGGATTGCTTGGGAGACGGATTCTACTTTGAATTTCTAGTTTTCTTCCTGTTTTAGTTATTTTTTATGTTTTTAGAGGCTTCTAGTTCAAAGATGTTAGAGATGAACTAAAACCTCTTAGCTAGGGCTAAGAGGTGAAGCTTTTGATTCATTTTTGATGGATTGATGCAACCTAGGTTTCCTTTTTATGATTTAATTGATGAATTTTAGTTAATGTGAGTTTGAATCAAGTACTATTTTGGTTTCTACTTTGATCTCTTGATGACTCCGGGCTCATGTGATTCTTAGTGATCCTAGCTTAGTATCTTAAGCTTTGAGCATTGTTTATGCTTGTGTAGTTCATTGATCTACCATCGACTCCGGGCATGGTAGACGCTTTGATTGCCTTGTATACAATGGCCTGATTTTTATGTGGGAACTCATTCAACTAAAGTTCTTATCTTTTGTTGTATAATCTGGAATAGTTGTTTATTGATTAATTTTGATTTAATTAGAGTTCTAATCATGAGTTGTAATCAAGTCTAGTGACAGGATTTGGTGAAAGCTATGGTTATGAATCTCAACTAAATTGGAAAGAGGCTTGGCCTACACAATTGAGTGTGCCCAAGGCCTGAGCATGGTTGTGGGAATCAAATCAATGAATAAGCACTTATTTTGGATAATTGTTGATTTAACCGCTCTATATTCCGATCGGATAGAGATATGAATTCAATTTCGATTGAGTTGTGAGAGACCTAGTTGTGTTGATGCATTGAAACTTATCAAAAGTGGATCCTTGGCGCTCTAGTGCCTTTTTAGATTGAAATTACCTTAACCATTCACTGTTTAAACCCAAATCGCTATTTTCCAGTTTTAGTTCTTAATAGGATCTTAATTACTAGTTGTTTTAGACAAATTCTGAGGATACCCATACATAAATCTCTGTGGGAACGATACGCGGTCTGTCCGAATTATTACTACTTCGCAACCCTACACTTGGGGAGTGAACAAGTTTTTGGCGCCGTTGCCGGGGATCTCTATGCGGTATTTTTAGAATTTTCTGAATTAACTACTAGTTGAGATTGTGTTAAGATAGGTTTAGGATTTGTTTTGCTTTCTAGAGTAGGTTTTCTTCTAAATACTAACTTACTTTGTTTTGATTTTTGCAGGATTCTAACATAGGTCTAATCCAGGGATTTTTAAGAAGACGAAGAAGAAGAAGGCATCTTAAGTCACAAACCAGGTTTTATCGTTCTAACCTTACTCTTCTTCTTCTCCTACTCATTCCTATCATATTCATCTCTTGTAGAGTGGGTGGAGACTCCTTCTGGATCTCTGAAAGGTAGGCCTTAAGCCACCTGGATTCCTATTGGTCGGCTCTGCCGTCTTGGATCACCTTGTGCTCAGAGATTTCTCTTCTCAACCTATTCCTCTTTTTTCTTTTTCTGTACTTTTTCTCAAAACTCTCAAAGAGTGGGTGGAGAGTTCTTTGAACCCCTATTGACCAGGAGAAATCGGTCTCTATCCTTGCTTCTGGCTCAGCCATTGCAAGACACCTTGTGCTTAAGTCTTAGAGAGGAGTAGAGGAAGGAAGGAAGAATTCTTTTTCCTTTTTGTTCATTCTTTTTGGTTTTGCATGCCACATTGGGCTCGGACTTATAATAACCGACTTGTAAGAGACGGAGTAATTGTTGAAGGGATTGATAGAGAGCCTCGTGCTAGGAAACGTCAAAATTTTTCTGAAATTACTAGAGAGATGGCTGAAAATCAACCAAATCAAGGGGTGAATCAACATCAAAATCCAGCCCCAAACCTCACTGAATTGGATGAGAATGAAGTGGGGGATGTACCTCAACCTAGAACTTTATGTGACTATTTACAACCAGCTAGGACGAGTACTCCTTCTTGCATAATTTTCCCTCACAATGTGGGAAATATTGATTTTAAACCGGGGTTGATCCAACTTCTTCCTAGATTCCATGGACTCGACTCTGAGAGTGCATATCTACATATTAAGGAATTTGAAGAGGTTATAGCCACAATAAACTATGACAAGGTGACCAAGGATACAATAAAACTTAAATTGTTCCCTTTTTCCTTGAAAGAGAAGGCCAAATCATGGCTACATTCCTTAAGGCCGAGGTCCATTGGGACATGGGCTGAGATGACTAGGGAGTTTCTTAAAAAATTCTTCCCTACTCATCGAACCAATGCATTAAGAAGGGCCATAATGAACTTCGCCCAAAAAGAAGAAGAAACTTTTTTCCAATGTTGGGAAAGGTATAATGAACTATTAAACGCATGCCCACATCATGGCTATGAAAGGTGGAGGTTGATTAGTTTCTTCTATGATGGATTGAACTCAACCATGCTCCAATTTGTGGAGATGATGTGCAATGGGGAGTTCATGAACAAGGAAACGGAGGAAGCTTGGGATTATTTTGACATGTTGGCTGAAAATACACAAGCATGGGATACATCTAAGAAAACAAGTTCAAAACAACCCCAAGCCAAGGAAAAGGGAGAAATTTATGTTTTAGATGGGCAAGATGATCTAGGTTCTAGAGTGGCTAAACTCACACGAAAGGTCGAGGAGATGGAACTAAAGAAAGTGGACACAACCCAACAAAAGGGGGCTGTTGAAACTATTTGTGGTATTTGTGCTTTCAATGTGCATCAAACGCCGGATTGTCCAACAATCTATGCGTTTCGAGAACTTTTATTTGAACAATCAAATGCTTTGAATAGTTATCAATGACCTTTTAGTACTCCAAATTCAAACACGAACAATTCTAGTTGGAGAAACAACCCAAACTTCAATTGGGCGAATGGAAACACAGCTAATCAAAATAATCCTCAAAGGGGGCCCCCAATGCAAATGGCTCCACCTCAAATGCCTATAGAGGATACTTTGAAAGCATTCATGATAGGACAAGCTCAAATAAATCAATCCAACCATACGATAATGCTTGAGCTTAAAAATTCGGTGGAGGAAATCAAGGCTCGCTTAAACGCAAGGGAAGGGATGCTTCCAGCCCAACCCATACCAAATCCAAAACCACAATGCGAAATAAGTGTGCCTAGTTCTTCTAACCAACATATGGAACATGCTAAGGCCATCACCACTCTTAGAAGTGGTAAAATTATTGAAAAATCTGATCCGGTGAAGGTTTCAACGCCTAATGATCCGGTATCTTCCAAAGAGGATGATGGACCTAGCATCACCATGAATGAAAAAGAGCCATTGAAAGAATATAGGCCCGTTGCTCCATTCCCCCAACGCTTGATTCCAGCCAAATCTCAACATAAATATCAGGAATTTTTGGAGGTTTTCAAGCAAGTCAAAATCAACATCCCATTGTTGGATGCCATTAAACAAATACCGTCATATGCAAAATTTTTAAAAGACCTTTGCACGGTTAAAAGAAAAATACATGTGCAAAAGAAGGCATTTTTGACAGAAAATGTGAGTGCCATTATCAACCACGGGATGCCCAAGAAATATAAAGATCCCGGTTGTCCGACAATATCATGTGTTATTGGAGATTACCGGGTGAAACATGCTCTACTTGATCTAGGGGCAAGTGTAAACTTAATTCCCTTTTCGGTCTATGAACAATTGGGTTTAGGTGAATTAAAACCCACCAAAACCACATTACAACTTGCTGACCGATCGATTCGAATTTCGAGAGGGGTGATTGAGGACGTTCTTGTCCAAGTTAACAAAGTTTACTACCCGGTAGACTTTATTGTCTTGGACACGAGGCCCATGGTTAATATTGGTCGCCAAATTCCTGTCATACTTGGCCGCCCATTCCTAGCTACATCAAACGCTATCATAAATTGTAGGAGTGGGGTCATCCAAATGTCTTTTGGCAATATGACAATTGAGTTGAATGCTTTCAATATTGACAACCAACAAGAGGATGAGGATGAGGAGGTCCACGAAATAAATATGATCAATTCTATTGTGGAAAATGAGTCCCTCTCACCTTTTTACTCCGGTCACTTAGATGAAGAAGTGACTCACTCCCTTGATGAGAATGATGATATGATAAGGGATATGGTCACACTTTTCGAGTTAGTATCGGCATATGACGTTAGCCAAGAGAAGGATGTGGAAACAATACCTAGTTGTGTTGAGAAATCAATTCATATTTTCACACCTTTGTGGATCATGCATACCGAACTTCACCAACCTTGGGATGATCCTTACTTGCAATATCAATACCCAGAAAAATCTGAATGGAGACATATTTTTTATGATAAATATGATGATGTCTCCTCTTATACATGTGGTGAAAACATTAAGAAACCCACTGAAATTCCTTTTTGGGATTTTGAGTGGCTTAGCACGATTACTCACACACATGTTTATTGTAAAGCAGGATATTGGATGACGTTACTGCGAAACCTTTTGATCCATCTAATGATTCTGCTTGACTTTATGCTTTTGGATGAGTTGTTGGGATTAACCTCCTAGTCTGACGGAGGATAATTTGCTAGAATGCCTTTCCATTAGGATTTGCTTTGATAGTTGATTTAGCTGTGAAGTAATCCATCTCCAAAAGCTAATCTTGCCATGGAATATATGCTTCAGGTGATATCTCTCTTTTTCACTCTCCTTTGTTTTATGTCATTGCTCTCATGTCATGCATACTGCATATTTTATTACATTGAGGACAATGTGAAGTTTTGGTTGGGGGGTGAGATTCCTCAGATGATGAATCTGCTAGCTTTTGTGACATTTCGAGTAAAGATGTAGAAATTTTTCGATTTTTCTAAAATTTGAAACTCTTTTGGAAAACTTTGATTCTATACATTCGAGATAGCATGGGTATAAGAAGATGAGATACGAAGTGAGGGATGTTGCAAGCTTTGAACTTCTCTCAATATAATGGTTTTATATGTGAATTCACCTATTTTTATGATTGATAGAAAATTTGAACACCTTTGGCACCTAGTTCACATTACACGATTTTCATGATTTGAAAAGGATTGTGTGATTTATGGATTAGCTAGACTTTGATTTGAGGTGTTGAGAAACCAGGCCGGGGTACTTTGTCCATCCTTGTCCATGGGAAAATAACAAAAGATATGGATTTCTAAAAATCCTATCTAATGTAAAAGAAAAAAAAGAAAAGGAAGGATGAAATTGGGAATGATGGAAAAATGGTGGAAATTTCGATTAGGGCTACCTACTACCAACTGGGGGATGGTCTACCCGTAACCAAAGCCGGAAATGGGAGGTAGTGTGAAAGTCGTCGAAAGGACGATGAGGCAAGTTCCTGTCATAGGCTTGTTGTTGCTCTATACACCTTGAGATCGGTAGTTTAGTTAATCTATGAAGAAGATAATCCCGGAAACTCATGAGATGAACCTTCACTATGCACACTAGGTTGAATTTGTTCAAGTTCTTCTATTTATCAAGCAATCAGCGGGAATTTCATGTAAACACTTATTATGTTCTGAAAGTTTACGGTTTCAACCTTTATCACTGAATTTCTCTAATTTTTACGCTTATGTGTCTTGGAATGTATAGAAGAGTAGTTTCTAGAGGAGAGTTGGGTTTTGGAGATTGAAACTTGTTTCACGCATGCTTTGCTTGGGACTAGCAAAATGCTGGTTGGGGGGTGTGTTGAGCTCTTAATTGTGCATATTCTAACCCCAATTCATCACTCATTATGCACGTTTTACATGTTTAAAGGATTTTCTAATGCATGATTTGTGATTTTAGGAACAAGATGGAGATTTCACAAATTGAAGGCTAAGTAGAGCTCTTTACGAGCATTGAAGTTCATTTGATCAAGCTTAAAGAGAGAACAAAGCAAGGAGAGAAGAGAAAAGAAGAAAGAAAGAAAGAAATAATGAAGAAAGAGGCCTAGACCAGTCAAGACCGGTCGGCCATACCAGTCCGACCGGTCAAGACCGGTCGGCCACACCATTGGATTCATTGGACAGATGGACTGTCCAGTCTGACCGGTCAAGACCGGTCGGCTATAGCCGCTGGACTAAGGTAGAACAGAGCCCGACCGGTCAAGACCGATCGGCCAGCCCAGTCCGACCGGTCCAGACTGGTAGGCCATGTGAAAATAGGATCTTTCTATTTTGGGTTCCGGATTCTTTTGTGCAAGTGCGTAACTTTACGCGAGATCTGGAACTTTCTTGCGTAAAGGACACCTCCAGGCTATAAAAGGACGTCTTTCCTTCATACCAAAGGAGGCTAGAATGTGGGGATTGCTTGGGAGACAGATTCTACTTCGAATTTCTAGTTTTCTTCCTGTTTTAGTTATTTTTTATGTTTTTAGAGGCTTCTAGTTCAAGGATGTTAGAGATGAACTAAAACCTCTTAGCTAGGGCTAAGAGGTGAAGCTTTTGATTCATTTTTGATGGATTGATGCAACCTAGGTTTCCTTTTTATGATTTAATTGATGAATTTTAGTTAATGTGAGTTTGAATCAAGTACTATTTTGGTTTCTACTTTGATCTCTTGATGACTCTGGGCTCATGTGATTCTTAGTGATCCTAGCTTAGTATCTTAAGCTTTGAGCATTGTTTATGCTTGTGTAGTTCATTGATCTACCATCGACTCCGTGCATGGTAGACGCTTTGATTGCCTTGTATACAATGGCCTGATTTTTATGTGGGAACTCATTCAACTAAAGCTCTTATCTTTTGTTGTATAATCTGGAATAGTTGTTTATTGATTGATTTTGATTTAATCAGAGTTCTAATCATGAGTTGTAATCAAATCTAGTGACAGGATTTGGTGAAAGCTATGGTTATGAATCTTAACTAAATTGAAAAGAGGCTTGGCTTACACAATTGAGTGTGCCCAAGGCCTGAGCATGGTTGTGGGAATCAAATCAATGAATAAGCACTTATTTTGGATAATTGTTGATTTAACCGCTCTATATTCCGATCGAATAGAGATATGAATTCGATTCCGATTGAGTTGTGAGAGACCTAGTTGTGTTGATGCATTGAAACTTATTAAAAGTGGATCCTTGGCGCTCTAGTGCCTTTTTAGATTGAAATTACCTTAACCATTCACTGTTTAAACCCAAATCACTATTTTCTAGTTTTAGTTCTTAATAGGATCTTAATTACTAGTTATTTTAGACAAATTCTGAGGATATCCATACATAAATCTCTGTGGGAACGATACTCGGTCTTTCCGAATTATTACTACTTCGCAACCCTACACTTGGGGAGTGAACAGAGTTGTGACGTGGTTTTGGTGGGTTTTAATTCACCAAGACCCAATTGCTCATATACCGAGTATGGGATCAAGTTCACACTCGCCCCCAAATCTAACAAGGCACACTCAATCCGATAGTCTTCAATGATACATGAGATGGTGGGACTACCGGGATCTTTGAATTTGGGGGGGGGGGTCTTTTGAGTGAGAATGGCACTCACTTACTCATTTAAGAAGGCCTTTTGCTGCACATTATATTTGCATTTTGTTGTGCATAGGTCCTTTAGAAACTTGGCATAAGAGGGGATTTGTTTGATGGCATCAAGCAAAGGGATGTTAATCTTGACTTGTCTGAAAATCTCTAGAATATCATGAGAGTTTGGAAGAGATTTTGGGGCAACCAATCTCGAAGGGAATGGTGCTACGGGCTTGTAAACGCATTCCGTTTCTTGTGGGGCTAAGTTAGATCCATCCTCATCCTCAGAATTTACCGGATCATTAGGCTTATCGGCCTTCACCGGAATATATTTGTCAATTTGTTTACCACTTCTAAGAGTGGTGATGGATTTGGCTTGCTCCATGTGTTGGTTGGAAGGATTAGGAATGCTCACTTCATGTACTTGCTTTGGATTGGGCTGAGGTTGGGCCGGAAAGGTCCCTTCCCTAGCATTCAAGCGTCCCTTAATCTCATCAACCGAGACTTTAAGCTCTTGGAACAATTGCTGATTTGTTTGATTGATTTGCGTTTGCCCTTGTATAAATGCTTTCAAGGTATCCTCCATTGAGAGCTGAGGTGGGGCCATATCTTGCATGGGTGGCCCTCTTTGAGAGTTGGTAGGATTGCCCGTAGGAGCATTCTTCCAACTAAAATTTGGGTGGTTCTTCCAACTGTCATTGTACGTATTACCCACCGGTCCATTGAAGGGCCGTTGATACCCATATGTGGCATTTGCATGTTCATGTAATACCTCTTGAAATGCAGGAATTGTGGGACAATCTTGCGTAGCGTGTAAATCGGTGAGACAAATCCCACATATGGTTTCAATAGCTTCATTGGACTTTGGAACTCCACTTTTACTAAGTTCCATGGCCTCGACCTTCCTTGTGAGATTGGCTATCATTGCATTCACGTCATCTTCCTCTTTAAGGATATAGATCCCTCCTGTCTCTTGAATAGGCTTGGGGTTATTGGGTTTATCCGAGGTATCCCAAGATTGGGCATTTTCAGCCAACATGTCCAAGTAACTCCAAGCCTCATCTGAATTTTTGCTCATAAACTCGCCATTGCACATCATCTCTACAAATTGGCACATATTGGAACTTAATCCATCATTGAAAAAAAATTTTAATTCGCCAACTCTCATAACCATGATGTGGGCAAGCAAGTAGGAGGTCCTTAAATCTCTCCCAACATTGGAAGAAAGATTCACCCTCTTTAGCCGAGAAATTCATTATGGCTCTTCGAAAGGTGTTTGTTTTATGAGCCGGGAAGAACTTTTTCAAGAATTCCCGGGTCATCCCAATCCATGATCCAATCGAATGTGGTCTAAGAGAGTGAAGCCAATCTTTGGCTCTTTCTTTCAATGAAAAGGGAAAAAGTTTAAGTCTAATGGTATCTTTTGAAACATTGGTGTATTGCAAGGTAGCCACCACTTCTTCGAATTCTTTCAAGTGCAGATATGGGCGGTCAGAGTCTAGCCCATGGAACTTTGGTATAAGTTGAATTACACCCGGCTTTATGTCAATGTTTCCCCCGTTTAGTGGTAGAACCACACAAGAGGGTGTAATTGCACGGGCTGGTTGTAAGTAATCCCGCAGTGATCTCATTGGAGGAACATTATATACCTCATTCTCTCCTACTCCTTCTTGATTTGCGTTTGTAGTTGGAGTAGGGGGGGGGGGGGGGGGGATTCCTTAAAGGTGTTTGATCCATACTCCCCAAACTTTTAAAATGCTCTTGGTAATTTCGGACTCGTCTATGGATTGACAATGGTCCAACTAAACCACCTTCAGATTGGAGACGATTTGAGTGGTTACATTCCCAATGGGACATAAACCACTCAACCCAAAACTAAACTAGTCCTAAATCCTAGAAATCTGAAATTAATCTGAACTCCCCGGCAGCGGCGCCAAAAACTTGTTCGCTCGCCTCAAGTGTAAGGCTGCGATGTAGTAATAAATCTCGGTAAGACCGAGGTCGATCCACAAAGAATTAGAAACAACTTTCAAACTATTCCAGCAACTCAGTTTTGCAAGAAATAGGATTCAATTGAGTAATTAAACTAAAACAGAAACTTAAAGAAAACCAGTAATTTAAGATACTAAGGCATTCAAGAATCCACTTGTAGCAATCCCATGCCAATTCAATCAATGCAAGTATAGAGCACAACTAGATTTGAACTCCTATCTCGCATCTAGTTGGAAAATAAAGCATTCAAACACATTCAATTCCATTCAAGCTGGACTTCCAAGTTCTAGTCCCATTCAACACATGTAGGATTCGAAATCATAGCCTTCAGAGTAACAGCCATGCCTATGGACTATGGCTTGCTCAAGGGTTACCATAATTCGAACCTAAACAAACACAATATGATAATCGTAGAGAATTGTAAGGAATCCATGTCCGGAGCACATGAACTCTCATAAAACATCTCAAACTACCAACTTAAGGGACTAAAATAAATAAAAATCCAAACTTGAATTGAAATTACTTGAATTAAATTGAATCAA
Organism: Liriodendron chinense; assembly: GCA_003013855.2. Taxonomy (NCBI): domain Eukaryota; kingdom Viridiplantae; phylum Streptophyta; class Magnoliopsida; order Magnoliales; family Magnoliaceae; genus Liriodendron; species Liriodendron chinense. Next base: position 5,645,381 of record ML058515.1, on the reverse strand, counting down.
ACATGAAATTAGCTACAAGCTTCACCTCTCAGCCTTAGCTGAGAGATTCTAGCTGAGCATTATCATACTACAACTAGAACTCAAATAAGAAAGTATAAAAACTAGAAAAATCGTAAATTGGAGGGTTGCTGACGCTCCACGATGACTTTCGTCCTCTCCCACGACCTTCCTTGGCTTCTATGATAACCTAGGAAGAGCCCCTAGGTGTCCTTTTATAGTGTGGAAGCCCCTTTGTTCGCTTCCCCAAGTGTAGGGTTGCGATGTAGTAATAACTCGGTAAGACCGAGGTCGATCCACAGGGACTTATGTAGGATTTCACAAACACATCCAAAAGTGTCTATTGAAAGCTAATAATCAGATTTTGAATAAGATTGATATGAGTAACAACTTTAAACTAACTTGAATGTAAATAATTATAAAAAGGCACTAGGGGTTCAAGGATCCACTTGTAGCAATCCTTGATGTTCAATTCACTGTGGTTTTTCATTCTCTCAACTAGAATCGACATTAAGGTCTATCTAGTCGGATGATAGAGCTGTTCAACCAAACAATCTATCATATGTAAGTTCAATGCATAAGATTCACTCAATGTAGGCTGAGCTGAGCATGCTCAATTGCATAGGTCATTCCCCTTTCCAAAAGGTCCAGTTCACATTCATAACCATCCTCAAGTCCTATCACAAGACAAGGCTAGATCATGATTTGAACTTGATTCAAATCACATGCACAATCCCTTACATAATTCAGAAAATCAGAAAAATAGAACTTTGGTAGGAAGTCCCTTCATGAAGATCATAGTACTAGAGCGCACTCCGATTCCTCGAATCATACAGGTCTAGACTGATACAAACCAATTAAGAAGTTAAGTAATTCTCCCAAACATCCATGAGTCATCATAAGACTAAGAAAAACTACTTAAAAACTTGTATAAACTTCAAACCATAGTTCATAATCATGAATTCCACACTTAAAACCAACTAACTACGAATTGAAACATCTTGGATCCACTACAAGCTTCACCTCTTAGCCCTAGCTAAGAGGTTTAGTTGGTCATGATCCAAGGAAACATGAAACAACTAAAAAGTTCATAAAAAAAAAACAAAACAAACTAGAAGGAGTTGTGGAACTCCGAAATTCACTTCCGCCGCCTTCAAGCTTACTTCAACCCTCCTTAGATACCCTATGAACGATCCCTAGGTGTCCTTTTATAGTGGGGACGCTCCACAACTTCAGAAAGATCGAGAATCTGCGTAACAGTTACGCAGTGCGCAGAGAAAATCGGCGCCAGGAATAGAAATTCCTGTTTCTTCACGTGGCCGACCGGTCATGACCGGTCTGGCCTCTTCAGCAGTAGTCCAGCAGCCTTGGCCGACCGGTCAAGACCGGTCGTGCCTCTCCAGCAACAGTCTGGCATGCTTAGCTGACCGGTCAAGACCGGTCTGGCTCTCTTGGCCGACCGGTCAAGACCGGTCGGCAGTCTGCTTTCTTTCTTTTTCTTCCTTTTCTTTCTTTTACTTTCTTCTCTCCTTGCTTCTTTCTTTCTTTCCTTGCTTCTTTCTTTCTTCCCTTGCTTCTTTCTTTCTTTGGTCCTCAAGTGATCTTCATCCAAATAGTTCCAAACGAGCTCTTTTCATCTTCAATTAGGCGGAGTCCACTCTCAATCCTGTAATCTCAAAACATGCATTATGTTAGCCTTTAAATCACAAAAATCTCGCACAATGAGTGATGAATTGGGGTTAGAATATGCACAATTAAGAGCTCAACACCCTTGCGTTGGAAACATCCAGAAATTACGCAAGGTTACGTACTGCGCAGAAAATCTCGGAGCTTCAAGGAGAAGCTTTATTACGCAGACGACCGGTCGCACGACCGGTCTGAGCTCCCTAACGACCGGTCGCACGACTGGTCATAAAACGTCCAAAAACAGTCCAGCGAGTTTTGTAAAAATCCAATTTTTAATTTTTAATGCAAGGACCGGTTGCACGACCAGTCTGGGCATCGGACGACCGGTCGTGAATGGTCCAATTACCTTCTGTGAAAATTCCTCTTCTGTGCATAATCGGACTGGTCAGACGACCGGTCCTGGCAATGGACGACCGGTCGCACGACCGGTCTTGGCCTCTGTTTCCTGCTTTCTCCTTAGACTTCTTTCTTCCTTTCTTCCCCTCTCTTTCTACTTTCTTTAGTCTTTCTTCCATCTTCATCCAATGGCTTCAATTGACTCGTTTTAGTCCCCAATTTGGTGAAGTCCGCTCTCATCCCTGAAATCACAAAACATGCATTAGATAGGCCTTTTAAGCATGAAAACCATGCATATAATGCGATGTAATGGGCAATGCAATGTATAAATTAGAGGTTCAATAAGTCGACGACAAGCAAGATATATAAGTTTCCAAAAGAAGATGGGAATGGACCCATGAAATCGATGCCCCAACAATAAACAATTTTAATTGGTAAGATAGGATTGAGTGGCATCATATTTCGATGGGAGATTTCTCCCAATTTCTGACAAGGCTCACATGTTTTACAAAACTCATGGGTGTCTTTGAACATGGTGTGCCAATAAAACCCACATTGCAGAATTTTGGCCGTGGTCTTCTTAGCCGAAAAGTGGCCACCACACGCCTGAGAATGACAAAAGGAGATGATACTGTGTTGCTGTTGAGCTCTTAATTGTGCATATTCTAACCCCAATTCATCACTCATTGTGCGAGATTTTCATGATTTAAAGACTCATTGAATGCATGTTTGGTGATTGCAGGATTGAGAGTGGACTCCGCCTAATTGATGACAAAAGGACCCCATTTAGAACTATTTGAATGAAGATCAAGGAGGACCAAAGAAAGAAGGAAAGAAGAAAAGAAGAACGAAGAAGAAAACAGGCAAGACCGGCGGTGACCGGTCGGCCAGGAGGGCCACGACCGGTCTAGATCGGTCGGCAATCTCCCCTTGATCTTCCAGAGCTTGCTGGACATATTGATGAAGCACACCGACCGGTCGTGACCGGTCGGCCAGAAATCTGTTTATAGTCCAGAGCTTGCTAGACTGAATTCCCAGTGAAGCACGACCGGTTAAGACCGGTGGCCAGTTACTCAGATCGGTCGGATGTGCGTAAGATGCAGACTTTCCAATCCTGGCGCCGAAAATCTCTACGCACTACGTAAGCTTACGCAGATTCTGGAGAATTCTGAAGTTGCGGAGCCTCCCTACTATAAAAGGACACCTAGGGATCGTTCCTAGGGTATCTAAGAAGGGTTTAAGCAAGCTTGGAGGCGGCGGAAGTGGATTTCGGAGTTCCACGACTCCTTCTAGTTTGTTTTATTGTTTTATGCTTTTTTTTAAGTTGTTTCATGTTTCCTTGGATTATGAGCAGCTAAACCTCTTAGCTAGGGCTAAGAGGTGAAGCTTGTAGTGGATCCAAGATGTTTCAATTCATTCTAAGTTGGTTCTAAGTTTGGAATTCATGTTTATGAACTATGGTTTGAAGTTTATACAAGCTTTAAGTAGTTTTTCTTAGCCTTATGATGACTCATGGATGTTTGGGAGAATTACTTAAATTCTTAATTGGTTTGCATTAGTCTAGACCTGTATGATCTGAGGAATTAGAGTGCGCTCTATTACTATGATCTTCATGTGGGGACTTCCTACCAAAGTTCTACTTTTCTGAATTTCTGTAATGTGTATGGACTGTGCATGTGATTTGAATCAAGTTTAAATTGTAATCTAGCCTTGTCTTGTGACAGGACTTGAGGATGGTTATGATTGTGAACCGAGCCTTTTGGAATGAGGACTGCCCTATGCAATTGAGCATGCTCAGCCTAGCTTACATTGAGTGAATCTTATGCATTGGACTTACATATAACAGATTGTTTAGTTTAACAGCTCTATCATCTGGCTAGATAGATCTTAATATCGATTCTAGTTGAGAAAGTGTGAAACCACAGCGGATTGAACATCAAGGATTGCTACAAGTGGATCCTTGAACCCCTAGTGCCTTTTTATAATTATTTACCTTCAATTTTATTCAATTTTGTTACTCAAATCAAATCCATACAAAATCTGGTTGTTAGCTTTCAATAGACACTTTTGGATGTGTTTGTGAAATCCTACATAAGTCCCTGTGGATCGACCTCGGTCTTACCGAGTTTATTACTACATCGCAACCCTACACTTGGGGAAGCGAACAAGTTTTTGGCGCAACTGCCGGGGAGTTTGACGGTTTTTCATAAATTTCTGAAATTAGTATCTATTTAGAATTTTTAGAATTTTAGGACTAACTTAGCTTGTTTATTTGATTTTTCTTTTCAGGGATTTCTAGGAAGCTGAAGAAGATACAAGGATTTCAAGTGCCGAATCAGGTTCTATCGTTCTAAACCTTACTCTTTTCCTTCTCCTTCACCTATTCATTCCTATTATATTCATCTCTTGTAAAGTGGGTGGACACCGCTTTCAGATCTCTGAAAGGTCGGCCTTGTGCCACCTGGATTCCTATTGGTTGGCTCTGTCGTCTTGGATCACCTTGTGCTCAGAGATTCTTTTCTCACCTCTACTCCTCTTTCTTCTTTTTCTGCACTTTTTCTCAAAGCATTCAAAGAGTGGGTGGGGAGTTCTTTGAACCCCTATTGACCAGGAGAAATCGATCTCTATCCTTGCTTCTGGCTTAGCCATTGCAGGACACCTTGTGCTTCGGTCTTAGAGAAGAGTGAAGAAAGGGAGGAAGAATTCTTCTTTCTCTTTGTTTCATATTTTTTGTTTTGCATGCCACATTGGGCTCGGGATTCCAATAACCGACTCATAAGTGAAGGGGGGATAGTAGAAGGAATTGACAGAGAGCCACGTGCTAGGAGACATCTAAACTCTCCAATTTTGTCTGAAGGTATAGCTGTGAATCAACCTAATCTAATGGCCAATCCTAATCAGGGCCAAAACCAAACTGAAACAGGGAAAAATGTGGTTGAGGATGTTCCTCGACCTAGAACTTTATGTGACTTCTTGCAACCAGCAACAGCGAGCACTCCCTCATGCATAGTATTTCCACCAAATGCAGGGAATGTGGATTTGAAACCGGGAGTGATCCAACTTCTCCCTAAATTCCATAGATTAGACAGTGAAAGTGCCTATCAACACCTTAAGGAGTTTGATGAGGTAATAACCACCATGCACTTTGCTAATTGGACTGACGATGTGGTGAGACTTAAATTCTTTCCTTTTACTCTTAAAGATAAAGCAAAAGGTTGGCTTCATGCATTAAGGCCAAGATCAATTGGTGCATGGACTGATATGCATAGGGAATTCATAAAAAAATTCTTCCCTACTCACAAAACAAACATGTTGAAGCGCCTTATCATGAACTTTGCCCAAAAGGAAGATGAAACCTTCTTCCAATGTTGGGAGAGGTTTAAGGACCTATTAAACGCATGTCCACATCATGGCTATGAAATTTGGCGGGTTATAAGCTTTTTCTATGAAGGACTGACTTCACCCATGCGCCAATTCGTAGAGATGATGTGTAATGGGGAGTTCATGAATAAAGAGGCTGATGAAGCATGTGATTATTTGGAAGAATTGGCTGAGAATGCACAGTCTTGGGATACATCAAAACCAACAAATTCCAAGACTGGCCAACAAAAGGAAAAAGGAGGAATGTATGTCTTATCAGAAGAGGATAGCATAAGTGCACGAGTGGCTAGCCTCACAAGAAAGGTCGAAGCCATGGAATTGAGGAAAGGAGAGACGATTAACTCCAATGACGTTGAAACTGTTTGCGGAATTTGTGCCGGAAACCAACATGCAACACAAGAGTGTCCCATAATTTCAGCAGTTTAGGACATCTTACAAGAACAATCAAATGCCATAAACAGTTATCAATGACAATTTGGTGCTCCAACCTCAAACACGTTTAATGCTAGTTGGAAGAATCATCCCAACTTCAGTTGGAGGAATGGACCCACTGCAAATGCAACCCCTATCCCTCAAGCTCAACCTATACTAGGTCCATCTCTAGTCATTACTCCAAAAGTGACGCTAGAGGAGATGTTGGGTGCATTCGTATCAGTCCAAGCTGAGTATAACAAGACAAATTCTCTAAAAATAGATGGGTTCATGCAAGAGCAATTGAAATTCAATCAAAATTCAACTCAAGCCATCAATGAATTGAAAACATCAATGGCTAGAGTTGAATCTCATCTTAGTGTTAGAGAGAATGGCACACTTCCTGCCCAACCTCTTCCTAACCCAAGAACCCAGTTTGAGATACAAGATGCAAGCTCATCCTCTCACCACACGGAACATGTTCAAGCTATCACCACTTTGAGAAGTGGGAAAGAAATTGACAAATCTAATCCGGTGAAGTCCCCAAAGCCTATGGATCCGAAAATTTCCAAAGAGGATGATAGCTCAAACAACACTCCACAAGAGAAAGAACCAGAAAGGCAATACAAGCTGTTAGAACTAGAAAATGAATACGATTACATTTTCTTGAAATGTTGTGTTTTGTTGCTCTGGGGTTCTGAATAATGGAAACATTCGTAGACAATCACAAAACATTCATAAAAGTACACAAGGAGAGATATCGCAAGGCGAATTTTATTCCAGAGATCCTGAGATCTTGTACATTCCAGTCCGTGATCTGGCACGAGCCCTTAATTACATCGTATGATCGATGACCCTTGATTAAAAGGCAAAAGACTAGTCAGCAGGGACTATGGTCTGAGAATTTGTGGTCATAGAGACCTGTATTTGTTTTGTTATGGACTGAACCATCTTTGTATTAGTCAGATGTCTATCAGGGTTTATGACTGAGAAGGACGACTCTGGGCCTGCGCCTGTCAATGTATGGACAGGTGACCTCGGGAAGTCCACTCTGCAGTTGTGTATACCTGCGTAGCCCAACCGACGGATGCCGTTTTTAATGGGTAGGGCATCGACCGTTGTGTTGTGGCAGTTCATAACAATTGTCTTGTAGTGAGTTGAAACTCTTTGGTATGGTTTACTGTGATAACCATAGTCCCGTTTATCTAGCTTTCGGCTCAAATCAGGGTCACATCTTTACAGTAGATACAAATGATGACATGTTCGCATAGTCCTGGATGTTGGCGACGTCCCTTTCGAGAAGATGTTTCGTTCATCGTGTCGAATCAGATCGAACTTTGAAGATGTGCAATTCTACTCATTTAGAGGTCTTGGAACGTCTATTTGACCATTCTATTACGTCTGGAACGCTCGAAATACCCAAGATAGGCTCAAACGGCACTTGAAAATACTTAAAATTGAGTCCGGTGCACTCCTGAACATTTTCCGGAATTGGCTGATTTTTTCGGGTGCGTGGGAGTCCAACACACCCTGAAAATACATATCTGAATTATGTTGATTTTATGGATGCGTGGGGTAATTTTCAGGTGCGTTGGGGTCCAAGCACCCCAAAAATACAAATCCGCATTTTGCTGATTTTTCGGGTGCGTCGGACCATTTTCGGGTGCGTTGAGGTACAATGCACCCTGAAAATACATGTCCGCTTTTTGTTCAGTTTTTTGGATGCGTCGACCTATTTTTAGGTGCGCAATCGTACTTATAATTTTTTATGATTCGGACTTGCGGTGGTGATGGCCGGTGTGACCTTCTGGTGGAAGATACAGGCGATCGGAAAAGAATTCCGGTCACCGGGAAAGTTTTCCGGCTGTCGGAAAGGGATTCTGGCGAGGGTTTTCGGCGGCAAAATCCAAATACTCAGGGGATAATCTCTCTCTCTCTCTCTCTCTCTCTCTCTCGTAATCTGTACAAATGAATAGTGGGGGGGGGGGGGGTATTTATACCCGAGAATACCAGACAACAACCAATGAGGACCTGCCACGTATGACGCACCCCAAAAATACCTTGACGCACCCTTAAATGGACGCGTGGGGACTCTGATGCACCCCGAAATGAGATTTTGAGATGTGCTGATTTTATGGGTGCGTCGGACTATTTTCGGGTGCGTTGAGGTACAATGCATCCAAAAAATGCCACGCTGGTCATTCGTGATTTTATGGGTGCGTCGGACAATTTTAGGGTGCGTTGGGGTACAATGCACCCTGAAATTGCTGTTACGTATTTCCTAAATTTACGGACGCGTCGGAAGTATTTTTTGGATGCGTCAAGCTATTTTTCGGATGCGTCAGAGGTGAAATACATCCTAAACCACTTGTTGAATTTTCATGAATTTAAGGGTGCGTCAAGCTGAATAATTGGGTGCGCTTGACGTACTCGTTTTTTGCAAATTTGGGTTTTGCAAAACGGAGGGCCTGTGGGGCCCGTTTCCCGGTGAATCGCCATGCACTGCTTATCATAATTCATGAAGGATGGCCCCGCTTGATTCTGGTCGGTTTCGATCACGGTGATCCGTGGGGTCCACCGGAGAAAATGGCTAAGTATTGGATCCTTTGCAAAGCTGGGTATTTTGGGTGCGTCGGGTAGTGTTTTGTGGAATTTCCTCGAAGCACGTGCCCAGTCGATTTGTTTTAGAGGGTACTGACTTTTGGGACCCCAACAGATGCCCCTCCGGTGCGTTGCGATGGACTTACAGCCGTTCATCGCGACGCATCGGATTCCTGGGTCCATACTATAAATAGGTAAGATAGCGTTATTTCACTTCATTCTGTGCTTTTCACTGTTCATTTGCTCTGCCGTCGACGCACCCAAATATTCGCCAACGCACCCATTTAATACCGACAGCGCACCCAAAAAAGGTCTAGCGCACCCCTTTATTCCAACTACCTCGATTTTTTGGGTGCGTCAAGCGTGACGCACCCTGCTAAGGACTTGGTGAAAATCTCATTTTAAGGGTGCGTTGAGCACAACGCACCCAAGTATTCGAACATGGCTGAATTTTGAGACTTTTAAGGGTGCGTTGAGTTCAACGCACCCCTCGTCACAAGTTGGTAAAACCCTTGAATCTTTTAGGGGTGCGTTGGGTATGACGCACCCAAATATTTGTGACTTGGTGAAAATGATTAAATTCCGAGGTGCGTTGGACGTGACGCACCTAAGTATTGAACTTAGAGCGATCATAACGTTTTTAGGGTGCGTTGGGTCCGACGCACCCATATATTCACACAAGACATTTTGGGCATTTCGGGGTGCGTTGGGCCTAACGCACCCAGTTTTCAATACTTGGAATTTTTTGCAAAACTTGGACTATTTTTAGGGGTGGGTTGGATCCAACGCACCCAATTTCCCGGATTTGGACTTTTTGCTCTTGAGGGCTCTTTCGCGTGTAAATTTGGCCTAATACTGCGCATTATACTCATATTTTGGGTGGGCAAAGCTATTCCTGTGGTGACAGGGATTATTTCTTTAAAGGATATGGGGCCCCGCACTTCCGTCATAAATTTTCATGTGCCTTCATTGTGATCCGAAAGCCGTGTCGGGTCTCATATACTTTAAATCCTGGACTATGCCTAACCAAAAATGACACTTTCTAGCAATTATCATGATTAATTTAGGTAGGGTTTAGGGGTACCTGCACACGCCTCCCCTGACTTTGGTTTTGATGTAAATAATCTTCATATGCTTCTTCTCTTTACTCTTTTTGTCGAATTGCCGGGGTTCTCAAATCGGGTTGTTAGTCTTGTTTCTTCCAGCAGACAATGGTTGCGACTCGTGCCTCCCAACGCGCAGCTCGCGACTGCTTGCGACGGCTTTTTGACTCCCTTGGTCATCTGGAAGCTTGGTCATCCCTCCATTCTCGATATGATGAGATGTCCGAGGCTTTATCCAGGCTCGGTGCGGATTCTCGTTCCGTACTTCAGGCCATCCGGAATATTTCGCTTATGGCCTCCACTCTTGATGAGCATAGGGAAGCCATCCTTGGTTTCATTGGTGACTCTTCGTTCCCAGAAGAGCTGACACTTCTTGAGGCCGCGGAGCCTCCCTTGGCCGATTCTTTCTTGGCCTTATGGAGCCAGCTTAACTCTCTGAAGAAGGAGAAAAGGGCGAAGAAACGATACTTGGCCTGGCTTGTCCCTCTGGCGGAGGCCGAATTTCCTGATCGTCGCACCAGCATCTGGAGAAGGATCAGAGCAGTCTTGAATGAATATGACGATCTGGCGATTGATGTCTCCATAATGCGGAACTGGGCCAATGCTGAATACGTGCACTTCGACCTCGTACAGCAGTGCATCTCCTATCTGATGGACCTAACTTCTAAGGAAGCGCGGGTCCAAGCGAAGGTGGACGAATTGAAGGCTCGGCTTCTCCCTCTGCTGCAAGATTGAGACATTTTTCTGTCCGCGAGAAGGGGATCTCGCAATTTTGTGTTGTCTTACAACAAACTTTAACTTTAACATTTGAACAATTGACATGACAGTCCGAACATTTTGGGCTTATTTCAGTTAATGGATGATGCTTGTGTTGTTTTTTCTTTCTCTTATCCGTCCTTGTTTGTATGTGATGACGATGTCGTGGTTATGAATGCTGTCATGCTATTTCCCTCTTTTGCTAGTTTGAATATATTTTACTATGACCTTGATTCGCTTATCGGTGTTCATGCCGTCTTTGCACACTACTTTGCATCCTCTTGAACTTTGAGAGTGTTGATTCCTTTTGTGCATTTCTTCTTGCTTTGAGTTATATCTAAGTTTTCCGTATGCCGTTTGCAGATTGTGATGGCTAGCGACCCTTCTAAGGCTGGTCCTTCAGGTCCTCCATTAACCCCTTCAAAGCGCAAGCGAGCGGTTTCGAGGGACGTCGTTCGCCCGTCTGACCAGAATCCCCAATGGTTTCTCCCCCCGGAGACTTTTAATTTTTACGAACGTATATTGACGTTACCAAAAGACATGCAGAAGAAAATTCTGTGTGACCGGATTGTACCACCTCCCCCAGATAGGGGTACACAGGAGCAATGGGACTCCTGGTTTGCTCCGTCGCGGGGCTTCCGAAGCGATGGGACGACAGGTTCCGAAGAAGGGGAGGCGAGCCCGTTGGCCCCCGCCCAATCTGCCAGACGCGGTCGCCCGAAGAGGGCTGGCAAGGGCGCGAAACAAGTATATTTGGAGAAACAGGCCAGGTCCAAATCTGACAAGATGAAGATCATTTGGTCGACCGTAAAGTTAGTCACTTCTCCCCTCGCCATCCGGAATCCTTATACACGAGGGTATATTAGATCCACCAGAAGCTTCCAGCGTCATCGCTCTCTCCCCAGTATTGAGCCCGCAGACGTGTGCCGCGCAAACTCATTTTTCAGTGTGGGGACGTGGACATCTATTCCGGGGCCTTTTCTCAATTGTTCCCTGTCTGAGAATGGCAGGCGTCAAGCTGTTTTGGACCCAAAGCTCATGATATTTCTAGAGCCGAATCAGAACCCACATCGGCCTTTCCCAACACATTACTTTGAGACTCTCCGGCAAAGATTTCATCATCTGGGCGACACAGAGATTTGGCTGTCAGGCGCCTTCCGGACCCGCGGTCACTTGATTGCTCATCCCGGGTATGAGGCATGGGCGAATCGGATATTGGAGCTCCATAAAGAGACCTTAAAAGCGGTGGGCCTTTTCAAGGCTATTGCAGCCACCTCGAGCTACTTCTGCCGCGAGCCATGGGTTTACAAAGGGTTCTTGAACCACTGGTGCTCTATCACCAACACATTTCATTTGCCATATGGAGAAATGAGCATCTCGCTGTGGGACCTGAACCGCATCACTGGTCTCCCGATTTACGGGAGCATATATGATGAATGGGTTCCTAGTGACGAGGAACTGTCTCGGAAGAAAAAGGGGGTGAGCGAAGGCTTCTTCTCCCCGGTTTGCTATGAATTATTCGTGGAGCTCCCGCAATTTTGGGCTTTCAAAGATAAACTCCCTTTCGAAGACTGGCTGGTCTATTTCAGCCATGGCTTAGAGTAAGCATTTTAATTGTGAGTCGTATGTCATTGTTGCGTCTTTTTCTCTACCATTAATACTTTATCTCCTTCATTTCAGTCTGGATTATGTGGCTTATAACGAAGACCGTGACGACAAGGCATTTTTGGAGGATCGAATGAGAGAGAATTTCCCCCGTCCGAACAAACTATCTCCGTCCTGTGAACTCGCCGGCTTCCTGGCCTACTGGTTGAGCTGCGTGGTCCTGCCGAGCTCGAAGCAGGCCGACAGTGTGAGGGTGTCCTGTTTCACGGTCGCAGGGGCTTTGGTGAATGGCCACCGTTATGCAATAGCTCCCGCCGTATTATGCTCTCTTTACCGGGCTTTCGGTTATGTTATCAGCAATAAAGATCGGGCGGCCTTCGGCATGAACTCGGCTTACTGTGGGTGGCACTTCTTATCTGGATGGCTTGGAGTGTATTTCCCTTGGGTGTACGGTATCGAGTCTGGTGATTATATTCAGCGAGGGGTGGTCCCATTATACTTCTTTCAAAAGCGGAAGATGGTAGGGAAAAATCTGAACACCGTCCGGGAGAGGATTGCTAAATACGACGATGTCCACTTCTTCCACTTCTCAGGCACTCGGAGCAAAGATTCTATATTGTGCACGGATGATGAGAGCCTAGACCATAACGAACGCTCGTTCCTCATAGCCATCCGCCCGTCCTCACTTCCTCTCCGTGAGGGACTAGAATTCTGGAGAGAGTCATACTACCCCAAACCGTTTTGCTCGTCAATTCAGATATGATCAAGGAGTACCTGCCACATTGGAGCCGGTGACTCCGGAGCAGCGAGCATATGGCATCGGGCCTATCCACTGGAAATGGATGTGGCGGCAGCTTCTGCTGACTGGGACTGGTTGCTCTTTTGCTATTCCTGGGACGGGGAGTATCACTGGCGCCTCTTTCGGGTCGATGAGATGGTGGGCTCATCAGTACACGTTGATCCGGAACGTTCATCTCGTTACTGATCCTGTGTTTGTTACGCCTCCGATTGTTAGCCCAGCTCCTGCCGACGGATTGGGGTACGTGGCGGAGCATCTTCACCAACCTGCTGTACCGGGTACTCTGAGGCTGATGACTTCGCTGAATGTGGTAATTGATCACGAGAAGCCCGAGCACACCTTGGAAGGTTGGGTTGCTTTTGGGGAAAGGAATATCGTGCAGGCGGGCCCCGAGTTCCCGTCTCTCGGGCCTATCGATGAGGTACATCAAGAAGGTGATATTCCCAGGGATGATGATGACCAAAATGATGGGGATGGTGATGATGATAATGACATTGAGGGTGGTGGTGATGGCGGTGCTGGTGGTGGTGATGACGACGGCGATGACGGTGGCGATGACGACGGCGATGACGGTGGCGATGATGAGACGCCACTTGAGCGGACTGGTCCTCGGGTGAAGACTGCTCATCGTATTGCGGTAGTCGATGGAGGGAAGAACATTGCCGAGATGCGTAAGAAGTACGATGAAGAGAGATTACAGAAACAACTTTCTGAGGCCGTTGGTAGTGCTCCGCTCGGTGACGCGGGTGTAGCCAGGGAAGAGGGTGAGCTGAGTCTTCAGGAGAATTTGAACGGCGATCGCTCTGCTGGAGGAGGTGATGGTGATGAACCGATATATGACCAGCCTGTCCCTAAGGCGGATGTTGGAGCGATTTTCATGGACTTGGATGACGAGGTGCCCACTGATGCTGTTCTTATCTCCGATACCCCCATGGCTGAAGCTGCAGATGACCAGGGTCCTGTTCATGAAACGACGACAACTGCCGTTGTGGAAGTTGCACCTCCCCCGACCCTTTCCCGTGTTGAAGATATTGGGGTCGGGGCTGTTGATTTAGCTTCTCGGGGCGCTCCGATTTCTGTCACTGAATCGAGTGTACCTGAGCCTATCTTGGAAGCGTCTCCGACTGTTGAGCCTCCATCCACTGTGCCTACCGTGGAAGCTGTTTCCCTTGTCGGACCGTCATTAGCTGAACCTATCGGGGAAGCTTCCCGTAGGGTTGAGGTTTCGGGTTTAGGAACAAGTGTATCGGAATGTGCCGCGCAGCCTCCTCCTACTGTTGTACCGTCATCAGCTGAACCCGTTGCGGAACCCCTTCCTATCACCATGCCAGCATCTGATACCAGCGTTCCTGAGGTCGTAGTGCTATCCTCTCCAGAGCTGCCTGAGCCGTTGTCCGAGGGGATCACTGAACCTGCCCCAGTATTGCCTACGCATGCTGTGTCGGCTAATGCACCTGCCGTTGATGTTCTTGAAGCTACTGGTATATCACTTGTCTTTATTATTTCGGCTATCTTTCTCTCTTATTGAGGCCTCTTTATACTAACTTTACCATTTCTTTGATCAGTGACCACTCCCGTTCATGCTTTGGCCCCTGTTGCCTTGCCCGAGGCATTCGGTTCCTCTCTCCGAGGGTTATCAAAGGTGAAGGCGGACCTTTTGAAGAGTCTTCTGACGAACATCACCGCCTCTCTGAAGAATATGGATGAGTGGTCCATCTTGGATGAAGGGCTGCAGGCACTTGAATGCAACGCTGCATGGCTCGGGATTGACGTCTCTTTGATGATCAACCATGTAGCCCTGTTCAGGGAGAGCATGGCACAACTCGATGAGGCGAGACACTTTAGAGTCGATCCTTCTGTTGAGGAGAGGCGCGGTCATTTGCAATCCCTCCTGCCAAAGCTTGAGCTGTGCGAGGCAGATGTAACCGCGCTGAGGCGCAATTGGCAAGATGCCGCCGTTGGGCATCAGGGAGCCACAGATCGGCTGGCGGAGATAGATGATGAGATAGCACGGCTGCAAGCTGAACGCTCCGTTGTTCATCTCAATCTTTTGAAATTTGGCAATCAAAAGGCTCGTCTGCAATCATCTATCGAAAAGCACGAGGCCGAACGCAACGCTATACGAACTCAGGTTGAAGAACTGAGAGAGTCCCTTCAAAGCTTCCCTTATCCTGCAAAAGTTTTAGCTGCGGCGGAGGCAACACAGAGTGCGACCCAGGAGTCTGCAGTTCATTTGCTAGAACAATGTTTAAGAAATCTGAACAGTTAGGCTCTATGATTATTTTATCTTGTAATTTTGCGGAGATATGTTGTGACACTAATGTTGTAATGATATGTATACTATTCACATGATCGTGCTATATGTTTTATTCACTTGATATTTCTTTCATTTGCGTTTAGATTCGAATATAACGTAGGTTATTTTAGAAGGAATGTCCCCCTGTCAGGACTCAAACCTATATTGATGCGGGATGGGCGTGCCTGAGCCTTGACTTTAAGGTCCATATCTCCATTCCGATTCTCGACAACTTTGGATAGGGTGAGGTAACGATGCCTGATACGTCTCGGGTTTCAATAACTTTACTGATGCCTGTGTAAACACACGGAAGAAAGGATTAGTATCTGTAATTGTAAGCATTGATCATCGTATGGTGTCATTTCTCTTGATATTTGTCTATTACATTTTCCCTCTAACGGGGTGTTTACAAATCACAGCAGTATTCTATGTCAAGTATAATATCTTTTCAAGAATCGTCCATTCACCAACGAGCTGATGCCTTGCCCCTTGCAATCGATCACTCGATAAGCTCCATTGGAGTATACTTCATCAACGATGCACACTGGGTCCCACTTCGGGTCGAATTTACTTTTCGGGCCTTGAGCTGACACCGGGCGTTTCATCATTAATACCAGGTCACCTCTTTTGAATGATCTACCGCGGACTTGTTTTTCGTATGAGGCTGAGATCTGTTTCTGATACATTTCGAGCCTTTGTTGGGCGACCAGTCTCTTTTCATCCAGATCATCTAACTCGGTCATTCTGATCTCGGCGTTGCGTTCGGTTGTCAGGGAATAACGAAGGGCGACTCGTAATGACTCAACCTGTATCTCCATCGGGACCACTGCCTCCGTACCGTACACCAACGAGTAGGGTGTAGCTCGCATGGCTGTGCGGTGTGTGGTTCGATATGCCCACAATGCTTCGGGCAGTCGTCTGTCCCAATCCTTCTTATTTTCCGCCACTGTCTTTTTCAAAATCTTCACGATAGTCTTATTGAATGCCTCAGCCAACCCATTCACAGGGGGGTAATAAGGTGACGAATAACAATGTTTGATCTTGAACTTTGCGCATAGCTTATCAATAGTAGCGTTCTTGAAGGGTGTTCCGTTGTCCGTGGTGATTTTCTCGGGAATACCATGCCGGTATAATATGGCGTGGCGGATGAAACTTTCAACATGTTTTGCCTTCACGCTCCTAAGCGCGACTGCCTCGGCCCACTTGGAAAAGTAATCTGTCGCGGCTAAGATGTATTGGTGTCCTTGGGAAGAGGGCGGGCTGATTGGCCCGATCACGTCCATGCCCCAGGCTGCGAAAGGCCAGGACATTACTGACTGATGTAATTCCTCTGGCGGCGAGTGTATGATATCTGCATGAATTTGGCACTGATGACATTTCTTGACAAATTCTATCGCGTCCTTCGTCATTGTGGGCCAATAATATCCCATGTGTCGGACACGGTGATGTAGGTTCCTGCCTCCTTGGTGGGCACCGCATTCTCCTCCGTGGGCTTCCTTCAATGTGGCGTATGCTTCCTTCTGATCCAAGCAGCGTAGCAATACCCCCTCATACGAATGCTTGTAAAGGACGTCGTTCTGTAGTACAAACGACCCAGCGTGTCTCCTAACCTGTGTACGCATCTTGAGCTCTTCTGGCAAGAACCCATATTTCAAGTAATCGACGAATGGTCTTTTCCAGTCATCATCTTCTATGATCTCGAAGCAACAGATGGGGTTTGCGCTTGCTTCGCCACCACGCAGTATGGCTGTCGGCAGGATCCTCCTTTCTTCGATCGTTACGTGAAGTGGGCTACCTCCGGGGTTAGTCAGAGCAGCGGCTAGGCTAGCCAATGCATCGGCCTGCACATTCTCCTGTCTCGGTATATGTGAAATGCTGCTGTCACGAAACTGGTCGAACAGTGACTGCGCTTGGCGGCAGAAAGGTGACAACTCAGGTTTGCGGACCTCATATTCTGTCGTCAACTGTCCGATGACTAGTCTGGAGTCGCCATAGATCTGTATTACCTTGATTCTCATTTCTAATGTGAGCTGTAGCCCAATGATGAGGGCTTGATATTCGGCTTCGTTGTTGGTGCAGGCTGGCACGATTGTAAACGAGTAGGGCAACAAATCTCCCTGTGGGCTGATAAATATAACCCCCGCTCCTGCCCCTGTCGACCTAGAGGCTCCGTCAAAGTACATCTGCCATAACCGTGGTCTTTCAATCATCATAACCTGGTCATCTAGGAGGTCACATTCCATTTCTTCGCTGCTCGGGACTGGATGCGCAGCGAGAAAATCTGCGATCGCTTGTCCTTTAATAGCCCGGGCTGGGATGTATGTGATGTCGAATTCGGAGAGGAGAAGGGCCCATTTAGCTAAACGCCCAGACAGCATAGGCCGGTTCATAAGGAACTTGATCGGATCCGCCTTGGATATCAACGTTATTTGGTGTGAGAGGCAGTAATGCCTCAGTTTCTTTACAGCAAAAATGAGAGCAAGGCATGTCTTTTCAATTGCTGAATAGTTGAATTCAGCCCCTACCAGCGTGCGGCTTAAGTAATATAGTGCATTCTCCTTCTCTTCTTCGTTCTTCTGTGCCAGGAGTGCCCCCAGTGAGTTATCACCTACTGTGATGTACAGAATCAGTGGCTTTCCTTTGATTGGGGCAGCAAGGAATGGCGAATTCCCAAGCATCTCTTTTAGAGAGTCGAAGGCCTTCTGACAAGCGTTGTCCCATTCAAACTTAACATCTTTCTTGTTGAGGCGGGAGAATGGTTGACAACGACCAGCCAAGTTCGAGATGAATCTCCTTAAATATGCTACGCGGCCTTGAAAACTCTTCAATTGCTTCAGGTTCTTCGGAGGCGGCATTTCTATGATGGCTTTGATCTTTGCGGGATCGATTTCTATGCCCCTGTGTCTAACCACGAAGCCTAGAAATTTGCCAGACGCGACCCCGAATGCGCATTTCAGTGGATTCATACGGAGGCTTTTCTTGCGCAACCGTTGGAATACTTGCCTTAGGTGTTCTCTGTGCTGCTCGTGATCAGCCGACCTTACGACTAGATCATCTACATAGCATTCGACGTGTTTATGCATCATATCCTGAAATATGACGTGCATTGCGCGTTGGTATGTTGCCCCTGCGTTCTTTAATCCGAAGGGCATTACGTGATAACAGTAGATGCCGAGGGTTGTGCGGAAGGCCGTAGCTTCTTCATCTTTCGGGGCCATGCGAATCTGATTGTATCCCGAGTACCCGTCCATGAAGGACATTACTGCATATCCCGTTGTGCTGTCAATCAACAATTCTGGAATTGGCAAAGGAAAATCATCTTTCGGGCAGGCTTCATTAAGATTCCGGAAGTTGACGCAAACTCGGATCTGTCCGCTCTTCTTCTTGACTGGCACAATGTTTGAAATCCATCGGGGGTATTTCACCTCTCGAACAAATCCAGCCTGGATTAGTTTTTTGATTTCTTCTTCAATCTTAGGTACAACATCAGGATGGAACCGTCGTTGTGGCTGCTTCACTGGCTTCTTTTCTTTCATGATGCTTAGCTTGTGCATGGCGATTGCCGGACTGAGCCCGGGCATTTCTGAATATGTCCAGGCAAAGATGTCCTTATTCTCCTTTAATAATTGTATGTATTTCTCTTTTTCATTTTCTGGGACGTTCTTGCTCAAATATGTATTCCTGGGTTCTTCGATGGTGCCCAAATTCACCTCTTCGAGTTCATCAATCGTTGGTTGTCCACCGTCTTCTAGTTGCACGGGTGCGACACTTGGCTGGATTATGTCGATAGAATCTTGCGACTAGATTCCTTCTACCGGGACAATGGTTACCATGTTTACGCTCGCCTTCGCTCCTAGACCCTCTCCGTTCCTGTATACTTGCTTATATTCTTCAAATGGAGCTAGCAGTCTTTTCTTTGTGTCTGAGCCTTGACTGAAGAATCCCATGTTCCTCATAATCTTCCGGCTGGCTTTGCTATACCTCTTCTCCTCTATTGGTCGAGATTGAGCAGACCCTCTTCCTTCTTCTTTCCCTTCTGATGGTACTGGCTGGCTTGGCCCTGAATGGAACCTGATATCTTTCTAGGTGGCATCTCGTGACGGCACTATGAATTGGCTTGGCGCTTTTGGAAATGGCTTGATTCTTCCTATCTTGGGTATAGGTATATTGAAGCTAGATTTGAGTACACTCATGTGTTGATCTGAAATTAATTTTAACACGGACTGCCCTGGCTGACGCAGATGCTGCGGTACCACATAAAATTTTTTCGTGATCGGCTGAGGTTGGTTTTTCTGCTGACATTGGGACCTTCCCTGAGTGATGAGCTGAGGTTTACTTTTCTGTACACACTTCTCAACTCGAGATTCTGCCTCTTGTCCTTTCTTCTTTATGTCGGACTTTTTGCTGGTCTTATTGCTTTCGGCCAGGTCATAATATTTTGCATCAGCCAAAAATGATTCGGCTATCGTGTATGGCTTCGGATCTGCTGCTACCCTGTATCGGATACCATCTCTGTTATATTTGAAACATTGGTGATATGTCGAAGGGATTATCCGATTCAGATGGAGCCAGGGCCTTCCTAAAAGAAGGTTATATGTTGTCACCGCGTCGATCACTTGACATGTTACTTTCGTCGTCAATTCTTCGATCTCTAACATCACTGTGATTGATCCCAGTGTACGTTGACTGTCTTGGTTGAACCCTTGAATCATCATGAGACTCGGGCGTAGCGCTGATTGCCTATAACCCAGCTTCTGTAATGTCTTCAATGGCATAATATTCACGGCAGACCCGTCGTCCAACATGCACCTCTTGATCTCGGTGTCCCTGATTGTACCTGTGACCATCAACGGACGGTTGTGGTCTATTAATTCGATCGTGCGATCTTCTTCTGAGAAAGTGATTGTTGAGGGATGATCGACATGCATGACTTGTGATACTGGCGTATACCCTTCCCAAAATTTGTCTGTATTATTCATTTCTTCTTCTATCTCTATCATCATGATTTCCCTGACTTCACTGTCAAGTAAGGCATTAATTAACATTTCTCTGTACACTTTCGAGAGACACAAAGCATCGTATATACTTAGCCGGGCGGGAACCTTTCGTAAGTGCGCCACAACATCATATACTACTGGTCTCGGGCTTGGCTGACTAGTTGTGGCTTCGCCAACTTTCTCTTTCAGCTTTTGCAGGTGAGGTCTCCCTTGCGGCCTGTCGTGGACACCATCTTCTTGCATTGGGTCATCTGGTCTCGGAGGAGTACGGTCAGGCATTTGCCTTCCTGATCGTAAGATGACCGCATTAACTTCTCCCTCGACTGTTTGTGAGGTTTCCTCGGCCGATGCTTGTTCGGTGAACGACACCATTTCGCAATATGCCATGCTCATCATGGGTCGCTTCTGTGGTATTCCTCTCTTTCCTCTCCCCCTGTTCCCTTTTTGGTTAACGAGCCTTCGTCGGTTCTCGAGTCTTTTCTTGCTACTGACTAGAGTCCATGGCTCCTGTGGCTCGGGGAATGAGGTCGTTAGGCGACTGCTACCTTCTTCTATTGGAATTGCTGAAATTGTCCCGGCCGTCTCCCTTGCTGCCTCGGGTACCTTCATGCTGATAACCCCTTGATTGATCAACCCTTGTATCCTTCCTTTCAAGGAGAAGCAATCTTCTGTCTTGTGGCTAACACATTGGTGATATTTGCAGTATTTGGGATCGTTTACCCGTCCAACTTCATGGGGACGAACGGGCTCCGGTAAACGCATTAAGCCTTCCTCGACCAATTGTTCCATGATCGGGACTAGATCGGCCATATCGAATGTATATGGACCATTAGCCTTTTCTCTTTCTGCTATCGATACGCGTTTGGGTATGTAGGGTCTTTTACCATTGTCTTGTGTGACTGTTGTCTTCACTTCCGTCCTATGATCGACAGCGGGACGTTTTCGATCTTTCTGTTCCTTGTTCTTGTCGACCTGGTAGGTTTCTACCACTCTTCCTGTCTCTCTCTTCTGTCTCTCGGGTCTAAAGTTTACCCGGGAAGCTGCTTCTTCCACTAGATGGGCTTTCGTTGCTAGTTCGCGAAAGGAGCCGAAGGTGTTACCTGACAGTCCGTACGAGATCATGGGGTCTAGAGCCCTCAGGCACATCTTCATCTGCTCGCCTTCACTGGGTAGTTCACGACATTGAGCTGCCGTAGTTCCCCATCGATCAATGAATTTCTCGACTGGTTCACCATTCCTCTGCCTAACCAATGCTAGGTCCGTCAATGAGATCTCCCTCTCGGTTGCGAAGAATTTGGAGATGAAAGCATCCTGCATTTGCTCCCATGTCCTTATAGAGCCGGCAGGTAATGACATGTACCATTGAAAGGCCTTCCCTGTCAGGGTAGATCCGAACAACCGCATGCAATATTGCGGGACTGCGGACCAATTTCCTAACGTAGTCAAGAAGTGGGTGATGTGCTCTTCTGGCGATCCTCTGCCGTCAAATTTTCTGAAGTCGGGGCATCTGAAATTGGCTGGGAACGGTACCTCTTCCACTTCTGGTGGGTACGGGACCCGATATTTGTAGTTGCCCCTCTTTTCTTTCTCTTTTTCTTGCTGCATCATATGGGCTATCGTTTGGGATAACTCTTCTCGCGATACGTGAGATGTGGAAAGTGGTGCGCGCTCGATTGGCGTGATCCGACATTGGGCAGGCGGTTCATGCTCAGTTGGGCCTTCTGCTGCCCCTTGGGATTCTTCTGCCGATTGACGGGTGGGCGGCGCGATACTTCTGGTGGCATTCTGTGCTATTAGGGTGGGCAAGGCTTCCTGAATAGCTCTCATCCGATCATTTGTCTCGTGGTTAGCCTCTACCAATCTATCGATCTGGTCTTGGAGTGGGGGCAATTCCTCTGCTTCATATGGTCCTTCTTCTTCTCCTTCAGCTATTTGTACCATCACCACCTGCGCTGACGGGATTTCCTGAGGTGACCTCTGCTTCGATTCAAGGGTCGTCATAGGCTTGGCTTTCTTCGCATGTGCAGACCTGATCGGTTTCCGAGAGGTGCAGGCGACCTTGGATAACGGCGGAAACTGCTCGGCTGTCATTTTAGGTACTGCGGGTTTGGTTAATATGACCTGGCCATCGATAGGGATCTTCTGCCTCTGCTTCGGCTGCCACTGTTTCTTGACCACGGGGCGAGATTTTGTCACGTTTGCCTTTCTATATGCAGCTAGGATGGCAACTTTCCTCTGTTCTTTCTTCTGTCTCCGGGTCTCAACCAACTGCCATTCTGAACCTGGGCTGGTAGTTGTGGTTGCAGTGAAATGAGGGAAGTTGAAACCTCCGTTGGCAAGGAAGATGCACGAACTTGTCATCGAGTATGTCATCTCTTCTGTCTGCGTTACTATCTTGCTAATTCTGCGGTGTCATAAAAATCTTTAGAACAGTTCACAAGTGCGGTCGGGAGTATGAGCCCATCGATCGCAGTGCATAAACTGACAAAATAAGCAAGAAGGAGACAAATACGTGTAGTTGTGGAAGTTTGTGGTTTTGAAAACCTTTGATCTACAGTCTATTGCCTTGAAGATGAAGGGAAGAACGTTCCCGTTGAGAGTCGCCAGTTTGGCGCCTGAGGGCGCCGAAACATTATGCCTTGCGGTAACTTTCCTATGTGTGAATTCATGTTTATGAGTAATTGATCTTAGAGCGTTTCCATATTCAGATATAACCAGAGATTCTGGTATGGTTCATCCCCAGCAGAGTCGCCAGTTTGTTAGAACTAGAAAATGAATACGATTACATTTTCTTGAAATGTTGTGTTTTGTTGCTCTGGGGTTCTGAATAATGGAAACATTCATAGACAATCACAAAACATTCATAAAAGTACACAAGGAGAGATATCGCAAGGCGAATTTTATTCCAGAGATCCTGAGATCTTGTACATTCCAGGCCGTGATCTGGCACGAGCCCTTAATTACATCGTATGATCGATGACCCTTGATTAAAAGGCAAAAGACTAGTCAGCAGGGACTATGGTCTGAGATTTTGTGGTCATAGAGACTTGTATTTGTTTTGTTATGGACTGAACCATCTTTGTATTAGTCAGATGTCTATGTCCCATGTTTTGGCCGGAGATCCGGGCTAAGACTATCAGGGTTTATGACTGAGAAGGACGACTCTGGGCCTGCGCCTGTCAATGTATGGACAGGTGACCTCGGGAAGTCCACTCTGCAGTTGTGTATACCTGCGTAGCCCAACCGACGGATGCCGTTTTTAATGGGTAGGGCATCGACCGTTGTGTTGTGGCAGTTCATAACAATTGTCTTGTAGTGAGTTGAAACTCTTTGGTATGGTTTACTGTGATAACCATAGTCCCGTTTATCTAGCTTTCGGCTCAAATCGGGTGACATCTTTACAGTAGATACAAATGATGACATGTTCGCATAGTCCTGGATGTTGGCGACGTCCCTTTCGAGAAGATGTTTCGTTCATCGTGTCGAATCAGATCGAACTTTGAAGATGTGCAATTCTACTCATTTAGAGGTCCTGGAACGTCTATTTGACCATTCCATTGCGTCCGGAACGCTCGAAATACCCAAGATAGGCTCAAACGGCACTTGAAAATACTTCAAATTGAGTCCGGTGCACTCCTGAACATTTTCCGGAATTGGCTGATTTTTTCGGGTGCGTGGGAGTCCAACGCACCCTGAAAATACATATCTGAATTATGTTGATTTTATGGATGCGTGGGGTAATTTTCAGGTGCGTTGGGGTCCAATGCACCCCAAAAATACAAATCCGCATTTTGCTGATTTTTCGGGTGCGTCGGACCATTTTCGGGTGCGTTGAGGTACAATGCACCCTGAAAATACATGTCCGCTTTTTGTTCAGTTTTTTGGATGCGTCGACCTATTTTTAGGTGCGCAATCGTACTTATAATTTTTTATGATTCGGACCTGCGGTGGTGTTGGCCGGTGTGACCTTCCGGTGGAAGATACAGGCGATCGAAAAAGAATTCCGGTCACCGGGAAAGTTTTCCGGCTGTCGGAAAGGGATTCTGGCGAGGGTTTCCGGCGGCAAAATCCAAATACTCAGGGGATAATCTCTCTCTCTCTCTCTCGTAATCTGTACAAATGAATAGTGGGGAGGGGTATTTATACCCGAGAATACCGGACAACAACCAATGAGGACCTGCCACGTATGACGCACCCCAAAAATACCTTGACGCACCCTTAAATGGACGCGTGGGGACTCTGACGCACCCCGAAATGAGATTTTGAGATGTGCTGATTTTATGGGTGCGTCGGACTATTTTCGGGTGCGTTGAGGTACAATGCATCCAAAAAATGCCACGCTGGTCATTCGTGATTTTATGGGTGCGTCGGACAATTTTAGGGTGCGTTGGGGTACAATGTACCCTGAAATTGCTGTTACGTATTTCCTAAATTTACGGACGCGTCGGAAGTATTTTTTGGATGCATCAAGCTATTTTTCGGATGCGTCAGAGGTGAAATACATCCTAAACCACTTGTTGAATTTTCATGAATTTAAGGGTGCGTCAAGCTGAATAATTGGGTGCGCTTGACGTACTCGTGTTTTGCAAATTTGGGTTTTGCAAAACGGAGGGCCTGTGGGGCCCGTTTCCCGGTGAATCGCCATGCACTGCTTATCATAATTCATGAAGGATGGCCCCGCTTGATTCTGGTCGGTTTCGATCACGGTGATCCGTGGGGTCCACCGGAGAAAATGGCTAAGTACTGGATCCTTTGCAAAGCTGGGTATTTTGGGTGCGTCGGGTAGTGTTTTGTGGAATTTCCTCGAAGCACGTGCCCAGTCGATTTGTTTTAGAGGGTACTGACTTTTGGGACCCCAACACAAGCCGGTTGCTCTGTTTCCACAAAGGTTGATTTCACCTAAACCTTTAGATAAAAATCTGAAAATTTTAGAAGTATTCAAGCTGGTGAAGATCAACATCCCGCTGTTGGATGCAATAAAACAAATAGCATCGTATGCCAAATTTCTAAAGGAATTGTGTACAGTCAAAAGGAAACACAATGTTCACAACAAAGTACTTTTGACCTAGAATTTGAGTGCCATCATTAAACAAGAGGTGCCCCAAAAATACAAGGATCCGGGTAGTCCAACCATCTCATGTATCATAGGAGACTACCGGATTAAACAAGCCTTACTCGACTTGGGGGCAAGTGTGATTCTCATTTCATACTCAGTCTACGAGCAACTTGGGTTAGGTGAATTGAAACCCACCAAAACCACACTCCAACTTGCTGATAGATCCATTCGTATACCGAGAGGAATGATTGAGGATATTCTAGTCCAAGTTGATAAATTCTACTACCTGGTAGACTTTATTGTCTTGTATACACATCCCGTGATAGGCACCGGTGCTCAAATTCCCGTCATACTTGGACGACCGTTTCTAGCTACTTCAAATGCAATTATTAATTGTAGAAGCGGACTTGTACAAATGTCCTTTGGAAATATGACCCTTGAGCTTAACATATTTGATTTATGCAAACAACCACGGGAGGTTGATGATGATATCCACGAACTAAACATGATTGAATCATTCGTGGAAGATACATTCCCCATATCACTATCTTCCGACCCTTTGGAGGCATGTGTGGCCCATTCTCATGAGATAAATGATGACACAATACAAGAGATGGATGCCACTCTAGATGTGATGCCGGTGCTTGATAATAAAAGATGGAGGGCTCTATTTGAGCCTTTGCCTGTAAACGAGAACAAGGTCCTCCCATCCAACATCAAGGCACCAACACTCGACCTAAAACCATTACCAAGTGAGCTGAAATATGTTTATTTAGGTCGAGATGAGACATACCCAGTGGTGATTTCTTCCCACTTGGATGAGGAACAAGAGAGTAGGCTAATAGCCACTCTATTAGAGCACAAGAGTGCCATTGGATGGTCAATTGCGGATCTCAAGGGCATAGACCCACTGATTTGTACTCATCGCATACACCTTGAGGAGAATGCAAAGACATCCCGGCAACCACAAAGGCGATTAAATCCAAACATGAAGGATGTGGTTAAGGCCGAAGTGGTGAAACTATTAGATGTGGGTATTATTTACCCAATATCCGATAGTCAATGGGTGAGCACAACTCAAGTGGTGCCTAAGAAATCCGGAATAACCATCGTAGCCAATGCCAATAATGAACTCGTGCCAACCAGAGTCACTACGGGTTGGAGAATGTGCATTGACTACAGGAAGCTAAACACCATCACGAGGAAAGACCACTTCCCCTTACCTTTTGTTGATCAAATTTTAGAAAGGTTGGCGGGTCATTCCCATTTTTGCTTCCTTGATGGCTATTCAGGGTACAACCAAATAGAGATTGCCCGTGAAGACCAAGAAAAGACTACATTCACATGTCCATTCGGCACTTTCGCCTATCGACGGATGCCGTTTGGATTATGTAATGCCCCTGCCACCTTTCAGCGTTGTATGATGAGTATCTTTTCTGACATGGTGGGGACAATTCTCGAAGTCTTCATAGATGATTTTTCCGTATTTGGTTGTAGCTTTGATGAGTGCCTTGAGCACTTGAAATCTGTGCTGAAAAGATGTGAAGAGAAGAACCTTGTGCTGAATTGGGAGAAGTGCCACTTCATGGTTCAAAAGGGAATTGTACTTGGTCACATCGTCTCACAAAATGGAATCAAGGTGGATAAAGCGAAAATTGATCATATCTCTAACCTTCCACCACCCAAGAGCATTCGAGATGTACGGTCCTTTTTAGGATACGCAGGATTCTACAGAAGGTTCATAAAGGACTTCAGTTCACTCTCTCGTCCTTTATGTAACCTTCTTCAAAAGGAAAATTCATTCGAGTGGAATGAAGAATGTCAAAAAGCATTTACCACCCTTAAAGGTATGTTGACATGTGCTCCCATAATGCAACCACCTGATTGGAGCCTTCCTTTTGAGATTATGTGCAATGCTAGCGACTACGTTATTGGGGCTGTGCTAGGCCAAAGAAAAGAGAAAAAGCCATGTGTCATCTACTATGCAAGTAGAAACCTAAACTCAGCCCAAGCAAACTACACCACTACTGAAAAAGAACTTTTAGCCGTAGTTTTTGCGTTGGACAAGTTTCGGTCCTACTTGATTGGATCCAAGATCATTATATTCACTGACCATGCCGCGCTTAAGTATCTTCTCTCTAAGAAGGATGCTAAACCACGGTTGTTAAGATGGATCCTTCAACTCCAAGAATTTGACATAGAAATACGTGATAAGAAAGGAGTAGAAAATGTAGTAGCTGACCATCTCTCTCGACTTGTCCTCACTAATTTCCCTGAAACGACTGCGACCAATGACATGTTCCCTGATGAACAACTTTTTACTGTTTCCCAATTACCATGGTATGCGGACATTGCTAACTATCTTGCTACAGGTACAATTCCTACACATTGGAAAAAGCAAGATAAGGATAAATTCTTCACGGAGGTGCGAAAATTCCTATGGGACGACCCATACTTATTCAAGTATTGTCCCGATCAAATCATAAGGAGATGTGTGCCAGATGATGAGCAACAAAGTATCATCTCCTTCTGTCACTCTCAGGCATGTGGTGGTCACTTTTCAGCTAAAAAGACCACAGCGAGAATTCTGCAATGTGGGTTCTATTGGCCCACCATGTTCAAAGACACACATGAGTTTTACAAAGCATGTGAACCCTATCAGAAATTAGGAGGAATTTCTCGTAGAAATATGATGCCACTCAATCCCATCTTAATAATTGAAATTTTTTATTGTTGGGGCATCGATTTCATGGGGCCATTCCCATCTTCTTTTGGAAACGTATACATCTTGCTTGCCGTTGACTATGTATCCAAATGGGTCGAGGCCATCCTTTGCCGGAATAATGACCATAAAACGGTGATTCGCTTCTTAAAAGAGAATATTCTTTCCCGGTTTGGAACACCTCAAGTCATCATAAGTGATGGAGGGTCTCACTTTTGTAATCGCCCTTTTGAAACTTTAATGAAGAAATATGGCGTCACACACAAAGTGAGCACCCCCTATCACCCACAAACGAGTGGGCAAGCTGAGATATCCAATAGGGAGATTAAATACATTTTGGAGAAAACGGTGAACTTTGATCGCAAGGATTGGTCGCTTCAGCTTACCGATGCGCTTTGGGCCTACCGTACTGCTTTTAAGACCCCTATTGGAATGTCTCCCTATAGACTTGTCTATGGGAAGGCTTGTCACTTGCCTGTGGAGTTGGAACATAGGGCATATTGGGTTATTAAGAAGATGAATTTTGATTCTGACAAGGCAAGCTCGTTGCGCAAACTACAATTGAATGAACTTGCAGAAATCCAGAACGAAGCATATGAGAATGCAAGAATTTACAAGGACAAAACGAAGATATTCCCTGATAAGAATATTCTTCACAAGACATTCACGATCAATCAAAAAGTCCTCATGTATAATTCTCGCTTACATCTATTTCCAGGTAAGTTAAGATCTCGATGGACCGGTCCCTACATCGTGAAAAATGTCTATCCATATGGGATTGTCGAGTTGTTAAATCCAAGGAACGGCAACATTTTTAAGGCAAATGGGCAGCGATTAAAGCCGTTCTTTGAGAAATTTCCTTCAGAAGGTATGTCCATACCTCTGAATGATCCTGTGTATCAGGATGATTGATCTCCTAGTCTGACGGAGTTATAGAGTAGTTAGGATTAGGATTTTGTTGCTTTTGTTTACTTTTGCTTAAGCTTGTTACAAGGAGGAAGAATTCCACTTTTCACCTTTTCAGGTACTCTCATTCCTCACTCCCTTTTATGTTCAAATTGCTCTCATGTTTTGTTTATTGCACATCTTTTACATTGAGGACAATGCAAGATTTGGTTGAGGGGTGTAGGATCACTTGGATGAATCCAGCGTTTTGTAACGTTTCGAGCAATAATGTAGAAATTTTTCGCTTTTTCTAAAATTCAAAACTCTTTTGGAAATTTTGATTCTATGCATTCAAGATGATATGAGTGTAAGAGGAGGGGATATGAAGTGTATGAGGTTGAAAATCTTGATCTTCTCTTAACATAATGGTTTTATATGAGAATTCCCCTAATTCTGTGATTAATAGAAAATTTGAACACTCTTACACCTAGTTCACATTACACGATTTTCACGAGTTGAAGGGATTATGAGATTTGTGGATCGGTTAGATTTTGATTCAAGGTGTTGAGACATCAAGCCGGGGTACGTTGTCCATCCTCGTCCATGGGAAAACAATGCAAGATATGGATTTCTAAAAATCCTATCTAAATTACAAGAAAAAGGAAAAGGAAGGATGAAATTGGGAATGATGGAAAAATGGTGGAAAATTCCGATTAGGGCTACCTACTACCAACCGGGGGATGGTCTACCCGTAACCAAAGCCGGAAATGGGACGTAGTGCGAAAGTTGTCGGAAGGACAGTAAGACAAATTCCCGTCATTGGCTTATTGTTGCTCCATATATCCTGAGATCCATGGTCTGGTTGATCTATGAGGAAGATAATCTTAAAAACTCATGAGATGAATTTTCACTATGCACACTAGGTTGAATTTGTTCAAGTTCGTCTATTTATCAACCAATCAGTGGAAATTTCATATGAATGCTTATCACGTTTTGAGGGTTTACGGTTTCAACCTCTGTCGCCTAATATTTCTGAATCTTACACTTGTATGTCTTGGGATGTATAGAAGAATGGTTTCTGAAAGAGATTTGAGTTTTGAAGAATAGAATTAGCTTCACGCATGTTTTGCCCGGGACTAGCAAAATGCTAGTTGGGGGGTGTGTTGAGCTCTTAATTGTGCATATTCTAACCCCAATTCATCACTCATTGTACGAGATTTTCATGATTTAAAGACTCATTTAATGCATGTTTGGTGATTGCAGGATTGGGAGTGGACTCCGCCTAATTGATGACAAAAGGACCTCATTTAGAACTATTTGAATGAATATCAAGGATGACCAAAGAAAGAAGGAAAGAAGAAAAGAAGAACGAAGAAGAAAACAGGCAAGACCGGTCGGCCAGGCCAGTCCGACCAGTCAAAATCGGTCGGCCATAAATCTGTTTATAGTCCAGAGCTTGCTAGACTGAATTCCCAGTGAAGCACGACCGATCAAGACCGGTCGGCCAGTTACTCAGACCGGTCAAGACCGGTCGGACGTGAGTAAGATGCAGACTTTCCAATCCTGGCGCCGAAAATCTCTACGCACTGCGTAAGCTTACGTAGATTCTGGAGAATTCTGAAGTTGCAGAGCCTCCCTACTATAAAAGGACACCTAGGGATCGTTCCTAGGGTATCTAAGAAGGGTTTAAGCAAGCTTGGAGGCAGCGAAAGTGGATTTCGGAGTTCCACAACTCCTTCTAGTTTGTTTTACTGTTTTATGCTTTTTTTTAAGTTGTTTCATGTTTCCTTGGATCATGAGCAGCTAAACCTCTTAGCTAGGGCTAAGAGGTGAAGCTTGTAGTGGATCCAAGATGTTTCAATTCGTTCTAAGTTGGTTCTAAGTTTGGAATTCATGTTTATGAACTATGGTTTGAAGTTTATACAAGCTTTAAGTAGTTTTTCTTAGTCTTATGATGACTCATGGATGTTTGGGAGAATTACTTAAATTCTTAATTGGTTTGCATTTGTCTAGACCTGTATGATCCGAGGAATTGGAGTGCGCTCTAGTACTATGATCTTCATGTGGGGACTTCCTACCAAAGTTCTACTTTTCTGAATTTCTGTAATGTGTATGAACTGTGCATGTGATTTGAATCAAGTTTAAATTGTAATCTAGCCTTGTCTTGTGACAGGACTTTGTTGAACCTCAAATTTATACATTGCATTGCCCATTTCACGACAACGTTGCATGATTTTCATGGTTTAAAGGCCCACCTAACATATGTTTTTGTGATTATAGGGATGAGAGTGGATTTCATCAAATTGGAGCCAAAAGAATGTATTTGAAGCTATTGCATGAAGTATTAGGATGGACCAAAGAAAGAAGAAGAAAGAGAGAGAAAAGAGGATGAAGAAAAGAAGAAAAAGCTGAAGAATAACAAGGCTGACCGGTCGTCCGACCGGTCAGACACATCAGAAAGGAGCAATAGAAGAAGGCCGACCGGTCAAGACCGGTCGGCCATGAAGGCAGAAGACATTGAGGAAGGGCCGACCGGTCATGACCGGTCGACTATAGGCTCTGGACGAAGAGGAAACAAAGCCCGACCGGTCATGACCGGTCGGGCATGCACGCTGGACGCGGATAGATTTGTCCGACCGGTCATGACCGGTCGGATGCACTCGCTGGATGGTTTAAAAAGTTAGTCCGACCGGTCACGACCGGTCGGCCCTGCGTAAGAAGACTCCTTTCTAAATTGGGACTCCGAAAATTGCTGCGCAATGCGAAGGCTTTCGCAGGATCCGATGCAAGGGGGGCTTGTTGCTATAAAAGGCCACCTAGGGGCTCTCCCTAAGGTATCAGAGAGGAGAAGGAACGTGAGTTTGGAGGCTGAAGGCGACTGTAGAGCGTCTGCAACATCTATTTTCGGGTTTTTCTAGTTTTATGCTTTATTTTTGAGTTTTTAGTTGTAGCATGACTATGCTCGGCTAAAACCTCTCAGCTAAGGCTGAGAGGTGAAGCTTGTAGCTAGTTCTATGTTAATTTCAGTTTGATTCAAGTATTTTTAATTCAAAGTTGGATTTTTCTTATGTTTCAGTCCAATAGGTGGTAGTTTGAGATGTCTTATCTGAGTTTATGTGCTCCGGACATGAATTCCTTTTAATTCTCTGAGATTATCACAGGTTGCTTGTTTAGATTCGAATTATAGTAATCCTTGAGCAGGCCATAGTCCATAGGCATGGTTGTTACTCCGCAGGCTATGAATTTGAATTCTACATTGATTGAATGGACTTGAACTTGGAAGTTCAACTTGAATTGGATGAATGTGTGTGAATGCTTTATTTTCCAACTAGATGAGAGATAGGACTTCAAATCTAGTTGTGTTCTCTACTTGGATTGACTGAATTAACATAGGATTGCTACAAGTGGATCCTTGAAAGCCTTAGTACATTATATCTCTGATTTTTCATTAAGTTACTATTTTAATTAAACATTCCATTGAATCTGAATTTACTCTATTAAACTAAGTTGCTGGAGTAATTAGGAAGCTATTACTCTTTCCCTGTGGATCGACCTCGGTCTTACCGAGATTTATTACTACATCGCAGCCTTACACTTGAGGCGAGCGAACAAGTTTTTGGCGCCGCTGCCGGGGAAATTAGATAATAGTTTTCAAATAGTTTCAGTGGCTGTAGAAGTAGAAGTAGATAGGTTTTTCTGATTTTTCTTAGAACTAACATAGTTTTCTGTTTTGTAGGAATTCTTCTTTCAGTTCAAGCGCATCAGGTGATACCTTTCTAACTTAGTTTTTTTTCAGAATTTTTAGTTCAGATTTTAGTTTTCTAGAATAGGATTAGTTTCAGTTCCTGGTTGAGTGGTTTATGTCCCGTTGGGAACGTAATCATTCAAATCGTCTTCAATCTGAAGGTGGTTTAGTTGGACCACTGTCAGTCCATAGACAAGTCCGAAATTATCAAGAGCATCGTGAAAGTTTGGGGAGTATGGATCAAACACCCTTAAGGAATCCTCCCCCCCTACTCCAACCACAAACGCAAATCAGGAAGGAGTAGGAGAGAATGAGGTACATAATGTTCCTCCAATGAGATCACTACGGGATTACCTACAACCTGCTCGTACAATTACACCTTCTTGCATAGTTCTACCAGCTAACAGTGGGACCCTTGACATAAAACCGGGAGTAATCCAACTTTTACCTAAATTCCATGGGCTAGACTCTGACCGCCCATACTTACACTTGCAAGAATTCGAAGAAGTGTTGGCCACCTTGCATTACCCCAATGTTTCTGGGGATACAATCAGACTTAAACTTTTTCCCTTCACCTTGAAAGAAAGAGCCAAAGATTGGCTTCACTCTCTTAGACCATATTCGATTGGGTCATGGGTTGAGATGAACCGGGAATTCTTGAAAAAGTTCTTCCCAGCTCATAAAACAAACACTCTTCGAAGGGCCATCATGAATTTCTCAGCTAAAGAGGGTGAATCATTCTTTCAATGTTGGGAAAGATTTAAGGAACTCCTGCTTGCTTGCCCACATCATGGCTATGAGAGTTGGAGAATTATAAATTTTTTCAATGATGGATTAAGTTCCAATATGCGCCAATTTGTGGAAATGATGTGCAATGGCGAGTTTATGAGTAAAAATCCAGATGATGCTTGGAGTTACTTGGACATGTTGGCAGAAAACGCCCAATCTTGGGACACTTCGGATAAACCCAAGAACCCCAAGCCTACTCAAGAGAAAGGAGGGATATATGTCCTTAAAGAGGAAGACGACGTAAATGCAAGGATAGCCAACCTCACAAGGAAGGTTGAGGCCATGGAACTTAGCAAAAATGGAGTTTCCAAGTCCAAGGAAGTTGTTGAAACCACATGTGGGATTTGTCTCACCGACTTACACGCTACGCAAGATTGTCCCACAATTCCTGCATTTAAGGAAGTGCTGCAAGAGACAGCCAATGCCACATATGGTTATCAACGGCCCTTCAATGGACCGGTAGGTAATACGTACAATGAGAGTTGGAAGAACCACCCGAATTTCAGTTGGAAGAATGCCCCAACGGGCAATCCTACCAACTCCCAAAGAGGGCCACCCATGCAAAATATGGCCCCACCTCAATTCTCATTAGAGGATACCTTGAGAGCATTTATGCAAGGGCAAGCGCAAATAAATGAATCAAATCAACAAATGTTCCAAGAGCTGAAAGTCTCGGTTGATGAGATTAAGGGACGCTTGAATGCTAGGGAAGGGACCTTTCCGGCCCAACCTCAGCCCAATCCAAAGCAAGTACATGAAGTAAGCATCCCTAATCCTTCCAACCAAAACATGGAGCAAGCTAAATCCATTACCACCCTTAGAAGTGGTAAACAAATTGACAAAACTATTCCGGTGAAGGCCGATGAGCCTAATGATCCGGTAAATTCTGAGGATGAAAATGGATCTAACTTAGCCCCACAACAACCGGAACGCATTTACAAGCCCATAGCACCTTTCCCATCGAGATTGGTTGCCCCAAAATCTCTCCCAAATTCTCAAGATATTCTAGAGATTTTCAGACAAGTCAAGATCAATATCCCTTTGCTTGATGCCATCAAACAAATTCCCTCTTATGCCAAGTTTCTAAAAGACCTATGCACAACAAAACGCAAATATAATGTGCAGCAAAAGGCCTTCCTAACTGAGCAAGTTAGTGCCATCCTCACTCAAAAGACTCCCCCAAAATTCAAAGATCCCGGTAGTCCCACCGTCTCATGTATCATTGGAGACTACCGGATTGAACGTGCCTTGTTAGACTTGGGGGCAAGTGTGAACTTGATCCCATACTCGGTATATGAACAATTGGGTCTTGGTGAATTAAAACCCACCAAAACCACATTGCAACTCGCTGATAGATCTATCCGTGTACCGAGGGGGATAGTTGAGGATGTTCTAGTCCAAGTTGACAAATTCTACTACCCGGTAGATTTTATAGTCTTGGACACACAACCGGTTTTGGATGCTAGCACCCAAATACCGGTGATATTAGGCCGCCCATTCCTTGCCACATCAAACGCAATCATCAATTGCCGGAATGGGGTGATGCAATTATCTTTTGGAAACATGACACTAGAGGTAAATGTATTTCACCTGGGCAAAAGACATAGGGATGTCGATGATGATGAGTTCTTCGATGTAAACATGCTTGAAACCTTTGAAGAAGAAGAACTCCTCCAACTTGAACCACTAGAAAGTTTGGAGACATGCTTAGCACACTTCATGGATTCTAAAGACCCTATCATTAGTGAGATTGTGCATGCATTAAATATAGAAAGACCGGTAGTTGATACTAGCCGGTGGAGGCCCCATTTTGAAAAATTGCCACCAACCACATCAAGGCCTCTACCGTCTAGCATCAAACCACCGAAGCTTGACCTCAAACCATTGCCATCCGAGCTTAAATATGTATATCTGGGTCAAGAGGAAACTTTCCCAGTTGTCATTGCCTCCCACCTAGGAAAAGACCAAGAGCTCAAGTTGATTGAGTTACTCAAAAAACACCGGGAAGCCATAGGTTGGACAATAGCGGATCTCAAAGGGATAGATCCTTCGGTTTGCACTCACCGAATACACCTTGAAGAAAACGCAAAAACGACTAGACAACCTCAAAGACGGCTAAATCCAAACATGATGGAGGTTGTCAAAGCCGAAGTGTTAAAGCTATTGGATGTGGGTATCATCTACCCCATCTCAGATAGCCAATGGGTGAGTCCTACCCAAGTTGTCCCCAAGAAATCCGGTGTTACCATCATTGAAAACGCCAACAACGAGCTTATACCGACTAGGGTGACCACCGGTTGGCGTATGTGCATTGATTATAGGAAGCTCAATACGGTCACTAGGAAAGACCACTTCCCTCTCCCATTTATGGACCAAATTTTGGAGAGGTTGGCAGGCCATCCCTACTATTGCTTCCTAGATGGCTATTCCGGATACAACCAAATTGAGATAGCTCCGGAAGACCAAGAGAAAACCACATTTACATGCCCGTTTGGTACCTTCGCCTACCGAAGGATGCCATTCGGGTTATGCAATGCACCCGCCACATTCCAACGATGCATGTTGAGTATTTTCTCGGACATGGTGGGTGAGTTTCTTGAGGTGTTCATGGATGACTTCTCTGTTTTTGGTTGTACATTTGATGAGTGCCTCGAGCACTTGAAGTTGGTCTTAATAAGGTGTGAGGAAAAACAGCTTGTATTAAACTGGGAAAAATGCCATTTCATGGTACAAAGAGGAATAGTCCTTGGACACATCATCTCGTCCAATGGAATAGAAGTAGACCGGGCGAAAATTGACATAATTTCCAATCTACCACCACCCAAAAGCATACGTGATGTGCGGTCCTTCCTTGGACACGCCGGCTTCTATCGAAGGTTTATAAAGGACTTTAGTCACATCTCAAGGCCTTTATGCAACCTTCTACAAAAGGAGACCCAATTTGAGTGGAGTGCCGAATGTCAATTAGCTTTTTCAAAGCTAAAAGACATGTTGACAACCGCTCCTATCATGCAACCACCAGATTGGTCCATGCCTTTTGAGTTGATGTGCGATGCTAGCGATTTTGCTATTGGGGCGGTGTTAGGCCAAAAGAAAGATAAAAAGCCCCATGTCATCTACTACGCAAGTAGGACCTTGAATCCTGCCCAAGTTAATTATTCAACTACGGAGAAAGAGCTCCTAGCTGTCATCTTTGCCTTGGACAAATTCAGGCCATACTTAATAGGATCCAAAGTTATTGTTTATACGGATCATGCGGCGCTGAAATACCTTCTTTCTAAGAAGGATACTAAGCCCCGTTTGCTAAGATGGATCCTACTCCTTCAAGAATTCGACCTGGAGATCAAAGATAAGAAGGGGGTAGAAAATGTGGTGGCGGATCATCTATCTCGCCTAGTCCTACCAAATTCCATTGATGAGTCACCTATTGAGGACTCATTCCCTGATGAGCAACTCTTTGTTGCTACGCATCCACCATGGTATGCTGATATAGCCAATTATCTTTCCACAGGTGCGATGCCGACTCATTGGATTGCGCAAGACAAACGTAAATTTCTAAGGGAAGTGCGCAGATTTTTCTGGGATGAACCTCTATTGTTTAAATATTGCCCAGACCAAATTATAAGGAGATGCGTCCCCGATGATGAACACAATTCAGTCATCTCCTTTTGTCATGATCAAGCATGTGGGGGTCATTTTTCAGCCAAGAAAACAACTGCAACAATTCTGCAGTGTGGTTTTTATTGGCCCACGCTATTTAAGGACACCCACGAGTTTTGCAAAGCGTGTGAGCGCTGCCAGAAGTTAGGAGGATTATCCCGTCGAAATATGATGCCTCTCACACCAATTCAACATCTTGAAGTCTTTGACTGTTGGGGCATCGATTTCATGGGACCATTCCCCTCATCTTTTGGACATGTCTATATTCTGTTGGCCGTAGACTATGTGTCTAAATGGATAGAGGCTATCCCATGTAGAACCAATGATCATCGTACGGTTCTCAAGTTTCTCAAAGAAAACATACTTTCTAGATTTGGGACGCCTCGAGCCATTATTAGTGATGGTGGTGCTCACTTTTGCAATAGACCTTTTGAAACTTTGATGAAGAAATATGGTATTAGGCACAAAGTGAGTACCCCATACCACCCACAAACAAGTGGGCAAGCTGAAATCTCCAATAGGGAAATTAAACAGATTTTAGAAAAGACGGTGAGACCGGATCGCAAGGATTGGTCCCTACGATTAGATGATGCACTTTGGGCTCACCGTACTGCCTACAAGACACCCATTGGAATGTCCCCTTATAGACTTGTCTATGGGAAAGCTTGCCACTTGCCTGTGGAGATAGAACACAAAGCCTATTGGGCAATTCGGGCCCTAAATTTTGACATAGACAAGGCTAGCTCGCTTCGCAAACTTCAATTAAATGAGCTTGAAGAGATCCGGAACGATGCATATGAGAATTCGAGGATTTACAAGAGCAAGATGAAGGCCTTTCATAACAAGCACATCTTAAGGAAATCCTTCCATGAAGGACAGAAAGTGCTCTTGTATAATGCCCGACTTCATCTTTTTCCGGGAAAATTACGATCTCGATGGACCGGCCCATATATTGTTAAAGAAGTTTTTCCTCATGGGGCTGTTGAGATTGAGAATGCAGCAAATGGTGACTGTTTCAAAGTTAATGGACAACGCCTTAAACCATTTGTTGAGAAATTTGATTCAGAGGACATGTCCATCTCCCTGAATGATCCTGTCTATCAGGATTATTGATCTCCTAGTCTGATGGAGGTATAGCATAGGTAGGTTTAGTTTTGTTTTACTGTTTTAGTAGGATTTAGTTGTTGGAATTGCAGACCTCCATGATCGCTCTCTCAGGTACTATTGATTCTCACTCTCTCATATTTTACCATAGTTCTCATGTTCATGCTAACTAACTATCTTTTTACATTGAGGACAATGCAAGATTTGGTTGGGGGGTGAGATGAGATCCCTCATCTAGCATATTGCAACATTTCGAGCTTCATATGCACAAATTTTTTCGAATTTTCTAACATCTCAAAACTCTTTTAGAAAATTTTGTTTCTATACATTTGAGAGGCTATGAGTAGAAGAGGAGGAGAAACGAAGTGTGTGATGTTGTAGTTTGGAATTTCTTCCAACATAATGGCTTTATATGTTAATTCCCCTATTGTTGTGATTGATAGAAAATTTGAACACCTTTACACCAAGTTCACATTACACGATTTTCATGAGTAACAGGTTTATGTGATTTGTGGATTAGATAGACTTTGGTTTAGAGGTGTTGAGCAGCCAAGCCGGGGTATTTTGTCCATCCTTGTCCATGGGAAAATAATGAAAGATATGGATTTCTAAAAATCCTATCTAAGTTAAAAGAAAAAGGAAAGAAAGGATGAAATCGGGAAGGAAAGAAAAATGGTGGAAAATTCCGAAAAGGGCTACCTATTACCAACCGGGGGATGGTCGAACCGTAACCAAAGCCAGAAATGGGACGTAGTGTGAAAGCCGTCGGAAGGACGGTAAGGCAAATTCCTGTCATAGGCTTGCTGTTGCTCTGTGCACCTTGAAATCCCTGGTCTACTTAATCTATAAAGAAGATGGTTCCAGGAACTCATGAGATGAACTTTCACTATGCACACTAGGTTGAATTTGTTCGAATTCTTCTATTTATCAATCAGTCAGCGGGGATTTCATGTAAACACTTCTTATGTTTTGAGAGTCCAAGGTTCAGCTTCTAACACCTAATTTTTCCAAATTTTACACTTATACATCTTGGAATGGATAGAAACATGGTTTCTGGAAGAGGGTTGGATTTGGAGGTTTGAAACTGTTTCACGCATGTTTTGCTCGGGACTAGCAAAAAGCTGGTTGGGGGGTGTGTTGAACCTCAAATTTATACATTGCATTGCCCATTTCACGACAACGTTGCATGATTTTCATGGTTTAAAGGCCCACCTAACATATGTTTTTGTGATTATAGGGATGAGAGTGGATTTCATCAAATTGGAGCCAAAAGAATGTATTTGAAGCTATTGCATGAAGTATTAGGATGGACCAAAGAAAGAAGAAGAAAGAGAGAGAAAAGAGGATGAAGAAAAGAAGAAAAAGCTGAAGAATAACAAGGCTGACCGGTCGTCCGACCGGTCAGACACATCAGAAAGGAGCAATAGAAGAAGGCCGACCGGTCAAGACCGGTCGGCCATGAAGGCAGAAGACATTGAGGAAGGGCCGACCGGTCATGACCGGTCGGCTATAGGCTCTGGACGAA
Source organism: Liriodendron chinense (assembly GCA_003013855.2). Lineage (NCBI taxonomy): Eukaryota > Viridiplantae > Streptophyta > Magnoliopsida > Magnoliales > Magnoliaceae > Liriodendron > Liriodendron chinense. The sequence continues at coordinate 5,605,927 of ML058515.1, read as the reverse complement.
GAGGAAACAAAGCCCGACCGGTCATGACCGGTCGGGCATGCACGCTGGACGCGGATAGATTTGTCCGACCGGTCATGACCGGTCGGATGCACTCGCTGGATGGTTTAAAAAGTTAGTCCGACCGGTCACGACCGGTCGGCCCTGCGTAAGAAGACTCCTTTCTAAATTGGGACTCCGAAAATTGCTGCGCAATGCGAAGGCTTTCGCAGGATCCGATGCAAGGGGGGCTTGTTGCTATAAAAGGCCACCTAGGGGCTCTCCCTAAGGTATCAGAGAGGAGAAGGAACGTGAGTTTGGAGGCTGAAGGCGACTGTGGAGCGTCTTCAACATCTATTTTCGGATTTTTCTAGTTTTATGCTTTATTTTTGAGTTTTTAGTTGTAGCATGACTATGCTCGGCTAAAACCTCTCAGCTAAGGCTGAGAGGTGAAGCTTGTAGCTAGTTCTATGTTAATTTCAGTTTGATTCAAGTATTTTTAATTCAAAGTTGGATTTTTCTTATGTTTCAGTCCAATAGGTGGTAGTTTGAGATGTCTTATCTGAGTTTATGTGCTCCGGACATGAATTCCTTTTAATTCTCTGAGATTATCACAGGTTGCTTGTTTAGATTCGAATTATAGTAATCCTTGAGCAGGCCATAGTCCATAGGCATGGTTGTTACTCCGCAGGCTATGAATTTGAATTCTACATTGATTGAATGGACTTGAACTTGGAAGTTCAACTTGAATTGGATGAATGTGTGTGAATGCTTTATTTTCCAACTAGATGAGAGATAGGACTTCAAATCTAGTTGTGTTCTCTACTTGGATTGACTGAATTAACATAGGATTGCTACAAGTGGATCCTTGAAAGCCTTAGTACATTATATCTCTGATTTTTCATTAAGTTACTGTTTTAATTAAACATTCCATTGAATCTGAATTTACTCTATTAAACTAAGTTGCTGGAGTAATTAGGAAGCTATTACTCTTTCCCTGTGGATCGACCTCGGTCTTACCGAGATTTATTACTACATCGCAGCCTTACACTTGAGGCGAGCGAACAGACTTGAGGATGGTTATGATTGTGAACTAAGCCTTTTGGAAGGAGGACTGACCTATGCAATTGAGCACACTCAGCCTAGCTTACATTGAGTGAATCTTATGCATTGGACTTACATATAACAGATTGTTTGGTTTAACATCTCTATCATCCGGCTAGATAGATCTTAATATCGATTCTAGTTGAGAAAGTGTGAAACCACAGCGGATTGAACATCAAGGATTGCTACAAGTGGATCCTTGAACCCCTAGTGCCTTTTTATAATTATTTACCTTCAATTTTATTCAATTTTGTTACTCAAATCAAATCCATACAAAATCTGGTTGTTAGCTTTCAATAGACACTTTTGGATGTGTTTGTGAAATCCTACATAAGTCCCTGTGGATCGACCTCGGTCTTACCGAGTTTATTACTACATCGTAACCCTACACTTGGGGAAGCGAACAGTTGCTCATCATCCGGCACACATCTCCTTATAATTTGATCGGGACAATACTTGAATAAGTAAGGATCGTCCCATAGGAATTTCCTCATCTCGTTGAAGAACTTATCTTTATCTTGCTTTTTCCAATGAGTTGGAGTTGTACCTATAGCAAGATAGTTAGCAATGTCCGCATACCATGGCAATTGGGAGACTTTAAAAAGTTGTTCATCAGGGAACATGCCATTGATCGCGGTCGTCTCAGGGGAATCGGTGAGAACAAGTCGAGAGAGATGGTCAGCAACTACGTTTTCTACTCCTTTCCTATCACGTATTTCTATGTCAAATTCTTGGAGTAGGAGGATTCATCTTAACAAACGTGACTTAACATCCTTCTTAGAGAGAAGGTACTTAAGCACGGCATGGTCGATGAATATGATGATCTTGGATCCAATCAAGTAGGACCTAAACTTGTCCAAGGCAAAAACTACGGCTAAAAGTTCTTTTTCTATAGTAGTATAGTTTGCTTGGGCTAAGTTTAAGGTTCTACTTGCATAGTAGATAACACATGGCTTCTTCTCTTTTCTTTGGCCTAGCACAGCCCCAATAGCGTAGTCTCTCGCATCGCACATAATTTCAAAAGGAAGGCTCCAATTAGGTGGTTGCATTATGGGAGCACATGTCAACATACGTTTAAGTTTGGTAAAGGCATTTTGACAATCTTCATTCCACTCAAAGGAGTTCTCCTTTTGAAGTAGGTTACATAAAGGATGAGAGAGTGAACTGAAGTCCTTTATGAACCGTTTATAAAATCCGGTGTGTCCCAAAAAGGACCGCACATCTTGTTTGCTCTTGGGTGGTGGAAGGTTAGAGATAAGATCGATTTTAGGTTTGTCCACCTCGATTCCGTTTTGTGAGATGATGTGACCAAGTACAATTCCCTTTTGAACCATGAAATGACATTTCTCCCAATTCAACACAAGGTTCTTCTCTTCACATCTTTTCAACATAGATTTCAAGTGCATAAGACACTTATCAAAGCTACAACCAAATACAGAGAAATCACCCATGAAGACTTCAAGAATTGTCCCCACCATATCAGAAAAAAATACTCAGCATACAACGCTGAAAAGTGGCAGGGGCATTACATAGTCCAAATGGCATCCTTCGATAGGCGAAAGTACCAAATGGACATGTGAATGTTTTTTTCTCTTGGTCCTCTAGGGCGATCTTTATTTGGTTGTACCCTGAATAGCCATCAAGGAAGCAAAAATGGGAATGACCCGCTAACCTTTCTAAAATTTGATCAACAAACGGTAGGGGGAAGTGGTCTTTCCTCGTAACTGTGTTTAGCTTCCGGTAATCAATGCACATTCTCTAACCGGTAGTGACTTTGGTTAGTACGAGTTCATTATTGGCATTAGCTACGATGGTTATTTCGGATTTCTTAGGCACCACTTGAGTTGGGCTCACCCATTTACTATCGGATATTGGGTAAATGATACGTACATCCAATAGTTTCATCACTTCGGCCTTAACCACATCCTTCATGTTTGGATTGAGTCATCTTTGTGTTTGCCTAGATGTCTTCGCATTCTCTTCAAGGTGTATGCGATGAGTACAAATCAATGGGTCTATGCCTTTGAGATTCGCAATCGACCATTCAATGGCACTCTTATGCTCTATTAGAGTGGCTATTAGCCTACTCTCTTGTTCCTCATCCAAGTGGGAAGAAATCACCACCGGATATGTCTCATCTTGACCTAAATATACATATTTCAACGGGCTTGTTCTCGTTTAAGGGTAACGGTTCAAATAGTGCCCTTCATCTTTTGTTATTAAGTACTGGCATCACATCTAAAATGGCATCCATCTCTCGTATTGTGTCATCATTTATCTCATGAGAGTGGGCCACTCATGCCTCTAAAGGGTCGGAATATAATGTCAGGGGGAATGTATCCTCCACGAATGATTCAATCAAATTTATCTCGTGGATCTCATCATAAACTTCCCGTGGTTGTTTGCATAAATCAAGTATATTCAGCTCAAGTGTCATATTTCTAAAGGACATTTGTAAAAGCCCGTTCCTACAATTGATATTGGCATTTGAAGTAGCTAGAAAAGGGCGGCCAAGTATGACGGGAATTTGAGCAGCGGTACCTATCACGGGATGTGTATCTAAGACAATAAAGTCTACTAGGTAGTAGAATTTATCCACTTGGACTAAAACATCCTCAATCACTCCTCTCGGCATACGAATAGATCTATCAGCAAGTTGGAGTGTGGTTTTGGTGGGTTTCAATTCACCTAACCCAAGTTGTTCATAAACCGAGTATGGAATGAGGTTAACACTAGCCCTTAAATCAAGTAAGGCTTGTTTAATCCGGTAGTCTCCTATGATGCATGAGATGGTTGGACTATCCGGATCCTTGTATTTTTGGGGCACCTTTTGTTTGATAATAGCAGTCAAATTCTCAGTCAAAAGTACTTTGTTGTGAACATTGTGTTTCCTTTTGACTGTACACAATTCCTTTAGAAATTTGGCATAGGATGGTATTTGCTTTATGGCATCCAACAACGGGATGTTGATCTTCACTTGATTAAAAACCTCTTAAATTTTCAGGTTTTTGTCTAAAGGTTTGGGTGAAATCAACCTTTGGGGAAACGGGGCAACCGGCTTGTATTGCCTTTTCGGTTCTTTCTCTTGTGGAGTGTTGTTCGAGCTATCATCCTCTTTGGGAATTTCTAGATCATTAGGCTTTGGGGCCTTCACCGGATTAGATTTATCGATTATTTTCCCACTTCTCAAAATGGTGATAGCTTGAGCATGCTCCGTATGTTGGGAGGATGAGCTTGCGTCTTGTATCTCAAATTGGGTCATTGGGTTAGGAAGAGGTTGGGTAGGATGTGTGCCTTTCTCCCTAACACTGAGGTGAGATTCAACTCTTGCCATTGAGGTTTTCAAGTCATTGGTGGCTTGAGATGAATTTTGATTAAATTTCAATTGCTCTTGCATGAACCCATCAATTTTTAGAGAATTAGTCTTGTTATACTCAGCTTGAATCGATACAAATGCACCCAACATCTCCTCTAGCGTAGCTTTCGGTGTAATGACTAGGGATGGACCTAGTAAAGGTTGAACTTGAGGAGCATTGTTTGTATTTGCAGTGGGTCCATTCCTCCAACTGAAGTTGAGATGGTTCTTCCAACTAGAATTATATGTGTTTGAGTTTGGAGCACTAAATGGCCGTTGATAACTGTTTATGGCATTTGATTATTCTTGTAAGTGTTCGCTTCCCCAAGTGTAAGGTTGCGATGTAGTAATAAACTCGGTAAGAGCGAGGTCGATCCACAGGGACTTGTGTAGGAATTCACAAACACATCCAATAGTGTCTATTGAGAGCTAACAACCAGATTTTGTATGAGATTGATGTAAGTAACAACTTTGAACTAAATTGAAGGTAAACAATTATAAAAAGGCACTAGGGGTTCAAGGATCCACTTGTAGCAATCCTTGATGTTCAATCCGCTGTGGTTTTTCAATTTCTCAACTAGAATCGATATTAAGATCTATCTAGCCGGATGGTAGAGTTGTTAAACCAAACAATCTGTCATATGTAAGGCCAATGTATATGATTCACTCAATGCAAGCTAAGATGAGCATGCTCAATTGCATAGGTCAGTCCCAATTCCAATAAACTAAGTTCATAATCATGATCATCATTAAGTCCTGTCACCAGACAAAGCTAGATCATGATTTGAACTTGAATCAAATCACATGCACAGTCCCATACATAATTTAGAAAACCAGAAAAGTAGAACTTTGGTAGGAAGTCCCCACATGAAGATAGTAGTACTAGAGCGTACTCCAATTCCTCGGATCATATAGGTCTAGACTAGCACACAATCATTAAGAACTTAAGTAATTCTCCCAAACATCCATGAGTCATCATAAGACTAAGAAAAACTACTTAGAACTTGTATTAACTTCAAACCATTGTTCATAATCATTAAAACCAATCTTAAAACCGACTAAAAACGAATTGAAACATCTTAGATCCACTACAAGCTTCACCTCTCAGCCCTAGCTAAGAGGTTTAGCTGCTCATGATCTAAGGAAACATGAAACAACTAGAAAAACCATAAAAACAGCAAAACAAACTAGAAAGAGTTGTGGAACTCCGAAATCCACTTCCGCCGCCTCCCACCTTGCTCAAACTCTTCTAAGATACCCTATGAATGATCCCTAGTTGTCCTTTTATAGTGGGGAGGGTCCGCAACCTCAGAATATTTGAGAATTTGCGTAAAACTTACGCACTGCGCAGAGAAATCCGGACCGAAAATAGAAAGTCCGCAACATTATGCATGGTCGACCGGTCGCACGACCGGTCTGGGTGACTGGCCGACCGGTCGCGACCGGTCTGGCTGGTCTTCTTATCAGTCCAGCAAGTTCAGCAAGCCTGGGAGAACTGACTGACCGGTTTGGACCGGTCGGACTGGGTTGGCCGACCGGTCAGTGTGCCTCATCAACATGTCCAGCGAGCTTTGGAGAAATTCCATCTTACAATTTTTATTCAAGGACCGGTCGTATGACCGCTCTGAGGTGTGGACGACCGGTCGGACGACCGGTCACAGATGGTCCAGAAACTTTCGCAGCAGGAGTCTTCTTTTGAGTGGTAGGACCGGTCGGACGACCGGTCCTGGCTGTAGACGACCGGTCGTGGGTGTCTTTTTTGTGTTCTTTCCTTCTCTCCTGTGCTTCTTTCTTCTACCCTTTCATGCTTAGTCTTATGATCTTCAATGTATATAGAGTGCTCCTATTTAGTCTTGAATTAGTGAAATCTCCATCTTGTTCCTACAATCACAAATCATGCATTACATTAGTCCTTTAAACATGTAAACCGTGCCTAATGAGTGATGAATTGGGGTTAAAATATGCACAATTAAGAGATCAACACACCCCCCAACCAACATTTTGCTAGTCCCGAGCAAAACATGCGTGAAACCAATTCCATTCTCCAAAACCCAACTCTCCTTTAGAAACCATTCTTCTATACATCCCAAGATACATAAGTGTAAGAGTTAGAGAAATTAGGTGATAGAGGTTGAAACTGTAAACTCTCAAAACATGATAAGCACCCATATGAAATTCCGGCTGATTAATTAACAGATAGAAGAACTTGAACAAATTCAATCTAGTGTGCATAGTGAAAATTCTTTTCATGAGTTTCCAGGGTTATCTTCTTCATAAATCAACTAGACTATGGATCTCAAGGTATATAGAGCAACAACAAGCCAATGATGGGAATTTGCCTTACTGTCCTTCTTACGACTTTCACACTACGTCTCATTTCCGGCTTTGGTTACGGGTAGACCATCCCCCGTTTGATAGTAGGTAGCCCTAATCGGAATTTTTCACCATTTTTCCATCTTTCCCAATTTCATCCTTCCTTTTCCTTTTTCTTTTAAATTAGATAGGATCTTTAGAAATCCATATCTTTCATTATTTTCCCATGGACAAGGATGGACAAAGTACCCCGGCCTGGTTTCTCAGCACCTTAAATCAAAGTCTAGCTGACCACAAATCACATAATCCCTTTAACCCATGAAAATCATGTAATGTGACCTAGGTGTAAAGTGTTCAAATTTTCTATCAATCATAAAAATAGGGGAATTCTCATATAAAACCATTATGCCAAGAGAAGATCAAGATTTACAACCTCATACACTTCATATCTCCTCCTCTTATGCTCGTATCATCTTGAGTGCATAGAACCAAAATTTTCCAAAAGAGTTTTGAATTTTAGAAAAATCAAAAAATTTCTACATAATTGCTCGAAATGTTACAAAACGCTGGATTCATCCAAGTGATCCTACACCCCCCAACCAAACTTGCATTGTCCTCAATGTAAAAGATGTGCAATGACAAAACATGAGAGCAATTTGAACATAAAAGGGAGTGAGGAATGAGAGTACCTGAAAAAGTGAAAAGTGGAATTCTTCCTCCTTCTAAAAACCCTAAGCAAAAGCAAACAAAAGCAACAAAATCCTAATCCTAACTACTCTATACCTCCATCAGACTAGGAGATCAATTCCAACAATTCGTCCAAAAGCATAAAGTCAAGCAGAATCATTAGATGGATCAAAAGGTTTTGCAATAACGTCATCCAATATCCTGCATTACAGTATACATGTGTATGAGTGATCCAGATAAGCCACTGAAAATTCCAAAAAGGAATTTCAGTGGTTTCATTAATGTTTTCACCACATGTATAAGAGGAGACAGCATCATATTTGTCAGAAAGAATATGTCTCCATTCAGATTTTCCTGGGCATTGATTTTGCAAGTATGAGTCATCCCAAGGTTGGTAGAGGTCGGTATGCATGATCCATAAAGGTGTGGAAATATGAATTGATTTCTCATGATACTAAAGTGTTGTTTCATCATCCTTCTCTTGGCTAACATTATATGCCAATACCGACTCGAAAGGTGTGACTATATCCCTTATCACATCAACATTCTTATCAAGAGAATAGGTCACATCTTCTTCTAAGTGATTGGGGTAAGGAGTTGAGAGGGACACATCTTCCATGATAGAAATGATCATGTTTATCACGTGGACCTCTTCATCTTCATCCTCTTGTTGGTTGTCAACATTGAACGCATTTAACTCAATTGTCATATTACCAAAGGACATTTGTATGACCCCACTCCTACAATTTATGATAGCGTTTGATGTAGCTAGGAATGGGCGGCCAAGTATGACAGGAATTTGAGAGCCAATATTAACCATGGGTTGTGTGTCCAAGACAATAAAGTCCATCGAGTAGTAGACTTTGTCAACTTGGACAATGACATCCTTAATCACCCCTCTCGGAATACGAATCGATCGGTCAACAAGTTGTAATGTGGTTTTGGTGGGTTTTAATTCACCTAAACCCAATTGTTCATAGACCGAAAAGGGAATTAAGTTTACACTTATCCCTAGATCAAGTAGAGCATGTTTCACCCGATAGTCTCCAATCACACATGATATTGTTGGACAACCGGGATCTTTGTATTTCTTGGGCATCCCGTGGTTCATAATGGCACTTACATTCTCTGTAAAAAATGCCTTCTTTTGCACATGTATTTTTCTTTTTATCGTGCAAAGATTCTTCAAAAACTTAGCATATGACGGTATTTGTTTAATGGCATCCAACAATGGGATGTTGATCTTCACCTGCTTGAAAACCTCTAAAATCTCCAGGTTTTTGTCTAAAGGTTTGGGTGAAATCAACCTTTGGGGAAACGGGGCAACCGGCTTGTATTGCCTTTCCGATTCTTTCTCTTGTGGAGTGTTGTTCGAGCTATCATCCTCTTTGGAATTTTCTGGATCATTAGGCTGTAGGGCCTTCACCGGATTAGATTTATCAATTATTTTCCCACTTCGCAAAGTGGTGATAGCTTAAACATGCTCCATATGTTGGGAGGATGAGTTTGCATCTTGTATCTCAAATTGGGTCCCTGGGTTAGGAAGAGGTTGGGCAGGAAGTGTGCCTTTCTCCCTAGCACTGAGGTGAGATTCAACCCTAGCCATTGAGGTTTCAAGTCATTGATGGCTTAGGTTGTATTTTGATTAAATTTCAATTGCTCTTGCATAAACCCATCTATTTTCAGAGAATTAGTCTTGTTATACTCAGCTTGGACCGATACAAATGCACCCAACATCTCCTCTAGCGTAACTTTTGGAGTAACGACTAGAGATGGACCTAGTATTGGTTGAGCTTGAGGGATATTGGTTGCATTTGCAGTGGGTCCATTCCTTCAACTGAAGTTGGGAAGGTTCTTCCAACTAGAATCATACGTGTTTGAGTTTGGAGCACCAAATTGCCGTTGATAATTGTTTATGGCATTTGCTTGTTCTTGGAATGTTGAGATTGCGGGACAATCTTGTGTTGCATGTTGATTTCCGACACAAATCCCACAAACAGTTTCAACGTCATTGGAGTTAATCGTCTCTCCTTTTCTCAATTCCATGGCTTCGACCTTTCTTGTGAGGCTAGCCACCCGTGCACTTATGCTATTCTCTTCCGATAAGACATACATTCCCCCTTTTTCCTTTTGTTAGCCAGTCTTGGAATTTGTTGGTTTCGATGTATCCCAAGACTGTGCATTCTCAGCCAATCTTCTAAATAATCCCATGCTTCATCAGCTTCCTTATTCATGAACTCCCCATTACACATCATCTCTACAAATTGGCGTATGGGTGAAGTCAGTCCTTCATAGAAAAAGCTTATAACCCGCCAAATTTCATAGCCATGATGTGGGCATGCGTTTAATAAGTCCTTAAACCTCTCCCAACATTGGAAGAAGGTTTCATCTTTCTTTTGGGCAAAGTTCATGATCAGGGGCTTCAACATGTTTATTTTGTGAGTAGGGAAGAATTTTTTTATGAATTCCCTATGCATATCAGTCCATGCACCAATAGATCTTGGCCTTAATGCATGAAGCCAACCTTTAGCTTTATCTTTAAGAGTAAAAGGGAAGAATTTGAGTCTCACCACATCATCAGTCACATTAGCAAAGTGCATGGTGGTTATTACCTCATCAAACTCCTTAAGGTGTTGATAGGCACTTTCACTGTCTAATCTATGGAATTTAGGGAGAAGTTGGATCACTCCCTGTTTCAAATCCACATTCCCTGCATTTTGTGGAAAAACTATGCATGAGGGAGTGCTCGCTCTTGCTGGTTGCAAGAAATCACATAAAGTTCTTGGTCGGGGAACATTCTCAACCACATTCTCCCCCGTTTCAGTTTGGTTTTGGCCCAGATTAGGATTGGCCATCGGATTAGGTTGATTTGCAGCCATGGTTTTAGACAAAATTGGAGAGTTTAGATGTCTCCTAGCACGTGGCTCTCTATCAATTCCTTCAACTATTCCCCCTTCACTAATGAGTCGGTTATTGGAATCCCGAGCCTAATGTGGCATGCAAATCCAAAAAAATATGAAACGAAAAGAGAAACGAATTCTTCTTTCCCTTCTTTACTCTTCTCTAGGACCGAAGCACAAGGTGTCCTACAATGGCTAGGCCAGAAGCAAGGATAGAGATCGATTTCTCCTGGTCAATAGGGGTTCAAAGAACTCCCCACCCACTCTTTGAATCCTTTGAGAAAAAGTGCAGAAAAAGAAGAAAGAGGAGTAGAGGTGAGAAAAGAAATCTCTGAGCACAAGGTGATCCAAGACGACAGAGCCAACCAATAGGAATCCAGGTGGCACAAGGCCTACCTTTCAGAGATCCAAATGGAGTCTCCACCCACTCTACAAGAGATGAATATGATAGGAATGAATAGGAGAAGGAGAAGACTAAGGTTTAGAAAGATAGAACCTGATTCGGCACTTGAGATCCTTATATCTTCTTCAGCTTCCTAGAAATCCCTGCAAAAGGAAAATCAAATAAAACAGACTAAGTTAGTCCTAGAATCCTAAAAATCCTAAATAGATACTATTTTCAGAAATTTGTGAGAAACCGTCAAAGTCCCGGCAACGGCGCCAAAAACTTGTTCGCTTCCCCAAGTGTAGGGTTGCGATGTAGTAATAAACTCGGTAAGACCGAGGTCGATCCACAGGCACTTGTGTAGGAATTCACAAACACATCCAATAGTGTCTATTGAGAGCTAACAACCAGATTTTGTATGAGATTGATGTAAGTAACAACTTTGAACTAAATTGAAGGTAAACAATTATAAAAAGGCACTAAGGGTTCAAGGATCCACTTGTAGCAATCCTTGATGTTCAATCCGCTGTGGTTTTTCAATTTCTCAACTAGAATGGATGAGCATGCTCAATTGCATAGGTCAGTCCCAATTCCAATAAACTAAGTTCATAATCATGATCATCATAAGTCCTGTCACCAGACAAAGCTAGATCATAATTTGAACTTGAATCAAATAACATGTCCCATACATAATTCAGAAAACCAGAAAAGTAGAACTTTGGTAGGAAGTCCCCACATGAAGATCATAGTACTATAGCGTACTCCAATTCCTTGGATCATACAGGTCTAGACTAGCACACAATCATTAAGAACTTAAGTAATTCTCCCAAACATCCATGAGTCATCATAAGACTAAGAAAAACTACTTAGAACTTGTATTAACTTCAAACCATTGTTCATAATCATTAAAACCAATCTTAAAACCGACTAAAAACGAATTGAAACATCTTAGATCCACTACAAGCTTCACCTCTTAGCCCTAGCTAAGAGGTTTAGCTGCTCATGATCTAAGGAAACATGAAACAACTAGAAAATCATAAAAACAGCAAAACAAACTAGAAGGAGTTGTGGAACTCCGAAATTCACTTACGCCGCCTCCCGCCTTGCTCAAACTCTTCTAAGATACCCTAGGAACGATCCCTAGGTGTCCTTTTATAGTGGGGAGGCTCCGCAACCTCAGAATATTCGAGAATTTGCGTAAAACTTACGCACTGCGCAGAGAAATCCGGACCGAAAATAGAAAGTCCGCAACATTATGCATGGCCGACCGGTCGCACGACCAGTCTGGGTGACTGCCCGACCGGTCGCGACCGGTCTGGCTGGTCTTCTTATCAGTCCAGCAAGTTCAGCAAGCCTGGGAGAACTGACCGACCGGTCTGGACCGGTCGGACTGGGTTGGCCGACCGGTCACGACCGGTCGGTGTGCCTCATCAACATGTCCAGCGAGCTTTGGAGAAATTCCATCTTTTAATTTTTATTCAAGGACCGGTCGTACGACCGGTCTGAGGTGTGGATGACCGGTCGGACAACTGGTTGCAAATGGTCTAGAAACTTTCGCAGCAGGAGTCTTCTTTTGAGTGGTAGGACCGGTCGGACAACCAGTCCTGGCTGTAGACGACCGGTAGAACAACCGGTCGTGGGTGTCTTTTTTCTGTGTTCTTTCCTTCTCTCCTGTGCTTCTTTCTTCCACCCTTTCATGCTTAGTCTTGTGATCTTCAATGTATATAGAGTGCTCCTATTTAGTCTTGAATTAGTGAAATCTCCATCTTGTTCCTACAATCACAAATCATGCATTACATAAGTCCTTTAAACATGTAAACCGTGCCTAATGAGTGATGAATTGGGGTTGGAATATGCACAATTAAGAGCTCAACAGTAAGATATCTTGGAATGCTGAAATTGTGGGACAATCTTGTGTTGCATGTTGATCTCCGGCACAAATTTCACAAACAGTTTCAACGTCTTTTGAGTTGATCGTCTCTCCTTTCTTCAATTCTATGGCCTCGACTTTTCTTGTGAGGATAGCCACACGTGCACTTATATTATCATCTTCTGAGAGGACATAAATTCCTCCTTTTTCCTTTTGTTGGCTAGTCTTGGAATTTTTTGGTCTAGATGTATCCTAAGACTGTGCATTCTCGGCCAATTCATCCAAATAGTCCCATGCTTCCTCGGCTTCCTTATTCATGAACTCCCCATTACACATCATCTCTACAAATTGGCACATGGGTGAAGTCCCGGTCGGCCAACAGGTCGGCCCCCCTCTTGTGCTCTCTGGACTCTCCCTAGACCTCTACTAGACCGGTCTAGACCAATCGGCCAGCCATCTCGACCAGTCAAGATCGGTCGGCCAACAGGTAGTTAGTGTATTTCAGCAGGTTTCCAGCAAGCTTGCTTAGCAAGCTCCGAAAATCATGCACCGTGGGAGTCCTTACGCAATTCTGAAAGATGCTGAGGTGGTAGGGTCTCTCTACTATAAAAGGACACCTAGGGGTGGATCTAAAGGCATCATAGAAGGCTAAGGAAGTCGTGGGAGGTGAAGGAGATCGCTATGGAGCGTCTGCAACTCCTCCAAACTCAGTTTTTCTATGTTTTTCATAGTTTTTCCTTTGAGCTTTAGTTTAACCTATTAATGGTTGGCTAAACCTCTTAGCTAGGGCTAAGAGGTGAAGCTTTTAGTTGTTTGCAATGTTCAATTCAAATTAGTTCAAGTACTTTTTAGTTTTATGAAGAACACTTCTAGTTTAAGTTTGAAATAAAGTTAGTATTTTTAGTTAATCTTCTATCTCTTGTAATTGCTCTTACATGGGATGTTTTGATTACCGAGATTGCTTAATGGGGGTGTTGATTGATAAGATTTTGGGTTGTAGAGATCCTAGATTCATCATGATATGTTGGATGCTAGGGGATGTTACAAACTAAGTTTCCTAAGAGCTTATCTAGAACTAAACTAGAAGGGGTTTTTATCTTTTGATTTAATCTGAGATAGGTATTTATGTATTGATTTTGGTTCAATAGAAGTTTAATTCATGCTTCTAAATCAAGTCTAGTGACAAGGCTTGAGGAGGAATCATGAATGTGATCTTGCTTGTTTTGTGAAGGATTGGGTTGTGTAATTGAATACACCCAATGCCTTAGTTGATTATGAGAGGACCATATCTGTGGATGATCCATCTATATTAGATGCATTATGATGATTTAATTACTCTATATTCCGATTGGATAAGGATAGAACTCTGATTCCAATTGTGTTATTGGCTTGAATGGTTTGAATTGGCATTGTGAATGATTATTAGTGGATCATTGGTGCTCTAGTGTTTATTTCCTTGTTTTACTTCTTAAGTAGATAGATTTATGTTCTTAATTACCATCCATCATTACAAATCTGAATTTAGCCCATCCTAGTTATGAAACTTAGAATTGTTACGACAATCCCTTAGGATCAATCTTGGTCTTACCGAGAATTATTACTACATCGCAGCCTTGCACTTGAGGCGAGCGAACAGTCAACGCATACGATTTCTCAGACATGCAATTTGAATGACTTATTCGACGCGCTAGCTCTAGTGTGCCATGTTTTTAAGACTGGAAGTTTCCGATTTATCGGACGCGCTGGCTCCAACGCGTAGAGTTTTGGACCGTCGAATCATCCAATTTTTTAGACATGCTGGGGCCAATGCACATTGTTTTGGACTTTAGTTAAATTTCACTTATTTTAGAGATGCGCTAGGTCCAGTGCGCACGATCTACAAATTTGGCAAAAAATTAAATTTTGGTGGTTTGTTTGGTTTATCTTATGTGCTGGACCTGACGCGTACAGTCTTGAACTTAATGAAATTTTAGATACATGTGATGTACTGGATCTAACACATACGATTTCTGGACTTGGTAGACTTTCTAATTTATGTGACATGCTGGGTCTAGCGCGCACGCATTTCTGGACTTGATAAATTCTGAACTTTAACTGATTTAATTGATGTGCTAGAGTCCAATGTGCATGATTAATCAATGCGTCTTTGTCCAGTACTCACAATGTTCGGATTTAGTGAAATCATGAATTTTGGAGTGTGTTGGGGCCTAAATTGTATAATTTGGATCATTGCACTTGCACTTTGGTTCAATGGGTCCTTCCCCATGATATTAGGGTTTGTTATTTTGAGGCGCATGGGGGTCCAACACTCTCCCTTTGAACTTTGACACATGCATGGTTCTCGTTTTAAGGAAATGTCGGGCCCCATATACCTGAAATTCCTGGGTCACGCTGAATTGGATGCGACGTTTTCTTTTAGCTTAAGTTATGTAGGGTTTAGGCATACCTGAATATGCTCTTTTCTGGTGCTTGCATTTTATTTGAAATTTTGCCGTGCTTGTGTAGATACTCATGGCTGGTGGCTCTTCCAAAGCTGGCTCTTCGAAGGCTGGTCCTTCAGGTTCTAAAAGGACCTCTCGTAAATGCAAGCGAACTTCGCCTAAGAAGGTGGCATTACCATCCAATCAAAACCCTCAGTGGTTCCATCTGCCGGAAACGTTAAACTTTTATGAGCGTATCTTGACATTACCGAAGGATATACAAGGAAGTTTCTTTGCGACAGAGCTTTGCCAACTTCTTCGGATAAAGGTACACAAGAAGAATGGGATGCTTTTGTATGCTCCAATGGCTAGTTTCTGTACTGATGAGATCGTAGGGTCCGAAGAGGGTGAGGCGAGCTCATTTGTTCCCGTCCAATCTGTCAAGCATGGATGCCTGAGGACAACTGGTAAAAGTGCTAAGCAATTGTATATGGAGAAACAGGCCAAATAGAAGTCCGACAAGATGAAGATCGTCTCGTCCTTCGTCAAGCTGGTAGTATCAGCTCTTGTGATCCAAAATCCCTATACAAAGCAGTATATCCGGTTCCCAAAGAGTTTTCAACGGTATCGCTCTCTTCCAAACATCGAGCCCTCCAACATGTGTCATGCTAATTATTTCTACAACATTGCTTCCTGGACTTCTATCCTTGATATATTTCTCAATTGTGCTGTATTAGAGAATGACACCTTACAATCTGTCCTTGGTGAGAAGGACATGATCTTTCTGGAACCGAATCACGACCCGCATCAGCCTTTCCCAACCCATTACTTTGAGACTCTTCATCAGAGGTTCCGTCCCTTGTCAGATACAGAGATTTGGCCAACGGGTGGATTCTGAACCCGAGGGCATCTGAGTCCTCATCCTGGTTATGAAGCTTGGGAAAATCGAATCTTAGAGCAACACGAGGAAACATTAAGACAAGTGGGTCTCCTTAGGGCGATTCAGGCGACATCGAGTTGTTTTTATCATGAGTTGTAGGTTTATAAGGGGTTAATGAATTACTTGAGTTCTATTACTAACTCCTTTCATTTGCCATGTGGGGAGATGATCATATCGCTCTAGGATCTGTACCAGATAGCGGGTCTCCCCATTCGCGGGAGAATTTACGATGAGTGGACCCCCAATGATGATGAATTGTTAAGGAAGAAGAAGGGTGTAGGCGAGAGTTTTTATTCTGAAGCATGCTATGAGTTATTCGCGGAGCTTCCGCAATTTTTTGTCCCAAGGACAAATTATCATTCAAAGATTAGCTGATTTATTTCATCCATGGTTTAAAGTGAGTTTCTTGTCTTGAGTTGTGCATTTGTACTTCATTCCATCCTCTTTTATTAATGGTTCTTTTCCTCTTTCAGCTTCGATTATGCACTTTATGACGACGGTCGTGGGGACAAGCAGTCTTTGGAGGCTAAAATGAAGGTAAGATTCCCGAGACTGAACAAACTATCCCCCACATGTGAGCTAGCTGGCTTCTTGGCATATTGGTTACGCTGCATAGCCTTGCCGAGTTCTAAGAAAGCAGACAGTGTAAGGGTATCTTGTTTAGCTGTTGCCGGGAGTCTGGCCAATGGTCACCGTTACGCAATAGCCCCGGTGGTTTTATCCTCTATCTACCGAGATTTTGGCTGCATCATCAGTAACAAAAGTTGTGCTTCTTTCAGACTGAACTCATCTTTCTGCGGTGTTCGCTTCCCCAAGTGTAGGGCTGCGATGTAGTAATAATCTCGGTAAGACCGAGGTCGATCCACAGGGACTTATGTGGGATGTCACAAACTCATCCACAAGTTTCTATTGAAGCTAACAATCAAAGTTTGAATAGAATGTGTGTGATTAACAGTTTTAGCTAAATTGAATGTAAACAATTATAAGAAGGCACTAGGGATTCGAGGATTCACTTGTAGCAATCCTCGATGTTCAATCCGCTGTGGTTTCCCATTCTCTCAACTAGAATCACCAGTCAGGTCTATCTAGTCGGATGATAGAACTGTTAAACCAGAAGTCTGTAACATGTAAGTTCTGTGCATAAAGTTCACTCAACTCTAGGCTGATCTGAGCATGCTCATTGCATAGGTCATTCACCTTTTCTATAGGTCCAATTCCCAATCATAACCATCCTCAAGTCTTCTCACAAGACAAGGCTAGATCATGATTTGAACTGGATTCAAATTATATGCACAGTCCATACATATTTCAGATAATCAACCAAAACTAGAACTTTGGCATGAAGTCCCTTTATGAAGAGCTTGGTACTAGAGCGCACTCCAATTCCTCGGATCATACAGGTCTAGACCGTTGCAAACAAATTAAGAAGATAAGTAATTCATCCAAACATCCATGAGTCATCACAAGACTAAGAGAAATTACTTAAAAACTTGTATAAACTTCAAACCTTAGTTCATAATCATAAATTCCAAAGTGAAAACCACTTAACTACGAATTAAAACATCTTGGATACACTACAAGCTTCACCTCTTAGCCCTAGCTAAGAGGTTTAGCTGCTCATGATCCAAGGAAACATGAAACAACTCTTAAAAAAAACATGAAAACAGCAAAGCAAACCAAAAGGAGTTGTGAAACTCCAATCTTCACTTCCACAGCCTCCAACCTCGCTTGAACCCTTCTAGGATGCCCTAGGAACGATCCCTAGGTGTCCTTTTATAGTCTGGAAGCTCCACAACTTCGGAAGAATCGAGAACTTGCGTAACACTTACGCAGCGCAGAGAAAATCGGACTGAATTTGGAAGTTTCTAAGTCCACACGCACAGCCGACCGGTCATGACCGGTCGGCCTCAATGGACAGCCATTCCAGCAAGCATGGCCGACCGGTCATGACCGGTCGGGCTTGTCCAACCTTGGTCCAGCAACCATGTCCGACCGGTCAAGACCGGTCGGACGTCTTCAGCGCAGCTCCAGCAGGTATGGCCGACCGGTCAAGACCGGTCGGCCTAGTTTAGTATGGTTCCAGTGCACCTGGCTAACCGGTCCAGACCGGTCAGGCTCTCTTGGCCGACCGGTCACGACCGGTCAGCCCTCTTTCTTCTTGTATTTTTCCTTTCTTTCTTCCTTCTGCTTTCTTTTCTTCTTTAGTTCTTTCTTTCTTTATTAGAATAGTTCCAAATGAGCTCATTATATCTTCAATTGAGTAGAGTCCACCCTCAATCCTGTAGTCACACAACATGCATTGAATTAGCTTCCAAACCATACAAACCTTGCACAATGAGTGATGAATTGGGGTTAGAATATGCATAATTAAGAGCTCAACACACCCCCCAACCAGCATTTTGCTAGTCCCGAGCAAAACATGCGTGAAGCTAATCTCATTCTTCGAAACTCAACTCTCTTTCAGAAACCATCCTTTTATACATTCCAAGGTTCATAAGCGTAAGATTCAGAAACATTAGGCAACAGAGGTTGAAACCGTAAACTCTCAAAACATAATACGCATTCATATGAAATTCCCGCTGATTGGTTGATAAATAGAAAGATTTGAACAAATCTAACCTAGTGTGGGTCGTGAAAATTCATCTCATGAGTTTCTAGGATTATCTTCTTCATAGATCAAGTAGACTATAGAACTCAAGGTCCATAGAGCCACATCAAGCCAATGACAGGGATTTGCCTTACCGTCCTTCCGACGACTTTCACACTACGTCCCATTTCCGGCTTTGGTTACGGATAGACCATCCCCCGGTTGGTAGTAGGTAGCCCTAATCGGAATTCTCCACCGTTTTTCCACATTCCCAATTTCATCCTTCCTTTTCCTTTTTCTTTTTAAATTAGATAGGATTTTTAGAAATCCATATCTTTCATTATTTTCCCATGGACAAGGATGGACAAAGTACCCCGGCCTGATTTCTCAATACCTTAATTCAAAGTCTAACTCATCCCTAAATCTCATAATCCCTTCAACTCATGAAAATCGTGTAATGTGAACTAGGTGTAAAAGTGTTCAGATTTTCTATCAATCACAAAAATAGGGGAGTTCTCATATAAAACCATTATACAATGAGAGATTCCAGACATCCAGCCTTATACACTTCATATCTCCTCCTCTTATGCTCATATCAACTCGAATGCATAGAACCAATGTTTTCCAAAAGAGTTTCGAATTTTTGAAAAAAATCGAAAAATTTCCACATAATTGCTTGAGATGTTGCAAAATGCTGGATTCATCCAAGCGGTCCTACACCCCCCAACCAAATCGTGCATTGTCCTCAATGTAAAAGATGCGCAATGAGCAAAACATGAGAGCAATTTGAAAATAAAAGGGAGTGAGGAATGATATTACCTGAGAGAGTGAACATTGGAAATCTTCCTCCTTCTAACAAACCTATGAAAACGAAAACAAAAGCAGCAAAGTCCTAATCCTAACTACTCTATACCTCCATCAGACTAGGAGATCAATCATCCTGATACACAGGATCATTCAGGGGTAAGGACATACCTTCTGAAGGAAAATTCTCAAAGAACGGCTTTAATCGCTGCCCATTTGCTTTGAAAATGTTGCCGTTCCTCGGATTCAACAGCTCGACAGTCCCATACGGATAGACAGTTTGCACAATGTAGGGACCGGTCCATCGAGATTTTAGTTTTCCCGGAAATAGATGTAAGCGAGAATTATACATAAGGACTTTTTGGTTGATTGTGAATGTCTTGCGAAGAATATTCTTATCATGGAATATCTTTGTCTTGTCCTTGTAAATTCTCGCATTCTCATAAGCGTCATTCCGGATTTCTGCAAGTTCATTCAATTGTAGTTTGCGTAACGAGCTTGCCTTGTCAGAATTGAAATTCATCTTCTTAATAGCCCAATATGCCTTATGTTCCAATTCCACAGGTAGGTGACAAGCCTTCCCATAGACAAGTCTATAGGGAGACATTCCAATAGGGGTTTTAAAGGCAGTACGGTAAGCCCAAAGCGCATCGGTAAGTCGAAGTGACCAATCCTTGCGATCGGGATTCACCGTTTTCTCCAAAATGTGTTTAATTTCCCTATTGGATATCTCAGCTTGTCCACTAGTTTGTGGGTGATAGGGAGTGCTCACTTTGTGTGTAACGCCATATTTCTTCATTAAGGCTGCAAAAGGGCGATTGCAAAAGTGAGACCCTCCATCACTTATGATGACTCGAGGTGTTCCAAACCGGGAAAGAATATTTTCTTTTAAAAATCGAATGACCGTTTTATGGTCATTATTCCGGCAAGGAATGGCCTCGACCCATTTGGAGACATAATCAACAGCAAGTAAGATGTATAAATTTCCAAAAGAAGATGGGAATGGGCCCATGAAATCGATGCCCCAACAATCAAAAATTTCGATAATTAAAATGGGATTAAGTGGCATCATATTTCTACGGGAGATTCCTCCTAGTTTCTGACAAGGTTCACATGCTTTGCAAAACTCATGTGTGTCTTTGAACATGGTGGGCCAATAAAACCCACATTGCAGAATTTTTGCTGTGGTCTTTTTGGCTGAAAAATGGCCACCACATGCTTGAGAATGACAGAAGGAGATGATACTTTGTTGCTCATTATCTGGGACACATCTCCTTATGATTTGGTCGGGACAATACTTGAACAAGTATGGGTCGTCCCATAGAAATTTCCGTACCTCTGAGAAGAATCTATCCTTATCTTGCTTTTTCCAATATGTAGGAATTGTACCTGTAGCAAGATAATTAGCAATGTCCGCATACCATGGCAATTGGGAAACAGCAAAAAGTTGTTCATCAGGAAACATGTCATTGATTGCAGTCGTTTCAGGGGAATCAGTGAGGACAAGTCGAGAGAGGTGGTCAGCTACTACATTCTCTACTCCTTTCTTATCACGTATTTCTAAGTCGAATTCTTGGAGTAGGAGGATCCATCTTAATAACCGTGGTTTAGCATCCTTCTTAGAGAGAAGATACTTAAGCGCGGCATGGTCGGTGAATACGATGATCTTGGATCCAATCAAGTAGGATCTAAACTTTTCCAAGGCAAAAACTACTGCTAAAAGTTCCTTTTCAGTAGTGGTGTAGTTTGCCTGGGCTGAGTTTAGGGTTCTACTTGCATAGTAGATAACACATGGCTTTTTATCTTTTCTTTGGCCTAACACGGCCCCAATAGCATAGTCGCTAGCATCGCACATAATCTCAAAAGGAAGGCTCCAATCAGGTGGTTGCATTATTGGGGCGCATGTCAACATGCCTTTAAGGGTGGTAAAGGCCTTTTGACATTCTTCACTCCACTCAAATGAATTTTCCTTTTGAAGTAGGTTGCATAAAGGACGAGAGAGTGAACTGAAATCCTTTATGAACCGTCTATAAAATCCTGCGTGTCCTAAAAAGGACCGCATATCTCGTATGCTTTTGGGTGGTGGGAGGTTAGAGATAAGATCAATTTTCGCCTTGTCCACCTCAATTCCATTTTGTGAAACAATGTGACCAAGTACAATTCCCTTTTGAACCATGAAGTGACACTTTTCCCAATTGAGTACAAGGTTCTTTTCTTCACATCTTTTTAGCACAGATTTCAAGTGTTTGAGGCACTCATCAAAGTTACAACCAAATACAGAAAAATCATCCATGAAGACTTCAAGAATGGTCCCCACCATGTCAGAAAAGATGCTCATCATGCAACGCTGAAAGGTGGCAGGGGGCATTACATAGTCCAAACGGCATTCGTCGATAGGCGAAAGTACCGAATGGACATGTGAATGTAGTCTTTTCTTGATCTTCACGGGCAATTTCTATTTGGTTGTACCCTGAATAGCCATCAAGAAAGCAAAAGTGGGAATGACCCGCCAACCGTTCTAAAATCTGATCAACAAACGGTAGGGGGAAGTGGTCTTTCCTCGTGACAGTGTTTAGCTTCCTGTAGTCAATGCACATTCTCCAACCGGTAGTGACTCTAGTTGGTACGAGTTCATTATTGGCATTGGCTATGATGGTTATTCCGGATTTCTTTGGCACCACTTGAGTTGGGCTCACCCATTGGCTATCAGATATTGGGTAAATGATACCTACATCCAATAGTTTCACCACTTCGGCCTTAACCACATCCTTCATATTTGGATTTAGTCGTCTTTGTGGTTGCCGGGATGTCTTTGCATTTTCCTCAAGATGTATGCGGTGAGTGCAAATCAGTGGGTCTATGCCTTTGAGATCCGCAATTGTCCATCCGATGGCACTCTTGTGCTCTAATAGAGTGGCTATTAGCCTACTCTCTTGTTCCTCATCCAAGTGGGAAGAAATCACCACTGGA
This sequence comes from Liriodendron chinense, assembly GCA_003013855.2. Classification (NCBI taxonomy): domain Eukaryota; kingdom Viridiplantae; phylum Streptophyta; class Magnoliopsida; order Magnoliales; family Magnoliaceae; genus Liriodendron; species Liriodendron chinense. Next base: position 5,583,616 of record ML058515.1, on the reverse strand, counting down.
TATGTCTCATCTCGACCTAAATAGACATATTTTAGCTCACTTGGCAATGGTTTTAGGTCGAGTTTTGGTGCCTTAATGTTGGATGGGAGGGCCTTGTTCTCATTTATAGGCAAAGGTTCAATTGGGGCCCTCCATCTTTTATTTTCACGCACCAGCATCATATCTAGAATGGCATCCATCTCTTGTGTTGTATTATCATTCATATCATGGAGATGGGCCACACATGCCTCTAAAGGGTCGGAAAATAGTGACAAGGGGATTGTATCTTCCACGAATGATTCGATCATGTTTAGTTCGTGGATATCATCATCAACTTCCCGCGGTTGTTTGCATAACTCAAATATATTAAGCTCAAGAGTCATATTTCCAAAGGACATTTGTACCAGTCCGTTTCTACAATTGATAATGGCGTTTGAGGTAGCTAGAAACGGCCTTCCAAGTATGACAGGAATTTGAGTACCGGTGCCTATCACGGGATGTGTGTCCAAGACAATAAAATCTACTGGATAGTAGAATTTATCAACTTGAACTAGAACATCCTCTACCATTCCTCTCGGTATCCGGATGGATCTATCAGCAAGTTGGAGTGTGGTTTTGGTGGGTTTCAATTCACCTAACCCAAGTTGTTCGTAGACCGAGTATGGAATGAGATTCACACTTGCCCCCAAGTCGAGTAGGGCTTGTTTAATCTGGTAGTCTCCTATGATGCATGATATGGTTGGACTACCCGGATCTTTGTATTTTTGGGGCACCTCTTGTTTGATGATGGCACTCAAATTCTCAGCCAAAAGCACTTTGTTGTGAACATTATGTTTCCTTTTGATTGTACACAATTCCTTTAAAAATTTGGCATAAGATGGTATTTGTTTTATTGCATCCAACAGCGGAATGTTGATCTTCACCTGCTTGAAAACTTCCAGAATCTCTAGATTTTTATCTAAAGGTTTAGGTGAAATCAACCTTTGTGGAAATGGGGCAACCGGCTTGTATTGTCTTTCCGATTCTTTCTCTTGTGGAATATTGTTTGGGCTATCATCCTCTTTGGGAATTTCCGGATCCTTAGGCTTGGGGGCCTTCACTGGATTGGATTTATCAATTTCTTTCCCACTTCTCAAAGTGGTGATAGCTTGGACATGTTCCGTATGGTGGGAGGATGAGCTTGCATCTTGTATCTCATATTGGGTCCTTGGATTAGGAAGAGGTTGGGCAGGGAGTGTACCCTTCTCTCTAACACTAAGGTGAGCTTCAACTCTAGCCAAAGATGTTTTCAATTCATTGATGGCTTGGTTTGAGTTTTGATTGAATTTCAATTGCTCTTGCATGAACCCATCTATTTTTAGAGAGTTTGTCTTGTTTTGCTCATTCTGGACTGATACAAATGCACCCAACATCTCTTCTAGTGATACTTTTGGAATGTTGTTTGCATTTGCATTGGGCCCATTCTTCCAACTGAAGTTGGGATGGTTCTTCCAATTAGGATTATACGTGTTTGAGTTTGGAGCACCATATTGCTGCTGATAACTGTTTATGGCATTTGTTTGTTCCTGTAAAATGCCTTGGACTGCTGAAATTGTGGGACAATCGGGTGTAGTATGTTGATTTCCAGCACAAATTCCACAAACAGTTTCAACCTCAGTGGAGTTGATTGTTTCCCCTTTTCTTAATTCCATGGCTTCGACCTTTCTTGTAAGGCTAGCCAACCGTGCACTTATGCTATCTTCTTCTGATAGGACATACATTCCTCCCTTTTCCTTTTGTTGGCCAATCTTGGAATTTGTTGGTTTAGGTGTGTCCCAAGATTGTGCACTTTCAGCCAATTCTTCCAGATAATCCCATGCTTCATCAGCTTCCTTATTCATGAACTCCCCATTACACATCATCTCTATAAATTGGCGCATGGATGGAATCAGTCCTTCATAGAAAAAACTTATAATCCGCCAATTTTCATAGCCATGATGTGGGCATGCATTTAATAGGTCCTTGAATCTCTCCCAACATTGGGAAAAGGTTTCATCCTCCTTTTGGGCAAAGTTCATGATAAGGCGCTTAAGCATGTTCGTTTTGTGAGTAGGGAAGAATTTTTTTATAAATTCTCTGTGCATATCGTTCCATGACCCGATTGATCTTGGCCTTAATGCATACAGCCAACCCTTGGCTTTATCCTTAAGAGTGAAAGGGAAGAATTTAAGTCTTACTACATCTTCAGTCACATTTGCAAAGTGCATGGTGGTGATTACCTCATCAAACTCCCTAAAGTGTTGATAGGCACTTTCACTGTCTAAACCATGGAATTTAGGGAGAAGATTGATCACTCCCGGTTTCAAATCCACATTCCCTGCATTTGGTGGAAATACTATGCATGAGGGAGTGCTTGTTCTTGCAGGTTGCAAGAAATCACGTAAAGTCCTAGGTCGGGGAACATTCTCAACCACATTCTCCCCTGTTTCGGTTTGATTTTGAACCGGGTTAGGTTGATTTGTAGCCATACTTTCAGATAAAATTGGAGAATTTAGATGTCTCCTAGCACGTGGCTCTCTATCAATCCCTTCTACTATCCCCCCTTCACTTATGAGTCGGTTATTGGAATCCCGAGCCCAATGTGGCATGCAAAATCAAAAATAAGAAACAAAAGAAAGTAAAAAGAATTCTTCCTTCTTTTTCTTTACTCTTCTCTAGGACCGAAGCACAAGGTGTCTTGCAATGGGAAGGCCAAAAACAAAGATAGAGACCGATTTCTCCTGGTCAATAGGGGTTCAGAGAACACCCCACCCACTCTTTGAATCTTTTGAGAAAAGACACAGAAAAAGGAGAAAGAGGAGTAGAGATGAGAAAAGAAATCCCTGAGCACAAGGTGATCCAAGACGGCAGAGCCGACCAATAGGAATCCAGGTGGCAAAAAGGCCGACCTTTCAGAGATCCAAAAGGAGTCTCCACCCACTCTACAAGAGATGAATAAAATAAGAATGACTATGAGAAGGAGAAGAGTAAGGTTTTAGAAGGATAGAACCTGATTCGCACTTGAAATCCTTGAATCTTCTCCAGCTTCCTAGAAATCCTTGAAAAAAATCAAATAAACAAACTAAGTTAGTTCTAATAATCTAAAAGAGTCCTAAATAGATACTAATTTCAGAAATTTGTGAAAACCGTCAAGGTCCCCGGCAACGGCGCCAAAAACTTGTTCGCTTCCCCAAGTGTAGGGCTGCGATGTAGTAATAATCTCGGTAAGACCGAGGTCGATCCACAGGGACTTATGTGGGATGTCACAAACTCATCCACAAGTTTCTATTGAAGCTAACAATCAAAGTTTGAATAGAATGTGTGTGATTAACAGTTTTAGCTAAATTGAATGTAAACAATTATAAGAAGGCACTAGGGATTCGAGGATTCACTTGTAGCAATCCTCGATGTTCAATCCGCTGTGGTTTCCCATTCTCTCAACTAGAATCACCAGTCAGGTCTATCTAGTCGGATGATAGAACTGTTAAACCAGAAGTCTGTAACATGTAAGTTCTGTGCATAAAGTTCACTCAACTCTAGGCTGATCTGAGCATGCTCATTGCATAGGTCATTCACCTTTTCTATAGGTCCAATTCCCAATCATAACCATCCTCAAGTCTTCTCACAAGACAAGGCTAGATCATGATTTGAACTGGATTCAAATTATATGCACAGTCCATACATATTTCAGATAATCAACCAAAACTAGAACTTTGGCATGAAGTCCCTTTATGAAGAGCTTGGTACTAGAGCGCACTCCAATTCCTCGGATCATACAGGTCTAGACCGTTGCAAACAAATTAAGAAGATAAGTAATTCATCCAAACATCCATGAGTCATCACAAGACTAAGAGAAATTACTTAAAAACTTGTATAAACTTCAAACCTTAGTTCATAATCATAAATTCCAAAGTGAAAACCACTTAACTACGAATTAAAACATCTTGGATACACTACAAGCTTCACCTCTTAGCCCTAGCTAAGAGGTTTAGCTGCTCATGATCCAAGGAAACATGAAACAACTCTTAAAAAAACATGAAAACAGCAAAGCAAACCAAAAGGAGTTGTGAAACTCCAATCTTCACTTCCACAGCCTCCAACCTCGCTTGAACCCTTCTAGGATGCCCTAGGAACGATCCCTAGGTGTCCTTTTATAGTCTGGAAGCTCCACAACTTCGGAAGAATCGAGAACTTGCGTAACACTTACGCAGCGCAGAGAAAATCGGACTGAATTTGGAAGTTTCTAAGTCCACACGCACAGCCGACCGGTCATGACCGGTCGGCCTCAATGGACAGCCATTCCAGCAAGCATGGCCGACCGGTCATGACCGGTCGGGCTTGTCCAACCTTGGTCCAGCAACCATGTCCGACCGGTCAAGACCGGTCGGACGTCTTCAGCGCAGCTCCAGCAGGTATGGCCGACCGGTCAAGACCGGTCGGCCTAGTTTAGTATGGTTCCAGTGCACCTGGCTAACCGGTCCAGACCGGTCAGGCTCTCTTGGCCGACCGGTCACGACCGGTCAGCCCTCTTTCTTCTTGTATTTTTCCTTTCTTTCTTCCTTCTGCTTTCTTTTCTTCTTTAGTTCTTTCTTTCTTTATTAGAATAGTTCCAAATGAGCTCATTATATCTTCAATTGAGTAGAGTCCACCCTCAATCCTGTAGTCACACAACATGCATTGAATTAGCTTCCAAACCATACAAACCTTGCACAATGAGTGATGAATTGGGGTTAGAATATGCATAATTAAGAGCTCAACATGCGGGTGGCATTATTTTTCTGGATGGCTCGGAATATATTTTCCTTGGGTGTATGGCATGAAACTCAAGGATTACATTTGGAGAGGGTCGGTCCCACTACATGCCTTTCAGAAGTGGAAGATGAATAATGGGAACTTAGCAACTGTCGAGGTGAAGATTGCTCGCTGCGATAACGTTGATTTCTTCCTTTTCTCAGGGACCAATAGTGAGGATCTGGTGCTGCTTGATGATGATGATAGTCTTAGCTCCTATGAACATTCATTCCTGATATCGATCCATCCGGGTTCAATTCCTTTGAGGGAGGGGGCTGGTTTTGGAGGGAGCCATACTATCCAGACAGGTTCGCTCGACAATTCGGTTATGACCAAGGGGTACTTGAGACCTTCGAGCCAGTAACATGTGAGCAGCGAGCATATGGCATAAGACCGATCCACTGGAAGTGGATGTGCCGGCAACACTTGCTTACCAGATCAGGTTGCTCTTTCATCATTCCAAGCACGGAGTGTATCCTCGACGCTACGTATGGTTGGATGAGGTTGTGGGCTCACCAATACTCCTTAGTCCGAAATAACTTGCACGTAACTGTTCGCTTCCCCAAGTGTAGGGTTGGGATGTAGTAATAAACTTGGTAAGACCGAGGTCGATCCACAGGGAATTATGTAGGAATTCACAAACACATCCAATAGTTTCTATTGATAAGCTAACAATCAGGTTTTTTGTATGAGATTGAAGTAAGTAACAACTTTAAACTAAATTGAAGGTAAATAATTCTAAAAAGGCACTAGGGGTTCAAGGATCCACTTGTAGCAATCCTTGATGTTCAATCCGCTGTGGTTTCTCACTTTCTCAACTAGAATCGATATTAAGATCTATCTACTCGGATGATAGAGCTGTTAAACTAAACAATCTGTCATATGTAAGTCCAATGCATAGGATTCACTCAATGTAAGCTAAGCTGAGCATGCTCAATTGCATAGGTCAGTCCCAATTTCAAAAGGCTCAGTTCACAATCATAACCATCCTCGAGTCCTGTCACAAGACAAGGCTAGATCATGATTTGAATATGATTCAAATCACATGCACAGTCCCTTACATAATTCAGAAAATCAGAAAAATAGAACTTTGGTAGGAAGTTCCCACATGAAGATCATAGTACTAGAGCGTACTCCAATTCCTCGGATCATACAGGTCTAGACTGATACAAACCAATTAAGAATTTAAGTAATTTTCCCAAACATCCATGAGTCATCATAAGACTAAGAAAAACTACTTAAAACTTGTATAAACTTCAAACCATTGTTCATAAACATGAATTCCAAACTTAAAACCAACTTAGAATGAATTAAAACATCTTAGATCGACTACAAGCTTCACCTCTTAGCCTTAGCTAAGAGGTTTAGCTGCTCATGATCCAAGGAAACATGAAACAACAAAAAAAACTCATAAAAACAGTAAAACAAACTAGAAGGAGTTGTGGAACTCCGAAATCCACTTCCGCCACCTCCAACCTTGTTTAAACCCTTCTAAGATACCCTAGGAACGATCCCTAGGTGTCCTTTTATAGTGGGGAGGCTCCGCAACTTCAGAATTCTCCAGACTCTGCGTAAGCTTTCGCAGTGCGCAGAGATTTTCGGTGTCAGAAATAGAAAGTCCGTATCTTACGCACGTCCGACCGGTCGTACGGCCGATCTGAGTAACTGGCCGACCGGTCGTGCCTCACTGGGAAAACAGTCCAGCTAGCTCTAGAAGAAGAAAACTCTCTGGCCGACCGGTCAAGACCGGTCGGACTGAGCTAGCCGACCGGTCACAACCGGTCGTGCCTGTGTTTGGCCGAAGTCCAGTGTGCTTAGCATGAATGGGAAGCTGGCCGACCGGTCGCACGACCAGTCTGACCTTCTTGGCCGACCGGTCTGGACCGGTCTAGGCCTTTTTTTCTTCACTTCTTTCTTCTTTTCTTGTTTCCTTGCTTCCTTCTTTCTTTGGTCCTCCTTGATCTTCAATCAAATGGTTCTAAATGGGCCCTTTTTATCTTCAATTAGGCGGAGTCCACTCTCAATCCTGAAATCACAAAACATGTATTCAATTAGTCTTCAAATCATGAAAATCTCACACAATGAGTGATGAATTGGGGTTAGAATATGCACAATTAAGAGCTCAACACACCCCCCAACCAGCATTTTGCTAGTCCCGAGCAAAACATGCGTGAAACCAATTCCATTCTCCAAACCTCAACTCTCCCTTAGAAACCATTCTTCTATATATTCCAAGATACATAAGTGTAAGAGTTAGAAATATTAGGCGACAGAAGTTGAAACCATAAACCCTCACGACATGATAAGCATTCATATGAAATTCCCGTTGATTGGTTGATAAATAGAAGAACTTGAATAAATTCAATCTAGTGTGGATAGTGAAAATTCGTCTCATGAGTTTTTAGGATTATCTTCTTCATAGATCAACCAGACTATAGATCTCAAGGTACATAGAGCCACATCAAGCCAATGACAGGAATTTGCCTTACCGTTCTTCCGACGACTTTCACACTACGTCCCATTACCGACTTTGGTTACGGGTAGACCATCCCCCGGTTGGTAGTAGGTAGCCCTAATCGGAATTTTCCACCATTTTTCCAGCATTCCCAATTTCATCCTTCCTTTTCCTTTTTCTTTTAAATTAGATAGGATTTTTAGAAATCCATATCTTTTGTTATTTTCCCATGGACAAGGATGGACAAAGTACCCCGGCTTGGTTTCTCAACATCTTAATTCAAAGTTTAGCTAATCCATGAATGACATAATCCCTTCAACCCATGAAAGTCGTGTAATGTGAACTAGGTATAAAAGTGTTCAAATTTTCTATCAATCACATAAATATGGGAATTCACATATAAAACCATTATGCAAGAGAAGATCAAGATTAACAACTTCATACACTTCATATATCCTCCTCTTATGCTCGTATCATCTTGAGTGTATAGAACCAAAGCTTTCCAAAAGAGTTTTGAATTTTTGAAAAATTGAAAATTTTCTACATAGTTGCTCGAAATGTTACAAAACGCTGGATTCATCCAAGTGATCCTACACCCCCCAACCAAATCTTGCATTGTCCTCAATGTAAAAGATGTGCAAGAAACAAAACATGAGAACAATGTGAACCTAAAAGGGAGTGAGGAATGAGAGTACCTGAAAAGTGAACAGTGGAATTCTTCCTCCTTCTAATCAACCTAAGCAAAAGCAAATAAAAGCATCAAAATCCTAATCCTAACTACTCTATACCTCCATCAGACTATGAGATCAATCATCCTGATAGGTATGGACATACCTTCTGAAGGAAATTTCTCAAAGAACGGCTTTAATCGCTGCCCATTCGCCTTAAAAATGTTGCCGTTCCTTGGATTTAACAGCTCGACAGTCCCATATGGATAGACATTTTTCACAATGTAGGGACTGGTCCATCTAGATCTCAATTTTCCCGGAAATAGATGTAGGCGAGAATTATACATGAGGACTTTTTGATTGATCGTGAATGTCTTGCGAAGAATATTCTTATCATGGAATATCTTCATCTTGTCCTTGTAAATTCTCGCATTCTCATATGCTTCGTTCCGGATTTCTGCAAGTTCATTCAATTGTAGTTTGCGCAACGAGCTTGCCTTGTCAGAATTGAAATTCATATTCTTAATTGCCCAATATGCCCTATGTTCCAACTCTATAGGCAAGTGACAAGCCTTCCCATAGACAAGTCTATAGGGAGACATTCCAATAGGGGTTTTAAAAGCGGTACGGTAAGCCCAAAGCGCATCGGTAAGCCGAAGTGACCAATCCTTACGATTGGGGTTCACCGTTTTCTCTAAAATGTGTTTAATCTCCCTATTGGATATCTTAGCTTGTCCACTAGTTTGTGGGTGATAGGGAGTGCTCACTTTGTGTGTTACGCCATATTTCTTCATTAAGGTTTCAAAATGGCGATTGCAAAAGTGAGACCCTCCATCACTTATGATGACTCGAGGTGTTCCAAACAGGGAAAGAATATTCTCTTTTAAGAAGCGAATGACCGTTTTATGGTCATTATTCCGGCAAGGGATGGCCTCGACCCATTTGGAAACATAATCAACGGCAAGCCAGATGTATACGTTTCCAAAAGAAGATGGGAATGGGCCCATGAAATTGATGCCCCAATAATAAAAAATTTTAATTATTAAGATGGGATTGATTGGCATCATATTTCTACGGGAAATTTGTAAGACTCGTACCCTTATTTGCCCTCCGTACACTTAATTTTCGGTGCCGGTACGTCCTGAATTGACCAGATTAGAGAGCCTTGATCGCGACCCTGTTTTAGTATCGCATCGACCGACGACCTATGCCCCGGCGGCACGCCCCATTGCTATACCCGGTGTGAAAGTTATGATCAATCGCGTAATCCGAGGTGGGCCGCGCAACCTGCGTGTGTCGTGGGCCCCACTTGCACAAATTCCAAGATCATGTCAAATCAATCAAATCCATCACCATCACCTCACCCATACCCCTCTCATTACCCCTACTCTACATACCCCATACCCCTCATCCCTCTCTCACCTCCCAAAGTCAACTCTACCCATACCCCCATACCCCTCTCCCATGCTAGCCATTATCACCCCCCCATGATTCCTTCTCTCTCTTCCCCCCCATACAAGTGCATACGTAGGGGGAGAGGAGGGTTCTCATTTCCATATTGCTAGAGGAGAGAGAAAGAGAGAGATTTGAGAGAGAGAAGAGAGAGAAGTAGAGAGAGATTTGAGTGATCAAGAGAGAGAAAGAGAGAGATTAGAGAGATTGAGGGTGGAGATCAAGCTTGGAGGGCCCCAATCACCGTCCGGATCGTCCGATCGTCAACCCGATCCAATCCAACCGTCCATCCTTCGAGGTGAGTGCAAGGGACATAAACCCCCCCCCCCCCCCCCCCAATTTTTTCTTAATTTACTTTCTTTTTCTTTGGTTTCTTTTGGGCCCACCTTGTGGTGGACAGTTAGATTAATGGACTAGATCATCCATAAATGGGCCCACCTACCTGAAATAAAATAATAATAATAATAATAGTAATATTAAAAAAAAAACCTCTAGACGCTGGACGTTCTCAGCATCACTGACGCTGGAACTGTCCAGCGTCCAAGCTTCCCAAACCAAAGGAGGTGGGTCCCCACTCGTGGGACCCACCTTGATGTATAAGTTTGATCCACACCGTCCATCTGTTTCTCCAGCCCATTTTAGGGCTGGACGCCAAAAATGAAGAAGATCCAGATCTCAGGTGGACCACACCATTGAAAACAGTGAGGCTAATGAAGCCTACTGTTGAGGCTTCTTGGGCCCACCGTGATGTTTGTGGACCACATCACCCACCCAATATTGGGCTTGTTAGGTCCCCAATGAGCTGGGGAACATGATGAATGGGGTGGATTGTCCCTAAGTGAGCCCCACTTGAGATAAGCACGAAAAAATAAAAAAAGAAACAAAAAAAAAGGCAATGGACGTCCAGACGCTGGACGTTCTGACGCTGGAACGTCCAGCGTCACGTGGACGCCGTAATGGGGTCCCCACTCGTGGGACCCACCTTGATGATTGTGTTCCATCTGCGCCGTCCATCTGTTTTCCCAGATCATTTTAGGGCCAGGGCCAAAATATGAAGCCAATCCAAATCTTAAGTGGACTGCACCGCATAAAACAATGGAAATAATGATTTCTACTGTCAGAAATTCTTCGGCCCACTTTGAAGTTTCTAGACCAAATCATATGCCCAATATTAGGCTCATTGGGCCCAAAATGAGATGGCCCAGCTGATAGACGAAGTGGATCACCCTTATGTGGGCCCCACTCGATGAAAAGCATGGATATAAAAAAAAGAAGAAGAAAAAGGAAAGAAGAGGCAGAGGTGCCCTGACGCGGGGAGTACAAGCGTCTAGGACGCTGGCTCGTGCTAGCTGGTGGCCCACTCGTGGGTCCCACCATGATGCACGTGCTGTATCCACACCGTCCATCCATTTGGGGAGATCATTTTAGGGCATGATCCCAAGAATGAGTCAGATCCAAGTCTCAAGGGGGCCCCACCACAGAAAACAGTAGGGACAGCGGCCCTACCGTTGAAACCTTCTTATGGCCCACCATGATGTTTATTTGAGATCCAACCTGTTCATAAGTTCACACATGCAGGGGAGAAGGGAAAACAAAAATATCAACTTGATCGGAAACTTCTATGGGCCTAGCTTGTTAAAAAAAAATTAAAAAAAATAATAATAATAGAAAAAAAAAGGCACATCCGCTGGACAGACAGCGTCCAGGGGACGCTGCTGCCCAGCAGCCTTGTGGGCGTCACCATGGGCCCCACTCGTTGGGCCCACCTAGAATGTATGTGCCTTATCTATTCCCTCCATATGTTTTTCCAGCTCATCTTAGTGGCTGAGCCCAAAATTTAAGCATATCCAAATGGCAAGTGGGCTATGCCACAGAACAATAGTGGAAATAATGATCTCCACCATTGAAACCTTCCCAGTCCTACAATGATGTTTATTTGTCACCCAACCTATTCATAAGTGGCTGGGCCCAAAATTTAAGCATATCCTAATGTCAAGTGGACCATGCCACAGTGGGGATAATGATTTCCAACGTTGAAAGCTTTCCAGGTTCTACAGTGATGTTTATTTGCCATCCAATCTGTTCATAAGATCACATGGGTATGGATGAAGGAGAAAACACAAATATCTGCTTGATTCAAAACTCATTGGGACCAGATGGGTACCACGCTGCCCAGTAGGTGGCCCACCCTATGGGTCCCAACGTGATGTATCTATTAGATCCACCATGATGTATCTGTTTTATTCATGCTGCCTATCTATTTTTTCATATTATTTTAGATACGACCCCAATAATGAGGCAAATTCAGATGTTAGATGGACCACACCCGTAGGGAATAGTGGTCATTGATGCTCACCATGGTTCCTTCTTGGATATATATGTTTTATCCATGCCGTACACATATTTTGACGGCCTATCTTATATGTGCAGGCCCAAGTATGGGGCCGATGTGGTCTCAAGTGGGCTATGCCACGAAGACCTTTACATTTCCAATGGGACCCACCATCCGGGTCCTACTCTCCGTATATATTGGGCCTTTTAAGGCCAATGTTACATGATATGTTTGGTAACATGCTAGTATGATTAGCTTGATATGTCACATTGATAACATGCTTGTATAATGAATATCATGCTCATTCATATGCCCATACGCATCATTTGTATGCCTGTTATGGATCATGATTAACCATAGCATATGCTAGTTGGCTTGTTATACTTAGGGGACCCGTGTGAGACAGGGTCGCCCCACATGATTGCGCAGTATGCGTAAGTTTGGTGCATGATTTGGATTGTATGACTCATGCATTTCGCATTATGTATGTCACGATCGCTTTCACACCCTAGCAGCATCGGGGTGGTGGCCACCATAGTCACATCATGGTTGGCAATATTGGACACCGAAAACTTGTTCTAGTACGTGGGCGCTATGGATGTCCTTGGGTGAAAGTCCCTAAACCCTGTGGTACCAGTAGGATGCTCCAGCGTCGAGACCGAGTGGATAACATGAGCGCCCGTGTGCCAAATACCAGTAGGCCGCGTCTCCCACTATGTCGAGGTCGGTTGGAAAGGGGTGTGACCTTATCTACCCGGGTGCAGTGGGCTGTAAGCTAGGTCGAGTCTGACCAGCTCATGGAATGGGTCCGCTATCGGTGAGCCGGGTGGGCATTGGCATACCACTGACAAGGCGGATAGTGAGGTCTTTTCTACTTGCTTGGTTATGCGCGCGATGTGCAACGGTCACTATTAGAGTATACTAGACCCCGGTGATGTCCCAGATGAGAACTATTTTGATATGTGGATCAGTTGAGGATTGGCGTGTTTGCATTGCATCTCTAGCATGTAACACTCGGCCATGTAGGCCCTTGCATCGCATAGCCTTGGGATGGCTGATAGCATTTATGAACTTGGTAACTTAGCCCCCTACTACTTTCGCTTACTTTGATATTTGTATACTTGTCATATGCATCACACACGCACACACGCACTCTACTGAGCTTTGTAGGAAGCTCATGCGTGTTTGTTTACACTGCAGGTACTAGGGCATATCAGCAGCATTGAGCGCAGTTCATGTACCTGATATTTTGGACTTCTGCTACCTGTTGTATTTCCCTTTCTAGTACTGTACTCAACAAACTTATTAGTGGATATTTGATGATGTTTTATGGTTTTGTTTATGCTCCTGTACAAAAAAAAAATTTACCCTAAAAATCCTCCTGGTAGGATCCCAGGATCGGAACCTGGCACATGAGAGCTAGGAGCCGAGAATGGGGTACTACGGAGGTTGTTGGCACCAAGGTCGGCGATCGGGAATTTAGTGAGCCCGGTCCCCGGGTTTGGGGCGTGACAAAATTCCTCCTAATTTCTTACAAGGTTCACATGCTTTGCAAAACTCATGTGTGTCTTTGAACATGGTGGGCCAATAAAACCCACATTGCAGAATTTTCGCTGTGGTCTTTTTAGCCGAAAAGTGGCCACCACATGCCTGAGAATGACGGAAGGAGATGATACTTTGTTGTTCATCATCTGGCACACATCTCCTTATGATTCGATCGGGACAATACTTGAATAAGTATGGGTCGTCCCATAGGAATTTTCGCACCTCTGTGAAGAATTTATCCTTATCTTGCTTTTTCCAATGTGTAGGAATTGTACCTGTAGCAAGATAGTTAACAATGTCCGCATACCATGGCAATTGGGAAACGGCAAAAAGTTGTTCATCAGGGAACATGTCATTGATCGCGGTCGTTTCAGGGGAATCAGTGAGGACAAGTCGAGAGAGATGGTCAGCTACGACATTTTCTACTCCTTTCTTATCACGTATTTCTATGTCAAATTCCTGGAGTAGAAGGATCCATCTTAACAACCGTAGTTTAGCATCCTTCTTAGAGAGAAGGTACTTAAGCGCAGCATGGTCAGTGAATATGATGATCTTAGATCCAATCAAGTAGGACCTAAACTTGTCCAAGGCAAAAACTACAGTTAAAAGTTCTTTTTCATTAGTGGTGTAGTTTGCTTGGGCTGAGTTTAGGGTTCTACTTGCATAGTAGATGACACATGGCTTTTTCTCTTTTCTTTGGCCTAGCATGGCCCCACGCACATAATCTCAAAAGGAAGGCTCCAATCAGGTGGTTGCATTATGGGAGCACATGTCAGCATACCTTTAAGGGTGGTAAAGGCCTTTTGACATTCTTCATTCCACTCGAATGAATTTTCCTTTTGAAGTAGGTTACATAAAGGACGAGAGAGTGAACTGAAGTCCTTTATGAACCTTCTGTAAAATCCTGCGTGTCCTAAAAAGGACCGTACATCTAGTATGCTCTTGGGTGGTGGAAGGTTAGAGATAAGATCAATTTTCGCTTTGTCCACCTCGATTCCATTTTGTGAAACGATGTGACCAAGTACAATTCCCTTTTGAACCATGAAGTGGCACTTCTCCCAATTCAGCACAAGGTTCTTCTCTTCACATCTTTTCAGCACAGATTTCAAGTGCTCAAGGCACTCATCAAAGCTACAACCAAATACAAAAAAATCATCCATGAAGACTTCGAGAATTGTCCCCACCATGTCAGAAAAGATACTCATCATACAATGCTGAAAGGTGGCAGGGGCATTACATAGTCCAAACGGCATCCGTCAATAGGCGAAAGTGCCGAATGGACATGAGAATGTAGTCTTTTCTTGGTCTTCACAGGCAATCTCTATTTGGTTGTACCCTGAATAACCATCAAGGAAGCAAAAGTGGGAATGACCCACCAACCGTTTTAAAATTTGATCAACAAATGGTAGGGCGAAATGGTATTTCCTTGTGACAGTGTTTAGCTTCCGGTAGTCAATGCACATTCTCCAACTAGTAGTGACTCTAGTTGGCACGAGTTCATTATTGGCATTGGATACGATGGTTATTCCGGATTTCTTAGGCACCACTTGAGTTGGGCTCACCCATTGGCTATCGGATATTGGGTAAATAATACCCACATCCAATAGTTTTACCACTTCGGCCTTAACCACATCCTTCATGTTTGGATTTAGTCGTCTTTGTGGTTGCCTAGATGTCTTCGTATTCTCCTCAAGGTGGATGCGATGAGTACAAATCAGTGGGTCTATGCCTTTTAGATCCGCAATTGACCATCCAATGGCACTCTTGTGCTCTAATAGAGTGGCTATTAGCCTACTCTCTTGTTCCTCATCCAAGTGGGAAGATATCACCACTGGATATGTCTCATCTCGACCTAAATAAACATATTTCAGCTCACTTGGTAATGGTTTTAGGTCGAGTGTTGGTGCCTTGATGTTGGATGGGAGAGCCTTGTTCTCATTTACAGGCAAAGGCTCAAATAGGGCCCTCCATCTTTTATTATCAAGCACCGGCATCACATCTAGAGTGGCATCCATCTCTTGTATTGTGTCATCATTTATCTCATGAGAATGGGCCACACATGCCTCCAAAGGGTCGGAAGATAGTGATATGGGGAATGTATCTTCCACGAATGATTCAATCATGTTTAGTTCGTGGATATCATCATCAACCTCCCGTGGTTGTTTGCATAAATCAAATATGTTAAGCTCAAGGGTCATATTTCCAAAGGACATTTGTACAAGTCCGTTTCTACAATTAATAATTGCATTTGAAGTAGCTAGAAACGGTCGTCCAAGTATGACGGGAATTTGAGCACTGGTGCCTATCACGGGATGTGTATCCAAGACAATAAAGTCTACCGGGTAGTAGAATTTATCAACTTGGACTAGAACATCCTCAATCATTCCTCTCGGTATACGAATGGATCTATTAGCAAGTTGGAGTGTGGTCTTGGTGGGTTTCAATTCACCTAACCCAAGTTGTTCGTAAACGGAGTAAGGAATGAGGTTCACACTTGCCCCCAAATCGAGTAAGGCTTGTTTAATCCGGTAATCTCCTATGATGCATGAGATGGTTGGACTACTCGGATCCTTGTATTTTTGGGGCACCTCTTGTTTGATGATGGCGCTCAAATTCTCAGTCAAAAGTACTTTGTTGTGAACATTGTGTTTCCTTTTGACTGTACACAATTCCTTTAGAAATTTGGCATAAGATGGTATTTGTTTTATTGCATCCAACAACGGGATGTTGATCTTCACCTGCTTGAAAACCTCTAAAATTTCCAGATTTTTATCTAAAGGTTTAGGTGAAATCAACCTTTGTGGAAACGGGGCAACCGGCTTGTTTTGCCTTTCCGGTTCTTTCTCTTGTGGAGTGTTGTTTGAGCTATCATCTTCTTTGGAAATTTTCAGATCCTTAAGCTTTGGGGCCTTCACGGGATTAGATTTGTCAATTTCTTTCCCACTTCCCAAAGTGGTGATAGCTTGAACATGTTCCGTGTGGTGGGAGGATGAGCTTGCATCTTGTATCTCAAACTGGGTTCTTGGGTTAGGAAGAGGTTGGGCAGCAAGTGTGCCCTTCTCTCTAACACTAAGATGAGATTCAACTCTAGCCATTGATGTTTTCAATTCATTGATGGCTTGAGATGAATTCTGATTGAATTTCAATTGCTCTTGCATGAACCCATCTATTTTTAGAGAATTTGTCTTGTTATACTCAGCTTGGACCAATACGAATGCACCCAACATCTCCTCCAGCGTCACTTTTGGAGTAATGACTAGAGATGGACCTAGTATAGGTTGAGCTTGAGGGATAGTGGTTGCATTCGCAGTGGGTCCGTTCCTCCAACTGAAATTGGGATGGTTCTTCCAACTAGCATTAAACGTGTTTGAGGTTGGAGCACCAAATTGCCGTTGATAACTGTTTATGGCATTTGATTGTTCTTGTAAGATGTCCTGAACTGCTGAAATTGTGGGACACTCTTGTGTTGCATGTTGGTTTCCGGCACAAATTCCACAAACAGTTTCAACATCATTAGAGTTAATCGTCTCTCCTTTCCTCAATTCCATGGCTTCGACCTTTCTTATGAGGTTAGCTAACCATGCACTTATGCTATCCTCTTCTGATAAGACATACATTCCTCATTTTTCCTTTTGTTGGCCAGTCTTAGAATTTGTTGGTTTCGATGTATCCCAAGACTGTGCATTCTCAGCCAATTCTTCCAAATAATCCCATGCTTCATCAGCCTCCTTATTCATGAACTCCCCATTACACATCATCTCTACGAATTGGCGCATGGGTGAAGTCAGTCCTTCATAGAAAAAGCTTATAGCCCGCCAAATTTCGTAGCCATGATGTGGGCATGCGTTTAATAGGTCTTTAAACCTCTCCCAACATTGGAAGAAGGTTTCATCTTCCTTTTGGGCAAAGTTCATGATAAGGCGCTTCAACATGTTTGTTTTGTGAGTAGGGAAGAATTTTTTTATGAATTCCCTATGCATATCAGTCCATGCACCAATTGATCTTGGCCTTAATGCATGAAGCCAACCTTTTGCTTTATCTTTAAGAGTAAAAGGGAAGAATTTAAGTCTCACCACATCGTCAGTCACATTAGCAAAGTGCATGGTGGTTATTACCTCATCAAACTCCTTAAGGTGTTAATAGGCACTTTCACTGTCTAATCCATGGAATTTAGGGAGAAGTTGGATCACTCCTGGTTTCAAATCCACATTCCCTGCATTTGGTGGAAATACTATGCATGAGGGAGTGCTCGCTTTTGCTGGTTGCAAGAAGTCACGTAAATTTTTAGGTCGAGGAACATTCTCAACCACATTCTCCCCCGTTTCAGTTTGGTTTTGGCCCAGATTAGGATTGGCCATTGGATTAGGTTGATTCACAGCTATACCTTCAGACAGAATTGAAGAGTTAGATGTCTCCTAGCATGTGGCTCTCTGTCAATTCCTTCTACTATCCCCCCTTCACTTATGAGTCGGTTATTAGAATCCCGAGCCCAATGTGGCATGCAAAACCAAAAAAATATGAAACAAAGAGAAAGAAGAATTCTTCCTCCCTTTCTTTACTCTTCTCTAAGACCGAAGCACAAGGTGTCCTGTATGGCTAAGCCAGAAGCAAGGATAGAGACCGATTTCTCCTGGTCAATAGGGGTTCAAAGAACTCCCCACCCACTCTTTGAATCGTTTGAGAAAAAGTGCAGAAAAAGGAGAAAGAGGAGTAGAGGTGAGAAAAGAAATCTCTGAGCACAAGGTGATCCAAGACGGCAGAGCCGACCAATAGGAATCCTGGTGGCACAAGGCCGACCTTTCAGAGATCCAAAAGGAGTCTCCACCCACTCTACAAGAGATGAATATGATAGGAATGAATAGGAGAAGGAGAAGAGTAAGGTTTAGAAAGATAGAACCTGATTCGGCACTTAAAATCCTTGTATCTTCTTCAGCTTCCAGAAAATCCCTGAAAAGAAAAATCAAATAAACAAGCTAAGTTAGTCCTAAAATCTTAAAAATCCTAAATAGATACTAATTTCAAAAATTTGTAAAAAACCGTCAAAGTCCCCCTCAACGGCGCCAAAAACTTATTCGCTTCCCCAAGTGTAGGGTTGCGATGTAGTAATAAACTCGGTAAGTGTTGTAGGCAAATATAGTCTGACAAAAAGTTAAGGATCACGGCAATATGAATGCGAGGAGTCCGGGTCATGCTCGCGGTAAGGGGTCGCATCTCTTGGATGCGAGCAGCTCGGCTCGTGCTCTTTAGAAGAGGTCGCATCTCCCGGATGCGAGCAGCTCGGCTCGTGCTCTTTAGAAGAGGTCGCATCTCCCGGATGCGAGCAGCTCGGCTCGTGCTCTTTAGAAGAAGTCGCATCTCCCGGATGCGAGCAGCTCTGCTCGGGCTCGTCAGAAAGGGTCGCACCTCACGAATGCGAGCATCCCTGACACAAGTAGCTCCCGACATCAGAATAGTCCTGAGTCTTCATTTTTGGTTTGGATGGTCTTCATGCTTCCAGCACCCGGTTCCCGTCGAGCAGCTTATTCAATCCCTCTGCGGCACCAAGCAGAGTTACATCCAGCGTGGCGGTCTTCACCCTTTCGGCGTCTCCTTCCTTTTCGGTAGCTATGACTCCAACTACGAGCAATCAGCACTATTACTACGCCTACCGGCAGCCCGTATAGGTCGGTTTTTGGGCTTATCTTCTCTGTATCGTTCCGGATCTCAAGGGATTGCCATCAAGGGACGTGATTGCTAAATAAGTCATTGGGTTGGATCTCGGTTGGATCTCATCTCTAAAGATAGGATCTTATCCCACGAAATCAGCAAGATCTCAGTATCGTATGCGACATCAGCGGGATTTCGATATCTTACGTAACAAATTGGGTTGCTTCAGATCTATATAAAGGGGTGACTCCATTAAGAGAAAGGTACACACAACATTCAAGCTCTGTCCCGTTTCACTTGGCTTCTCTTCTCCTTGCTTTGGCCTGACTTAAGCATCGGAGGGCTAACGGCTGGACCCCAGCCACCCTTAGTTGCTATCTGTCTTCTTTCAGGTCTGGTGGTAGAAATCCCTGATGGAGTGAAGGAGGAAAAACGGAGGATCTCATTACGAAATCTGACATTAATAGTTTGGCGCCGTCTGTGGGAACGATTTGATCGTCAAAATCAATCGTTCTAACCACCGATCAAAATCCTTCGGCGATGCCTCCTAAAAAGGCCGTTCATCCTTCAACTTCGAGGCAGGCACCACCTCCGCCTGATGAGACGGAATCCGTACCTGCCCTCCCACCTACTCCGACGAATATCCCTCAAGGAGCCCCGAATATGCCATCAACAAACCCATTATTGGAGGCCTCTGGAAACAAGATGATGTCCTACGTTTCCTCGGAAACACTCTCCTAACTCTAAACGCCGGAGTTCAGGCGCTGTCAAATCGGCTTGATCAGCACTTCCCTGAACCGCAAAGACAACCCTCCGAAGGACTACCACCGCAACCCATACCGGTGGCTTCCAGACATTCTATGGACGAACCACAGGTCCCACCACTTGGCAGCCATCCCCCTGTGCCGTCTCCACATTCTATACATTCCAGTTCGTCTCGACAACCTCAACCGCAAGGCTCCACCGCCGAAACATCTAGCTATACCCTACCATGGGAAGAAGATCTCAAAAGAATCCATGATCGTTTTGATGTCATGGAACAGCGATACCAAGGTAAATCGGCCATCTGCCGTCATGGCGGCGATACATCAATCTGAATCTCCCTTCACCAGCGAGGTCATGGAAGCCTCGTTACCCAGAAAGTATCGAGCGCCTGTTATCGCTCCGTACACAGGCATTGGCGACCCTCTTGAACATCTGGAAACATACAGGTCCCTCATGGAGTTGGAGGGACACGGTTCAGAAATCATGTGTAGGGATTTTCCCCTAACATTGAAGGAAGCAGCTCATACGTGGTTTCGGGGGTTAAAGCCCCGTTCCATCAGTTCCTTTTCCCAATTATCGGAGATATTCCTTTCTCAATTCATGGGAAGTATTCGCATTAAGAAGCCAGCCTCCCATCTGATGAATTTGAAACAGCAGCATGGGGAGACCATAAAGGAGTTCACTGTACGGTTCACTGTCGAAGCCGTTCAAACTGAGGGTTACATTGAAGAAAAGGGTCTTACAGCCCTCATTGCTGGAATAACGAGCAAGAAATTCAGGTTTGCCTTAGATAAAAGCCCGCCGAAAACTATGGCAGAATTCCAAGCCAAAGCTCAGAAATATATCAATGCAGAAGAAGTCGCGTTGACACGCCATGGAGTACAGAGTAAGAAACGCAAGCCAGAAGGAACTTCTTCTACAGATAAGAAATACCGTCGTGATCAGCGCGATCGTTCTCCCAGGAAGCCTTACTCTGGTAAATATCATAACTACACTCCTCTTAATCGGTCTCCTGAAAAGGTTCTAATGGAGATTAAACACAAACCATATGTGAAGTGGCCTGCAAAGATTAAATCCGATCCCGAGAAGAGGGACAAGAGCAAGTTCTGTTACTTCCATAAAGATCACGGGCATAGGACCCAGGACTGCATCTCTCTACGAGACCATATCGAAGCCCTTATTCGAAAAGGCCATCTCCAGGATTATGTTGCTCGTAAAAATCGATCACCAGAAAGGGCGAAGACCTCATCTCGCCAAAAGGAACCGCCTCATCATCAAACCGACCAAGAGGACGCTGAGCCCACGGGAGAAATTCACACTATCGTCGGGGGACCAGCTTGCGGGGGTGACTCTCAAGCTTCAAGAAAAGCATACGCTCGAAAGGCGTCCAAAGAACCCCAACAGATCTATTGGCTGGAACAGACGTCCAGCTCATCAAAAGCGAGCCATCCTCCAATTTCTTTCACTCTCGAAGATGCAGCGGGAATTCACTTCCCTCATGAAGACTCCATCGTAGTCACATTAAAGGTATCAAATTATTTGACTCATTGAATTATGGTGGATACAGGTAGCTCAGCCGATATTCTGTACTTAGAAGCTTTCAACAAGATGGCACTAGCCAGAAGCCTCCTCAAGTCAGTATCGACCCCCCTCGTCGGCTTTGGAGGAGAGGTAGTAACACCTGAAGGAAACATTGATCTCCCAGTTACTTTTGGAGAGAGTCCAGCGAAGACCACCGTCTTCGTAAAATTCCTCGTCGTGGATCGAAAATCAGCATATAAGGCCATTTTGGGGCGGTCGTCTCTAACTAAGGTTGGAGCGGCCTTGCACCCTTCATATCTATGTGTTAAATTTCCTACCCCAAATGGCATCGGGGTCGTGCGAGGAAGTCAGCAGGAGGCACGGTCCTGTTACCAGATAGCCCTCCAAGATCGAAAGAAGGCTCAAGCGACGCCCGTCATGGAAATAGCTCAAGGATCACCCGACGTTCCCTCCACCACCTCGTTGGATCCGAGAGAAAATGCTCTGAAGTCGGGAACTCCGGGGGAGGAAACAGTGGCGATCCACCTGACCGAAGACGACCTGTCTAAGATCGTGTACATCGAGTCCTCCTTAACCAGTGTCCACCATGAAGATTTGATCCGTTTCCTCATTGAATACAAGGATGTGTTTGCTTGGTCTCATAAAGATATGCCAGGCATCAATCCCAATGTCATCGCACATCGTCTCAACATTGACCCGAAGCATAAACCCGTACATCAGCGTCGACGTGCCTTTACTGCAGAAAGACAAATGGTAATCAAAACTGAAGTTGAGAAGCTGCTCGCGGCTAATTTCATAAAAGAAGTTGACTACCCAGAGTGGGTCGCAAACGTAGTTCTCGTTCGGAAAGCTAATGGCAAATGGAGGATGTGCGTCGACTATTCAGATTTGAACAAAGCATGTCCCAAAGATAGCTTTCCGACACCGCGGATCGACCAGTTGGTCGACTCAACAGCTGAACATGCTCTCCTCAGCTTTATGGATGCTTATTCTGGTTACAACCAAATTATGATGCATCCACCTGATAGCCAGCATACTGCCTTCATCACAGATCGAGGACTATATTGCTACCAGGTAATGCCGTTCGGTCTTAAAAATGCAGGGGCCACTTATCAACGTCTTGTCAACAAAATATTCGCTTCTCAAATCGGTAGGAATATGGAAGTATATGTTGACGATATGCTCGTGAAAAGCATCGTTGAAGATGACCACATTTCTGATCTTCGAGAAGCCTTTGGTCTGATGAGGAAGTATCAAATGAAATTGAACCCAGAAAAATGCGCGTTTGGAGTGTCTGCAGGGAAATTTCTTGGGTTCATGGTTGGCCAGCGTGGAATTGAGGCGAATCCCGAAAATATTAAAGCATTGATAGAGATGAAATCCCCCGTTACTCTGAAGGACGTCCAGCGTCTGGCTGGTCGCATCGCATCATTGAACAGGTTCATCTCGCGAGCATCTGACAAGTGCTTGCCCTTCTTCAAACTCCTTCATGCAACGACCAAGTCTGATTGGAAGTGGACACCTCAGTGTGAAGAAGCTTTTCAACAACTGAAGCAATACATGAGCGCTCCCCCCATTTTATCTAAGCCTGTAGCACATGAGCAACTCATTCTTTATTTATCTGTGTCTTCCACGGCCGTTAGCGCCGCTTTAATAAGAGAAGATTCCGGGGTGCAAAGGCCCGTTTATTATATCAGTCGAGCAATGGTGGATGCAGAAACTAGGTATTCTGATATGGAGAAACTGGCCCTAGCCTTAGTCACGGCAGCTCGAAAATTGCGACCATACTTTCAAGCCCATGCTATTTTAGTACCAACAAATCATCCACTACGACAAGTCCTTCAAAAACCTGAGGCTTCCGGGCGCTTAACTAAATGGGCGGTCGAGATCAGTGAGCATGATATCTCATTCTGTCCTAGGACCGCAGTCAAGGGCCAGGCCGTGGCTGACTTCATCGCCGAATTTATATATTCTTCTGAAGATAATGCCATGACCAGCGACCAGCCTCCTTGGTCACTCTTCGTGGACGGGTCGTCGCGGGCCACTGGCAGTGGAGCGGGCCTGATTTTAGTGGCTCCCGACGGGTCGCATTTTCAATATGCTCTGTGTTTCGAATCACGCGTCTCCAATAATGAAGCAGAATATGAGGCCTTGATTGTTGGCCTCGAACTGGCCATTGTCCTCGCAGTCCAGAATTTGATAATTCATAGCGACTCCCAGCTCATTGTCAATCAAGTTCTTGGTGAATTCGAAGCCAAAGAAGAAAGAATGGCCTTATACAAGTCTCGTGTCCTCATCCTGCTCGCCAAACTAAAGACTTATAAAATAATTCATATCCCTCGCGAGCAGAACCAACTTGCAGATTCCTTGGCAAAGCTCGCTTCTGCACCGGAATCGGAGTTATCACATTCGATCCCCATCGAGCACAGTCAGAACTTGAGTATCGACCAAGTGACTCTCGAGCAAGTTAAATCGGTACAATCGTCTCTATGCTGGATGGATCCTATCATCCTTTATCTCAGAGATGGATACCTACCAGAAGACAAGAAAGATGCAAGACAAATTCGGCTTCGAGCTGCCAGGTACACCTTACAAGATGGAATATTGTTGCGAAAAAGCTTCTCATTGCCTTATTTAAGGTGTCTTCATCCAGAAGAAGCACTTCATGTTCTAGATGAAGTATACCAGGGGGCATGTGGTAACCATCCCAGGGGGCGATCCCTAGCATATAAAGCGATGAGGCAAGGATATTATTGGCCTACTATAAAAGCAGACGCCATCGAATTTTCTAAAAAATGCGACAAGTGCCAACGATATCTACCTATACCTTGTGTACCGTCTGAGCGGATGACCCCAGTTGATAGCCCTTGGCCTTTTGCTCAGTGGGGGATCGATATCATCGAGCCCTTACCTATGGGAAAGGGACAGAATAGGTTCGCGATCGTGGCGGTTGATTATTTCACCAAATGGGCCGAGGCAGAACCATTAGCCAAGATCACTGAAAAACAAACTACTAAGTTTATATGGAGAAATATCATATGTCGTTTCGGACTTCCTCATACTATAATTACCGATAACGGAACGCAGTTCGACAACGCAGCCTTTGATGAATTTTGCGACAAATGGAAGATACGTAATCTTCGCACTTCTCCGTATCATCCTCAGGCGAATGGGCAGGTCGAGGCAGTGAATAAGATCATAAAGCATCATTTGAAGACCAAGCTAGGTGAATGTAAAGAGGTGTGGCCAGAACTTCTGCCAGAGGTATTATGGGCCTATAGAACCACGGCTTGTACATCAACAAGTGAAACTCCCTTCTCCTTAGCATTTGGTGTTGACGCAGTGGTACCAGTGGAAATTCAAGTGCCCTCATATCAGATCGAGCAGTATGATCTCGCGAGCAATCAGGAAAACCTCCGACTTCATCTCGATCTCTTGGAAGAGCGAAGAAATGTTTCCCAAGTACGAGTGGCAGCATATCAACAACGTATTGCTCGTTATCGGAATGCGAAGATTCGGCCTAGATCCTTCCAGTTCGGAGATTTGGTCCTAAGGCAAAATCTTGGAGTTCCTGCTCGTTCATTGGATCCAAATTGGGAAGGCCCGTATCGGGTTATTAGGGTGGTGCGACCCGGTACTTATTATCTTGAAGACATGCAAGGGAAGCCTGTACGTCGCCCTTGGCACGTGGAGCATTTGCTACGATACTACCCCTAGATTTGATGTAGTTTAGTACAACGTTTTATGAATAAAGTGAAAGATATCTTTTGGCCGCTACTCCATTTATATGGACCCGAATAGCCCTGAAGAGAGTGCTTACACATCCTCTTGGCCAATTGCCTACCTTTGGTAGGACTGAAATCATTACTAGTTGGTTGCTTTTCCATTTACATGGACCTGAATAGCCCCGAAGAGAATGTATACCATCTCTTGACCAACCTTCTGCCCTTGGTAGAATCAAAATCTCAATCGATAGATCAGTCTATCTCAGCGCGGACACGGTCACACGACCCCCGGATTGAGTCTAATTCATTTTTTCATGAGTTAGTTGCTCGCGACTGGTGAGAAGAGGGATTGCACTCCGGAATGCGAGCACCGCAGCTCGTGCTCGAATGGGGGTCGTAGGCATATACCCTAATCGCGAGCACCGCAGTTCGGGCTCGAATCGCAGTCGTACACCTTAATTATGAACACCACAACTCGCGCTCGAATTGTGGTCATACACCCTAATGCGAGCAGCGCAGCTCGTGCTCGAATTAAAGGGTCGCATCTCTGATGAATCATTTGAGATCAACATAAAGCAAAAAATGAAAGAAAAGGAGAATACATTACAGAAACGGATATTCATTCAAAAAGACCAAAAAGTCGAGACAATTACAAATTTCTTTTAAAAAAAAAATACATGATGTGGGAAGCTGCCGAGTTCAAGGTTGGTCATTCTCATCTTGCGCAGGCTCGCGGCTCTCAGCTTCAGGACCAGCCTCAGGAGCAGGAGCGGCATCTGTTGCCTCAGTGGCTTCGTTCTCAGCGGCAGCCCGTTCCTTAGCTGCAACCTCAAATGCCACCCTGTCGAACTCCTCAACGTTAAAAGTTGGAGCGATCATCTGCATAACTCTGACCGCGAAATCGCGACCAGCGATATACGCATCGTACCGCTCCTCATCGTAAAGTGGAGAAGTCCGGAACTCCTGAACTGCGCGAGGACCCTCATCAGATATCATTTGAACGAGGGCCACTCGCTCCTCTTCCCAGTGGATGGAATCATCCTTCAACTGGTGAAGTTGCTGCTGGGCTCCCTTGAGCTCCTTCTGGGCCTCCTCGAGCTTCTTCTGGGTCTCCTCGAGTTTGGTCCGCGCATCCTTGAGCCATCCCTCAAGCTGGATCTTGTCCTGGCCGAAGATCTCCTTCTCCTTCTCGCTCTTGGTATGGATTTCTTGAAGCTTTGCGAGTTGGAGGTCCACTGACTGAAAGCACTCAATTAGGGATTGGATCTTGACAAGGAGAATTTTCTTCTCTTCGTCCAGCTTGGAGATCTGAACCTCCAAGGCCTTCACCAAACGGTCCCTCCCTTGGACCTCGGCTTTCATGGTTTTCTTCTTCTTCTCCACATCCTCCACGCTGCGGCGGGCTGCTTCGACATCCCGTCTAACGCGGAGTGTGAGATCCAGGCTCTGAAACAAATAAAGAAAAAAGGATTAGATTGCTAGTCATCTAATCAAATTCTGAAGAGATTGGTAGGAAGAGAAAAGGTTGTTACCTGAACCAGTCTCACTCCAATATCAGTAGAGAGAGCCTCTGGGCTTGGCTCAGGCAAACTCCCGAAGGAATTGGGGGGAATGTTATCAAACATAAACTTGCATACAGGATGCAAGTGTGGAGGGATAACAAAAACCCCTGACCTGGAAGGTTGGGCCACCACCATCTCGCCAGAGCCCGTCTCGCGAGCACTCACGGCACCCATAGAGGGCGTCGCAGACTCGCGAGCACCAGTAGGCTCGCATCTCATATCCTTAGGAGGGAGGCCCCCCTCCCTCCGATCGCCTTTCGGCGAATTATCGGTGACTTCGATCACCGGCTGTCCGCGAGCACCTGGCGATGGAGTCGCAGTAGCCGGAGGGGGCACGGCAGATATAGGGGTCGCGATAACCGGAGGGGTCGTGGTCGTACGAGAAGTCGTAGCGACCCCACCCGAACCGATCCCTCGCGATTGAGGATCGCGAGCAGACCCCTCTGCGGGAGTGGGCGCATTAGAAGGACCCCCCGCAGTCTTCTTTTGCCTCTTCGAGGCTGCGCCTTTCAGACGGGGAAGTGCCCCCAGTGCACCTCTTTTGTCTCCTACGTTCGCCATTT
Source organism: Liriodendron chinense (assembly GCA_003013855.2). NCBI lineage: Eukaryota > Viridiplantae > Streptophyta > Magnoliopsida > Magnoliales > Magnoliaceae > Liriodendron > Liriodendron chinense. The sequence goes on along the minus strand of ML058515.1, from coordinate 5,556,573 downwards.
CGTCTTGAGAGATTAAACCCGCTACACGGAGACAGTGAGGCTCTAGAGCAGTGTTGACGTGGCGTGCAGCCGCAGGGAGCTTGTAGACCTTGACAAGCTTCTCGTTGAGCCCTCCTCGCAGATTGGGCTTCACACCGATTGGGATTCCTACAAGCAAAATAGAAGGTTCGTTAAATCCTCAAAGTAGCAAAGTTATTGTTTCTATCGGACAAATAAACGAGCACTTGACCCACCTTCGCCAAAATGGCGATTAACGTTATGGCCTTTGGGGTCAGAACCCATTCCGGACTCCCAGTTTCTGGAGACATAGAACCACTTCTTTCTCCATCCCGGGCAGTTGGAAGAAGGGTTCCCCAAAATGAAGTTATTCCGGTGCCAGAAACAGAGGTAGTACCAACCCTCGCTAGCTGGCGCCTTCTTCAGCTGGAATAACCTCAAAAAATCCTGAGCGGTTAACTCCTCGTTACCAGCCTGCTTCCAAAGGGTGAAAGCACTCAAAAGAACTCGCCATCCGTTAACTATAAGCTGGCCCGGGGCAATCTTATAGAGACGGAGGAAATTTCGAATGAAGGGGTGGAGGGGAAGACGTACGCCTACTTTGAAAAAGTATTCATAAACAGCCACACACCCAGGCGGTGGTGCATCGGCTGTCTCCCCTCTCCCAGGCAATCTAAATAAAACAGAGTCCGGGACTCTGTATGCCTCCCTAAGGCTAGAGAGCCTCTCCTCCGTCAAGATGGAAGAATACCCGGAGGCAGAATATCTACCAGCCGGTACTCTGGCATTATTTGATTCGGAAGAATCAGGGGTGTGATCTCCCAAGGGAACAATCTCTTCATCTGAGGACCCCGCCATCGCAAGAAGAAAAGCAAGAAAGAAAGATGAAGGAAGCAGAGATGAAGGGAGAAAGTTAGAAAAAACTACCTCTGTGAAGAGGTTTTTCGCACCAGAAGCAAAGGAAGAAGAAGAAAGCAGGGAGCACCGCAGTAAAGAATTTGAAAATGAAAGAAATTTCTTCTAAGTCCGGTATTTATACGCAATCATTCCGTCTGATTTGCTGGACACGCGGCAGCTTCTCATCCGGCGCACCAGACGAACGGACGCTAACATTAAATACGGAAACACGTGGCGCCCGACGCTTCATCTCTGGCGGCAGAAAAAGCTGAGTGAAAGCTGGCCATCATAAATGCGTAAGCACGTTAAGTGAATCATGCGCGATTGTCTCCCAGCACCCAGCTGTCAACACTGGCAAACCCTTGGCATAGTTCCTCAATACCAAGGGTTTGGGGGGCATCTGTTGTAGGCAAATATAGTTTGGCAAAAAGTTAAGGATCGCGATAATATGAACGCGAGGAGTCCAGGTCGTGCTCGCGGTAAGGGGTCGCATCTCTTGGATGCGAGCAGCTCAGCTCGTGCTCTTTAGAAGAGGTCGCATCTCCCGGATGCGAGCATCGCATCGGCTCGTGCTCTTTAGAAGAGGTTGCATCTCCCGGATGCGAGCAGCACGGCTCGTGCTCTTTAGAAGAAGTCGCATCTCCCGGATGCGAGCAGCTCTACTCGGGCTCGTCAGAAAGGGTCGCACCTCACGAATGCGAGCATCCCTGACACAAGTAGCTCCCGACATCAGAATAGTCCTGAGTCTTCGTTTTTGGTTTGGATGGTCTTCATGCTTCCAGCACCCGGTTCCCGTCGAGCGGCTTATTCAATCCCTCTGCGGCACCAAGCAGAGTTACATCCAGCGTGGCGGTCTTCACCCTTTCGGAGTCTCCTTCCTTTTCGGTAGCTATAACTCCAACTACGAGCAATCAGCACTATTACTACGCCTACCGGCAGCCCGTATAGGTCGGTTTTTGGGCTTATCTTCTCTGTATCTTTCCGGATCTCAAGGGATTGCCATCAAGGGACATGATTGCTAAATAAGTCATTGGGTTGGATCTCGGTTGGATCTCATCTCTAAAGATAGGATCTTATCCCACGAAATCAGCAAGATCTCAGTATCGTATGCGACATCAGCGGGATTTCGATATCTTACGTAACAAATTGGGTTGCTTCAGATCTATATAAAGGGGTGACTCCATTAAGAGAAAGGTACACACAACATTCAAGCTCTGTCCCGTTTCACTTGGCTTCTCTTCTCCTTGCTTTGGCCTGACTTAAGCATCGGAGGGCTAACGGCTGGACCCCAGCCACCCTTAGTTGCTATCTGTCTTCTTTCAGGTCTGGTGGTAGAAATCCCTGATGGAGTGAAGGAGGAAAAACGGAGGATCTCATTACGAAATCTGACATTAACAGTAAGACCGAGGTCGATCCACAGGGACTTATGTAGGAATTCACAAACACATCCAATAGTTTCTATTGATAAGCTAACAATTAGGTTTTTTGTATGAGATTGAAGTAAGTAACAACTTTAAACTAAATTGAGAGTAAATAATTCTAGAAAGGCACTAGGGGTTCAAGGATCCACTTGTAGCAATCCTTGATGTTCAATCCGCTGTGGTTTCTTACTTTCTCAACTAGAATCGATATTAAGATCTATCCACCCGGATGATAGAGCTGTTAAACTAAACAATCTGTCATATGTAAGTCCAATGCATAAGATTCACTCAATGTAAGCTAAGCTGAGCATGCTCAATTGCATAGGTCAGTCCCAATTCCAAAAGGCTCAGTTCACAATCATAACCATCCTCAAGTCCTGTCACAAGACAAGGCTAGATCATGATTTGAACATGATTCAAATCACATACACAGTCCCTTACATAATTCAGAAAATCAGAAAAATAGAACTTTTGTAGGAAGTTCCCACATGAAGATCATAATACTAGAGCGTACTCCAATTCCTCGGATCATACAGGTCTAGACTAATACAAACCAATTAAGAATTTAAGTAATTTTCCCAAACATCCATGAGTCATCATAAGACTAAGAAAACCTACTTAAAACTTGTATAAACTTCAAACCATTGTTCATAAACATGAATTCCAAACTTAAAACCAACTTAGAACGAATTGAAACATCTTAGATCCACTACAAGCTTCACCTCTTAGCCCTAGCTAAGAGGTTTAGCTGCTCATGATCCAAGGAAACATGAAACAACCAAAAAAACTCATAAAAACAGTAAAACAAAATAGAAGGAGTTGTGGAACTCCAAACTCCACTTCCGCCGCCTCCAACCTTGCTTAAACCCTTCTAAGATACCCTAGGAACGATCCCTAGGTGTCCTTTTATAGTGGGGAGGCTCCGCAACTTCAGAATTCTCCAGAATCTGCATAAGCTTACGCAGTGCGCAGAGATTTTCGGCGTCAGAAATGGAAAGTCCGCATCTTATGCACGTCCGACCGGTCGTACGACCGGTCTGAGTAACTGGCCGACCGGTCGCGACCGGTCGTGCCTCACTGGGAAAACAATCCAGCAAGCTCTGGAAGAAGAAAACTCTCTGGCCGACCGGTCAAGACCGGTCGGACTGAGCTGGCGGACCGGTCCCGACCGGTCGTGCCTGTGTTTGGCCAAAGTCCAGCGTGCTTAGCATGAATGGGAAGCTGGCCGACCGGTCGCACGACCCGTCTGACCTTCCTGGCTGACCGGTCTGGACCAGTCTAGGCCTTTTTTTCTTCACTTCTTTCTTCTTTTCTTCTTTCCTTGCTTCCTTCTTTCTTTGGTCCTCCTTGATCTTCTTCAATCAAATGGTTCTAAATGGGCCCTTTTTATCTTCAATTAGGCAGAGTCCACTCTCAATCCTGAAATTACAAAACATGCATTCAATTAGTCTTCAAATCATGAAAATCTCGCACAATGAGTGATGAATTGGGGTTAGAATATGCACAATTAAGAGCTCAACAGTAACCAAACCTATCTTTATCTCACCCCCGATCATTGATCCCTCTCCTGCTGACGGTCTTGGCTACATATCAGAGCAGTTTCATCAACTTGCTACACTAGGTGTACAGAAATTTATGGCTTCTCTGAATGTCATAATTGATCATGAGAAGCTCGAGCATACACTTGAAGGGTGGGTCGCTCATGGGCAAAGAAATGTGCTGCAAGAGGGTCCGGATTCTCCGCTCCTTGGTCCTGTGGCAAAGACTCAGAGAGAGGATGGTGGTGGTGATGATGATGATGATGAGGGTGGTGATGGTGATGATTGAGAAGGTGACGGTGGAGATAACGTTGATGGTGGTGATGATAGAAGGGAGGATAGTGATGCAATGGGGACCCTGTCGACTGGTGGGTGGGGAAGTCATGAGCGAAGTCGCGCGAGTCGAGGGAGTTTATCTAAACTTTCTATTCCTGGAGATAGTGATACTAAACCATCGCCTAAGGGCTCTGGGCCCCGAGTGAAGACTACTCCTTGTCCTATTATCACTTATGGGGGAAAGAAGATTAGAGAAATGCGAAAATTATATGATGTTAAATGACAACGGAGCCAACTTTCCAAAGCTACAGGCAATGTCCCAATTGATAATGCTAGCGAGGTAAGGGAAGAAGGAGAAATGAGCTCTCAGGACAATCTGAGCGGGGATTGTAATGCCAGGGAGGGTAATGATGATGAGCCGATATATGATAGATCTGTCCTTAAAGTAGACACCGAAGTTATCCCCATGGATCTTGATGGGGGAACACAAGCTTAAAATCCCCTTCCTTCAAATCCTCCTGTGGCCAAAGAGCTGGCCAAGGCTTTGTTCCTAAGATAATGGTCACCACTGTAGAGGAGGAGGCTGTACCTTCCTCGACCCTTCCCCATATCGAAGATACTATGGTTGAGGATGTTGGTCCACCTTCTCGAGAGGTTGTTGAAAGTACGTCGGGTAGTCTAACACGACACCCACGTATGTGTGGAAGCTTAAAGAGCAACTAGAATTATGGCTAAACCTATAGGAGGGGGTGATTAGGACCTTTTTTGAAATTCTTTTCGCCTACTTATATAATTCAACAAATCAAACTATGTAAGCAAGAACACTTCGGCTTCCAAGCCTAAGTGGGTCCAATCACAAGACTAGCATATGATAAAGCAATAAACAACCTAGTCTAAAGCATGCAAAGGTAATTAAAAGATTTAACTAATCAAGCTCCTAACCTATGCAACCTATGTAGACTTATGAGAATGGATCAATGAGCTCAAGTCTACACAACTAGTGAAAGTACATCTTGTGTGTGGATGAGCCTAATTAGTGCCTAGCATACATTCCTATCAAGCATTCATAATTAAACAATTAAACTAACAATGCTAAGATATTAATGTGCTCAATTCAATCACAAACACAAGCATGTATAGTGGTTCAACTTTGGGTCTACTCCACTCCCGGTTCAAGTACTCAACTCCTTTGAGCACACCGGCATTCACTAACGGAGGTTTTAAATGAGGTTCACCTCTCAACCTTTACACGGAGGTTTTACCGGTTTACCTCTCAACCATGACCGGAGTTTTGGACAAAGAGCTAACTCTCAACTCAAATGGAGTTTTGGACATACGCTAACTCTCAACCCGACTCACGTTCACTCCCGTGACGGAGGCTCCCCCTTGGAGACTTAGTTTAGGCCAGGTAAACGGGCCAAGGAACGGTTAACGTCCCTAGATTGAGTTTGACAAACAAACTCTAAATGGACTCTCAAAAAGGACAACCTTACTTGTCGGATGAGCCCCTTGTTTAGCGCCGGTTTGGGTTGCTTGATCTCCGCTCTCCTGTGCTTCAATCAGCTTCCCTTGCTCCCACGATCGTGTTGCCGTTGCGTCGCCAATGCCTCAGCCACACTTGATCAAACACCTTGCATGTGATGCCTTTGAGATGCCCAAGGTGTTAGGAGGGTAGGTTTGAGAACTCTACAACTAATGGGAATGGGTTGCCTAGAGGTTCTCTCCTACAACGATCTCATCATAGAGTTTTGGACAGGGATTTGCCAATCAAGAATGTTCCAAACTCTAGAGATCAAGAGGGGATGAAGGTCATCTTCTTCATGAGCTTGGAATGCTCTAATCTTGTGTTAAAGCACAAGGAAGATGCCTTGGATAGGTTAAGAATGAGCCTCAAATGGTCTCCAACAATGGTGGCTTCACTCCTCTCGAAATCCCCCTTTCAAATGCCCAAAAACCGAGCTCCATATATAGGAAAAGTGAGCTCCAACGGTCATAAAACGGGCAAAAAACGGCTCTGCCGACCTGTCCCGATCGGTCCCGACCGGTCGGCCAAAAGCCAAGAGAAGACAGGGAGTACACTGTCAGAATGGGGGTTTGTCCGACCGGTCGTGACCGGTCGGACCAGCCTAACCAACCGGTCACGACTGATCGGTCCACTTGAAGCCTGCAAACACAGCAGCTTGCTGTTTGGTCTGGCCGACCGGTCTTGACCGGTCGGACCAGTCCAGCCGACCTGTCCCGACCGGTCGGACAGGCCTGGTTCAGCTCAGCATTTTACTGAACTTTGTACATTCCAACCCACTCACTTAAGGCCATGATTTGGGTGATGTTCAGGGACACTTAGGGCCACTCTAAGATGACAAAGGGTTTTCCAAAGATGGTCAAGGTCATCAAAGAGGTTACGGGTTGGGTTTTGGTCAAGGTTAAGGCACCAAGGCATCACTTTTACCTGATTCTTCTTCCTTAATGCAGCAGGGCCATCTGAGTCTTCGGTCTTCGTCTTCATTAAGCTCAACCGACACTAGACTCACTGACGTAAGTGATTGACAAACAAGGTGCACTAGTATGCCATAGAAAAGTGCACTAACAGTTGTAGCTTCTGATGTTAAGCCGAGTGCACCCGAACCTACTACAGAGGAACCTCTTGCTGCTGAATCGGCTCAAACCGCAACTGTCCCTGAGATTTTCATACTTTCTTCTCCGGAATTGCCTGAACCATCAACGGAGAATATAACTGAGTGTGCCCCGGTGCTGCCAACGCCTGTTACTTTGACTAGTGCATCAATCGCTGATGTCCAGTTTCTTGTATATTACTTGCCCTTATTGTTTTGTTTGCTTTTCTTGCGATTCTGCTCTTTAAATTGCAATTTCTGGCATATTTCTTCTCATTGCTATTGTTGTCGATTGTAGTTCCTATCGATGCCCCTGCCTTGGCCGATCTTCCTGATTCCGTGATTTCTTCTCTTCGAAACATGTCGATGATCAAGGCGACAATGTTCGACACTTTGCTCACCACCATCTCGAATTCTTTAATGAGAGTTGAAGAATGGCCATTGCTTGCGGAGGAAATGGAGGCTCTCGACACGAATGTTCGATGGCTTGACATTGACGCCTCTATGATTAATCAACATGTGGCCTTGTTTCGAGAATCTATCACTCGGACTAAGGATGCTAGGCAGCTCAGGGTCAATCCTTCTACTAAATCGAAGCGGGACCAGCTACAAACTTTACTTCATGTACTCGAGAGGCAAAGGCAACATGAAGCTACTGTAGTATAAGACTTAGAGGTTGTTGATGCTTAATGGCAAGAATGTGAAGCTCGTATTGCTGAGATAGATGAGGAAATCGGTCGATTGCAGGCAAAGCGCGCTTTACTCCACATCAATATATCGCGCGTTAGCAATCAAAGACCTCGTTTGCAGATGGCAGCTGAACAACGCAGAGAGGAGAGTAGAGAGACAGAGAGCCAAGTTGCGGCGCTAGAGCAAGTGATTCAGGATACCTCGGACCCTGTCCAAGCCTTGACAAGAGTAGAAGCAACACAGAAGGCAGCCAGGACTCGATGATGCAACAACTACTAAGCCAGTATCTCAAAGCCCTGAATCTATAGGCTGCACTTTCTCTTTTCCTGTAATGATTGAAAACATTTGGTCACATGTGTGCGAATTTTATATGATTTTGTAATGATATTAGTGATACTTGTGCTATCTCGACCGCGTTTTAACTTATCTCATTGCATTATTTTCCTTTTATGCGACTAGCTATTAATGCAGCCTAAGTATCGCAGTCACAATGAGATATGTGCTATGAAATAACAATAAACTGTCTAATGTTTGCCAAGCTATTTATGCTAATACTATGAATATTAAACAATGCTAGTTTGGGACATGCCGTAACATGGTTTTACATGTGGTGAGTCATAACATTGTTAATGATAATCAAGTCAACTATGGGTGCCCCCCTTTTAGGACTAACTTGGAGACTAAACGCGAAACAAAGTAAAGCATTAAAATGAGTGGATGTCCCCCTTTCAGGACTAACTTGGATATTGAATGGAAAATAAAGTAAAGCCTTAAAATGAATGAACGTCCCCCTTTCAGGACTAATCTTGGATACTGAATGCGAAATAAAGTAAAGCACTAAAATGAATGAATGTCTCCCTTTCAGGACTATCTTGGATACTGAGTGTGAAATAAAGTAAAGCATTAGAATGAATGGATGTCTCCCATTTAAGACTAACTTGGATGCTGAATGAGAAATAATAGATAGTAAAATGCCCTGTGTTGACCTCCAATTTATACATTTGCCGACCCATTACATCACATTATATGCATAGTTTTCATGTTTAAAAAGCCCATCTAATGCTTATTTTGTGATTGTAGGAATGAGAGTGACTTCACCCAATTGGAGACCAAAAGGGGCACATTTAGGAGCTTTAGATGAAGGCCAAGGTGGATCAAAGAAAGGAGAAAGCAAGGAGAGGAGAGGGAAGAAGAAAGAAACAAAAAAAATGTCAAAAAAAGAAGCCCCGACCGGTTAAGACCGGTCTAGACCGGTCGGACAGGTGTCCAGGGAGTGCAGCCGACCGGTCGGCCATGCAATTTCAGGGTTTCAGATTGCAGACAGCAGGCCATTCCCGTTTCTGATTTTTCAGACCAGTTTTCTGGGCCCATCTTAATAATATTTAGAAATCCAACACGTCCATGTCGAAGAGGAGCTCGTCACCGAACTAACCCAAGTGGTTTCGTGTCGATCGGAGCTACAGACTGATCGTGGTGGCCAAAACAATACGAACTGTCTAGAAAGTTCCAGATTCTGCCTACTCCACTCTGGGCCGGTCCAGGTGGCCCATCATTGATGATATGAAGAATCTACTTTGACCATCTTTTAGATAACATCCATATATGAATAATCACAAAATTTCAGATCAAAAGGATGTGTGGTTTGATCGTACAAGTTGAGGAAAGATGGACCATCCAGAAAGATCCAACTGCGCAGATTTTATAAAAGTCCTAAGTATTCTAATATTTGGACCACATTCTAAGATTGTTTTGGACAATCTAATCCGTCTATCATGTAGAGGAGGAAGTTTTCTACCAATGTTCAAAATTTGGGATCAATCCGACATCTGTGCACTCCGGGGCATTGAAAGCAAGATGACTGGTTCTTAAGGTACCCGAAGTGCGCGATTTTGAGAGGTGGTCGCTGATCTGATTGGTGGACCCATTCAGAAGATAATCTTGGAAATCTAAATCATCTATGAGGAAGATCACATTACAAGGAAGCTATAAATCAATTTTGAAGGCAATCCGACCATTAGTTAAGCCGTACCAAGCGAAACAAATTCTGCTATGTTGCTGTACTATTGCTGCACTATAAAAGGAGGTGCTCTCTTCTATTCCAAATCAAGCAAGGACGTGGGAAGCAAGGAGTTCAAGTCACAGGAGGCTTCCTAGCCTCCTACAGCTAGTTTTTCTTCCTTTTCTTAGTTCTAGTTCTAGTTTTAATATGCTTTTCCTTAGCTAACCTCTTAACTAGAGCTAGAGGTGAAATTTGTAGTTGGTTCCAATGCTTTAATTCTTTTATTTCAAGTACCCTTTTCTTAATTTTGGATTTTGAAGTTCGAGTTTGAATAAAGTTTGGTTTTTTAGAAGTTTTGTGAGAGTTTGTGTGCTCCGGACATGAGTTCCTTGCAATTCTCTGAGATTACCATGATTGGGTTGTTTGAATTCGAATTGTAGTAACCCTTGAGCATGCCATAGTCCATAGGCATGGCTGTTACTCTGAAGGCTACAAGTTCAAGTTCTATGTGCTTCATTAGAACTAGAAATCTGATTTCCAGATTTAAGTGGGACTATTTGTGCTTGAATGTTATATCTTCCAATTAGATGAGAGATAGGACTTTGATTCTAATTGTGTTGTACTTGGATGAATGGATTGGCATTGGACTACTACAAGTAGATCCTTGATGCTCTAGTTCTTTTTAATTTCAGATTTTTCTATTTGATGTGAAAAACTACTTTCTTAAACTTCTTAGATTCTAGTTATTAGAGTACTTGGAATTGTTTACCTCTTTCCCTGTGGATCGACCTCGGTCTTACCGAGATTTATTACTACATTGCAGCCTTACACTTGAGGCGAGCGAACACCCTGACCGTCTTCACATGAGCTTGTATAGATAAGAGATTATCATTGATCGCTTCCCCAAGTGTAGGGTTGCGATGTAGTAATAATTCGGTAGAGACCGAGATCGTTCTCAGGGATTTAGTTAGAAATTCACAAAACCACTTCTAATATTCTATAATTAAGATCAAACTAAATAGATTTTAGAATTTGAATTTAGAGAAGTAATCTTAATTTAAAAGTGATTGTAATTAATATAAAAGAGCAATAGGGGTTCAAGGATCCACTTGTAGCAATCCTTGATGCATAATTCGTTGTAGTTTCCCAATTACACAACTATAAATCAAATCCTATCTAGCCGGATGATAGAGCGGTTAATTCAGCAAAACAGTTTAATTCATGTGTTGTTCATAAACCTGATTCCCTCAATTCAAGTTAGGACTTGAGCACACTCAATTGCATAAGGTTAAGATCACAACCACAATAATCATCAAACCCTGTCACAAAGTTTAACTATATCATGATTTGAACTTCATTCAAATCACATGAATAAGCAACACATAAATCAGACTTTCAGAAAAAGGTAGAACTTTGGTTGAAGTTCTCACATGAAGAACTGAGTTCTAGAGCATCTTGAATTCGATTCCTCGAAGCGTACAGGTCTAGATCCATGCAAAACAGCTAAGAACTAAAGCAATTCTTCCAAACATCCACGAGTCATCATAATATTAAGAAAAATTACTTAGAACTTTATTCAAACTGTAATAAATCATTGTTCAACATTAAGAATTTAACTTGAAACCATATAAAATGAATTAAAGCATCTTAGATTCACTACAAGCTTCACCTCTTAGCCTTAACTAAGAGGTTTAGCCGATCATGATAAAAGAAAATGTGAAATCAACTAAAAACATGAAAACTAGAAAGCAAACTAGAGAAGGGAGTTGTAGAACTCTGAATCCCTCCTTCGCCACCTCCCACCATAGTAAATCTCTTCTAGGATACCTTAGGAATAAGGTAGAGGAGCCCTTTTATAGATTTCAGGCTCCAGTTGCACAGAATCTTTGAGAAAACGCAAAAATAGCATTTTGCACAGCAAATTTCGAAGCTTGTAGAATAAGCTCTGTTACGTAGATGACCGGTCTGAGCCCATGGTCGACCGGTCTAACGACCAGTCATAAATGGTAAAAAACAGTCCAGTGAGTTTATGAAAAATTCAATCCAAACTTTTGATTTAACGACCGGTCTGAACGGTGGACGACCAGTTGTATTTCATCGATTTTGGTCCAGCAAGGTTTGGCAACAGGGGTCTTCCTGTTGAGTGTTCGGACGACCGGTCTTGGGTTATGGCCCACTGGTCTGACAATTGGTCAACAGTGCATTCTTTTTCACTTCTTGCTTCTTCCCTTCTCTTTCTTCCTTGCTTCTTTCTTCCACCCTTTGGCACTTGGTCTTTTGATCTTCAATGTGTGTAGAGTGACCTTTTAAGCATTGAATTGATGAAGTCTCCTTCTCATTCCTACAATCACAAAACATGCATTTAAATACATGCATAGTTTGTGATGAAATGGGGTTAGAATATACACATTTAAGAGCTTAACACACCCCAAACCAGCATTTTGCTAGTCCCGAGCAAAACATGCGTGAAACAAGTTCCATTCTCCAAAACCCAACTCTCCTTCAGAAACTATGCTTCTATACATTCCAAGACGTGCAAGTGTAAAAATCAGAAAAACTTAATGATGGAAGTTGAGACCTTAAACTTCTCAAAACATAACAAGTGCTCATATAGAATTCCCCCTGATTGATTGATAAATAAGGGAATCCAAATAAATTTAACATAGTGTGAATAGTGAATGTTCATCTCATGAATTTTCGAAATTAGTTTCTTCATGACTTAGCTAGATTAGGGATCTGAACATAGATCAACAACAAGCCTATGACAGGAATTTGCCTTACCGTCCCTTCGACAGCTTTCACACTACTTCCCATTTCCGGCTTTGGTTACGGGTAGATCATCTCCCGGTTGGTAATAGGTAGCCCTTTTCGGAATTTTCCAACATATATTCACTAAAAGCATACTTTCTTTCTTTCTTTTCCTTTTCATTTACATTAGATAGGATTTTTAGAAATCCATATCTTTCATTCTTTTCTCTTATTTTCTCATGGACAAGGATGGACAAAGTACCCCTGCTTGGTTCCTCAACACCTCAAATCTAAGGCTAACCAATCCACAAATCTACATAATACCTTCAAACCATGAGAATCGTGTAACGTGAACTAGGTGTAAAAGTGTTTCAATTTTCTATCAATCACATAAATAGGGGCATTCACATAGAAAACCATTGTCTTAGAAGTATTTCAAGATGCTCAACATCACTCACTTCATTTCTTTTATTTTTTTCTTATACTCGTGTCATCCCGACTACATAGAAACGAAGTTTTCCAAAGGAGTTTTAAATTTTCAAAAAAATTAAAAAATTTTCTACACGCATTGCTCGAAATGTTACAAAACACTAGCTTCTCACCCCCAACCAAATCTTGCAGTGTCCTCAATGTAAAAGATATGCAATGAGCAAAATAAGAGAGCAATGATAAAAAAAAAAGAGAGAGAAGTAGGATAGAGAGTACCTGAGAGAGTAAGAGTTGGAATTCTATCTCCTTCTAACACCTATTGAAAAACAAATAAAGCAAAAAACAACAAAATCCTAGTCCTAAATTACTCTATACCTCCATCAGACTAGGAGATTAAATATCCTGGTATACAGGATCAGTTAGAGGTATGGACATACCTTGTGAGGGAAAGTTCTCAAAGAACGGCTTTAAACGCTGACCATTTGCTTTAAAGATGTTATCGTTCATTGGATTCAACAACTCGACAGTCCTATAAGGATAAACAGTTTTCACAATGAAGGGACCAGTCCATCAAGACCTCAATTTCCTCAAAAATAAATGTAGCCGAGAATTATACATAAGGACCTTTTGATTAATCGTGAATGTCTTACGAATGATGTTCTTATCATGGAGCACCTTCGTCTTGTCCTTGTAAATTCTCGCATTCTCATATGCCTCATTTTGGAGTTCCGCAAGTTCATTCAATTGAAGTTTGCGCAACGAGCTTGCTTTGTTAGAATCAAAATTCATTTTCTTTATCGCCCAATATGCCCTATGTTCCAATTCCACAAACAAATGACAAGCTTTTCCATAGACAAGTCTATAGGGAGACATTCCAATGGGGGTCTTGAAAGTTGTACGGTAAGCCCAAAGCGCATCTGTGAGTCGAAGTGACCAATCCTTGCGATCGAGATTTACTGTTTTCTCTATGATATGTTTGATTTCCCTGTTGGATATCTCAACTTGTCCACTTGTTTGTGGGTGAAAAGGGGTGCTCACTTTATGATTGACACCATATTTCTTCATTAAGGCTTCAAATGGGCGATTACATAAGTGAGTCCCTCCATCACTGATAATGACTCGAGGAGTTCCAAATCAGGAAAGAATGTTTTCTTTTAATAATCTTATGACTGTTTTATGGTCATTGTTCCGGCATGGAATCGCCTCAACCCATTTTGAAACATAATCGATAGCAAGCAAAATATATAAATTTCTAAAAGAAGATGGAAATTGACCTATGAAATCGATGCCCCAATAATAAAAAATTTCAATTGGTAAGATGGGATTGAGCGATATCATATTTCTACGGGATATTCCTCCCAATTTCTGACAAGGCTCACACATTTTACAAAACTCATGTGTGTCTTTGAACATGGTAGGCTAATAAAACTCATATTGCAGAATTTTGGTTGTGGTCTTCTTAGCCAAAAAGTGGCCACCACAAGCTTGAGAATGACAGAAGGAGATGATACTATGTTGCTCATCATCTGGTACACATCTCCTTATAATTTGATCGGGACAGTACTTGAATAAGTACGGGCCATCCTACAGGAATTTTCTCACCCCGTTGAAAAACTTATCCTTATCTTGCTTTTTCCAATGTGTCGGGATTGTACCTATAGAAAGATAGTTAGCAATGTCCGCATACCATGGCAATTGGGAGATATTAAAAAGTTGTTCATCAGGGAACATGTCATTAATCGCAGTCGTCTCAGGAGAATGGTGAGGACAAGTCGTGAGAGATGGTCAGCCACAACGTTTTCTACTCCCTTTTTATCTCGTATTTCTATGTCGAATTCTTGGAGTAGGAGGATCCATCTTAATAAGCATGGCTTAGCATCCTTCTTATAGAGAAGAAACTTTAGCGCGGCATGGTAGATAAATATTATGATCTTGGATTCGATTAAGTAGGACCGAAACTTGTCCAAAGTAAATACAACGGCTAAGAGTTCCTTTTCCATAGTGGTGTAATTCGCTTGAGCCGAGTTTAGAGTTCTACTTGTATAGTAGATGACGTAAGGGTTCTTCTCTTTTCTTTGGCCTAACACTGCCCCAATAGCGTAGTCACTCACATCGCACATAATTTCAAAAGGAAGGCTCCAATCAGGTGGTTGCATTATGGGAGCACATGTCAACATACCTTTAAGTTTTACAAAGGCATTTTGACAATCACAATTCCACTTGAATGAGTTTTCCTTTTGAAGGAGGTTACATAAAGGGTGAGAGAGTGAACTAAAGTCCTTTATGAACGTTCTATAAAATCCAGTGTGTCCTAAAAAGGACCGCACATCTCGTACGCTCTTGGGTGGTGGAAGGTTAGAGATAAGATTGATTTTAGCCTTGTCCACCTTGATTCCTTTTTTCTGAGATGATGTGACCAAGGACTATTCCCTTTTGAACCATGAAATGACATTTCTCTCAATTCAACACAAGGTTCTTCTCTTCACATATTTTTAAAACAGTTTTTAAGTGCATAAGGCACTCATCAAAATTACAACCAAATACCGAGAGGTCGTTCATGAAGACTTTGAGAATCGTTCCCACCATATCAGAAAAAATGCTCAACATACAATGCTGAAATATGGCAGGGGCATTGCACAATCCAAATGGCATCCTTCTATAGGCAAAAGTGCTGAAAGGGCATGTGAATGTTGTCTTCTCTTGGTCCTTTAGGGCGATCTCTATTTGGTTATATCCTGAATATCCATCGAGGAAGCAAAAGTGAGAATGACCCGCTAACCTTTCTAAAATTTGATCAACAAATGGTAAGGGGAAGTGGTCTTTCTTTGTGACTGTGTTTAGCTTCCAGTAGTCAATGCACATTCTCCAACCTGTAGTGACTCTGGTTGGCATGAGTTCATTGTTGGCATTAGCTATGATGGTTATTCTGGATTTCTTAGGCACCTCTTGAGTTGGACTCACCCATTGACTATCGGATATTGGGTAGATGATACCCACATCCAATAGTTTCAACACATCGGCCTTAACCACCTCCTTCATGTTTAGATTGAGGCGTCTTTGTGGTTGCCTAAATGTCTTCGCATTTTCCTCAAGGTGTATGCAATGAGTACAAATCAGGGGGTCTATGCCTTTGAGATCCGCAATTGACCACCTAATGGCTCTCTTATGCTCAGTTAGAATGGCTTTTAGCCGACTCTCTTGTTCCTCATCCAAGTGGGAAGAAATTACCACCGGATATGTCTCATCTCAACCTAAGTATATAGATTTCAAATCAGTTGGCAAAGGTTTTAGGTCGAGCTTCAGAGCCTTGATACTAGATGGAAGAGACTTGTTTTCAGTTAAGGTTAAATACTCAAATGGTGTCTTTCATCTTTTGTTCTTAAGCACCGGCATAGAATCTAATTTGGCATGCATCTCTTGTATCATATCATTATCAATTTCGTTTGAGTGTGCCAAACATGCCTCCAAAGGGTTGGAATATAATGTCAGGAGGGGTGTATCTTCCACGAATGATTTGATCAGATTTATTTTGTGGACCTCGTCATCAACTTCGCATAGTTGTTTGCATAAATTGAAAATATTTAGCTCGAGTGTCATATTACCGAAGGACATTTGTATCAGCCTATTTCTACAATTGATAATCGCATTTGAAGTGGTTAAGAAAGGGCGGCCAAGTATGACAGGAATTTAAGCACCGGTTCCTATCACAAGATGTGTATCCAAGATAATAAAATCCACTGGATAGTAGAATTTATCGACTTGGATAAGGACATCTTTAATCATCCCTCTCGGTATACGAATAGATCTATGAGCAAGTTGGAGTGTGGTTTTGGTGGGTTTTAATTCAACTAACACAAGTTGCTCATAGATGGAGTAAGGGATGAGGTTAACACTTGCCCCTAAATCGAGTAAGGCTTGTTTGATCCAGTAGTCACCTATAATGCATGAGATGGTAGGACTACCCGGATCCTTATATTTTTTAGGCACCTCTTTTTTGATAATGACGCTCAAATTTTCAATCAAAAGTACTTTGTTATGTACAATATGTTTCCTTTTGACTGTACACAATTCCTTCAGAAATTTGGCATATGATGGTATTTATTTTATGGCATCTAACAATAGGATGTTGATCTTCACCTGTTTAAAAATTTCTAAAATTTCCAAATTTTTATCTAAAGGTTTGGGAGAAATCAACCTTTGGGGAAACAGGGCAACGACTTGAATTGCCTTTTCGGTTCTTTCTCAAGTGGAGTTTTGTTCGAGTTACATCCTTATTTACAATTTTCGGATCATTAGGCTTTGGGGCCTTCACCGGATTGGATTTATCAATTGTTTTGTGTTCGCTCGCCTCAAGTGTAAGGTTGCGATGTAGTAATAATTCTCGGTAAGACTGAGGTCGATCCACAGGGAAAGAAGCAAACAATTCTAACTACTCCAATAACTAGAATTCAAGAAGTTTAGGAAATTTTTTTTTAACATAAAACAGGAAAATCTGATATTTGGAAAGAACTAGAGCATCAAGGATCCACTTGTAGTAGTTCAATACTAATCCATTCATCCAAGCATAACACAATTAGAATCAAAGTTCTATTCTCATCTAATTGAAGGATATAATGTTCGCTCGCCTCAAGTGTAAGGCTGCGATGTAGTAATAAAACTCGGTAAGACCGAGGTCGATCCACAGGGAAATAGAAACAAGCTTCCAAACTACTCCAGCAGCTCAGTTTATGGAAGAAATTCAGATTCAATTGGGTATTTAATTAAACAGCAACTTAATGAAAAATCAGAGATATAAGGTACTAAGGCTTTCAAGGATCCACTTGTAGCAATCCTATGTCAATTCAGTCAATCCAAGTAGAGAACACAACTAGATTTGAAGTCCTATCTCTCATCTAGTTGGAAAATAAAGCATTCACACACATTCAATCCAAATCAAGTTGAACTTCCAAGTTCAAGTCCATTCAATCAATGTAGAATTCAAATCCATAGCCTGCGGAGTAACAGCCATGCCTATGGACTATGGCCTGCTCAAGGATTACTATAATTCGAATCTTAAACAAACAACCTGTGACAATCTCAGAGAATTACAAAGAATTCATGTCCTGGGTACATGAACTCTCATAAAACATCTCAAACTACCACTTTTGGAACTGAAACATAAGAAAAATCCAAACTTGAATTGAAAAATACTTGAATCAAACTGAATCCAACATAAAATTAGCTACAAGCTTCACCTCTCAGCCTTAGCTGAGAGGTTCTAGCCGAGCATTGTCATGCTGCAACTAAAATCTCAAAATAAAAGCATAAAAACAGAAAAACCCAAATAGGAGAGTTGCAGCCGCTCCACAATCGCCTTCACTCTCCAAACTCACATTCCTTAGCCTCTCTGATACCCTAGGGAGAGCCCCTAGGTGTCCTTTTATAGCAAGCAACCTCCCTTGCGTCGGATTCTGCGAAAGACTACGCAGTGCGCAGCAATTTTTGGAGTCCAGATTTAGAAAGGACTCTTGTTACGCAGAGCCAACTGGTCGTGACCGGTCGGACTGATTTTTTAAGCATTCCAGGGAGCACAGCCAACCGGTCATGACCGGTCGGATTGGGCTATCCATTCATCTAGCAAGTGTGGCCGACCGGTCATGACCGGTCGGACCAGATTTTCCACCATCCAGTGTATACAGCCGACCGGTCGTGACCGGTCGGGCTCCAATGCAATGTGGTCAGCCTTCATGGCCGACCGGTCAAGACCGGTCGGCCTGTCTTCCATTTGCTCCTTTGATGTGGCTGACCGGTCGGACGACCGGTCTGCCTTGTTTTTCTGCAACCTTTTCTTCTTTTCTTCATCCTCTTTTCTCCCTCTTTCTTCTTCTTTCTTTGGTCCATCTTAGGACTTCATGCAATAGCTTCAAATGCATTCTTTTGGCTCGTAATTGAATGAAGTCCGCTCTCATCCCTATAATCACAAAACATATGTTAGGTGGGCCTTTAAATCATGAAAATCATGCAAACCTTGTTATGTAATGGCCAATGCAATGTATAAATTGGAGGTTCAACACACCCGCCAACCAGCTTTTTGCTAGTCCCGAGCAAAACATGCGTGAATAAGTTCAAACCTCCAAACCCAACTCTCTTCCAGAAACCATGTTTCTATCCATTCCAAGATGTACAAGTCTAAAATTTGGAAAAATTTGGTGATAGAAGCTGAAACCTTGTACCCTCAAAACATAAAAGGTGTCTACATGAAATTCCTGCTGACTGATTGATAAATAGAAGAACTTGAACAAATTCAACCTAGTGTGCATAGTGAAAGTTCATCTCATGAGTTCCTGGGATCATCTTCTTCATAGATTTAGTAAGCCATGGATTTTAAGGTGCATAGAGCAACAACAAGCCTATGACAGGAATTTGCCTTACCGTCCTTCCGACGGCTTTCACACTACGTCCCATTTCCGACTTTGGTTACGGTTCGACCATCCCCCGGTTAATAATAGGTAGCCCTTTTCGAAATTTTCCACCATTTTTCTTTCCTTCCCGATTTCATCCTTTCTTTCCTTTTTCTTTTAAATTAGATAGGATTTTTAGAAATCCATATCTTCCATTATTTTCCCATGGATAAGGATGGACAAAATACCCCAGCTTGGCTTCTCAACACCCTTAAATCAAAGTCTACTAATCCACAAATCACATAAACCTGTCAACTCATAAAAATCGTGTACTGTGAACTTGGTGTAAAGGTGTTCAAATTTTCTATCAATCACAAAAATAGGGGAATTAACATATAAAACCATTATGTTGGGAGAAATTCAAGACTTACAACATCACACACTTCGTATCTCCTCTTCTTACAGCATCTCAAATGTATAGAAACAAGATTTTCTAAAAGAGTTTTGAAATTTTTGAAAAATTCAAAAAAAATTTGCGCATATGAGGCTCGAAATGTTGCAACATGAGGTTCGAAATGTTGCAACATGCTAGATGAGGAATCTCATCTCACCCCCCAACCAAATCTTGCATTGTCCTCAATGTAAAAAGATAGTCAATTAGCATGAACATGAGAGCAATGGTAAACAATGAGAGAGTGAGAATCAATAGTACCTGAGAGAGCGATCATGGAATTCTTCAACCCAACAACTAAAACCTATTAAAACAGTAAAACAAAACTAAACCTACCTATGCTATACCTCCATCAGACTAGGAGATCAATCATCCTGATAGACAGGATCATTCAGGGAGATGGACATGTCTTCTGAATCAAATTTCTCAACAAATGGTTTAAGGAGTTGTCCATTAACTTTGAAACAGTCACCATTCGCTGCATTCTCAATCTCAACAGCCCCATGAGGAAAAACTTCTTTGACAATATATGGGCCGGTCCATCGAGATCGTAATTTTCCCGAAAAAAGATGAAGTCGGGCATTATACAAGAGCACTTTCTGTCCTTCATGGAAAGATTTCCTTAAGATGTGCTTGTCATGAAAGGCCTTCATCTTGCTCTTGTAAATTCTCGAATTCTCATATGCATCGTTCCGGATCTCATCAAGCTCATTTAATTGAAGTTTGCGAAGCGAGCTAGCCTTGTCCATGTTAAAGTTTAAAGCCCGAATTGCCCAATAGGCTTTGTGTTCTATCTCCATAGGCAAGTGGCAAGCTTTCCCATAGACAAGTCTATAAGGGGACATTCCAATGGGTGTCTTGTAGGCGGTACGGTGAGCCCAAAGTACATCATCTAATCTTAGGGACCAATCCTTGCGATCCGGTTGTTATAGGCAAAATGGTGGAGATAAGATTTCACGTGGAAATGCTCATTTAGCCCTCGAGATCATCTGATCAAGAGTCGCAGAACGGGTAAAAGTGGAGTGCGGGTTCGACTCTCGAGATCGTAAGCTCGGGAGTCTAAGAATGGATAAGTGCGGGACGTCCATTCGACTCTCGAGATCATCTGATCGAGAGTCGAATATTGGATAAGTGCGGGATGTCCATTCGACTCTCGAGATCATCGGATCGAGAGTCGAATATTGGATAAGTGTGGAACGTCCATTCGAATATCGAGCTCACCTAATCAGGAGTCATAGATAGTCAAATACGGCAAAACTAGATTCGCGAGCAGACCTTCTCACAAGTCGTTGAAAGACGTTACATCTAAGTGTGTACTTGGACTCGCGACCACATTTTAATATGCGAGCAGCTTTCCTGCGGAAATATCTCTTAGCCTTCAGTACTAGCACCCGATTCCCGTCGAGCAGTTTGTCCAATCCCTCTGCGACACCAAGCAGGGCTACATCCAGTTCGGTGGTCCCCGACTCGTCGGCGTCTCCTTCCTTTTCGGAAGCTATGACTCCAACTACGGGCGTCTCCTTCCTTTTCGGAAGCTATGACTCCAACTACGGGCGTTTCCTTCCTTTTCGGAAGCTATGACTCCAACTACGACCTCCAGTTTATCATGACACATCAGCGCTATCACCACGCTTACTGGCAGCCCGTATAGGTCGGTTTTTGAGCTTATCTTCTCTAAATGGATCCGGATCTCAAGGGATTGCTATCAAAGGGCGTGATTGTTGAAATAAGTCATTGAGTTGGATCTGACTCAAAAGATAGGATCTTATCTCACGAAATTAGCAAGATCTCAGTATCGTATGCGACATCAGCGGGATTTCAACATCTTACGTAACAAACTGGATTGCCTCAGATCTATATAAAGAGGTGGCTTCATTAAGAGCAGGTACGCATATATCATTCAAGCCTGGTCCTGTTTTGCTTGGCTTCTCTTCTTACTGTGGCCTAACTTAAGCATCGGAGGGCTAACGGCTGGTCCCCAGCCACCCTTATTTGCTGTCTTGCTTCAGGTCTGGTGGTGGAAATCCCTTTTGGAGTGAAGGAGAAAAGTCGGAGGATCTCGTTACAAAATCTGACATTAACAGTTTGGCGCCGTCTGTGGGAACGACTTGATCGTCAAAACTAATCGTGTTAACCACCGATCAAAATCCTTCGGTGATGCCTCCTAAAAAGGCTGTTCATCCTTCAACTTCGAGGCAGGCACCACCTCTGCCTGATGAGACGGAATCCGCACCTGCCCCCCCACCTGTTCCGACGGATATCCCTCAAGGAGCCCCAAATATTCCATCAACAAACCATTATTGGAGGCCTCTGGAAATCAAGATGATGTCCTACGTTTCCTCGGGAACACTCTCCTAACTCTAAACGCTGGAGTTCAGGCGCTGTCAAATCGGCTTGATCAGCACTTCCCTGAACCGCAAAGACAAACCTCCGAAGGGTTACCACCGCCACCCATACCAGTTGCTTCCAGACATTCTATGGATGAACCACAGGTCCCACCACTTGGCGGCCATCCCCCTGTGCTGTCTCCACATTCTATACATTCCAGTTCGTCTCGACAACCTCAACCGCAAGGCTCCACCGCCGAAACGTCTAGCTATACCCTGCCTTGGGAAGGAGATCTCAAAAGAATCCAAGATCGTTTTGATGTCATGGAACAGAGATACCAGGCAAATCGGCCATCTGCCGTCATGGCGGCGATACATCAATCTGAATCTCCCTTCACTAGCGAGGTCATGGAAGCCCCGTTGCCCAGAAAGTATCGAGCGCCTGTTATCGCTCCGTATACAGGCATTGGCGATCCTCTGGAACATCTGGAAACATACAGGTCCCTCATGGAGTTGGAGGGACATGGTTCAGAAATCATGTGTAGGGCTTTTCCCCTTACATTGAAGGAAGCAGCTCGTACGTGGTTTCGGGGGTTAAAGCCTCGTTCCATCAGTTCCTTTTCCCAATTATCGGAGATATTTCTTTCTCAATTCATGGGAAGTATTCGCATTAAGAAGCCAGCCTCCCATCTGATGAATCTGAAACAGCAACATGGGGAGACAATAAAAGAGTTCACAGTACGGTTCACTGCCGAAGCCGTTCAAACTGAGGGTTACACTGAAGAAAAGGGTCTCACAGCCCTCATCGCTGGAATAACGAGCGAGAAATTCAGGTTTGCCTTAGATAAAAGCCCACCGAAAACTATGGCGGAATTCCAAGCCAAAGCTCAGAAATATATCAATGCAGAAGAAGTGGCATTGACACGCCATGGAGTACAAAGTAAGAAACGCAAGCCAGAAGGAACTTCTACAGACAAGAAATACCGTCGTGATCAGCGCGATCGTTCTCCCAGGAAGCCTTACTCTGGTAAATATCATAATTACACTCCTCTTAATCGGTCTCCTGAAAAGGTTCTAATGGAGATAAAACACAAGCCATATGTGAAGTGGCCTGCAAAGATCAAATCCGATCTCGAGAAGAGAGATAAGAGTAAGTTCTGTTACTTCCACAAAGATCACGGGCATAGGACCCAGGACTGTATCTCTCTACGAGACCATATCGAAGCCCTTATTCGAAAAGGCCATCTCCAGGATTACGTTGCTCGTAAAAATCGATCACCAGAAAGGGCGAAGACCTCATCTCGCCAAAAGGAACCACCTCATCATCAAACCAACCAAGAGGACGCTGAGCCCACGGGAGAAATCCGCACTATCGTCGGGGGACCAGCTTGTGGGGGTGACTCTCAAGCTTCAAGAAAAGCATACGCTCGGAAGGCGTCCAAAGAACCCCAGCAAATCTATTGGCTGGAACAGACGTCCAGCTCATCAAAAACGAGCTATCCTCCAATTTCTTTCACCCTCGAAGATGCAGCGGGAATCCACTTCCCTCATGAAGATTCTATCGTAGTCACATTGAAGGTATCAAATTATCTGACTCATCGAATTATGGTGGATACAGGTAGCTCAGCCGATATTCTGTATTTAGAGGCTTTCAATAAGATGGCACTCGCCAGAAGCCTCCTCAAGCCAGTATCGACCCCCCTTGTCAGCTTTGGAGGAGAGGTGGTAACACCTGAAGGAAGTATCGATCTCCCAGTCACTTTTGGAGAGAGTCCAGCGAAGACCACCGTCTTCGTAAACTTCCTCGTTGTGGATCGAAAATCAGCATACAACGCCATTTTGGGGCGGCCGTCTCTAACAAAGGTTGGAGCGGCCTTGCACCCTTCATATCTGTGTGTTAAATTTCCTACCCCAAATGGCATCGGGGTCGTGCGAGGAAGTAAGCAGGAGGCACGGTCTTGTTACCAGATAGCCCTCCAAGATCGAAAGGCGGCTCAAGCGACGTCCGTCATGGAAATAGCTCAAGGATCACCCGTTCCCTCAACCACCTCGTTGGATCCGAGAGAAAATGCTCTGAAGTCGGGAACTCCGGGGGAGGAAACAGTGGCGGTCCACCTGACCGAAGACGACCCATCTAAGATCGTGTACATCGGGTCCTCCTTGACCACTGACCATCGTGAAAATTTGATCCGTTTCCTCACCGAATACAAGGATGTGTTTGCTTGGTCTCATAAAGATATGCCAGGCATCGATCCCAATGTTATCGCACATCGTCTCAACATTGACCCGAAGCATAAACCTGTACATCAGCGTCGACGTGCCTTTACTGCAGAAAGGCAAATGGCAATCAAAACTGAAGTTGAGAAGCTGCTCGCGGCTAATTTCATAAAGGAAGTTGACTACCCAGAGTGGGTCGCAAACGTAGTTCTCGTCCGAAAAGCTAATGGCAAATGGAGGATGTGCGTCGACTATTCAGACTTGAACAAAGCATGTCCCAAAGATAGCTTTCCGACACCGCGGATCGACCAGTTGGTCGACTCAACAGCTGGACATGCTCTCCTCAGCTTTATGGATGCTTATTCTGGTTACAACCAGATTATGATGCATCCACCTGATAGCCAGCATACTGCCTTCATCACAGATCGAGGACTATATTGCTACCAGGTAATGCCGTTCGGTCTTAAAAATGCACGGGCCACTTATCAACGTCTTGTCAACAAAATGTTCGCTGCTCAAATCGGTAGGAATATGGAAGTGTATGTTGACGATATGCTCGTGAAAAGCATCGTTGAAGATAACCACATTTCTGATCTTCGAGAAGCCTTTGACCTGATGAGGAAGTATCGAATGAAATTAAACCCCGAAAAATGCGCGTTTGGAGTGTCAGCAGGAAAATTTCTTGGGTTCATGGTTGGCCAGCGTGGAATTGAGGCGAATCCCGAAAAGATTAAAGCATTGATAGATATGAAATCCCCCGTTACTCTGAAGGACGTCCAGTGTCTGGCTGGTCGCATCGCATCATTGAACAGGTTCATCTCGCTAGCATCCGACAAGTGCTTGCCCTTTTTCAAACTCCTTCGTGCAACGGCCAAGTCTGATTGGAAGTGGACACCTCAATGTGAAAAAGCTTTTCAACAACTGAAGCAATACATGAGCGCTCCCCCCATTTTATCTAAACCTGTAGCGCATGAGCAACTCATTCTTTATTTATCTGTGTCTTCCACGGCCGTTAGCGCCGCTTTAATAAGAGAAGATTCCGGGGTGCAAAGGCCCGTTTATTATATCAGTCGAGCAATGGTCGATGCAGAAACTAGGTATTGTGATATGGAGAAACTGGCCCTAGCCTTAGTCACGGCGGCTCGAAAACTACGACCATACTTTCAAGCCCATGCTATTTTAGTACCAACAAATCATCCACTACGACAAGTCCTTCAAAAACCTGAGGTTTTCGGGCACTTAACTAAATGGACGGTCGAGATCAGTGAGCATGATATCTCATTCTGTCCCAGGACCGCAATCAAGGGCCAGGCCGTGGCTGACTTCATCACCGAATTTACATATCCTTCTGAAGATAATGTCATGACCAGCGACCAGCCTCCTTGGTCGCTCTTCGTGGACGGGTCGTCGCGAGCCACTGGCAGTGGAGCGGGCCTGATTTTAGAGGCTCCCGACGGGTCGCATTTTCAATATGCTCTGCGTTTCGAATCACGTGTCTCTAATAACGAAGCAGAATATGAGGCTCTGATTGTTGGCCTCGAATTGGCCGTTGTCCTCGCAGTCCAGAATTTGATAATTCATAGCGACTCCCAGCTCATTGTCAACCAAGTTCTTGGCGAATTCGAAGCCAAAGAAGAAAGAATGGCCTTATACAAGTCTCGTGTCCTTATCTTGCTCGCCAAACTAAAGACTTATAAAATAATTCATATCCCTCGCGAACAGAACCAACTTGCCGATTCCTTGGCAAAACTCGCTTCTGCACCGGAATCGGAGTTATCACCTTCAACCCCCATCGAGCACCGTCAGAACTTGAGTATCGACCATGTGACTCTTGAGCAAGTTGTATCAGTACAATCGTCTCCATGCTGGATGGATCCTATCATCCTTTATCTCAGAGATGGATACCTACCAGAAGACAAGAAAGCTGCAAGAAAAATTCGACTTCGAGCTGCCAGGTACACCTTACAAGATGGAATCTTGTTGCGAAAAAGCTTTTCCTTACCTTATTTAAGGTGTCTTCATCCAGAAGAAGCACTTCGTGTTCTCGACGAAATACACCAGGGGGCATGTGGTAACCATCCCAGGGGGCGATCCCTAGCATATAAAGCGATGAGGCAAGGATATTATTGGCCCACTATGAAAGCAGACGCCATCGAATTTTCTAAAAAATGCGACAAGTGTCAACGATATCTACCTATACCTCGTGTACCGTCCGAGCAGATGACCCCAGTTGATAGCCCTTGGCCTTTTGCTCAGTGGGGGATCGATATCATCGGGCCCTTACCTATGGGAAAGGGACAGAATAGGTTCGCGATCGTGGCGGTTGATTATTTCACCAAATGGGCCGAGGCAGAACCATTAGCCAAGATTACTGAAAAACAAACTACTAAGTTTATATGGAGAAATATCATATGTCGTTTCGGACTTCCTCATACTATAATCACTGATAACGGAACGCAGTTCGACAACGCGGCCTTTGATGAATTCTGCGACAAATGGAAAATACGTAGTCTCCGCACTTCTCCGTATCATCCTCAGGCGAATGGGCAGGTCGAGGCGGTGAATAAGATCATAAAGCATCATTTAAAAACCAAGCTAGGTGAATGTAAAGGAGTGTGGCCAGAACTTCTGCCAGAGGTATTATGGGCTTATAGAACCACGGCTTGTACATCAACAGGTGAAACTCCTTTCTCCTTAGCATTTGGTGTTGACGCAGTGGTACCAGTGGAAATTCAAGTGCCCTCATATCGGATCGAGCAGTATGATCCCGAGAGTAATCATGAAAACCTCCGACTTCATCTCGATCTCTTGGAAGAGCGAAGAAATGCTTCCCAAGTACGAGTGACAGCATATCAACAACGTATTGCTCGTTATCGGAATGCGAAGGTTCGGCCTAGATCCTTCCAGTTCGGAGACTTAGTCCTAAGGCAAAATCTTGGAGTTCCTGCTCGTTCATTGGATCCAAATTGGGAAGGCCCATATCGGGTTATCAGGATTGTGCGACCCGGTACTTATTATCTTGAAGACATGCAAGGGAAGCCTGTACGTCGCCCTTGGCACGTGGAGCATTTGCTACGATACTACCCCTAGATTCGATGTAGCCTATTATAACGTTTTATGAATAAAGTGAAAGATATCTTTTGGCCGCTACTCCATTTATATGGACCTAAATAGCCCTGAAGAGTGTGCTTACACATCTTGGCCAATTGCCTACCTTTGGTAGGACTGAAACCATTACTAGTTGGTTGCTTTTCCATTTATATGGACCCGAATAGCCCCGAAGAGAATGTATACCATCTCTTGACCAACCTTCTGCCCTCGGTAGAATCAAAAGCTCAATCGATAGATCAGTCTATCTCAACGCGGACACGGTCACACGACCCCCGGATTGAGTCTAATTCATTTTTTCATGAGTTAGTTGCTCACGACTGGTGAGAGGAGGGATCGCACTCCGGAATGCGAGCACCGTAGCTCGGGCTCGAATCACAGTCATACACCTTAATCGCGAGCACCACAGTTCGCCATACACCCTAAATTGCGAGCAGCGTAACTCGTGCTCGGATTAAGGGTTCGCATTCACTGATGAGTCAATATGAAGTCAACTTGGGGGTCTCAATTGGTTTGGTCGCAACGAACCCCCGGATTGAGCACATTCTCGTTACAACAAGGCATTCAGTACATGGAAAAGAAAGTAAACAAAAATGAGAAGGCATTCATTGCGTGAAAAGGAAAAGGCAAACGAGGACAATACTTCCAAAAATATTTTTTCATTAATGATAAATATTTACAATATCCATTCACGAATACAAGAGAGGAAAACAAAGAAAATCAATCCCTTGGAGGAGGAGCTGCGCTCTCAATTTCAGGGCCCATTTCTGGAGCTCCTTCAACCTGAGTGGCTTCAGTCACCTCGTTCTCAGCAGCAGCCTGCTCTTCGGCAGCTATGATGGTCGCGACTTGACCAAACTCCCCCATATCAAAGGATGGGATCATTCGTTGCACTACTCTTAGCGCAAAGTCGCAACCAGCATCATATGACTCGTACCTTTCATCGTCATATTGCTGCGAAGAACGGAACTCGAAAACTGCCCGAGGACCTTCTTCCGAGAGCATTTTCGCAAGGGCGACTCTCTCCTCGTCCTAGTGGATCGAGTCGTCCTTAAGCTGCGCGAGAGCGTTGCGCTCCTTGGTCAGGTTGTCGTAGGCCTCCTTGAGCTACGACCTAGCCTCCGCAAGTCGCTCCTCCAGTGAGATCTTGTCTTGGCGAAAGATCTCCTTCTCTCTCTCCGCCTTCTCCTTCAAATCGACGATTTTCGCGAACTTATTGTCCAAAGCTTGGTACCTTTCGGTCAACACCTGGACTTTCTCTATGAGGATTTTTATCTCCTCATCTTTCTTGGAAATCACGGCCTCACGGGATTTGAGGAGTTGATCTCGTCCCTGGACCGCCTTCTCCAAAGCGATCCTTTTTTCATCTGCCTCGTCTATTACGCGGCGAGCGGCGACGATGTCTCGCTTCGTCTGCAAGATGAGGTCTAGTCCCTGCAAACAAAAAGAGGGGTGAGAAGAAATACTTAAGAAACCCCAAAATAATAAAGTTTTGGGCTAGGAGGTTCTACCTGAGCCATCCTCATCCCTGCCTCAAGGAAGAGGCTCTCGGGGCCTGGCTCGGGAAGAGAGCCGAAGGATTGAAGCGGGACATTCTCAAATAGGAATTTACAGATGGGGTGGAGGTGGCGAGGAACAGAATATGTCCCACTGCCGGAAGGTTGGGCAACGATCAGCCCAGACGGCTCGCGAGGAGGGGCCATCGTCTCGCGAGCAGGTCCCTGCTCGGTAGCAGGAACCAGCTCGCGGGCAGGAGCCATCTCTCGAGGCTTCGTGTGCTCACGAGCCTCTTCAGCTGGGGGGCAGCTGGACCCTACCCCATCTAGGGAATTGTCAGCAATATTAATCACTGGCGGCCCGGGTGCGACCACCAGTGAAGGAATAGCGGGCCCTGCTGGAGCCCCCGCCTTGCTCGCGAGAGGAGCAGGCTGATCGCTACCCTTTTCGGTGGATGGGTGAGATGGACCAGCAGATGTTTTCTTTTGTCTCTTGGAGCTCGTGCCCTTCAGCCGGGGCAGCAGACCTCTTTTCTCTCCGACCTGCGTCATCTCGACTTCTCTTACGGGTATTAAGCCCGCTGCTGCAAGACGTGATGGAGACAAGCAAGTCTCGACGTGCCTATCACCAATAGGCACCTTGTACACTTTTACGATTTTTTCGTTGATCCCCCCTTTCAAGTTCGGTTTCCTCAAGGCCGGGATACCTGCGAGCACAAACAAGGGTCAAATGGAGTAAAACCCTAAAACCTTAATTGAAGGAAAAGTGCACAATGCGGGACTGCCTACCTTCACAGAAAAAACGGTTTACTCTTGGGCCCCTGGAAGAAGCAAATTCCCAATTTCCGGATGCATAAAACCAACGCTTCCTCCAGCCGGGATAATTCGATGAGGGCTTCCCCAGCATGAAGTTATCCCGGTGCCAATAACATAGATAATACCAGCCTTCGCTGGAGGGTGCCTTCTTCAAGCGGAACATGCGGAGGAACTCATCAGCTGTAAGCTCCCCGTTCCCGGCTTGAGCCCAAAGGACGAATGAGCTTAGGACCACCCTCCATCCATTCACGATAAGTTGCCCGGGGGCAATTTTATAATATCGAAGTACGTCCCGGATGAAGGGATGGAGGGGAAGGCGAACCCCCAGAATGAGTTGATACTCATAGAATGCCACACACCCTGGGGGAGGGGAGTCTGGCGTCTCTCCATCTCTGGGTAACTGGAGAGCGACTGAGTCAGGGATTGAAAACCTCTCCCGTAACTCCAGCAGCCGGTTCTCCGATAGAATGGAAGGATATCCGGCCGCTGTATACTGACTTGCCGGAACCCTTGCGTTACTAGAAGCAGAGGATTCCGGGGTGGCATCTCCTAAAGGAACGGTACTCTCCTCAGAAGCCATGGGATATTTAAAGAAGAAAGAAGAAATATTACAGTACAAAAGGAAAGAAAGAGCACCAAAGGAGATCGAGGAAGACACCAAGGAGCTCCGGAGGAAGATGATTGAAAAAGTAAAGGAGGATTCTGAAACTTCTGTGAAAATCAGAAGATATGGTGGACTCCGTATATTTATAGGCAATCATTCCGCCGTATATGGTAGCACGTGGCGATCTCTCGTTCGGCACAGCACTCGAGCAGGCACGCCCATTAAATACTTGGACACGTGGTGAGCGCCTCTTCATTTTCTGACTGCAGAAAGGCTGGCGCTCATTAATTCCAGCCTAATCATGTACGGCTTCTCAGTAAAAGCAAGAGGCAGCCGCGCATGACAGCAAGCTAAGTCCTTTCCTTAAGGATTCTTGGCGGCAAGGACTTGGGGGGCATCTGTTATAGGCAAAATGGTGGAGATAAGATTTCACGTGGAAATGCTCATTTGGCCCTCGAGATCATCTGATCAAGAGTCGCAGAATGGATAAAAGTGGAGTGCGGGTTCGACTCTCGAGATCGTAAGCTCGGGAGTCTAAGAATGGATAAGTGCGGGACGTCCATTCGATTCTCGAGATCATCTGATCGAGAGTCGAATATTGGATAAGTGCGGGATGTCCATTCGACTCTCGAGATCATCTGATCGAGAGTCGAATATTGGATAAGTGTGGAACGTCCATTCGACTATCGAGCTCACCTAATCAGGAGTCATAGATAGTCAAATACGGCAAAGCTAGATTCGCGAGCAGACCTTCTCACAAGTCGTTGAAAGACGTTACATCTAAGTGTGTACTTGGACTCGCGACCACATTTTAATATGCGAGCAGCTTTCCTGCGGAAATATCTCTTAGCCTTCAGTACTAGCACCCGATTCTCGTCGAGCAGTTTGTCCAATCCCTCTGCGACACCAAGCAGGGCTACATCCAGTTCGGTGGTCCCCGACTCGTCGGCGTCTCCTTCCTTTTCGGAAGCTATGACTCCAACTACGAGCGTCTCCTTCCTTTTCGGAAGCTATGACTCCAACTACGGGCGTTTCCTTCCTTTTCGGAAGCTATGACTCCAACTACGACCTCCAGTTTAACATGACACATCGGCGCTATCACCACGCTTACTGGCAGCCCGTATCGGTCGGTTTTTGAGCTTATCTTCTCTAAATGGATCCGGATCTCAAGGGATTGCTATCAAAGGGCGTGATTGTTGAAATAAGTCATTGAGTTGGATCTGACTCAAAAGATAGGATCTTATCTCACGAAATTAGCAAGATCTCAGTATCGTATGCGACATCAGCGGGATTTCAACATCTTATGTAACAAACTGGATTGCCTCAGATCTATATAAAGAGGTGGCTTCATTAAGAGCAGGTACGCATACATCATTCAAGCCTGGTCCTGTTTTGCTTGGCTTCTCTTCTTACTGTGGCCTAACTTAAGCATCGGAGGGCTAACGGCTGGTCCCCAGCCACCCTTATTTGCTGTCTTGCTTCAGGTCTGGTGGTGGAAATCCCTGTTGGAGTGAAGGAGAAAAGTCGGAGGATCTCGTTACAAAATCTGACATTAACACCGGTCTCACCGTCTTTTCCAGAATCTGCTTGATTTCCCTATTGGAGATTTCAGCTTGCCCACTTGTTTGTGGGTGCTATGGGGTGCTCACTTTGTGCCTAATACCATATTTCTTCATCAAAGTTTCAAAGGGTCTATTGCAAAAGTGAGAACCACCATCACTAATAATGGCTCGAGGCGTCCCAAATTTAGAAAGTATGTTTTCTTTTAGGAACTTGATAACCGTACGATGATCGTTGGTTCTACATGGGATAGCCTCTATCCATTTAGACACATAGTCTACGGCAAGCAGAATATAGACATGTCCAAAAGATGAGGGGAATGGTCCCATGAAATCGATGCCCCAACAGTCAAAGACTTCAAGATGTTGAATTGGGGTGAGAGGCATCATATTTCGACGGGATAATCCTCCTAACTTCTGGCAGCGCTCGCACGCTTTGCAAAACTCGTGGGTGTCCTTAAATAATGTGGGCCAATAAAAACCACACTGCAAAATTTTCGCAGTTGTTTTCTTGGCTGAAAAATGACCCCCACATGCTTGATCATGACAAAAGGAGATGACTGAATTGTGTTCATCATCGGGGACGCATCTCCTTATAATTTGATCTGGGCAATATTTAAACAATAGAGGTTCATCCCAGAAAAATCTGCGCACTTCCCTTAGAAATTTACATTTGTCCTGCGCAGTCCAATGAATCGGCATCGCACTTGTGGAAAGATAATTAGCTATATCAGCGTACCATGGTGGATGCATAGCAAGAAAGAGTTGCTCATCAGGGAATGAGTCCTCAATAGGTGACTCGTCAATGGAATTTGGTAGGATTAGGCGGGATAGATGATCCGCCACCACATTTTCTACCCCCTTCTTATCTTTGATCTCCAAGTCGAATTCTTGAAGGAGTAGGATCCATCTAAGCAAACGGGGCTTAGCATCCTTCTTAGAAAGAAGGTATTTCAGCGCCGCATGATCCGTATAAACAATAACTTTGGATCCTATTAAGTATGGCCTGAATTTGTCCAAGGCAAAAATGACAGCTAGGAGCTCTTTCTCCGTAGTCGAATAATTAACTTGGGCAGGATTCAAGGTCCTACTTGCGTAATAGATGACATGGGGCTTTTTATCCTTCTTTTGGCCTAACACCGCCCCAATAACAAAATCGCTTGCATCGCACATCAACTCAAAAGGAATGGACCAATCTGGTGGTTGCATGATAGGAGCGGTTGTCAACATGTCCTTTAGCTTTGAAAAAGCTAATTGACATTCGGTACTCCACTCAAATTGGTTCTCCTTTTGTAGAAGGTTGCATAAAGGTCTTGAGATATGACTAAAATCCTTTATGAACCTTCTATAGAAACCGGCGTGTCCAAGGAAGGACCGCACATCGCGTATGCTTTTGGGTGGTGGTAGATTGGAAATTATGTCGATTTTTGCCCGGTCTACCTCTATTCCATTGGACGAGATGATATGTCCAAGGACTATTCCTCTTTGTACCATGAAATGGCACTTTTTCCAGTTTAATACAAGTTGCTTCTCCTCACACCTCATCAAGACCAACTTCAAATGCTTGAGACACTCATCAAATGTACAACCAAAAACAGAAAAGTCATCCATGAATACCTCAAGAAACTCACCCACCATATCCGAGAAAATACTCAACATGCATCGTTGGAATGTGGCGGGTGCATTGCATAACCCGAATGGCATCCTTCGGTAAGCGAAGGTACCAAACGGGCATGTAAATGTGGTTTTCTCTTGGTCTTCCGGAGCTATCTCAATTTGGTTGTATCCGAAATAGCCATCTAGGAAGCAATAATAGGAATGACCTGCCAACCTCTCCAAAATTTGATCCATAAATGGGAGAGGGAAGTGGTCTTTCCTAGTAACCGTGTTGAGCTTCCTATAATCAATGCACATACGCCAACCGGTGGTCACCCTCATCGGTATAAGCTCGTTGTTGGCGTTCTCAATGATGGTAATACCGGATTTCTTGGGGACAACTTGGGTAGGACTCACCCATTGGCTATCTGAGATGGAGTAGATAATACCCACATCCAATAGCTTCAACACCTCGGCTTTGACAACCTCTATCATGTTTGGATTTAGCCGTCTTTGAGGTTGTCTAGTCGTTTTTGCATTTTCTTCAAGGTGTATTCGGTGCGTGCAAACAGAAGGATCTATCCCTTTGAGATCCGCTATTGTCCAACCTATGGCTTCCCTATGTTCTTTGAGTAACTCAATCAACTTGAGCTCTTGGTCCTTCTCAAGGTGGGAGGCAATGACAACTGGGAACGTTTCCTCTTGACCCAAATATACGTATTTAATCTCGGATGGCAATGGTTTGAGGTCAAGCTTTGGTGGTTTGATGTTAGACGGTAGAGGCCTTGATGTGGTTGGTGGTAATTTCTCAAAATGGGGCCTCCACCGGCTAATATCTACCACCGGTCTTTCTATATTTAATGCCTGCACAATCTCACTAATGATGGGATCTTCAGAATCCATGAAATGTGCTAAGCATGTCTCCAAGCTTTCTAGTGGTTCAAGTTGGAGGAGTTCTTCTTCTTCAAAAGTTTCAAGCATGTTTACTTCGAAGAACTCATCATCATCTACATCCCTATGTCTTTTGCCCAAGTGAAATACATTCACCTCTAGTGTCATGTTTCCAAAAGATAGTTGCATCACCCCATTCCGGCAATTGATGATTGCGTTTGATGTGGCAAGGAATGGGCGGCCTAGTATTACCGGTATTTGGGTGCTAGCATCCACAACCGGTTGTGTGTCCAAGACTATAAAATCTACTGGGTAGTAGAATTTGTCAACTTGGACTAGAACATCCTCAACTATCCCCCTCGGTACACGGATAGATCTATCAGCGAGTTGCAACGTGGTTTTGGTGGGTTTTAATTCACCAAGACCCAATTGCTCATATACCGAGTATGGGATCAAGTTCACACTCGCCCCCAAATCTAATAAGGCACGTTCAATCCGGTAGTCTCCAATGATACATGAGACGGTGGGACTACCGGGATCTTTGAATTTTGGGGGGGTCTTTTGAGTGAGGATGGCACTCACTTGCTCAGTTAAGAAGGCCTTTTGCTGCACATTATATTTGCGTTTTATTGTGCATAAGTCTTTTAGGAACTTGGCATAAGAGGGAATTTGTTTGATGGCATCAAGCAAAGGGATATTGATCTTGACTTGTCTGAAAATCTCTAGAATATCTTGATAATTTGGGAGAGATTTTGGAGCAACCAATCTCGAAGGGAATGGTGCTATGGGCTTGTAAATGCGTTCCGGTTGTTGTGGGGCTAAGTTAGATCCATCTTCATCCTCAGAATTTACCGGATCATTAGGCTCATCGGCCTTCACCGGAATAGTTTTATCAATTTGTTTACCACTTCTAAGGGTGGTAATGGATTTAGCTTGCTCCATGTTTTGGTTGGAAGACTTAGGGATGCTTACTTCATGTACTTGCTTTGAATTGGGCTGAGGTTGGGCCGGAAAGGTCCCTTCCCTAGCATTCAAGCGTCCCTTAATCTCATCAACCGAGACTTTAAGCTCTTGGAACATTTGCTGATTCGATTCATTTATTTGCGCTTGCCCTTGCATAAACGCTCTCAAGGTATCCTCCAATGAGAATTGAGGTGGGGCCATATTTTGCATGGGTGGCCCTCTTTGGGAGTTGGTAGGATTGCCTGTAGGAGCATTCTTCCAACTGAAATTCGGGTGGTTCTTCCAACTCTCATTGTACGTATTACCTACCGGTCCATTGAAGGGCCGTTGATAACCATATGTGGCATTGGCTGTTTCATGTAGCACTTCCTGAAACGCAGGAATTGTGGGACAATCTTGCGTAGCGTGTAAATCGGTGAGGCAAATCCCACATGTGGTTTCAACAGCTTCCTTGGACTTGGGAACTCCACTTTTGCTAAGTTCCATGGCCTCAACCTTCCTTGTGAGGTTGGCTATCCTTGCATTCACATCGTCTTCCTCCGTAAGGATATAGATCCCACTTTTCTCTTGAGTGGGCTTGGAGTTATTGGGTTTATCCGATGTATCCCAAGATTGGGCGTTTTCAGCCAACATGTCCAAGTAACTCCAAGCCTCATCTGGATTTTTACTCATAAACTCGCCATTGCACATCATTTCCACAAATTGGCGCATATTGGAACTTAATGTTAGTGCACTTTTCCGTGGCATACTAGTGCACCTTGTTTGTCAATCACTTACAGCAGTGAGTCTAGAGTCGGTTGAGCCCAAAGAAGATGAAGAAAGAAGACTCAAGACGTCCAGCCGCATCAAGGAAGAAGATTGACAGGTAAAAGTGATGCCTTGGTGCCTTAACCTTGACCAAAACCCATCCCCTGTGTACTCTTGATGACCTTGACCATGTTTAGAACCATTTTGTCATCATAGTGTGGCCCTAGGTGTCCCAAAAGAACACCCACACCTTGGCCAATATGGTTGTGCTGAAGAATGCATGGGATTGCAAAGTGTAGGGCTGAACCCAGGCCTGTCCGACCGGTCTAGACCGGTCGGCCAGACCAAACAGCAAGGGCTGTGTGTGCAGACTAGTGGGCCGACCGGTCATGACCGGTCGGCCCTCGCAAATGAAGAAGATCAGCAAGCACTGCCGACCGGTCATGACCGGTCGGCCTGGGAAATCTTCAGCCATCCAGCAAAGAGGTCCGACCGGTCATGACCGGTCGGCCTGATGCATTAGGCCTATCCAGCAAGGGGGTCTGACCGGTCATGACCGGTCGGCCAGTATGTTTGGCCTGTTCATTCAGCAAAGGGGTCCGACCGGTCATGACCGGTCGGGGCAGGCCGTTTTATGGCCGTTTTATGACCGTTGGAGCCTCTTTTCTATAAATATGGAGCTCCATTCTTGGGTCATGGAGAGAAGTTTTTGAGAGCCCATTCCATACTCATCTTGTACATCATTTGGGGCCTCAAAGAGGAGGTTTTCAAGTCATATCCCTTGTGTTTCAAACACAAGTATGGGCATTCAAATGCTATCAAGAGATGACTTGATTCCTCTCTCAAATCTAGAGGTGTGACACTATTCCACATAGGTATATCCTTTGTCCAAGACCTTTAGAAGACTCTCTAGGTGAATCTCCTAGTTGGAACAACCTACACATCCCATGTATGAGATTCACCCATCCTCCTAGCACCTTGGGCATTTCAAGGCATCGCATGCAAGGTGTTTGATCGAATGTGGCTGAGGCATTGGCAACGCAACGGCGGCACGATCGAGGGAGCAAAGGGAAGCTGATTGAAGCACGGGAGAGCGGAGATCAAGCAACCCAATCCGGCGCTAAACAAGGGGCTCATCCGACAAGTAAGTTGTCTCATTTGAGAGTCCATTTTAGAGTTTGTTTGTCAACTCGCCCTAGGGACGTTAGCCGTTCCTTGGCCCGTCAGCCGGGCCTAAACTAAGTCTCCAAGGGGGAGCCTCCGACACGGGAGTAAACGTGCGATAAGGTTGAGAGTTAGCCTATGTCTAAAACTCCGGATACGGTTGAGAGGTGAACCGATAAAACCTCCGTGTAAAGGTTGAGAGGTGAACCTCATTTAAAACCTCCGATAGTGAATGCCGGTGTGCTCAAAGGGGTTGAGTACTTGAACCGGGAGTGGAGTAGACACGTAGTCGAACCACTATACATCCTTGTGTCTGTGATTGTTATTGAGCACATTAATATCTTTGCATTGTTAGTTTAATTGCTTAATTATGAATGATTGATATGAATGCTTGCTAGGCACTTTTTAGGCATTCTTGCACAAGATGTACCTTCACTACTTGTGTAGACTTGATCTCATTGATCCAATCTCATAAGTCTACACAAGGTGCATAGGTTAGTAGCTTAATTAGTTGAATCATTTTCTTACCTATGCATGCTTAGACTAGGGTTGGTTATTGCTTAACTCTTGCTAGTCTTGTGATTGGACCCACCAAGGCTTGGAAGCCAAGGTGTTCTTGCTTACCTAGCTTAAACTTGTTGAATTGCATAAGTAGGCGAAAAGATTTTTAAAAAGGTCCTATTCCCCCCCCCTCTAGGTCCATAGACATATCTCCAAGTGTCTCTACAAGCGGTAAAACCGCAATTTCATTTGGTATCAGAGAGGGTTTCTCTTTAAGGGCTTAATTGCCTAGAGATAGATCCAAAAGAGAAACTTGAAAATATGTCTAGAGAGGACTCTTCATCCGTCTCTAAGCCTCCTTTCTTTGATGGGTCAAATTATCCATACTGGAAAGCCCGAATGCGCATCTTCTTGGAATCCATTGATTCGGATGTGAGGGATATGGTTGATTTTGGATATGAACCCCCAACGGTCACTATCTCTAAGGAAGGTGAGCCGGATGTTATCAGGCCAAAAGACAAGGCATTATGGACTGCTCATGAAAAGGCTCAACGTATTAATAATGCCAAGGGCATGAATGCTATATTTTGTTCAGTATCGAGAGAAGAATTTGGTCGGATCCAAAACTGCACTACCAGTAAACAAGCATGGGATATTCTGGAAGTTACCCATGAAGGAACAAATGTTGTTAAAAATTCTAAACTCCAGCGCCTCTCCACTCTCTTTGAAAATATTACTATGGAGGAGGATGAAACGTTTACTGAATTTTATACCAAACTGAACAAAATCACTAATGATATGTGGGGCTTAGGGGATCCGGTTCCGGAACATAGGCTTTGTAGGAAAATTCTGAGATCTCTTCCGGAACGGTTCTCTTCTAAAGTCACCACCATTGAAGAGTGTAGGGATCTAAACACAATGAAAGTTGAAGAACTCATAGGTTCCCTACAAACCTTTGAGCTAGGCTTTAAAGCCCCCTCTAGAAGGAAAAACATCGCCTTCAAGTCCTCTCACAGACATAAGAAAATCAAAAGTGAGACGGAGGATGATAGCGATGATGAGGATGATGAGGAAGAACAATTGAACAAAAAATTTAAGAGATTCCTCAAATTTGATAGAGGGAATAGCCGTGACAAGAAGGACAAGAAGGGTGATAAACGTACAGGAAAATCATCCATACCTTCATCCGTCCGTTGTTACGGTTGCGGTCGTCGTGGCCATATTGCCCCGGAATGTCCGGAAGGGCCTAAACCGAAAGGAAAAAAGGCAATGGCTGCTACTTGGGATGATACGGAGGAGTCCGAATCTGATGATGAGAGCCAACATAAAGATCTTGCTCTCTCGGCCTCCATCACGACCCCTTTTCCAGATTATCTAAGAGGGGATCCCAACCGCTATCCCTTATAGAAGAAGGAAGAGTTCCCAACCCCTCACCTCATGCTACATTTTATGAGGGTGTTGTGGAACTTTGCTACCCTTTGGCGTTTTAATCTCATCATGGTAAGAGAGGGTAGCTAGTTTTGCTTTTATTGGAAAATCTGAGGATTTCAGCCTCATTTCTGTGTATATGGGCAAATCAGAGGATTCAAGCCTCATTCGCCCAAATTTTGATGATTTAGCCTTGCTTTTAATTAATTCATTTGCTTGCTAGATTGTCATCCTGCTTAGATTAGCTAATCATCTTGAGTTTTATGCTTCATATATGCTAATCTTTGCTTAGTATTGGTCTTGATATACCACTAGGGGAGGTTGGTTGATTGGGCTATAAGCCCTTTTGTGCTTCATTGCAAATGTATATCCTTGACCAATTGCATGATTAACCTTGGCTGAATAGTTACATTTCCTGTTAATCATGTTTCTTAGCTTGCTCCATGTATTTATGATTCATGCACCCTATACTCTCCTTTTAGCATGTGCTTATAGTTATAACTGCGACACACTATCTCCTCTTACCTTAAGTTCATTGGTATATCATTAAGGGGGAGAGAATAGTTTGTCAATTGCTAACAAAAAGGGGGAGAAAGATCAAATCCCACCAAAACTAGTTTGCTATGTTTTGTGATGCAGGGATTGACAGGTTGTGGGGGAGCAAACTGAAGAGGAGCAGCTTAGGTTGTCATGTCAAGAGTCCTGTATTTTATGTTTTATTAATGTAATCTCTTGTTCATGTAATTTGTTTTGGTAGGTTAAGTTTTTGTAAGTAATTGACAAAGGGGGAGATTGTTAGTGCACTTTTCCGTGGCATACTAGTGCACCTTGTTTGTCAATCACTTACAGCAGTGAGTCTAGAGTCGGTTGAGCCCAAAGAAGATGAAGAAAGAAGACTCAAGACGTCCAGCCGCATCAAGGAAGAAGATTGACAGGTAAAAGTGATGCCTTGGTGCCTTAACCTTGACCAAAACCCATCCCCTGTGTACTCTTGATGACCTTGACCATGTTTAGAACCATTTTGTCATCATAGTGTGGCCCTAGGTGTCCCAAAAGAACACCCACACCTTGGCCAATATGGTTGTGCTGAAGAATGCATGGGATTGCAAAGTGTAGGGCTGAACCCAGGCCTGTCCGACTGGTCTAGACCGGTCGGCCAGAACAAACAGCAAGGGCTGTGTGTGCAGACTAGTGGACCGACCGGTCATGACCGGTCGGCCCTCGCAAATGAAGAAGATCAGCAAGCACTGCCGACCGGTCATGACCGGTCGGCCTGGGAAATCTTCAGCCATCCAGCAAAGAGGTCCGACCGGTCATGACCGGTCGGCCTGATGCATTAGGCCTATCCAGCAAGGGGGTCTGACCGGTCATGACCGGTCGGCCAGTATGTTTGGCCTGTTCATTCAGCAAAGGGGTCCGACCGGTCATGACCGGTCGGGGCAGGCCGTTTTATGGCCGTTTTATGACCGTTGGAGCCTCTTTTCTATAAATATGGAGCTCCATTCTTGGGTCATGGAGAGAAGTTTTTGAGAGCCCATTCCATACTCATCTTGTACATCATTTGGGCCCTCAAAGAGGAGGTTTTCAAGTCATATCCCTTGTGTTTCAAACACAAGTATGGGCATTCAAATGCTATCAAGAGATGACTTGATTCCTCTCTCAAATCTAGAGGTGTGACACTATTCCACATAGGTATATCCTTTGTCCAAGACCTTTAGAAGACTCTCTAGGTGAATCTCCTAGTTGGAACAACCTACACATCCCATGTATGAGATTCACCCATCCTCCTAGCACCTTGGGCATTTCAAGGCATCGCATGCAAGGTGTTTGATCGAATGTGGCTGAGGCATTGGCAACACAACGGCGGCACGATCGAGGGAGCAAAGGGAAGCTGATTGAAGCACGGGAGAGCGGAGATCAAGCAACCCAATCCGGCGCTAAACAAGGGGCTCATCCGACAAGTAAGTTGTCTCATTTGAGAGTCCATTTTAGAGTTTGTTTGTCAACTCGCCTTAGGGACGTTAGCCGTTCCTTGGCCCGTCAGCCGGGCCTAAACTAAGTCTCCAAGGGGGAGCCTCCGACACGGGAGTAAACGTGCGATAAGGTTGAGAGTTAGCCTATGTCTAAAACTCCGGATACGGTTGAGAGGTGAACCGATAAAACCTCCGTGTAAAGGTTGAGAGGTGAACCTCATTTAAAACCTCCGATAGTGAATGCCGGTGTGCTCAAAGGGGTTGAGTACTTGAACCGGGAGTGGAGTAGACACGTAGTCGAACCACTATACATCCTTGTGTCTGTGATTGTTATTGAGCACATTAATATCTTTGCATTGTTAGTTTAATTGCTTAATTATGAATGATTGATATGAATGCTTGCTAGGCACTTTTTAGGCATTCTTGCACAAGATGTACCTTCACTACTTGTGTAGACTTGATCTCATTGATCCAATCTCATAAGTCTACACAAGGTGCATAGGTTAGTAGCTTAATTAGTTGAATCATTTTCTTACCTATGCATGCTTAGACTAGGGTTGGTTATTGCTTAACTCTTGCTAGTCTTGTGATTGGACCCACCAAGGCTTGGAAGCCAAGGTGTTCTTGCTTACCTAGCTTAAACTTGTTGAATTGCATAAGTAGGCGAAAAGATTTTTAAAAAGGTCCTATTCCCCCCCCTCTAGGTCCATAGACATATCTCCAAGTGTCTCTACAAGCGGTAAAACCGTAATTTCACTTATTCCATCATTGAAAAAATTTATAACTCGCCAACTCTCATAGCCATGATGTGGGCAAGCAAGTAGGAGATCCTTAAATCTTTCCCAACATTGAAAAAAAGATTCACCCTCTTTTGCTGAGAAATTCATTATGGCTCTTCGAAGAGTGTTTGTTTTATGAGCCGGGAAGAACTTTTTCAGGAATTCCCAGTTCATCTCAACCCATGACCCAATCGAATGTGGTCTAAGAGAGTGAAGCCAATCTTTGGCTCTTTCTTCAAAGTGAAGGGAAAAAGTTTAAGTCTGATTGTATCCTCAGAAACATTGGGATAATGCAAGGTGGCCAACACTTCTTCGAATTCTTGCAAGTGTAAGTATGGACGGTCAGAGTCTAGCCCATGGAATTTAGGTAAAAGTTGAATTACACCCGGTTTTATGTCAAGGGTTCCACCGTTAGCTGGTAGAACTATGCAAGAAGGTGTAATTGCACGGGCAGGTTGTAGGTAGTCCTGTAGTGATCTCATTGGAGGAACATTATGTACCTCATTCTCTCCTACTCCTTCCTGATTTGCGTTTGTAGTTGGAGTAGGGAGGGGAGGATTCCTTACAGGTGTTTGATCCATACTCCCCAAACTTTCACAATGCTCTTGATAATTCCGGACTCGTCTATGAAT
The DNA here is from genome assembly GCA_003013855.2 of Liriodendron chinense. NCBI lineage: Eukaryota > Viridiplantae > Streptophyta > Magnoliopsida > Magnoliales > Magnoliaceae > Liriodendron > Liriodendron chinense. The sequence continues at coordinate 5,514,334 of ML058515.1, read as the reverse complement.
TGACAATGGTCCAACTAAACCACCTTCAGATTGGAGACGATTTGAGTGATTACGTTCCCAACGGGACATAAACCACTCAATCAAAGCTAATCCTAACCTAGAAAACTGAAATCTGAAACTAATCTAAAAGAAACTAAGTTAGAAAGGTATCACCTGATGCGCTTGAACTTAGAGAAGAATTCCTACAAAACAGAAAACTTTGTTAGTTCTAAGAAAATCAGAAAAACCTATCTACTTTTTACAGCCACTAAACTATTTGAAAACCGTTATCTAATTCCCCGGCAACGGCGCCAAAAACTTGTTCGCTCGCCTCAAGTGTAAGGCTGCGATGTAGTAATAAAACTCGGTAAGACCGAGGTCGATCCACAGGGAAATAGAAACAAGCTTCCAAACTACTCCAGCAACTCAGTTTGTGGAAGAAATTCAGATTCAATTGGGTATTTAATTAAACAGCAACTTAATGAAAAATCAGAGATATAAGGTACTAAGGCTTTCAAGGATCCACTTGTAGCAATCCTATGTCAATTCAGTTAATCCAAGTAGAGAACACAACTAGATTTGAAGTCCTATCTCTCATCTAGTTGGAAAATAAAGCATTCACACACATTCAATCCAAATCAAGTTGAACTTCCAAGTTCAAGTCCATTCAATCAATGTAGAATTCAAATCCATAGCCTGCGGAGTAACAGCCATGCCTATGGACTATGGCCTGCTCAAGGATTACTATAATTTGAATCTTAAACAAACAACCTGTGACAATCTCAGAGAATTGTAAGGAATTCATGTCCTGGGTACATGAACTCTCATAAAACATCTCAAACTACCACTTTTGGAACTGAAACATAAGAAAAATCCAAACTTGAATTGAAAAATACCTGAATCAAACTGAATCCAACATAAAATTAGCTATAAGCTTCACCTCTCAGCCTTAGCTGAGAGGTTCTAGCCGAGCATTGTCATGCTGCAACTAAAATCTCAACATAAAAGCATAAAAACAGAAAAACCCAAATAGGAGAGTTGCAGCCGCTCCACAATCGCCTTCACTCTCCAAACTCACATTCCTTAGCCTCTCTGATACCCTAGGGAGAGCCCCTAGGTGTCCTTTTATAGCAAGCAACCTCCCTTGCGTCGGATTCTGCGAAAGACTACGCAGTGCGCAGCAATTTTCGGAGTCCAGATTTAGAAAGGACTCTTGTTACGCAGAGCCAACCGGTCGTGACCTGTCGGACTGATTTTTTAATCATTCAAGGGAGCACAGCCGACCGGTCATGACCGGTCGGACTGGGCTATCCATTCATCTAGCAAGTGTGGCCGACCGGTCATGACCGGTCGGACCAGATTTTCCACCATCCAGTGTATACAGCCGACCGGTCGTGACCGGTCGGGCTCCAATGCAATGTGGTCAGCCTTCATGGCCGACCGGTCAAGACCGGTCGGCCTGTCTTCCATTTGCTCCTTTGATGTGGCTGACCGGTCGGACGACCGGTCTGCCTTGTTTTTCTGCAACCTTTTCTTCTTTTCTTCATCCTCTTTTCTCCCTCTTTCTTCTTCTTTCTTGGTCCATCTTAGGACTTCATGCAATAGCTTCAAATGCATTCTTTTGGCTCGTAATTGAATGAAGTCCGCTCTCATCCCTATAATCACAAAACATATGTTAGGTGGGCCTTTAAACCATGAAAATCATGCAAACCTTGTTATGTAATGGCCAATGCAATGTATAAATTGGAGGTTCAACATATAACATTCAAGCACAAACAGTCCCACTTAAATCTGAAAATCAAATTTTTAGTTCTAATGAAGCACATAGAACTCAAACTTGTAGCCTTTGAAGTAACAGTCATGCCAAGAGACTATGGCATGCTCTGGGGTTACTACAATTCGAATTTAAACAAACCCATCATGGCAATCTCAGAGAATTGTAAGGAACTCATGTCCAGTTTACACAAACTCTCATAATTTATCTAAAAATCCAAACTTTATTCAAACTAGAAGTTCAAAATCCAAAATTAAGAAAATGGTACTTGAAATAAAAGAATTAAAGCATTGAAACCAACTACAAATTTTACCTCTAGCTCTAGCTAAGAGGTTAACTAAGAAAAATCATATTAAAACTAGAACTAGAACTAAGAAAAAAAAGAAAAACTAGCTGTAGGAAGCTAGGTAGCCTCCTAGGACTTGAATTCCTTGCTTCCTACGTCCTTGACTACCTTGGAATAGAAGAGAGCACCTCCTTTTATAATACAGCAAGAGTACCGCAACATAGCAGATTTTGTTTTGCTTCGTACGGCTTAACCAATGGTTGGATTGCCTTCAAATTTGATTTGTGTTCGCTTCCCCAAGTGTAGGGTTGCGATGTAGTAATAAACTCGGTACTACCGAGGTCGATCCACAGGGACTTATGTAGGATGTCACAAATTCATCCACAAGTTTCTATTGAAGCTAACAATCAAAGTTTGAATAGAATGTGTGTGATTAACAGTTTAAGCTAAATTGAATGTAAACAATTATAAGAAGGTACTAGGGGTTCGAGGATCCACTTGTAGCAATCCTCGATATTCAATCCGCTGTGGTTTCCCATTCTCTCAACTAGAGTCACCAGTCAGGTCTATCTAGTCGGATGATAGAACTGTTAAACCAGAAGTCTGCAACATGTAAGTTCTGTGCATAAAGTTCACTCAACTCTAGGCTGATCTGAGCATGCTCATTGCATAGGTCATTCACCTTTTCTATATGTCCAATTCCCAATCATAACCATCCTCAAGTCTTCTCACAAGACAAGGCTAGATCATGATTTGAACTGGATTCAAATTATATGCACAGTCCATACATATTCCAGATAATCAACCAAAACTAGAACTTTGGCATGAAGCCCCTTTATGAAGAGCTTGGTACTAGAGCGCACTCCAATTCCTCGGATCATACAGGTCTAGACCGTTGCAAACAAATTAAGAAGATAAGTAATTCATCCAAACATCCATGAGTCATCACAAGACTAAGAGAAATTACTTAAAAACTTGTATAAACTTCAAACCTTAGTTCATAATCATGAATTCCAAACTGAAAACCACTTAACTACGAATTAAAACATCTTGGATACACTACAAGCTTCACCTCTTAGCCCTAGCTAAGAGGTTTAGCTGCTCATGATCCAAGGAAACATGAAACAACTACAAAAAGCATGAAAACAGCAAAGCAAACCAAAAGGAGTTGTGAAACTCCAATCTTCACTTTCACAGCCTCCAACCTCGCTTGAGCCCTCCTAGGATGCCCTAGGAACGATCCCTAGGTGTCCTTTTATAGTCTGGAAGCTCCACAACTTCGGAAGAATCGAGAACTTGCGTAACACTTACGCAGCGCAGAGAAAATCGGGATGAAATTAGAAATTTCTAACTCAGTATGCATGGCCGACCGGTCATGACCGGTCGGGCCATATAGAACATCAGTCCAGCAAGCAATTCCGACCGGTCATGACCGGTCGGATGTATTTTTTTCTCCTCATCCAGCAGCAATGACCGACCGGTCATGACCGGTCGGTCCTAGTGAAGTCCCAGAAGCCTTGTCCATTAATGTTCCAGCAATCCTATCCGACCGGTCATGACCGGTCGGACGTCCTCAATATCTCCAAACATGCATGGCTGACCGGTCACTAACCGGTCTGGCTTCCTTGGCCGACCGGTCACGACCGGTCAACCCTCTTTTCTTTTTGTATTTTTCTTTTCTTTCTTCTGCTTTCTTTTCTTCTTTAGTTCTTTCTTTCTTTTCTTCTTTGATCCTCAAACTTTATTCACCCGAATGATCCCAAGTGAGCTCTTTATGTCTTCAATTGAGTAGAGTCCACCCTCAATCCTGTAGTCACAAAACATGCATTGAATTAGCTTACAAACCATACAAACCTTGCACAATGAGTGATGAATTGGGGTTAGAATATGCACAATTAAGAGCTCAACACACCCCCCAACCAGCATTTTGCTAGTCCCGAGCAAAACATGCGTGAAGCTAATCTCATTCTTCAGACTCAACTCTCTTTCAGAAACCATCCTTCTATACATTCCAGGGTTCATAAGTGTAAGATTCAGAAAGATTAGGCGTCAAAGGTTGGCACCATAAATCCTCAAGACATAATAGGCATTCATATGAGATTCCCACTGATTGGTTGATAAATAGAGGGAATTGAACAAATTCATCCTAGTGTGGGTAGTGAAAATTCATTCTACGAGTTTCTAGGATTATCTTCTTCATAGATCAACTAGACTATAGAACTCAAGGTACATAGAGCCACATCAAGCCAATGACAGGAATTTGCCTTAACGTCCTTCCGACGACTTTCACACTACGTCCCATTTCCGGCTTTGGTTACGGGTAGACCATCCCCCGGCTGGTAGTAGGTAGCCCTAATCGGAATTTTCCACCGTTTTTCCACATTCCCAATTTCATCCTTCCTTTTCCTTTTTCTTTTTAAATTAGATAGGATTTTTAGAAATCCATATCTTTCATTATTTTCCCATGGACAAGGATGGACAAAGTACCCCGGCCTGATTTCTCAATACCTTAATTCAAAGTCTAACTCATCCCTAAATCACATAATCCCTTCAACTCATGAAAATCGTGTAATGTGAACTAGGTGTAAAAGTGTTCAGATTTTCTATCAATCACAAAAATAGGGGAGTTCACATATAAAACCATTATGCAATGAGAGATTCCAGACATCCAGCCTTATACACTTCATATCTCCTCCTCTTATGCTTATATCAACTCGAATGCATAGAACCAATATTTTCCAAAAGAGTTTCGAATTTTTGAAAGAAAATCGAAAAATTTCCACATAATTGCTTGAGATGTTGCAAAATGCTGGATTCATCCAAGCGGTCCTACACCCCCCAACCAAATCTTGCATTGTCCTCAATGTAAAAGATGCGCAATGAGCAAATCATGAGAGCAATTTGAAAATAAAAGGGAGTGAGGAATGATATTACCTGAGAGAGTGAACATTGGAAATCTTCCTCCTTCTAACAAACCTATGAAAACGAAAACAAAAACAGCAAAGTCCTAATCCTAACTACTCTATACCTCCATCAGACTAGGAGATCAATCATCCTGATACACAGGATCATTCAGGGGTATGGACATACCTTCTGAAGGAAAATTCTCAAAGAACGGCTTTAATCGCTGCCCATTTGCTTTGAAAATGTTGCCGTTCCTTGGATTCAACAGCTCGACAGTCCCATACGGATAGACAGTTTGCACAATGTAGGGACCGGTCCATCGAGATTTCAGTTTTCCTGAAAATAGATGTAAGCGAGAATTATACATGAGGACTTTTTGGTTGATCGTGAATGTCTTGCGAAGAATATTCTTATCATGGAATATCTTCGTCTTGTCCTTGTAAATTCTCGCATTCTCATAAGTGTCATTCCGGATTTCTGCAAGTTCATTCAATTGTAGTTTGCGTAACGAGCTTGCCCTGTCAGAATTGAAATTCATCTTCTTAATAGCCCAATATGCCTTATGTTCCAATTCCACAGGTAGGTGACAAGCCTTCCCATAGACAAGTCTATAGGGAGACATTCCAATAGGGGTTTTAAAGGCAGTACGGTAAGCCCAAAGCGCATCGGTAAGTCGAAGTGACCAATCCTTGCGATCGGGATTCACCGTTTTCTCCAAAATGTGTTTAATCTCCCTATTGGATATCTCAGCTTGTCCACTAGTTTGTGGGTGATAGGGAGTGCTCACTTTGTGTGTAACGCCATATTTCTTCATTAAGGCTGCAAAAGGGCGATTGCAAAAGTGAGACCCTCCATCACTTATGATGACTCGAGGCGTTCCAAACCGGGAAAGAATATTTTCTTTTAAAAATCGAATGACCGTTTTATGGTCATTATTCTGGCAAGGAATGGCCTCGACCCATTTGGAGACATAATCAACAGCAAGTAAGATGTATAAATTTCCAAAAGAAGATGGGAATGGGCCCATGAAATCGATGCCCCAACAATAAAAAATTTCGATAATTAAAATGGGATTAAGTGGCATCATATTTCTACGGGAGATTCCTCCTAGTTTCTGACAAGGTTCACATGCTTTGCAAAACTCATGTGTGTCTTTGAACATGGTGGGCCAATAAAACCCACATTGCAGACTTTTCGCTGTGGTCTTTTTTGCTGAAAAATGGCCACCACATGCTTGAGAATGAAAGAAGGAGATGATACTTTGTTGTTCATCATTTGGGACATATCTCCTTATGATTTGATCGGGACAATACTTGAACAGGTATGGGTCGTCCCATAGAAATTTCCGTACCTCTGAGAAGAATCTATCCTTATCTTGCTTTTTCCAATATGTAGGAATTGTACCTGTAGCAAGATAATTAGCAATGTCCGCATACCATGGCAATTGGGAAACAGCAAAAAGTTGTTCATCAGGGAACATGTCATTGATTGCAGTCGTTTCAGGGGAATTAGTGAGGACAAGTCGAGAGAGGTGGTCAGCTACTACATTCTCTACTCCTTTCTTATCACGTATTTCTAAGTCGAATTCTTGGAGTAGGAGGATCCATCTTAATAACCGTGGTTTAGCAACCTTCTTAGAGAGAAGATACTTAAGCGCGGCATGATCAGTGAATACAATGATCTTGGATCCAATCAAGTAGGATCTGAACTTCTCCAAGGCAAAAACTACGGCTAGAAGTTCCTTTTCAGTAGTGGTGTAGTTTGCCTGGGCTGAGTTTAGGGTTCTACTTGCATAGTAGATAACACATGGCTTTTTATCTTTTCTTTGGCCTAACACGGCCCCAATAGCATAATCGCTAGCATCGCACATAATCTCAAAAGGAAGGCTCCAATCAGGTGGTTGCATTATTGGGGCGCATGTCAACATGCCTTTAAGGGTGGTAAAGGCCTTTTGACATTCTTCACTCCACTCAAATGAATTTTCCTTTTGAAGTAGGTTACATAAAGGACGAGAGAGTGAACTGAAATCCTTTATGAACCATCTATAAAATCCTGCGTGTCCTAAAAAGGACCGTATATCTCGTATGCTTTTGGGTGGTGGAAGGTTAGAGATAAGGTCAATTTTCGCCTTGTCCACCTCAATTCCATTTTGTGAAACGATGTGACCAAGTACAATTCCCTTTTTAACCATGAAGTGACACTTTTCCCAATTGAGCACAAGGTTCTTCTCTTCACATCTTTTTAGCACAGATTTCAAGTGCTCAAGGCACTCATCAAAGCTACAACCGAATACGGAAAAATCATCCATGAAGACTTCGAGAATTGTCCCCACCATGTCGGAAAAGATGCTCATCATACAACGCTGAAAGGTGGCAGGGGCATTACATAGTCCAAACGGCATTCGTCGATAGGCGAAAGTGCCGAATGGACATGTGAATGTAGTCTTTTCTTGGTCTTCACGGGCAATTTCTATTTGGTTGTACCCTGAATAGCCATCAAGAAAGCAAAAGTGGGAATGACCCGCCAACCGTTCTAAAATCTGATCAACAAACGGTAGGGGGAAGTGGTCTTTCCTCGTGACAGTGTTTAGCTTCCTGTAGTCAATGCACATTCTCCAACCGGTAGTGACTCTAGTTGGCACGAGTTCGTTATTGGCATTGGCTACGATGGTTATTCCGGATTTCTTAGGCACCACTTGAGTTGGGCTCACCCATTGGCTATCAGATATTGGGTAAATGATACCTACATCTAATAGTTTCACCACTTCGGCCTTAACCACATCCTTCATATTTGGATTTAGTCGTCTTTGTGGTTGCCGGGATGTCTTTGCATTTTCCTCAAGGTGTATGCGGTGAGTGCAAATCAGTGGGTCTATGCCTTTGAGATCCGCAATTGTCCATCCGATGGCACTCTTGTGCTCTAATAGAGTGGCTATTAGCCTACTCTCTTGTTCCTCATCCAAGTGGGAAGAAATCACCACTGGATATGTCTCATCTCGACCTAAATAAACATATTTTAGCTCACTTGGCAATGGTTTTAGGTCGAGTTTTGGCACCTTAATGTTGGATGGGAGGGCCTTGTTCTCATTTATAGGCACAGGTTCAATTGGGGCCCTCCATCTTTTATTTTCACGCACCAGCATCACATCTAGAATGGCATCCATCTCTTGTGTTGTATTATCATTCATATCATGGAGATGGGCCACACATGCCTCTAAAGGGTCAGAAAATAGTGACAAGGGGATTGTATCTTCCACGAATGATTCGATCATGTTTAATTCGTGGATATCATCATCAACTTCCCGCGGTTGTTTGCATAACTCAAATATATTAAGCTCAAGAGTCATATTTCCAAAGGACATTTGTACCAGTCCGTTTCTACAATTGATAATGGCGTTTGAGGTAGCTAGAAGCGGCCTTCCAAGTATGACGGGAATTTGAGTACCGGTGCCTATCACGGGATGTGTGTCCAAGACAATAAAATCTACTGGATAGTAGAATTTATCAACTTGGACTAGAACATCCTCTACCATTCCTCTCGGTATCCGGATGGATCTATCAGCAAGTTGGAGTGTGGTTTTGGTGGGTTTCAATTCACCTAACCCAAGTTGTTCATAGACCGAGTATGGAATGAGATTCACACTTGCCCCCAAGTCGAGTAGGGCTTGTTTAATCTGGTAGTCTCCTATGATGCATGATATGGTTGGACTACCCGGATCTTTGTATTTTTGGGGCACCTCTTGTTTGATGATGGCACTCAAATTCTCAGCCAAAAGCACTTTGTTGTGAACATTATGTTTCCTTTTAATTGTACACAATTCCTTTAAAAATTTGGCATAAGATGGTATTTGTTTTATTGCATCCAACAGCGGAATGTTGATCTTCACCTGCTTGAAAACTTCCAGAATCTCCAGATTTTTATCTAAAGGTTTAGGTGAAATCAACCTTTGTGGAAATGGGGCAACCGGCTTGTATTGTCTTTCCGGTTCTTTCTCTTGTGGAATATTGTTTGGGCTATCATCCTCTTTGGGAATTTCCGGATCCTTAGGCTTGGGGGTCTTCACCGGATTGGATTTATCAATTTCTTTCCCACTTCTCAAAGTGGTGATAGCTTGGACATGTTCTGTATGGTGGGAGGATGAGCTTGCATCTTGTATCTCATATTGGGTCCTTGGATTAAGAAGAGGTTGGGCAGGGAGTGTGCCCTTCTCTCTAACACTAAGGTGAGCTTCAACTCTAGCCAAAGATGTTTTCAATTCATTGATGGCTTGGTTTGAGTTTTGATTGAATTTCAATTGCTCTTGCATGAACCCATCTATTTTTAGAGAGTTTGTCTTGTTATGCTCATTCTGGACCGATACAAATGCACCCAACATCTCTTCTAGTGATACTTTTGGAGTGTTGTTTGCATTTACATTGGGCCCATTCTTCCAACTGAAGTTGGGATGGTTCTTCCAATTAGGATTATATGTGTTTGAGTTTGGAGCACCATATTGCTGCTGATAACTGTTTATGGCATTTGTTTGTTCTTGTAAGATGCCTTGGACTGCTGAAATTGTGGGACAATCGGGTGTAGCATGTTGCTTTCCAGCACAAATTCCACAAACAGTTTCAACCTCAGTGGAGTTGATTGTTTCTCCTTTCCTTAATTCCATGGCTTCGACCTTTCTTGTAAGGCTAGCCAACCGTGCACTTATGCTATCTTCTTCTGATAGGACATACATTCCTCCCTTTTCCTTTTGTTGGCCAATCTTGGAATTTGTTGGTTTAGGTGTGTCCCAAGATTGTGCACTTTCAGCCAATTCTTCCAGATAATCCCATGCTTCATCAGCTTCCTTATTCATGAACTCCCCATTACACATCATCTCTATAAATTAGCGCATGGATGGAATCAGTCCTTCATAGAAAAAACTTATAATCCGCCAATTTTCATAGCCATGATGTGGGCATGCATTTAATAGGTCCTTGAATCTCTCCCAACATTGGGAAAAGGTTTCATCCTCCTTTTGGGCAAAGTTCATGATAAGGCGCTTAAGCATGTTCGTTTTGTGAGTAGGGAAGAATTTTTTTATAAATTCTCTGTGCATATCGTTCCATGACCCGATTGATCTTGGCCTTAATGCATACAGCCAAGCCTTGGCTTTATCCTTAAGAGTGAAAGGGAAGAATTTAAGTCTTACTACATCTTCAGTCACATTTGCAAAGTGCATGGTGGTGATTACCTCATCAAACTCCCTAAAGTGTTGATAGGCACTTTCACTGTCTAAACCATGGAATTTAGGGAGAAGATTGATCACTCCCGGTTTCAAATCTACATTCCCTGCATTTGGTGGAAATACTATGCATGAGGGAGTGCTTGTTCTTGCAGGTTGCAAGAAATCACGTAAAGTCCTAGGTCGGGGAACATTCTCAACCACATTCTCCCCTGTTTCGGTTTGATTTTGAACCGGGTTAGGTTGATTTGTAGCCATACTTTCAGATAAAATTGGAGAATTTAGATGTCTCCTAGCACGTGGCTCTCTATCAATCCCTTCTACTATCCCCCCTTCACTTATGAGTCGGTTATTGGAATCCCGAGCCCAATGTGGCATGCAAAACCAAAAATAAGAAACAAAAAGAAAAGAGAATTCTTCCTCCCTTTTCTTTACTCTTCTCTAAGACCGAAGCACAAGGTGTCTTGCAATGGCTAGGCCAGAAACAAAGATAGAGACCGATTTCTCTTGGTCAATAGGGGTTCAGAGAACACCCCACCCACTCTTTAAATCTTCTGAGAAAAGGTGCAGAAAAAGGAGAAAGAGGAGTAGAGATGAGAAAAGAAATCCCTGAGCACAAGGTGATCCAAGACGGCAGAGCCGACCAATAGGAATCCAGGTGGCAAAAAGGCCGACCTTTCAGAGATCCAAAAGGAGTCCCCACCCACTCTACAAGAGATGAATAAAATAAGAATGACTAGGAGAAGGAGAAGAGTAAGGTTTAGAAAGATAGAACCTGATTCGCACTTGAAACTCTTGTATCTTCTTCAGCTTCCTAGAAATCCCTGAAAAGAAAAAAAAATCAAATAAATAAACTAAGTTAGTTCTAAAAATCTAAAAGAGTCCTAAATAGATACTAATTTCAGAAATTTGTGAAAACCGTCAAGGTCCCCGGCAGCGGCGCCAAAAACTTGTTCGCTTCCCCAAGTGTAGGGTTGCGATGTAGTAATAAACTCGGTACTACTGAGGTCGATCCACAGGGACTTATGTAGGATGTCACAAATTCATCCACAAGTTTCTATTGAAGCTAACAATCAAAGTTTGAATAGAATGTGTGTGATTAACAGTTTAAGCTAAATTGAATGTAAACAATTATAAGAAGGTACTAGGGGTTCGAGGATCCACTTGTAGCAATCCTCGATATTCAATCCGCTGTGGTTTCCCATTCTCTCAACTAGAGTCACCAGTCAGGTCTATCTAGTCGGATGATAGAACTGTTAAACTAGAAGTCTGCAACATGTAAGTTCTGTGCATAAAGTTCACTCAACTCTAGGCTGATCTGAGCATGCTCATTGCATAGGTCATTCACCTCTTCTATATGTCCAATTCCCAATCATAACGATCCTTAAGTCTTCTCACAAGACAAGGCTAGATCATGATTTGAACTGGATTCAAATTATATGCACAGTCCATACATATTCCAGATAATCAACCAAAACTAGAACTTTGGCATGAAGCCCCTTTATGAAGAGCTTGGTACTAGAGCGCACTCCAATTCCTCGGATCATACAGGTCTAGACCGTTGCAAACAAATTAAGAAGATAAGTAATTCATCCAAACATCCATGAGTCATCACAAGACTAAGAGAAATGACTTAAAAACTTGTATAAACTTCAAACCTTAGTTCATAATCATGAATTCCAAACTGAAAACCACTTAACTACGAATTAAAACATCTTGGATACACTACAAGCTTCACCTCTTAGCCCTAGCTAAGAGGTTTAGCTGCTCATGATCCAAGGAAACATGAAACAACTACAAAAAGCATGAAAACAGCAAAGCAAACCAAAAGGAGTTGTGAAACTCCAATCTTCACTTTCACAGCCTCCAACCTCGCTTGAGCCCTCCTAGGATGCCCTAGGAACGATCCCTAGGTGTCCTTTTATAGTCTGGAAGCTCCACAACTTCGGAAGAATCGAGAACTTGCGTAACACTTACGCAGCGCAGAGAAAATCGGGATGAAATTAGAAATTTCTAACTCAGTATGCATGGCCGACCGGTCATGACCGGTCGGGCCATATAGAACATCAGTCCAGCAAGCAATTCCGACCGGTCATGACCGGTCGGATGTATTTTTTTCTCCTCATCCAGCAGCAATGACCGACCGGTCATGACCGGTCGGTCCTAGTGAAGTCCCAGAAGCCTTGTCCATTAATGTTCCAGCAATCCTATCCGACCGGTCATGACCGGTCGGACGTCCTCAATATCTCCAAACATGCATGGCTGACCGGTCACTAACCGGTCTGGCTTCCTTGGCCGACCGGTCACGACCGGTCAGCCCTCTTTTCTTTTTGTATTTTTCTTTTCTTTCTTCTGCTTTCTTTTCTTCTTTAGTTCTTTCTTTCTTTTCTTCGTTGATCCTCAAACTTTATTCACCCGAATGATCCCAAGTGAGCTCTTTATGTCTTCAATTGAGTAGAGTCCACCCTCAATCCTGTAGTCACAAAACATGCATTGAATTAGCTTACAAACCATACAAACCTTGCACAATGAGTGATGAATTGGGGTTAGAATATGCACAATTAAGAGCTCAACAATTTGTAGCTTCCTTGGAACTTGATATTCCTCATATATGGTTTAGATTTCCAAGATTATCTTCTGAATGAGCCCACCAATCAGATCAGCAACTGCCTCTCAAAATCATGCAATTCGGGTACCTCCAGAACCAGTATCTTGCTTACAACGTTATGGAGTGTACAGAGGTCGGATTGATCTCAAATTTGAAACATTAGTAGAAACCTTCCTCCTCTAGATGATAGGTGGATTAGATTTTACAAATAAACTCTAGAATTGGGTGCAAAAATTAGAATACTTAAGCCTTTTATAAAATCTGCACAGTTGAATCTTTCTGGATGGTCCATCTTTTTTAACCGATACGATCAAACCACACATCCTTTGACTTGAAACTTTGTGGTTATTCATATATGGATGTGGTCTAAAAGATGGTCAAATTAGATTTTTCATATCATCAATGATGGGCCACCTGGACCATTCCAGTGTTGAGCAGCGAAATATGGAAACCTTCTAGACAATTCGTATTGTTTTGGCCGCCATGGTCAATCTGTAGCTCCGATCGACACAAAAATAGTTGAGTTATTTTGGCGTCGAGCTCCTCTTCGACATGGACATGTTAGATTTCTAAATATCATCAAGATAAGCCCCAAACATTGGGCCAAAAAACTAAAAAGGGACTGCCTGTATTTGAAATCTACTTTAAAAAGTGTATGGACGACCTGTCATCCGGCCGACCCGACCACAGGTCGGTCTTCACAAAATCACTCCAGAGATATTTATATTTCTAGAGGGTTTGGCCGGCCAGCCGGTTAGGCTGTAAATTATGACTTTTTCGCACTTTTCTTCCTCCATTCCATTGCATCTTTCCTCCTCTTATCCTTTATTTCTTTGATCTTCAAGGCATACAAAGTGACTCTTTTAACCATGAATTGGTGAAGTCTTCCTCTCATTCTTATAATCATAAAAACATGTATTAGATGAGTCTTTTAAGTATGCAAACCATGCATATAATATGATGTAATGGGTTAGAATATGTATAAAATGGAAGCTCAACATTTTGCCACTCCTCAAGGTGGTGATAGCTTGAACATGCTCCGTATTTTGGGAGGATGAGCTGAGGTCTTATATCTCAAATTGGGTTCTTGGGTTAGGGAGAGGTTGGGTAGGAAGTGTGCCTTTCTCTCTAACACTAAGATGATATTCAACTCTAGCCATTGAAGTTTTCAAGTCATTGATGGCTTGAGATGAATTCTGGTTGAATTTTATTTGTTCTTGCATGAACCCATCAATTTTCTGAGAATTAGTCTTGTTGTACTCAGCATGGGCTGAGACGAATGTACCCAATATTTCTTCAAGCGTAGTTTTTGGGTTGTTGTTTGCATTCTCTGATAGCTCATTCCTCCAACTGAAGTTGGGATGGTTCTTCCAACTAGAATTATATGTGTTCAAGTTTGGATTACTAAATGGTCATTGATAATTGTTTATGGCATTTGATTGTTCTTGTAAAACTTCTTAAAACGTAGAAATTGTAGGACAATCTTGTGTTGCATGTTGGTTACCGGAACAAATTCCACAAACATTCTCAACTTCCTTAGTCTTTTCCCCCTTCTCTAATTCCATGGCCTCAACTTTTCTTGTGAGGCTAGCCACATGTGCACTTATGTTGTCTTCTTCGGAGAGGACATAGATTCCTCCATTTTCTCTTCGTTGGTTTATATTGGGATTTGTTGGTTTAATTGTATCCCAAGATTGTGCATTCTTGGCTAAGATATCAAAGTAGTCTCATGCTTCCTCGGCTTCCTTATTCATAAACTCTTCATTGCACATCATCTCTACGAATTGACGCATGGGCGAAGTCAGTCCTTCATAGAAAAAGCTTATTACCTGCCAAATTTCATAGCCATGATGTGGACATATGTTTAATAAGTTTTTAAACTTCTCCCAACATTGGAAGAAGGTCTCATCCTCTTTTTGAGCAAAATTCATGATTAAGCCCCCTCAACATGTTTATTTTATGAGTAGGGAAAAACTTTTTAGTGAACTCCCTAGTCATCTCAGTCCATGTGCCAATTAATCTTGGCCTTTATGCGTGAAGCCAAGCCTTAGCCTTCTCTTTCAGTGAAAAAGTGAATAACCTAAGTCGCATGACATCATCAGATATGTTTGCAAAGTGCAATGTGGCTATCACCTCATTGAATTCCTTAAGATGTTGATATGCGTTTTCACTGTCTAAACCAAGGAACTTAGGAAGGAGTTGGATTACTCCCAGTTTTAGATCAATATTCCCTGCATTGTATGGAAACATTATGCATGAGGGAGTGCTTGCTCTTGCAGGTTGCAAGTAATCACATAGAGTTTTAGGTTGATGAACATTCTCAACCTCATTTTCTCCCGTTTCAGTTTGGTTTTCGCCCAGATTTTGATTGGCCCTTGTATCGGGTTGATTTTTAGCCATATTTTCAGACAAAATTTGAAAATTTAGGTGTTTCTTAGCACGTGGCTCTCTATCAATCGCTTCAACAATTCCTCCTTCATTGATTAATCGGTTATTAGAATCCCGAACCCAATGTGGCATGCAAATCTTAGAAAAATAAAAGAAAAAGAGTTAGAAAAACCTGATTGAAGTGACTACTTCAACTCCTAGAATCCCTGTAAAAATAAAACAAAACAAAGCAAACTAAGTTAGTATGGACTCCTAAAAATCTCAAATAGAAACTATTTTCAGAAATTTTATGAAAAATCGTAAAAAATTCCAAGCAGTGGCGCCAAAAACTTAATCGCTTCCCCAAGTGTAGGGTTGCGATGTAGTAATAATTCGATAGAGACTGAGATCGTTCTCAGGAATTTAGTTAGAAATTCACAAAACTAATTCTAATATTCTCTAATTAAGATCAAGTTAAACAGATTTTAGAATTTGAATGTAGAGAAGTAATATTAACTTAAAAGTGATTGTAATTAATATAAAAGAGCACTAGGGGTTCAAGGATCCACTTGTAGCAATCTTTGATGCATAATTCGCTCTGGTTTCCCAATTACACAACTATAATTGAAATCAAATCCTATCTAGCTGGATGTTAGAGCAGTTAATTTAGCAAAACAGTCCAATTCATGTGTTTTTCATAAACATGATTCCCTCAATTCAAGTTAGGACTTGAGCACACTCAATTGCATAGGTCAATCCTAGTTCAAATAGGTTAAGATCACAACCATAATAATTATCAAACCCTGTCACAAATTTTAACTATATCATGATTTGAACTTCATTCAAATCACATGAATATGCAACACATAAATCAGACTTTCAGAGAAAGGTAGAACTTTGGTTGAAGTTCCCACATGAAGAACCAAGTTCTAGAGCGTCTTGAATTCGATTCCTCGAAGCGTACAGGTCTAGATCCATGCAAAACAACTAAGAACTAAAGCAATTCTTCCAAACATCCATAAGTCATCATAAGATTAAGAAAAATTACTTAGAATTTTATTCAAACTTCAACAAACCATTGTTCAACATTAAGAATTCAACTTGAAACCATATAAAATGAATTAAAGAATCTTAGATTCACTACAAGCTTCACCTCTTAGACCTAGCTAAGAGGTTTAGCCAATCATGATAAAAGAAAATATGAAATCAACTAAAAACATGAAAACTAGAAAGCAAACTAGAGAAGGGAGTTGTAGAACTCTGAATCCATCCTTTGCCACCTCCAACCGTAGTAGATCTCTTCTAGGATACCTTAGGAACAAGGTAGAGGAGCTCTTTTATAAATTTCAGGCTCTAGTTGCGCAGAATCTTCGAGAAAACGTAAAAATAGCATTTCACGCAGCAAATTTTGGAGCTTGTAGAACAAGCTCTATTACGCAGATGACCGGTCGGATGACTGGTCTAAGCCCATGGTCGACTGGTCTGACGACCAGTCATAAATGGCTAAAAATAGTCCAGTGAGTTTTTAAAAAATTCAATCCAAACTTTTGATTTAACGACCGATCTGAGTGGTGGACAACCGGTCGTATTTCATAGATTTTGGTCCAGCAAGGTTTGCCAGCAGGGGTCTTCCTGTTGAGTGTTCGAACCGGTCGGATGACTGGTCTTGGGCTATGGCCGACTGGTCTGATGACCGGTCGACAGTGCAGTCTTCCGCACTTCTTCCTTCTTCCCTTCTCTTTCTCCCTTGCTTCTTTCTTCCACCCTTTGGCACTTGGTCTTTTGATCTTCAATGTGTGCAGAGTGACCTTTTAAGCATTGAATTGGTGAACTCCCCTTTTCGTTTCTACAATCACAAAACATGCATTAGAATAGTCTTTAAACATGTGAATCATGTATAGTTATTGATGAAATGGGGTTAGAATATACACATCTAAGAGCTCAACAGTCATCTCTGAGTATCTCTCATATATGATAGAAGAATGTTATAACGATATCAAGAAAACCTATGACGATAATGTGAAAGCATTACATCTTATGTAGATCTACTATGGAATGTACTCCTCTAATCCAATTAAATTGATCCGAAAATGATGGCAGTATGGTCGATGCTTATGATTGAATTTCTTGACTAACGTCATTGATTGATTAGAGAAATATAGATATCTGGTTTGGTCCAATGACATGAATATTTGATTTATGTAATGTTAGGATCTTACTTGGCGATATGCTGATTTCATTTTGATTTGCTCGATGCAACGATTGGTTGATCTTTATGTGGTTCAGTTTAACCTCGTAGCCCGAAGGATAATGTGGTTCAGTTTAGACCCGTGGCCTGGGGTATTTTATAACTGTATTGGCTAGTTTAGACCTGAAGCCTGGGGTATTTTAGAACTGTATTAGCTGCTTTAGACCCAAAGCTTGGGGTATTTTAGAACTGTATGTTAGTACACCTTTTGTTGTCAATTGGCGTGTTGGTTGGTCGCGTCTTGTCATATGAGCCCCGGTCGAAGTATTGAAGTATCAAGTCTTGAAGATTACGCTTCGTCCATTGCTCAAGCTCATGCTGAAACAAGATCCCAGGTAAGTTGCATATAGATTGACCATAGGAAACCCAAAACATCAAAGAACTGGCGTAAAAGACTCACATTTCCTATCCCCATTCTTCTCGACCCTTGCACAAGTTGATCAGGCTTGTGATCCCTGGATTGGTGCTAAATGTAAATGAAGATATGTCCATAGATTGGACCCTTGCACCTCATCACTAATAGTGATCTGTTGCTGTGTTGAGAATCTTGGTCCTGCAAGATCACTATGACAAAACCATATAGACAGTGACCAGGCATCTCTAACACTTCATCAACCTTGCTGAGAGCCTTGCTGTGGATTCGTTGCTGGGACAGCCGACCAGTCCTGTCCGGTCGGCCAGGCACTTTAAAAATTCAGAATCTTTGCTGGAAGATTCTAAAATGGACTGCCGACCGGTCTTGACCGGTCGGCCAGCATACCCTTCCTTCCAGCAGCTTTGCTGCGTGCTTCAAGTGGGTAGCCGACCGGTCAAGACCGGTCGGCCTTCACAAATTATATTCCTCCAGCAAGCACTGCCGACCGGTCAAGACCGGTCGGCCAGATTTCTCATAGTGTTCCAGCAAGGGGGTTCGACCGGTCATGACCGGTCGGCCTCCATATTTCACAGCTTTCCAGCAAGGGGGTCCGACCGGTCATGACCGGTCGGCCTCCATAATTCACATCTCTCAGCAAGGGGGTCCGACCGGTCATGACCGGTCGGCCAGTCCCATATGTCCCCTTTGGTTTTTGAATGCTGACCGGTTCGTCCGGCCGGTCGAGTCCTATCTCTGATAGGTCGGACGTGACCGTTTTAGATCCGTTGGGGCTATCATTTGGGGCTCTATAAAGCCAGGTTTTGAGGTCTTTCTTGGCAGGCATTCAACACCCATTCAGAGCTGAGAGTGAGAGAGCATTTACTTCCATCCTTCCTCCCTCTTAACTCCCTTGAGTTCATCATTCAAACTTGGCCATTAATGGCTTGTCATTGAGTATTCTAAGCTCAGTTTGAAGTATGAACTCAAGACTTTCATTCATGGCTGACCTACCTTCTGAAAATCATTATTAGGTCACTTAAAGCCATTGAATGAGTGTAGATTGGTAGTTCCCTCATTACCATTGCATTGAATAGGCAAGAGGAACTAGACCAACTCTCTCCCAACTACCCGGCATCAACATATCCTCATCATTTGCATTAGTAGCTGATCTTGGGAGCTCAAAAGAGGAGCTGAAGCACGTGGAGCTGAAGCTACTCATCAAAGGCATCGAATCGGGGCTCAAACGTCTAGGTATGTCTAGTATTTGAGAGTCCATCTTTTAAATCTCTATTCCCTGGATTGGGAAACTCCGGCGGGAGGGTACGTGACCATCCTTGGATTAGGATTGGTGAGAGTTTGAGATCCAAACTCGTCAAGTCCCTGGATTAGGCTATCGGCGGATGGTATATGCGGTCCTAGATCAAAGGATGTCAAGGTTGATGGTTAACCTGATTTAAAACCAAGACTATAGTGAAATCCGGTGGTCTCATAGGTTGAGATCGTGAACCGGGAGTGGAGTAGGGAAACCGAACCACTATAAATCGCCTTGCATTTTGAGATTGAATGATTGCTATGTGTTGAATGGTTTAGTCAATCATGAATGCTAACTGTTTGATGAAATGCCTATGATAGTCCTTGCTTACAAACTGCTCATATAAATGTCTGAATGCTATTGTGATTGTCTTAGTTGATAAGATTGTCTTGATCAGTTATTAATTGTAATTGGTTTTAAAAAGTCCTATTCACCCCCCCTCTAGGACATTAGGCATATCTCCAAGTATCTCTATTAGCGGTAAAACCGCAATTTCAATTGGTATCAGAGCGGGTTCCTCCGTTCAGGTTTAAAAACCCGGAGTGAGATCCTAAGAGAGCTTGAAAATATGTCTAGAGAGGACTCTTCATCCGTTACTAGACCTCCCTTCTTTGATGGGTCTAACTATCCATACTGGAAAGCCCGAATGCGCATCTTTTTGGAATCTATTGATTCGGACGTTAGGGATATGATTGATATTGGATATAAACCCCCAATGGTCACTATATGTAAGGAAGGTGAACCGGATGTCCTCAAGCCAAAAGAAAAGGCAATGTGGACCGATTATGATAAAGCTCAACGGGTCTGTAATGCCAAAGGGCTGAATGCCATCTTTTGTTCAGTATCTAAAGATGAATTTGGCCGGATTCAAAATTGCACAACCAGTAAGCAGGCATGGGACATCCTTGAGGTTACTCATGAAGGAACAAGCATTGTTAAAAACTTAAAACTTCAGCGCCTCTCCACACAATTTGAAAATATTACTATGGAGGAGCATGAAACATTTACTGACTTCTATACCAAGCTGAACAAGATTACAAATGAAATGTGGGGCTTGGGGGATCCCGTTCCGGAGCATAGACTATGTAGGAAAATTCTGAGATCCCTTCCGGACCGGTTCTCTTCCAAAGTCACTACTATCGAAGAATGTAGGGACCTAAATACCATGAAAGTTGAAGAATTACTTGGGTCCCTCCAAACCTATGAGCTAGGTTTCAAAACTCCCTCTAAATCCAAAAGTACAGCCCTGAAATCTTCCCACAAGAAGCAAGAGTCTGAATGTGGGAGTGAGGAAGATCCTGATTTAGAAGAAATGGCACTTATGGCCAAGAAATTTCAAAAATTCTTCAAAACTAAAGGAAATACCTCTAGAAGGAAACCCTACCAGAAGGGTAAACCTTTTGACTCCAAGAACAACAAAGGAAAATTTCTTAAGTCAAAAGATCCTCAATGCTACAAGTGTAGAGGATTTGGTCACATTGCATCCGAGTGCACCAATAAAAAAACCAAGAAAAAGGCAATGGCGGCTACATGGGATGAGACTGAAGAATCTGAATCAGAATCAGTCCTATACCAAAGTGAGGAGGAGCAAGGTTCAATCAGAATTTTAATGGCCTCCATTACTGATAATGTACCTCAAATTGAGCCCATTGCGAAGACCACCGGAGACATTGATGATCATGAATCCTCCAACACAGAAAATGATTCCTTGAGTGATGATGAGGATGAGGAGGAAGGCCTTCAGGAGGTTTATAACCAACTATACATTGAAAATATAAATACCATCAACAAGTTGGGCCAAATGAAGGCTGAAAATGACAAACTGATGAAAAATCTTGACGGATTAAAAATAGAGAATCAAAAGTTGAGTCAAGACTTAGAAGAGCTGAAAAAGAAGAATGATGAGCTTGAACAAGAAAAGAAAGAGTTCATAAGTGGTGAATCTCTCGACAAGCATGCTAGACTTGAGAGAGAACTCAAAGAGGCGAACAATGAAATCAATCGTCTTAAGTGTCAAGTCGTTGACTCTAGAAGACGGTTCGCTCAAGGAGAAGAAAACTTGGAAAAACTCCTCGGTGTTGCAAGATCACCAATGGACAAAAGAGGTTTGGGCTATGATAGTCACACTTCAAAAACCACCTCAGTCCATCCAATTATAAAAAATGGTCATGGTGCATCCGGAAGTAAAACTAGAGCATCTCCTATCTGCCATGCTTGTGGAGACATTGGCCACTTAAAATTTGAGTGCTTGGTATTCAAAAAATCCGGTCAGAAACTTGAAAGGTAAATTTGTACCGACCGGGAAAAATGTCCAAGCTAATTGGAATCCTCCCATGCATTCTTCACCTAAGAGGGGAAACATTCGAAAGAATTATCCTGCTTTTCCTAGGAAGGACAAGAGGATGGATGATCTATTGGAGCAAGTTAAAATGCTGAATTTGAAAACTGCTCTTCTTTTGCGTGAAAAAGAAAAATCTGATTCTCCCAAGAAAACTAGAGAATCTTATCATAAGAACACCCCTTATAAAAAGACAACAACTAAATGGGTTGTTAAGAACAAGTGCTTAGTCATTCATACTGCCTTAAAAGCTGGGAATACTCCTAGATGGTACTTGGATAGTGGTTGTTCTAGACACATGACAGGTGATAGATCTCAATTTTGTGCATATGACGAATTTGATGGTGGGTCTGTCACATTTGGTGATGGGAGCATAGCTAAGATCATTGGTAAAGGAACCATCACAGGGCCAGGTTTGCCTGAAATTGAAAATGTATTGTATGTTGATGGCCTTAAACACAACCTACTGAGTATCTCACAGATTTGTGATGAAGAGCACTCAGTAAGCTTCTCCAAAGATATGTGCAAGATCATGAACTCCACAGGAAAATTAGTCATGAAAGGTCTACGCACAGGAGACAATTGCTATGTCATTGAAAATCACAACAATTCAAGCTCCTCCACCATGTGTCACATGGCCGTTCAGGATGAAACGGAATTATGGCACCATTGACTCGGTCATGTACATTATAGAAATCTGTTCAAACTAAGTCAGAAAAATTTGGTGAGAGGTCTACCCAAGATGGGTAGAAGACCAAATACTGTGTGCGCCGCATGCCAAAAAGGTAAACAAATCAAGGTTGCACACAAGAGAACCTCTATCCTGGTAACATCAAAACCATTTGAAATGCTACACATGGACCTAGTCGGTCCTACCAGAGTACTTAGCCAAGGTGGAAAACGATACTTCCTTGTAATCGTTGATGATTACTCCAGATTCACATGGGTCGCCTTCCTAAGAGAAAAATCTGACACTTTTGAGGAATTCAAAAAACTAGTGAAGCGACTTCAAAATGAGAAAGGATACATGGTAGCAAGAATCAGGAGTGATCACGGCGGTGAATTTGAAGATCATCGCTTTAAGGCATTATGCGATGAATTGGGCATTCGTCATGAGTTCTCAGCTCCCAAAACACCTCAACAAAATGGGGTTGCTGAAAGGAAAAACAGAGTGTTGTTGGATATGGCCACAGCTATGTTTAATAATAAGAAACTTGCTCAAAATCTGTGGGCCGAAGCTGTTAACACTGCCTGCTATATTGTTAATCGAGTTTATTTAAGGGCAGGTTTAAACAAAACAGCTTATGAACTGTGGTGTGGAAAAACACCGAATGTTAAATACTTTAAGGTCTTTGGTAGTACATGCTATATTCTGAGAGACCGAGAAAATTAGGGAAAATTTGAATCCAAAAGTGATGAGGGTATCTTCTTGGGATACTCATTGAATAGTAGAGCTTTTCGTGTTTACAACCTTCGAACCTCATCTGTCCAAGAGTCAATCAATGTGACTGTGGACGATAGCTTGGATAAACCTGTGTCTCCAGGTGATGAAGAAGAAGATGAGGGCATATGCGAGATAGGTAAATCTGATAAACCACCCTCATCTCCAAATGCCCCCACTGCTCCTGGTGATGTACAAATTGTCAAGGATCACCCCCTCAATCAAATCATTGGGGATCCTAGCATTGGTGTTAAAACCAGGAGGCAATTGGAGGCAGTCAACAGTCACCTGTGTTTCACATCAAAAATTGAACCAAAAAATGCTGATGAAGCTCTAAATGATGAATTCTGAATTCTTGCAATGCAGGAAGAGCTTCTACAATTCATTAGAAATGATGTATGGTATCTGGTTGACAGGCCGGAAAGGAAAAATGTGATTGGAACCAAATGGATTTTCAAAAACAAATCCGATGAATCTGGGAATGTAATACGAAATAAGGCTCGGTTAGTGGCTCACGGATATTCACAAATAGAAGGCATTGATTTTGATGAAACATTTGCCCCTGTAGCCAGACTCGAGTCTATTAGAATTCTTATGGCTGTTGCTTGTGCTTTAAAGTTCAAACTATTTCAAATGGATGTAAAGAGCGCCTTCTTAAATGGTATTCTTGATGAGGAAGTGTATGTTGAACAACCAAAAGGATTCATTGATCCTAAGTATCCTCACAAGGTTTACCGGTTGAAAAAGGCGCTTTACGGACTCAAGCAAGCACCCCGTGCATGGTATGAACGCTTAACTCAGTTTCTTATAGACCATGATTTTGCTAGGGGGAGCGTAGACAAAACTCTATTTATTAGAGAAGCCGAGAATTCTGTATTGATTGCCCAGATTTATGTGGATGACATTGTGTTTGGATCCACATGTGAGAAAATGTCCATCTTCTTTGCTGAATTAATGACATCTGAATTTGAGATGAGTATGGTAGGAGAACTCAACATGTTTCTAGGGCTTCAAGTAAAACAACTTGCATCAGAAATATTCATTACTCAAGCCAAGTATGCTAAAGACCTTGTCAAGAGATTTGGCTTAGACTCTGGTCGTTCCTACACTACACCTATGAGCACCACTGTTAAATTATCTAAAGACCATGCAGGGAAAAGTATAGATCAACATCTTTATAGAAGCATGATTGGTAGTCTCCTTTACCTCACTGCTAGTAGACCAGACATTGCTTTTAGTGTTGGTGCGTGTGCTCGATTTCAGGCTGATGATCCCAAAGAATCTCATCTTACCGCTGTTAAGAGGATCATTCGGTTTGTTGGAAGCACCACCGAATACGGTCTTTGGTACCCCTTTGATTCCTCTACAGACATTGCAGGGTACTCAGATGCCGACTGGGCTGGTAACATGGATGATCGCAAATCTACCAGCGGTGGTTGTTTTTATGTTGGAAACTGCCTTGTGGCATGGCACAGTAAGAAGCAAAACTCTATCTCTTTATCCACAGCCGAAGCAGAATACATTGCTGCTGGTAGTTGTTGTGCCCAGCTATTATGGATGAAACAAACCCTAACCGATTTTGGGATCAAACAAGGCACAATGATGTTATTTTGCGACAATACGAGTGCCATAAATATATCAAAAAATCCTGTTCAGCACTCTCGCACTAAGCACATAGACATTAGGCACCATTTTATTCGAGAACTGGTTGAAGATCAAATCATATCTCTCGAACATGTGCCTACAGAGAATCAGCTAGCTGACATTCTAACAAAACCTTTGGACTCGGTTCGATTTTCGAACCTCCAGAAGTCCATTGGTGTTGGATGTATCTAGTTTAGCTAACAAGTGTCTGTTTTGCAGGAAAAATCTGAGGATTTAGCCTCTCTTTCTGTTCGTTATAGGTATATCTAAGGATCATGGCCTCTTTTCATTGCTGTTCACGTATATCCGGGATCATAGTCCCATTTTCTAGCCAATTATTGTCATATCTGGACCTCAGGGGTCCCTCATCTTGAGATTGGTGTACCTTGGTACACCATGACCATTGATGATGCACCCTAGCTAAGGGTTCTTGATTTCAAAGGCCTGTCCAAAGGACAGACTTTATCCACCTGTTTCAATACAGGATCCCTGTCAAAAGTATGAAAATACTGCTGCTGACCGGCCAGCCGACCGGTCAAGACCGGTCGGGCGTCTCCCAAATTCCTCTGGACTCGTACAGATAAGCATGCCGACCGGTCATGACCGGTCGGGCTTTGAAGCAAATCCAGATGGTGGCCCTGTTTCCGTCTCACGACCGGTCATGACCGGTCGTGCGTCCCAGTGCTAGCTCCGTCCACGCGTGTGCCGACCGGGTAGGGGGTATTTAAACCTGTTGTGAGCCCATTTTAGGGCAGTGCTTCTCATTTCGTCACCTCCACCTGATGTTCCAGCTTCTCCTCTAGCTCTCCAAGGTGTTTTTGAGCTGAGTCCTTGATAGATTTGAGGTTCGAACCTCCTCCACTTCACTTCTCTTGGTTGGTAAGAGATTCCTTCTCTACACTCTCTATCTTCTTTTGTTCATCTCTTTCCTTCATCTCTTGAAGTGTTCTAGAGATCCTCTTGCCCTTTCCATGTCATCCTCAGAGAGCGAGGATGAGTTCCCTTTGGGGAGGAGTGATCGTTCCAAGGATAAACCTAAGCCTCATCCTCGCCCTTTAAAGTCCAAGAAAGCCGCTTCCAAAGGGAAAGGGGCTGCCTCCTCTTCGGTTCCACCTGCTAAATCTAAATCTATGGGGGCAAAAGTCTCATCCCATTCCACTCATTGGGATGATTTCAAAGATAAGGAGGTCGTTTGTGAGAAATCTGTCAATTTGGGTGATTTGTCTGACTTCGACGTGCGTTCGATGTTGGATGCCATCAATTGGGGCCCCGTACTTCACATGGGGGGCCCGGTCCAATTTGATGTTGTCAGAAAATTCTATGCATCCTGTATTCATGTCACGTCTTCTCCCCCCTCCTTCAAAGTCGAGGTTGGTGACCGGATTTGCCCGTTTACGTTGAAGTCCATCTCAGATTTTGTTGGGATTCCACTTGTTGAGGAGCCTTCCTTTGATTTTTCATCCTTGGGTCCCAAACCCAACCTAGTTATCGCTAAATTTTTGTGTGGTGAGGGGACACCCCAATGGGTGGGTGGTGCACTTCGAGCGTCCTCAATGACGTGGGACTTCCGCCTTTTGCATAATCTCTTTTTCCGAAATGTCTATCCGCGGATGAGCAACAAAGCAGATGTCTCTGAAACTATGTTTCGGTTGCTGTATCGGGTGGGTAAAGGTCACTCGCTCTGTCTTCCCTCTCGTATCATGAATACCATCCAACAAGTCATCCTGCGCGACGACGGGAACTCCACTAGTCTGCCATTTGGGCATCTCATATGCAAAATGGCTGGGCGTATTGGCATTGTTGGTACCGACAAATTTCATAAACCGGTCATCATCAACCGTACCATCATCGCTAGGATGGAGCTTACCAGAGACGCTATCCAGCGGCGTCTGCAGGAGCAGCAGCAGGAGCAGGCAGAGCCATCCCAGCTTGAGGCACCTCATATCTCTACTGGTCCCTTCACATTCTTCAGCTCCGTCATCAGATCCATCCCCTGATCCTCGCGACGCTCCAGGTCGATTCACCACGCCGCCTCGAGCCTTTTCTCGTCGGCACTCTCCTTCTGTGGATTCCTCTACCTACATTGCAGAGCTTCACCAACTTCGAGCGGATATATTTCAGCGACTTGATAGGCTTGAAGGCCAGATCCTGCAGGGTCAGGCCACCATACTGGTGCAGCAGGAGGCTCTAGTCACTCGTCAGGCGCAGATAGAGAGTCGGATAGAGCGATGGGAGCGTGCGGCTCGTGGGGACATTCCTCCCCCTGATCTGGGCGATGGCACGGATTATTAGGCTTATGTCTTGGTCATAGTTACTTTTTGAATGACCAAGAACATTGTTTGTACTTCATGATCTATCTTTTTATGGGATTGTCTGTACTTTTTGCACGTCATGATACATCTTTACATTGGGCTGCTTGCCCATTTTGGTATACATGTGGATGATATAGTTATATTTTTTTTCTTTCTTTGTTCGTATATTGAATATCTATCTTTTCATATGAGCTATCTGTTCCTTTATTGAATATCCCTTGGGCGGTTGGATGGTTTGGGTGTATCTGCCCATATTAGCTCATGCTTTATGTTTTATTTTGAGTCTAGATATACATCTGGAGGGGTGGTTGGTTGATTGGGCTATAAGCCCCTGTGCTTTCATGTTTACTTGTATATCTGGCATGTGTTGTTCTTTAAATCTCCTCAGGGCTTATATTTCCATCTCTTTCCTGTGACATGTGATTGACATATTTTCGGCCCTAGCCTTACAGCTTTCATAGGCATATCTTTTTGCTGGCTAACCCTTGTCAATTACTAACAAAAAGGGGGAGAATCATCCCACCTAAAAGGTCCGATTATATCTTTTTGCGGGACTTTGTAGGTGCAAGCATTGAGGGGGAGATTTTGAAGAAAATCGAGTCTGTACATGTCCTTTTGTAAAGATTATGTTGTATATTTGTATAGACATGTATATGGGTGTATTTTGAGGGTCAATCATGATAAGGAGTCATGACTTGTCTAGGTTAGATGTTTTGTCACGCAATTAACAAAGGGGGAGATTGTTAGTACACCTTTTGTTGTCAATTGGCGTGTTGGTTGGTCGCGTCTTGTCATATGAGCCCCGGTCGAAGTATTGAAGTATCAAGTCTTGAAGATTACGCTTCGTCCATTGCTCAAGCTCATGCTGAAACAAGATCCCAGGTAAGTTGCATATAGATTGACCATAGGAAACCCAAAACATCAAAGAATGGCGTAAAAGACTCACATTTCCTATCCCCATTCTTCTCGACCCTTGCACAAGTTGATCAGGCTTGTGATCCCTGGATTGGTGCTAAATGTAAATGAAGATATGTCCATAGATTGGACCCTTGCACCTCATCACTAATAGTGATCTGTTGCTGTGTTGAGAATCTTGGTCCTGCAAGATCACTATGACAAAACCATATAGACAGTGACCAGGCATCTCTAACACTTCATCAACCTTGCTGAGAGCCTTGCTGTGGATTCGTTGCTGGGACAGCCGACCAGTCCTGTCCGGTCGGCCAGGGACTTTAAAAATTCAGAATCTTTGCTGGAAGATTCTAAAATGGACTGCCGACCGGTCTTGACCGGTCGGCCAGCATACCCTTCCTTCTAGCAGCTTTGCTGCGTGCTTCAAGTGGGTAGCCGACCGGTCAAGACCGGTCGGCCTTCACAAATTATATTCCTCCAGCAAGCACTGCCGACCGGTCAAGACCGGTCGGCCAGATTTCTCATAGTGTTCCAGCAAGGGGGTCTGACCGGTCATGACCGGTCGGCCTCCATATTTCACAGCTTTCCAGCAAGGGGGTCCGACCGGTCATGACCGGTCGGCCTCCATAATTCACATCTCTCAGCAAGGGGGTCCGACCGGTCATGACCGGTCGGCCAGTCCCATATGTCCCCTTTGGTTTTTGAACGCTGACCGGTTCGTCCGGCCGGTCGAGTCCTATCTCTGACAGGTCGGACGTGACCGTTTTAGATCCGTTGGGGCTATCATTTGGGGCTCTATAAAGCCAGGTTTTGAGGTCTTTCTTGGCAGGCATTCAACACCCATTCAGAGCTGAGAGTGAGAGAGCATTTACTTCCATCCTTCCTCCCTCTTAACTCCCTTGAGTTCATCATTCAAACTTGGCCATTAATGGCTTGTCATTGAGTATTCTAAGCTCAGTTTGAAGTATGAACTCAAGACTTTCATTCATGGCTGACCTACCTTCCGAAAATCATTATTAGGTCACTTAAAGCCATTGAATGAGTGTAGATTGGTAGTTCCCTCATTACCATTGCATTGAATAGGCAAGAGGAACTAGACCAACTCTCTCCCAACTACCCGGCATCAACATATCCTCATCATTTGTATTGGTAGCTGATCTTGGGAGCTCAAAAGAGGAGCTGAAGCACGTGGAGCTGAAGCTACTCATCAAAGGCATCGAATCGGGGCTCAAACGTCTAGGTATGTCTAGTATTTGAGAGTCCATCTTTTAAATCTCTATTCCCTGGATTGGGAAACTCCGGCGGGAGGGTACGTGACCATCCTTGGATTAGGATTGGTGAGAGTTTGAGATCCAAACTCGTCAAGTCCCTGGATTGGGCCATCGGCGGATGGTATACGCAGTCCTAGATCAAAGGATGTCAAGGTTGATGGTTAACCTGATTTAAAACCAAGACTATAGTGAAATCCGGTGGTCTCATAGGTTGAGATCGTGAACCGGGAGTGGAGTAGGGAAACCGAACCACTATAAATCACCTTGCATTTTGAGATTGAATGATTGCTATGTGTTGAATGGTTTAGTCAATCATGAATGCTAACTGTTTGATGAAATGCCTATGATAGTCCTTGCTTACAAACTGCTCATATAAATGTCTGAATGCTATTGTGATTGTCTTAGTTGATAAGATTGTCTTGATCAGTTATTAATTGTAATTGGTTTTAAAAAGTCCTATTCACCCCCCCTCTTGGACATTAGGCATATCTCCAAGTATCTCTATTAGCGGTAAAACCGCAATTTCACTGTATTGGTTGGTTTAGACCCGAATCCTGGGGTACTTCAGAGCTGTATTATTGGTTTAGTTTAAACCCATAGCCTGGGGTATTTCAGAGCTGTACTGGTTCAATTTAAACCCGTAGCTTGGGGTATTTTAGAACTGTATTGGTTCAATTTAAACCCATAGCTTGGGGTATTTTAGAGCTGTATGGCTGGTTTAGACCCGAAGCCTAGGGTATTTTAAAGTTGTATTGGTTCAGTTTAGACCCGTAGCCTAGGGTATTTTATAATTGTATTGGTTGGTTTAGACCCATAGCCTGAGGTATTTTAGAACTGTATTGGTTCAGTTTAGACTCGTAGCTTGGGGTATTTTAGAACTGTATTGGCTAGTTTAGACTCGTAGCCTAAGGTATTTCAAAACTGTATTTTAGGATTGTACTAAGTAGGTAGAGTTTATCTAGGCACTGTGGTACTTATAGGAACTTAGCAAGTCAGTTGAAAATTTTCAGAGCTTGCCTTTTCATTGCCCTTCTGATTACGGTTCCTGTTGTCGAGGGAAGCTACACTAAAATTTCATATTATATATATATAAGGGTACAACGTAAGTGGATGCATAAATGTATAGAAAATGTAGTGCATGGATGAAATAGGTGTATGCATGAATACATGTACACCCCTGCTTGCCTTCTAGCCTTTCGCAACTACTCATAAGTGTTCATGACTTTTTGGGTTCAGGAAACGGAGTCCCTAGGTAAGTGTTTTCTTGGGTTGTGGCTGCTGAAGCCATTCTGGACGGACTCTTCCTGAGTTCTTCGATTCCCAAGTTGATGATGCCTTGGTTTATTATTCTTTGAATCTTTCCTTTTAGGGTGAAGCAGTTTTCAGTTCTATGTCCCACAATCTGGTGGTACTTACAATAATTAGGGTTGCCTATGCATCCTATTTCATTTGACCGGATGGGCTTTGGTAATTTCAACTCTCCTTCTTTGATTAACTGTTCCATAATCAGGACTAAGTCGTCTACATTGAATGTGTGTGATCTGTTTGCCCCATTTCTTTCAACAATCGTTACCTGTCGAGGGTCCTTGAATCCCTTACCCTTGTCTTAAGCCTTTGATATCTTGATTTCTATCTTGCATCCTAACCCTGGTTGCTTTCGATCCTTAGGGTTCTTTCTCTCATCAACACCAGTCATCTCTCCCATTTTCATCTTGGTCTTTTTCCTTTGACTGTTTGAGATAACCCTTCCCTCATCATCTGCGATGGTGGTAGAGTTGTATGCTCGAATGAGACATTTCTGGGCCGAACTTGTGGCTCTACGACCATAGGTCCCTCGGTTGCCCCTTCTGATTCCTCATCAATTGTCTAGTGAGCACAATGGTGCTTTAGATTGCCCATTGCGCAACCAGTGTTGTTAAAATCTCCTTGATTTCTCTCATTTCCCTCTAATGTCTTCTTGGGCTTGAGCC
This sequence comes from Liriodendron chinense, assembly GCA_003013855.2. Lineage (NCBI taxonomy): Eukaryota > Viridiplantae > Streptophyta > Magnoliopsida > Magnoliales > Magnoliaceae > Liriodendron > Liriodendron chinense. Next base: position 5,483,401 of record ML058515.1, on the reverse strand, counting down.
AACTTGTCGATTTGTTCCTGGACAGTTGACAATTCGTCTTTCTAGTCACTTGGCTCTTCTTCCTCGATGACTTAGACCATTGTGGCCTATGCTAGCTATGGTTTCTGCTCTACTATCGCGGCCTTAGTGATGGTTGGCCCTGTTATTTCTTCATCCGCCTTGCGAGCTTTAATCTTAGTCCTCTTTTTTACTAAACGGGTTATCCTTGGCAGTGTTGGGAATTCATTGGCTACAGAGATGAAACCCTGAGCTCCCTTTGCTATCATAGTCCTGTTGATTTTACTGACTTTGTTAGTCTGGATAGACTGCCATTGTTTCTTGATCACATGGTGTAGCTCAGCGACATTCGTCTTTTCACATGAGGTCCTTATCATCGCTTTCTTCAATCCTTTCTTTTGCTTACGCGTGCGGACCAACTGCCAGTCTGACTCCAGCATGACTATCATGGTTGCAGCGAAGTGGGGGAAGCTGAATCCCCCTACGGTGAGGAAGACGCATGAGTTGATCATTGGCTGTGGCATCTCTCTTGTCTTTGTTAGTAACTTGCTAATCTTGTTTGCAGTCACACACTCATTAAAATATTTCACAAATGTGGTCAGGAATGTGCGAACTCGCCGATTGCAATAAAAAAATAACAGAAAGTAAGCAAGGGAGAGATACAGGTGAAATTGTGAAAGTTCGTATATTTTGAAAATGTTAATTTAACGTTTATTGCCTTAAAGATGAAGGGAAGAACGTTCTCGTTGAGAGTCGCCAGTTTGGTGCCCATAGACGTCGAAACATTCACGTTGCGATAACTTTTCATGTCTACATTCGTGTCTGCAAATGATTTATTTTAGATTGTTTCTTTTACTCAGAAGTAACTAGAGATTCTATGTTCGATCCCCAGTAGAGTCACCGGTTTGTTAGAACTGAAAATGCTACAAGGACATTTTCTATGTAATGTTGTTGCTCTGGGGTTCTGAGTAATGAAAATATTCATAGACAATCACAAGCATTCATAAAAGTATACACAAGAGAAAGATATCGCAGGGCGAATTTTATTCCAGAGATTCTGAGATCTTGTACATTCTAGGCCGTGATCTGGCACGAGCCTTTAATTACATCAAATGATCGATGACCCTCGATTAAAAGGTAAAAGACTAAGTCAGCGAGAACCATGGTCTTTAAGTTCGTGGTCGTAGAGACCTATGTATTTTTGTTATGGACTGAGCCATCTTGTGGACATGTCGGATGCTTATGTCTCATATTTTGACTGGAGATCCGAGTAGAGACTGTCAGGGTTCTTAATTGAGAGGGTATGACTCTAGGCCTGCAGTTATCATTTTTTGATAGGCGACCTCGGGAAGACCGGTCCGCAGTTGTATGTACCTGAGCAACCCAACCGAGAGATGCAATTTGGATGAGTAAGCCATTGACCGTTTTCGAGATGTCAATCTTTTAACAAGCTTCATGTGATAGGTTGGAACTCTTTTGATCTGGATTATTGTGTTAACCATAGTCCCGTTTTCTTAGTCCGAACCTTTAATCAGGGTCATATTATGATAGTACATGTAAGAATGATATATTGACATGATTCTAGGTGCTGGCGGCCTCTTTCTGAGAAACTACAATAATCATTACATTGAATCGGATTAGACTCCGAAGGCTTGCATTATGCTCATTAGGTGTCTCGGAAGGATTATTTGACTGTTCAATTGCGTCTAGAGCACTTAAAATATCCAAAATAGGTCAAAATGGGACCCAACACATCACAAAATGAAGATTTAAAGTTGTTGAAATTGGTGCTGAAAGTGCTAATTTTTCTGATGCGTTGGGCCTGATTTTTCTAATGCGCTAGGGTCAGTGCATCCAAAATTACTTGGGTAGAAAATGATGATTTGTTGGATGCGTTGGAGGTCAATGCATCGATAAAATATTTGGTTTAAATATTTCTAATTTTTTTGATGCGTTGGAGGTCAGTGCATTGATCAAATACTCGGTTTGAATATGGCTGATTTTTCTGATGCGCTAGAGGTCAGTGCATCGATAAAACACTCGGTTCAAATGTGCTGATTTTTCTGATGCACTGGAAGGTTAGTGCATCGATAAAATAACCAAGTCTGACTTGGGGTATTTTTGTGATGTGCCACCATACTTGTGTAATTTTAAGTTGTTTCTATGTTGGACCTGCGGTGGTCCGCAATTGGATTCCGGCGAAAGATTTCGATGATTGGAAAGGAATTTCAGTGGCTGGAAAGGGATTCCGGTGTTCAGAAAGAGATTCCGACAAAGGATTCTGACGGACACTCAAATGCCCAGCGGACAAAGCCCTCTCTCTCTCTCTCTTTGGATACGTTGCAATGAACAGGAAAGAAGGGGTATTTATACCCGAAAATACCGGAGGTCAACCAATGGGAAGCTGCCACGTATAGCGCATCGATTAATTAGTCAAAAATAGGGTCAACGCATCGAGAAAATGGTCCAGCGCATCGAGAAATTCACTTCTAAAAAATGCTAAATTTCTGGATGCGCTAGCTATCAGTGCGTCTTGAAATTCACTTGAAAATGCTGAATTTCTCGATGTGTTGACTATCAGTGCGTCTTGAAATTCACTTCTAAAAAAGGTGAATTTCTCGATGCGCTAGCGGCGAATTTACTGATGCGCTGAGGTGTTAGTGCACTTTTTCATGGCATACTAGTTTACCTTGTTTGTCAATCACTTAGGTCAGTGAGTCTAGTGTCGGTTGAACTTAATGAAGACGAAGACCGTAGACTCAAGACGGACCGGCTGCATCAAGAAAGAAGAAACAGGTAAAACTGATGCCTTGGTGTGCCTTAACCTTGACCAAAACCTAGCTCATAACCTCTTAGATGACTTGCACCATCTAGGTATACCCTTAGTCATCATTATTAGTCTTAGAACTCCATGAAAAACATGATAAGTTAGACTAATTAAAGAGGTGGAAGCTGTTGTAAACAAAACAGCTCAAACAACAGTTTTCGATTGATCTCCGATCAATCGGACATTGGCTCCGAAGGACTCTGATCCATCGGATAGAAGCTTCGATCAATCGAATTTTTTTCCAGCAACATTGAAAATCCACTAGACATTTCCGATCAATCGGACAGTCTTCTGATCCATCAGAAGGGGTCAGTCCGATCAATCAGACCATGTTTCCGATCAATCGAAATATCTTCCAGAGAATTCACTGAACTGATTTCTGATCAATCGGATAGGTCTCAGATCGATCGGACCTTTTTTCGATCAATCGGAGATACGCGAATCTGCCCATTTTTTTACCGTTGGAAGAAAATCTATTTAAAGATGGGGATTCATTTTTGAGCTGAGAGAGGGGATTTTGAGGAGATAGAAGCCACCATTGCTAGAGACCATCAGAGGCTCTATCCCAAACCCATAGCAAGTCATTCTCCTTGTGTTTTCATCACAAGCTTGGGTCATTCAATGGCATCTTGAGAATGGACTTGTTCCCTCTTGATTCCTAGGGTTTAACCACCTTGATCATAGTTAAATCCCTTGTCTAAACACTACCTAGGAGTCCATATAGGTGTATTCCTCTAGGAAACACATTTCCTACCATTTGTAGAGGATTCACCATTCCCTAGCACCTTGGGCATCTCCAATGGAGCATCACATGTAAGGTAGCTGATCTTGGAGCTGAAGCCTTGGCAAAGCAGCGACGTCAAAGATTGGGGGAGCACAAGGGGAGTTGATTCAAGCATGGGAGAGCGAGAAGCAGCAACCCAAAGCGACGCTACAAAGGGGCTCAATCCGACAAGTAAGGTTGTCTTGTTAGGAGTCCATCCAATCAATTCCTTGTGGGAGTTGAGTGTAGAATTTGTTTGACAAACTCGATCTAGGGTCGTTAGCCGATCCTTGGCCTGTTAGTCAGCCTAAATTCAGGGACGTCAGCCGTTCCTTAGCTCGTTAGTCAGCCTAAACAAAGTCTCCAAGGGGGAGCCACCAACACGGGTGAAAACGTGTAGGTTGGGAGGAACCTGTAAACTCCCCGGTTGGGTGGATCCGAGTTAAAACACCTTGGTTGGGAGGAACCAGATTTAAACTTCCCAGTGAATGCCGGTGTGCTCAAAGGGGTTGAGTACTTGAACCGGGAGTGGAGTAGACAAGTAGTCGAACCATTATACATCCTTGTGTTTGTGATTGTTCTTGAGCACATTTCTCTTTATGCATTGCGTTGAACTTGTTACTTATGAATGCTTAGTTAGGAATGTATGCTAGGCACTTGATAGGCAGATACACACACACATGACGTACTTTCACTCCTCATGTAGACTTGAGCTTTTGTTGATCCATCCTCTATTTTCTACATGTGTTGAATAGACTAGGTTGTTATTGCATATATGATTTACTAGTCTTTTGATTGGACCCACTTAGGCTTGGAAGCCGAAGTGTTAATTGCTTACGTAGGATAATTTGCTAAATTTGTTAAGTAGGCGAAAATTTTTAAAAGGTCCTAATCACCCCCTCCTATATGTTTAGCCATAATTCCAGTTGCTCTTTAAGCTTCCACACGTGTATGCATAGGGTGTCGTCTTAGACTACCCGATGCAATTTCAATTAGTATCAGAGAGGGTTGCTCTTCAAGGACGTAACCGTCTAGAGTAAGATTTGGTACCGTAGCACTAGCATCATGTCTACCTAAAAAAGGGAATCTATGTTGCCTCATGCTGAAGTGTAAGTAAAATTATTAGTTGAGGTCAACAATAACTAGGGTAGGATCTATTGTCATATTCCTTACCGAACATTGCTCTCCAACTTGGAATGAACCTAAGGGAGAAAAATCTAGGATAGATGAATTCCCTCCCAACAAGCATGTTGGGTCCTATTTATCATACCCAAGGGGGTTGTGATTTAGGTTAGGTGACCTTAGGAGACCATATTGAGCTCTATCGATAAAATCCGAAGAATAAGCCTCATTTTGAGCAAATTGATGAACTTGAGGAATTTATCCTCTTTGGATCTATAGGAAAATATGAGGATTTCAGCCTCATTTCTGTGCTTATGGGCAAATCAGAGGGTTCAAGCCTCATTAGCCCAAATTTAATAGTTTAGTCTTGCTTTCAACTTGCATATTTGCTTGCTAGACTATCTCCATGCTTAGATTAACTATTTTTACTGAATCTTATGCTTCATTGTATGCTAATCTTTGCTTAGTATTGGTCTTGATATACCAATAGGGGAGGTTGGTTGATTAGGCTATAAGCCCTTGAGCTTTAATGCTTAATGTATATCATAGATGATCAATTATGCATGATTAAATATGATTAGATAGTTACATTTTCTTGTTAATCATGTTCCTTAGCATGCTCCATGTTTTAAAGTTGATGCACCCTATACTCTCCTTGTTAGCATATGCTTATAGTTATAACTGCGACATACTATCTTCTCTTACCTTGACCTTAATTGTTGCATGATTAATGGGGAGAGAATAGTTTGTCAATTGCTGACAAAAAAGGGGAGAAAGATCAAGTCCCACCAAAACTAGTTTGCTATGTTTTGTGATGCAGGGATTGACAGGTTATGGGGGAGAAAACTGAAGAGGAGATGCTTAGTTAGGCATGTCAAGAGTCCTATATTTAATTTCATATCAATGTAATCTCTTGTTCATGTATTGGTTTTGGTAGGTTAGGTTTTTGTAAGTAATTGACAAAGGGGGAGATTGTTAGTGCACTTTTTCGTGGCATACTAGTGCACCTTGTTTGTTAATCACTTAGGACAGTGATTCTAGTGTCGGTTGAGCTTAATGAAGATGAAGACCGAAGACTCAAGACGGACCGGCTGCATCAAGGAAGAAGAAACAGGTAAAAGTGATGCCTTGGTGTGCCTTAACCTTGACCAAAACCTAACCCATAACCTCTTAGATGACTTTCACCATCTAGGTATACCCTTAGTCATCATCATTAGTCTTAGAACTCCATAAAAAACATGATAAGTTAGACTAATTAAAGAGGTGGAAGCTGCTGTAAACAAAACAACTCAAACAGTAGTTTCCGATTGATCTCCGATCAATCGGACATTGGCTCCGATAGGACTCCGATCCATCGGACAGAAGCTCCGATCAATCAGAAATTTTTCCAGCAACTTTGAAAATCCACTGGACATATTTCCGATCAATCGGATAGTCTTCTGATCCATCGGAAGGGGTCAGTCCGATCAATCGGACCATGTTTCCGATCAATCGAAATATCTTCCAGAGAATTCACTAGACTGATTTCCGATCAATCTGATGTGTCTCCGATCAATCGGACCTTTTTTTGATCAATCGAAGATACGCAAATCTGCCCGTTTTTTTACTGTTGGAAGAAAATTTATTTAAAAATGGGGATTCGTTTTGCGCTGAGAGAGGGGATTTTGAGGAGATAGAAGCCACCATTGCTAGAGACCATCAGAGGCTCTATCCCAAACCCATAGCAAGTCATTCTTCTTGTGTTTTCATCACAAGCTTGGGTCATTCAATGGCATCTTGAGAATGGACTTGTTCCCTCTTGATTCCTAGGGTTTAGACACCTTGATCATAGTTAAATCCCTTGTCTAAACACTATCTAGGAGTCCATATAGGTGTATTCCTCTAGGAAACCCATTTCCTACCATTTGTAGCGGATTCACCATTCCCTAGCACCTTGGGCATCTCCAATGGAGCATCATATGCAAGGTAGCTGATCTTGGAGCTGAAGCCTTGGCAAAGCAGTGGCGTCAAAGATCGGGGGAGCACGAGGGGAGCTGATTTAAGCACGGGATAGCAAGAAGAAGCAACCAAAAGCGGCGCTACAAAAGGGCTCAATCCGACAAGTAAGGTTGTCTTGTTAGGAGTCCATCCACTGTGGGAATTGAGTGTAGAGTTTGTTTGACAAACTCGATCTAGGGTCGTTAGCCGATCCTTGGCCTGTTAGTCTGCCTAAATTCAGGGACGTCAGCCGTTCCTTGGCTCGTTAGTCGGCCTAAACAAAGTCTCCAAGGGGGAGCCACCAACACGGGTGAAAACGTGTAGGTTGGGAGGAACCTGTAAACTCCCCGATTGGGTGGATCTGAGTTAGAACACCTTGGTTGGGAGGAACCAGATTTAAACTCCCCAGTGAATGCCGGTGTGCTCAAAGGGGTTGAGTACTTGAACCGGGAGTAGAGTAGACAAGTAGTCGAACCACTATACATCCTTGTGTTTGTGATTGTTCTTGAGCACATTTCTCTTTATGCATTGCGTTGAACTTGTTAATTATGAATGCTTAGTTAGGAATGTGCTAGGCACTTGATAGGCACATAAACACACACATGACGTACTTTCACTCTTCATGTAGACTTGAGCTTTTGTTGATCCATCCTCTATTGTCTACATGTGTTGAATAGACTAGGTTGTTATTACATATATCATTTACTAGTCTTTTGATTGGACCCACTTAGGCTTGGAAGCCGAAGTGTTAATTGCTTACGTAGGATAATTTGCTAAATTTGTTAAGTAGGCGAAAATTTTTAAAAGGTCCTAATCACCCCCTCCTATAGGTTTAGCCATAATTCTAGTTGCTCTTTAAGCTTCCACACGTGTATGCATAGGGTGTCGTCTTAGACTACCCAGCGCAATTTCATGAGGGACGTCCATTTTGGCTGTTTATTTTAGGATGGTTTTGATCATGATGGATGGTGGGGCCCACCATAGCGTCAACTTTTATGCTAAGTGAGGGTTGATGTGTATTGGGATTCTGGCTAAATTTCTTGACGCACTGGCCTTGAATTTAGTGATGCGCTGGCATTAAATTTAATGATGTGCTGAATGTCATACTTGTAATCTTTGTTATTATTGGTAGCCTAGGGTTCGTTTCTGTGGAGTTCTTTGGGCTCCATTTTAGAATGTGCTAACTATGTTGCTTGTTTCGAAGACCCTGACATTTTAAGACCCCAACATCTATGCAACCTATGTAGACTAAGAGAATGGTTCAATGAACTCAAGTCTACACTACTTAGTGAAAGTACATCTTGTGTGTGGATGTGCCTATCTAGTGCCTAGCATACATTCCTATCAAGCATTCATAATTAAACAATTAAACATACAATGCTAAGATAACAATGTGCTCAACTCAATCACAAACACAAGAATATATAGTGGTTCGACTTTGGGTCGACTCCACTCCTGATTCAAGTACTTAACCCAATTGAGCACATCGACATTCACTATCAGAGGTTTTAAATGAGGTTCATCTCTCAACCTTTACACGGAGATTTTATTGGTTTACCTCTCAACCATAAATGGAGTTTTTAGACAAGGCTAATTCTCAACCCAATGCACGTTCAGTCCCGTGTCAGAGGCTCCCCCTTAGAGACTAGTTTAGGCCCAAAAAATGTGCAAAGGAACGACAAACATCCCTAGAAGTTTAGGCTCGACAAACGTGCTAAGGATCGACAAACGACCCTAGATCCAGTTTGATAAACAAACTCTACACTTAATTCACAAAGGGAAAAGAGTGGATGGACTCTTAACAAATTGATAAACTTACTTGTCGGATGAGCCCCTTGTTCAACGCCGTTTCAGGTTGCTTGATCTTTGCTCTCCCGTGCTTCAATCGGCTTCACTTTGCTCCCCCGATCATGTTGCCGTTGCGTCGCCAATGCCTCAGCTACACTTGATCAATCACCTTGTATGTGATGTCTTTGAGACACCCAAGATGATAGGGGGTGTTAGTGCACTTTTCTGTGGCATACTAGTGCACCTTGTTTGTCAATCACTTACGTCAGTGAGTCTAGTGTCGGTTGAGCCTAATGAAGACTGAAGACCGAAGACTCAAGTGGACCGGCTGCATCAAGGAAGAAGAAACAGGTAAAAGTGATGCCTTGGTGTGCCTTAACCTCTTAGATGACTTGCACCAACTAGGTATACCTTTAGTCATCATCATTAGTCTTAGAACTCCATGAAAAACATGATAAGTTAGAATAATTTAAGAGGTGGAAGCTGTTGTAATCAAAATAGCTCAAACAACAGTTTTCGATTGATCTCCGATCAATCGGACATTGGCTCCGATAGGACTCCGATCCATCGGACAGAAGCTCCGATCAATCGAAAATTTTTCCAGCAACTTTGAAAATCCACTGGACATATTTCCGATCAATCGGACAGTCTTCCGATCCATCGGAAGGGGTCAGTCCAATCAATCGGACCATGCTCCAATCAATCGAAATATCCTCCAGAGAATTCTCTGGACTAAATTCCGATCAATCGGACATGTCTCCGATCAATCGGACAGGTCTCCGATCAATCGGAGATGCGCGAATCTGCCCGTTTTTTTACCGTTGGAGCTCGAACTTTATAAATATTGAGCTCGGTTCTTGGGCATTAACTGAGGGTTTTGAGAGCCTATTTGCCATACCTTTTGTACATTATATGGGGCCTCAAAAGAGGAGGGTTTCAAGTCATATCCCTTGTGTTTTAACACAAGTGAGGGTATTCAAATGTAAACTAGAGATGACTTGATTCCTCTCTCAATTCTAGAGGTGAAACACTATACCATATAGGCATATCTCTTGCTCAAGACCTCTAGAAGACCTTCTAGGTGGATCTCCTAGTTAGAACAAGCTACATATCTCATGTAGGAGATTCAACCATCCTCCTATCACCTTGGGCATCTCAAAAGCATCACATGCAAGGTGTTTGATCGAGTGTAGCTGAGGCATTGGCGACGCAATGGCGACATGATCGAGGAAGCAAGGGAAGCTGATTGAAGCACGGGAAAGCGGAGATCAAGCAACCCGAACCAGCGCTAAACAAGGGGCTCAATCCGACAAGTAAGGTTGTCTTGTTAGGAGTCCATCCACTCAATTCCCTGTGGGAGTTGAGTGTAGAGTTTGTTTGACAAACTCGACCTAGGGTCGTTAGCCGATCCTTGGCCTATTAGTTGGGCCTAAAATCTAGGGACGTCAGCCGTTCCTTGGCATGTTAGTCAGCCTAAACAAAGTCTCCAAGGGGGAGCCATCAACACGGGTGTAAACGTGTAGGTTGGGAGGAACCTGTAAACTCCCCGGTTGGGTGGATCCGATTTAAAACACCTTGGTTGGGAGGAACCAGATTTAAACTCCCCAGTGAATGCAGGTGTGCTCAAAGGGGTTGAGTACTTGAACCGGGAGTGGAGTAGACAAGTAGTCGAACCACTATACATCCTTGTGTTTGTGATTGTTCTTGAGCACATTTCTCTTTATGCATTTTGCTTAAATTGGTTAATTATGAATGCTTAGTTAGGAATGCATGCTAGGCACTGATAGGCACATCCACACTCACAAGATGTACTTTCACTACCTCAAGTAGACTTGAACTTATTGATCCATCCTCATTCAAGTCTAATTGAGTTGCATAGATTAGGTTCTTCATTAGCTTAATCATTTATTAATCTATGCTTGTTTAGACTAGGTTGTTTATAGCTTTTATCATATGCTAGTCTTTTGATTGGACCCACTTAGGCTTGGAAGCCGAAGTGTTATCGCTTATGTAGTTCAATTTGTTAAATTTGTTAAGTAGGCGAAAAGATTTTAAAAAGGTCCTAATCACCCCCTCCTATAGGTTTAGCCATAATTCTAGTTGCTCTTTAAGCTTCCGCACGTGTATGCATAAGGTGTCGTGTTAGACCACCCGACGCAATTTCAGGGGGTAGGTTTGAGAACTCTACAACTAATGAGAATGGGTTTGTTAGAGTTGCTCACCAACAAAGATCTCATCTTAGAGCTTTGGATAAGGATATGACTATTAAGAAATATCCAAAATCTAGAGATCAAAGAAGGGCAAGATCATCTTCTTCTTTGAGCTTGAAATGCTCCATTCTTGTGTTAAATCATAAAGAAGATGTCTTATAAAGGTTAAGAATGAGCCTCAAATGGTTTCCAACAATGATGGCTTCAATCCTCTCAAAATCCCTCTACTTATACTATAAAACGAGTGTTGAGCCTCTAATTTATATATATCCTAGCTCATTACATTGCACCTTATGCATGGTTTGCAAGGTTAAAAGACTAATCTAATGCATGTTTTGTGTATGTAGGAATGAGAGAGAGACTTCACCCAATTGATGGCTAAAAGACCCAATTAGAAGCCTCTTTGATGATGATTGATGGTGGGCCAAAGGAGGAAGAAGAGCAAGAGGAGAAAAGAGAGAAAGAAAGAAAGAAAACCAAAGGGGATGAGGGCTAGATTGGTTAAGACCAATCAGCCAAGAGCCACGACTGGTCAAGACTGGTCGGCCATAGGCAGGGGCCCCTCTCATACTCGTTGGACATAGGACCAGCTTGGTCCGACTTGTCAAGACCAGTCGCCCACAGCCTACCCCCCCCCCCCCCCCCCCCCCCTCTATGCACTCTCATAACCTCTACCAGATGGGTCCGACCGGTCAAGACCGGTCGTCCAGCCCAATCCGACCAGTCAAGACTAGTCAGCCATGCGTAATTTCAGCAACTTCCTCTTGAAGCTCCGATTTTTATGCGTAAGTGCGTAAATGGTTGCGAATTCTGGAAGATTCTGAGTTAGTGGACTCTCCTACTATAAAAGAACACCTAGGTTTTGTTGATAAGGCATCATAAAAGATCAAGGACTTCGTGGGAGGTGAAGAGGATCGTCGTGGAGCATCTACAACTCTCCCGAATCTGGTTTTTCATGCTTTTAGTTAGTTTTTCATTATTTTTAGTTAAAGCATGATAATGCTCGGCGAAGCTTGTGGGTAGTTATCATGTTGAATTCGTTTAATTCAAGTACTCAATTTAAATTTGGATTTTAAGTTATAGTTTGAATAAAGTTTGTATTTTTGGATGTTTTATGAGAGTTCATGTGCTTCGGACATGGGTTCCTTGCAATTCTCTGAGATTATCATGTTTGGATTGATTAGGTTCGAATTGTAGTAATCTCTGAGCATACTATAGTCCATTGGCATGGTTGTTACTTTAAAGGCTACATATTCAAATTCTATGTGCTTCATTAAGACTAGAATCTTATTCTTCAACTTAAGTGGGGATTGTTTGTGTTTGAATGTTAAAACTTCCAACTAGAAGAGAGATAGAACTTCAATTCTAGTTGTGTTATGCTTGGATGAATGAATTCACATGAGGCTATTACAAGTGGATCATTGAAAGCCTTAGTTCTGTTTAATTACAGATTTTTACAATTTACAGTTTTAAGTTAGTTTATGAACTTGAACTTCTAAAATAATTGAATTTAAAGTTGTTAGAATAATTAAAATTAGTTTACCTCTTTCCCTATGGATCGACCTCGATCTTACCGAGATTTATCACTACATCGCAGCCTTGCACTTGAGGCGAGCGATCAAGTTTTTGTTGCCGTTGCCGGAGAATCTAGGTTAAACGGTTCCAAATTGTTTTAGTAGCTATATGAAATTGCGTCGGGTGGTCTAACACGACACCCTATGCATATACGTGCGGAAGCTTAAAGAGCAACTAGAATTATGGCTAAACCTATAGGAGGGGGGATTCGGACCTTTTTGAAATTATTTTCGCCTACTTGAACAATTCAACAAATTAAACTAATTAAGCAAGCAAGAACACTTCGGCTTCCAAGCCTAAGTGGGTCCAATCACAAGACTAGCATATGATTAAGCAATAAACAATCCTAGTCTAAGCTTGCATAGGTAAGTAAATGATTTAACTAATCAAGCTCCTAACCTATGCAAACTATGTAGACTTATGAGAATGGATCAATGAGCTCAAGTCTACACACCTAGTGAAAGTACATCTTGTGTGAGGATGTGCCAATCTAGTGCCTAGCATACATTCCTACCAAGCATTCATAATTAAACAATTAAACATCCAATGCTAAGATAGCAATGTGCTCAATTCAATCACAAACACAAGCATGTATAGTGGTTCGACTTTGGGTCTACTCTACTCCCGGTTCAAGTACTCTACTCCTTTGAGCACACCGGCATTCACTATCGGAGGTTTTAAATGAGGTTCACCTCTCAACCTTTACACGGAGGTTTTACCGGTTCACCTCTCAACCGTAACCGGAGTTTCGGACAAAGGGCTAACTCTCAACCCAAACGGAGTTTTGGACATAGGCTAACTCTCAACCCGACGCACATTCACTCCCGTGCCGGAGGCTCCCCCTTGGAGACTTAGTTTAGGCCCGGCTAACGGGCCAAGGAATGGCTAACGTCCCTAAGTCGAGTTCAACAAACAAACTCTAAGTGGACTCTAAAAAAGGACAACCTTACTTGTCGGATGAGCCCCTTGTTTAGCGTCGGTTCGGGTTGCTTGATCTCTGCTCTCCCGTGCTTCAATCAGCTTCCCTTTCTCCCATGATCGTGTCATCGTTGCGTTGCCAATGCTTCAGCCACACTCTATTAAACACATTGCATGTGATGCCTTTGAGATGCTCAAGGTGATAGGAGGATGGTTGAATCTCCTACATGGGATATGTAGCTTGTTCTAACTAGGAGATTCACCTAGAGGGTCTTCTAGAGGTCTTGGATAAAGGATATGTGTTGAGCTCTTAATTGTGCATATTCTAACCCCAATTCATCACTCATTGTGCGAGGTTTGCATGGTTTATAGATGAATCTAATGCATGTTTTGTGACTACAGGATTGAGAGTGGACTCCACCTAATTGAAGACAAAGAGGGCTTATTTGGGACTATTCTGATGAAGATTACTTGAGGACCAAAGAAGAAAAGAAGAGAGAAAGTGAAAGAAAGGAGCAAGGAAAGAAAGAAAAGGAAGAAATAAAGAAGCAGGAAGACTGCCGACCGGTCTTGACCGGTCGGCCAATGGAGCCAGACCGGTCTTGACCGGTCAGCTGTTCATGCTGGACTAAGGCTAAAGACGTCTGACCGGTCAAGACCGGTCGGACATGGTTGCTGGATCAATGATGAATAGGCCCGATCGGTCTTGACCGGTCGGCCATGCCTGCTGGACCACTGTTGAAGAGGCCAGACCGGTCGTGACCGGTCGGCCAGCCCAGTCCGACCGATCCAGACTGGTCGGCCATGAGAAAAATTAGAAAATTGCTATTCCTAGCGCCGAATTTCTCTGCGCACTACGTAACTCTTACGCAGATTCTCGATCTTTCTGAAGTTGTGGAGCCTTCCTACTATAAAAGGACACCTAGGGGTCGTTCCTAGGGTATCTAAGAAGGGTTGAAGCAAGCTTAGAGGCGGAGGAAGTGAATTTTGGAGTTCCACAACTCCTTGGAGTTTGTTTTTGCTGTTTTTATAAACTTTTTAGTTGTTTCATGTTTCCTTGGATCATGAGCGGCTAAACCTCTTAGCTAGGGCTAAGAGGTGAAGCTTGTAGTGGATCCAAGATGTTTCAATTCGTAGCTAGTTGGTTTTAAGTATGGAATTCATGATTATGAACTATGGTTTGAAGTTTATACAAGTTTTTAAGTGGTTGTTCTTAGTCTTATGATGACTCATGGATGTTTGGGAGAATTACTTAACTTCTTAATTGGTTTGTATCCGTCTAGACCTGTATGATCCGAGGAATCGGAGTGCACTCTAGTACTATGATCTTCATGAAGGGACTTCTTACCTAGGTTCTAATTTTCTAATTTTCTGTAATATGTATGGACTGTGCATGAGATTTGAATCAAGTTCAAATCCTGATCTAGCCTTGTCTTGTGACAGGACTTGAGGATGGTTATGATTGTGAACTAGACCTTTTGGAAAGGGGAATGACCTATGCAATTGAGCATGCTCAGCTCAACCTACATTGAGTGAATCCTATGCATTACACTTACATATTACAGATTGTTTGGTTTAACAGCTCTATCATCCGACTAGATAGACCTTAATGTCGATTCTAGTTGAGAGAATGAGAAACCACAGCGGATTGAACATCAAGGATTGCTACAAGTGGATCCTTGAACCCCTAGTGCCTTTTTATAATTGTCTACATTCAAATTAGTTTAAAACTATTAATCACATCAATTCTATTCAAAATCTGATTATTAGCTTTCAATAGACGCTTTTGGATGTGTTTTTGAAATCCTACATAAGTCCCTGTGGATCGACCTCGGTCTTACCGAGTTTATTACTACATCGCAACCCTACACTTGGGGAAGCGAACAATATGCCTATATGGAATAGTGTCTCACCTCTAGATTAGAGAGAGGAATCAAGTCATCTCTAGATTGCAATTGAATGCCCACACTTGTGTTTAAAACACAAGGGATATGACTTGAAACCCTCCTCTTTGAGGCCTTATATGATGTACAACAGGTGTGGGGAATAGGCTCTCAAAAACCTCTCACATATGCCAAAAAACCGAGCTCCTTATATAGGAAAAATGAGCTCCAACGGTCATAAAACGGGTAAAAACGGCTCTGCTGACCTGTCCCGACTGGTCCCGACCGGTCGGCCAAAGGCCAAGACAAGACAGGGAGGTTGCTGTCTTGGGGGAAGACTGCCCGACCGGTCGTCCGACCGGTCGGACCAACCCAGCCGACTGGTCACGACCGGTTGGCCCTGTGGCCTGTTTAACACAGCAAGCCGCTGTGAAGTCTGGCTGCCTGGCCGACCGGTCTTGACCGGTCAGACCAGTCCAGCCGACCAGTCCCGACCGGTCGGACAGACCTGGGTTCAGCCCTGCTGTTTGCTGACCCATGCATTCTTCAGCCCTTTCGATTTAGCCAAGGTTTGAGTGTTCTTTTGGGACAACTAGGGCCAAACTATGATGACTAAGAGTATTCCTAAGATGGTCAATGTCATCAAAGAAGAAAAGGGGTTGGGTTTTGGTCAAGGTTAAGGCACATCAAGGCATCACTTTTACCTGAATCTTCTTCCTTGAAGCAGCGGGGCCATCTGAGTCTTCGGTCTTCATCTTCATTGGGCTCAACCGACACTAGACTCACTGATGTAAGTGATTGACAAACAAGGTGCACTAGTATGCCACAGAAAAGTGCACTAACACTATAGAAGTAGAAGTAGTTAAGGTTTACTATTTTCTTAAGACTAGTTTTTCTAAATTTTAAAACTAACAAGGTTTGTTTTGTTTTGTAGGAAGTTCTTTTAGTTCAAGAAAATCAGGTACTATCCTTCCAACTTGAACTAATTCAATTTTCAGTTTTTTAGAATTTTCATTTTATTTTCAGATTTTGTTCTTAGGACTTAGGATTAGTGTAGATCATTACTTGTGTGGTTTATATCTCGTTGGGAATGTGACCACACCAATCGTCTCCAATCCGAAGGTGGTCTAGTTGGACCACTATCCATTCATAGACGAGTAAGAAAATATCAAGAACTTTGTGAAAGTTTGGAAAATATGGATCAAACTCCATTAAGGAATCCTCCCCACCCTACTCCAACTACAAACGTTAATCATGAAGGAGTAGGAGAGAATGAGGTGCACAATGCTCCTCCAATGAAAGCTTTACGAGATTACCTACAACCGGCCCATACAACTACACCTTCATGCGTGATTCTTCCAACCACCAGGGGAAAAATTGATATAAAGTCAGGAGTAATTCAATTCTTACCCAAGTTTCATGGGCTAGATGTTCGCTTCCCCAAGTGTAGGGTTGCGATGTAGTAATAATCTCGGTATGACCCAGGTCGATCCACAGGGAAGGAAGTAAACAATGCAAATTATCCTAATAACTAGAATCTAAAGAGGTTTGTGAAATTGGTTTTGAATATAAAATAGAAAATCTGATAATGGAAAGATAACTAGAGCATCAAGGATCCACTTATAGCTCTCCTTAGATGCATAATTCGCTATGGTTTCTCACTTTCTCAACTAGAATTGAAATTAAGATCTATCTAGTCGGATGATAGAGCGGTTAAAACAATCAACCTGACATATGTATGATCAATGTACATGATTCACTCAATGCAAGCTAGGACGAGCATACTCAATAGCATAGGTCAGTCCCAATTCCAATAGACTAAGTTCATAATCATGACCATCATTAAGTCCTGTCACAAGACATAGATCATGATTTTAACTTGATTCAAATCACATACATAGTCTCAAACATACTTCAGAAATCCATAAAAGTAGAACTTTGGTAGGAAGTTCCCACATGATGATCATAGTACTAGAGCGTGAAATTGCGGTTTTACCACTTATAGAGATACTCAAAGATATGTCTAAGGACCTAAAGAGGAGGTGATTAGGACCTTATCAAAATCTTTTCGCCTACTAACAAATATTATCAAATAAAACAACGTAAGCAAGAACACTTAGGCTTCCAAGCCTAAGCGGGTCCAATCACAAGACTAGCATATGGTTAATCAATAAGCAATCCTAGTCTAAAACATGCATAGGTAAATAAATGATTCGACTAATCAAGATCCTAACCTATGCAACTTGTGTAGACGTATGAGAGTGGATCAATGTTGAGCTCTTAATTGTGCATATTCTAACCTCAATTCATCACTCATTGTGCAAGGTTTGTATGGTTTGTAGGCTAATCCAATGCATGTTTTGTGACTACAGGACTGAGAGTGAACTCCACTCAATTGAAGACAAAAAGGGCTCATTTGGCATCATTCTAAGGAAGATTATTTGATGATCAAAGAAGAAAAGAAGAGAGAAAGTGAAAGAAAGAAGCAAGGAAAGAAAAGAAAAAGAAGAAAAAGAACTTGGAAGACTGCCGACCGGTCATGACCGGTCGGCCAAGGGAGCCAGACCGGTCAGCGACCGGTCAGCCATGCATGTTGGAACCTCAATAAACAAGGCCGATCGGTCATGACCGGTCGGCCATGGTTGCTGTAATACAAGAGAAAACGGCCATGGTTTGCTGGACTGATGTTCTACCAGGCCGACCGGTCACGACCGGTCGGCCATGCTTGCTGGTGAAAGAAGTTAGAAACTTCTAATTTCATCCCGATTTTCTCTGCGCTGCGTAAGTATTACGCAAGTTCTCGATTATTCCGAAGTTGTGAAGCCTCCAGGCTATAAAAAGACACCTAGGGATTGTTCCTAGGGCATCCTAGAAGGGTTCAAGCGAGGTTGGAGACTGTGGAAGTGGAGATTGGAGTTTCACAACTCCTTTTGGTTTGCTTTGCTGTTTTCATGCTTTTAGTAGTTGTTTCATGTTTCCTTGGATCATGAGCAGCTAAGCCTCTTAGCTAGGGCTAAGAGGTGAAGCTTGTAGTGAATCCAAGATGTTTTGATTCGTAGTTAAGTGGTTTTTAGTTTGGAATTCATGATTATGAACTAAGGTTTGAAGTTTATACAAGTTTTTAAGTAATTTTTCTTAGTCTTGTGATGACTCATGGATGTTTGGATGAATTACTTAGCTTCTTAATTCGTTTGCAACAGTCTAGACCTGTATGATCCGAGGAATTGGAGTGCGCTCTAGTACTAAGCTCTTCATGAAGGGACTTCATACCAAAGTTCTATTTTTCTATTTTTCTGGAATATGTATGGATTGTGCATGTGATTTGAATCCAGTTCAAATCCTGATCTAGCCTTGTCCCGTGAGAGGACTTGAGGATGGTTATGATTGAGAACTGGACCTATAGAAAAGGGGAATGACCTATGCAATTGAGCATGCTCAGTTCAGCCTACATTGAGTGAATCTTATCCACAAAACTTACATATTACAGACTGTTTGGTTTAACAACTCTATCATC
Source organism: Liriodendron chinense (assembly GCA_003013855.2). NCBI lineage: Eukaryota > Viridiplantae > Streptophyta > Magnoliopsida > Magnoliales > Magnoliaceae > Liriodendron > Liriodendron chinense. The sequence goes on along the minus strand of ML058515.1, from coordinate 5,464,827 downwards.
CGACTAGATAGACTTGAATGTCGACTCTAGTTGAGAGAATAAGAAACCACAGCGGATTGAACATCAAGGATTGCTACAAGTGGATCCTTGAACCCCTAGTGCCTTCTTATAATTAATTACTTTCGATTTAAGTCAGCTTTTGTTACTCATATCAATTTCATACCAACATTCTGGTTAATAGATTTCAATAGATACTTGTGGATGAGTTTGTGAAATTCTACATAAGTCCCTGTGGATCGACCTCGGTCTTACCGAGTTTATTACTACATCGCAACCTTACACTTGGGGAAGCGAACAAGTTTTTGGCGCCGCTGCCGGGGATCTTTGACGGTTTTTCACAAATTTCTGAAATTAGTATCTATTTAGGATTTTTTTTTAGGATTTTAGGACTAACTTAGTTTGTTTATTTGATTTTTCTTTTCAGGGATTTCTAAGAAGCTGAAGAAGATACAAGAGTTTCAAGTGCGAATCAGGTTCTATCTTTCTAAACCTTACTCTTCTCATTCTCCTATTCATTCCTATCTTATTCATCTCTCGTAGAGTGGGTGGAGACTCCCTTTGGATCTCTGAAAGGTCGGCCTTTTTGCCACCTGGATTCCTATTGGTCGGCTCTGCCTCCTTGGATCACCTTGTGCTAAGAGATTTCTTTTCTTATCTCTACTCCTCTTTCTCCTTTTTCTGCACTTTTTCTCAAAAGATTCAAAGAGTGGGTGGGGAGTTCTCTGAACCCCTATTGACCAGGAGAAATCGGTCTCTATCCTTGCTTCTGGCCTAACCATTGCAAGACACCTTGTGCTTCAGTCTTAGAGAAGAGTAAAGAAAAGGGAGGAAGAATTCTTCCTTCTTTTTGTTTTTTATTTTTGGTTTTGCATGCCACATTGGGCTCGGGATTCCAATAACCGACTCATAAGTGAAGGGGGGATAGTAGAAGGAATTGATAGAGAGCCACGTGCTAGGGGACATCTAGACTCTTCAATTTTATCTGAAAATATGGCTGCAAATCAACCTAACCCCGTCCAAAATCAAACTGAAACTGGGGAGAATGTGGTTGAGGATGTTCTCCGACCAAGGACTTTATGTGATTTCTTGCAACCTGCAAGAACGAGTACTCCCTCATGCATAATATTTCCACCAAATGCAGGGAACATAGACTTGAAACCGGGAGTGATCAATCTCCTCCCTAAATTCCATGGTTTAGACAGTGAAAGTGCCTATCAACACCTTAAGGAGTTTGATGAGGTAATCACCACCATGCACTTTGCAAACGTAACGGAAGATGTGGTGAGACTTAAATTCTTCCCTTTCACCCTTAAAGATAAAGCTAAAGGCTGGCTTTATGCATTGAGGCCAAGATCAATTGGTGCATGGACTGATATGCACAGAGAATTCATAAAGAAATTCTTCCCTACTTACAAAACGAATATGCTGAAGCGCCTTATCATGAATTTTGCCCAAAAGGAAGATGAAACCTTTTTCCAATGTTGGGAGAGGTTTAAGGACCTATTAAACACATGCCCACATCATGGCTATGAAATTTGGCGGGTTATAAGCTTTTTCTATGAAGGACTGACTTCACCCATGCGCCAATTTGTAGAAATGATGTGTAATGGGGAGTTCATGAATAAGGAAGCTGATGAAGCATGTGATTATTTGGAAGAATTGGCTGAGAGTGCACAGTCTTGGGACATATCGAAACCAACTACTTCCAAGACTGGCCAACAAAAGGAAAAGGGAGGAATGTACGTCTTATCAGAAGAAGATAGCATAAGTGCACGGTTGGCTAGCCTTACGAGAAAGGTCGAAGCCATGGAATTAAGGAAAGGAGAAACAATAAACTCCACTGACGTTGAAACTGTTTGTGGAATTTGTGCTGGAAATCAACATGCTACACCAGATTGTCCCACAATTTCAGCAGTCCAAGGCATCTTACAAGAACAAACAAATGCCATAAACAGTTATCAACAGCAATATGGTGCTCCAAACTCAAACACGTTTAATCCTAATTGGAAGAACCATCCCAACTTCCGTTGGAGAAATGGACCCACTGCAAATGCAAACAACATTCCAAAAGTATCACTAGAAGAGATGTTGGGTGCATTCGTATCGGTCCAGAATCAGTATAACAAGACAAATTCTCTAAAAATAGATGGGTTCATGCAAGAGCAATTGAAATTCAATCAAAATTCAAACCAAGCCATCAATGAATTAAAAACATCTCTGGCTAGAGTTGAAGCTCACCTTAGTGTTAGAGAGAAGGGCACACTTCCTGCTCAACCTCTTCCTAACCCAAGGACCCAATATGAGATACAAGATGCAAGCTCATCCTCCCACCATACGGAACATGTCCAAGCTATCACCACTTTGAGAAGTGGGAAAGAAATTGACAAATCTAATCCAGTGAAGGCTCCAAAGCCTAAGGATCCGAAAATTCCCAAAGAGGATGATCGCCCAAACAATATTCCACAAGAGAAAGAACCGGAAAGACAATACAAGCCGGTTGCCCCATTTCCACAAAGGTTGATTTCACCTAAACCTTTAGATAAAAATCTGGAGATTCTGGAAGTTTTCAAGCAGGTGAAGATCAACATCCCGCTGTTGGATGCAATAAAACAAATACCATCTTATGCCAAATTTCTAAAAGAATTGTGTACAGTAAAAAGGAAACATAACGTTCACAACAAAGTTCTTTTGGCTGAGAATTTGAGCGCCATCATCAAACAAGAGGTGCCCCAAAAATACAAGGATCCAGGTAGTCCAACCATCTCATGCATCATAGGAGACTATCAGATTAAACAAGCCCTACTCGACTTGGGGGCAAGTGTGAATCTCATTCCATACTCGGTCTACGAACAACTTGGGTTAGGTGAATTGAAACCCACCAAAACCACACTCCAACTTGCTGATAGGTCCATCCGGATACCGAGAGGAATGATAGAGGATGTTCTAGTCCAAGTTGATAAATTCTACTACCCAGTAGATTTTATTGTCTTGGACACACATCCCGTGATAGGCACCAGTGCTCAAATTCCCGTCATACTTGGACGACCGTTTCTAGCTACCTCAAACGCCATTATCAATTGTAGAAACGGACTTGTACAAATGTCCTTTGGAAATATGACCCTTGAGCTTAACATATTTGATTTATGCAAACAACCGCGGGAAGTTGATGATGATGTCCACGAATTAAACATGATCGAATCATTCGTGGAGGATACAGTCCCCTTATCACTATTTTCCAACCCTTTGGAGGCATGCATGGCCCATTCTCATGAGACAAATGATTACACAATAGAAGAGATGGATGCCATTCTAGAGATGATGCCAGTACTTGACAATAAAAGATGGAGGGCCCCAATTGAACCTTTGCCTGTAAATGAGAACAAGGCCCTCCCATCTAACATCAAGGCACCTACACTCGACCTAAAACCATTGCCAAGTGAGCTAAAATATGTTTATTTAGGTCGAGATGAGACATATCCAGTGGTGATTTCTTCCCACTTGGATGAGGAACAAGAGAGTAGGCTAATAGCCACTCTATTAGAGCACAAGAGTGCCATTGGATGGTCAATTGCGGATCTCAAAGGCATAGACCCACTGATTTGTACTCACCGCATACACCTTGAGGAAAATGCAAAGACATCCCGGCAACCACAGAGACGACTAAATCCAAACATGAAGGATGTGGTTAAGGCCGAAGTGGTAAAACTATTGGATGTAGGTATTATTTACCCAATATCCGATAGCCAATGGGTGAGCCCAACTCAAGTGGTGCCTAAGAAATCCGGAATAACCATCGTAGCCAATGCCAATAATGAACTCGTACCAACTAGAGTCACTACCGGTTGGAGAATGTGCATTGACTACAGGAAGCTAAACACTGTCACGAGGAAAGACCACTTCCCCCTACCGTTTGTTGATCAGATTTTAGAACGGTTGGCGGGTCATTCCCACTTTTGCTTCCTTGATGGCTATTCAGGGTACAACCAAATAGAAATTGCCCGTGAAGACCAAGAAAAGACTAAATTCACATGTCCATTCGGCACTTTCGCCTATCGATGGATGCCGTTTGGACTATGTAATGCCCCTGCCACCTTTCAGTGTTGTATGATGAGCATCTTTTCTGACATGGTGGGGACCATTCTCGAAGTCTTCATGGATGATTTTTCCGTATTCGGTTGTAGCTTTGATGAGTGCCTTGAGCACTTGAAATCTGTGCTAAAAAGATGTGAAGAGAAGAACCTTGTGCTCAATTGGGAGAAGTGCCACTTCATGGTTCAAAAGGGAATTGTACTTGGTCATATCGTTTCCCAAAATGGAATTGAGGTGGACAAGGCAAAAATTGATCTTATCTCTAACCTCCCACCACCCAAAAGCATACGAGATATCCGGTCCTTTTTAGGACACGCAGGATTCTACAGAAGGTTCATAAAGGACTTCAGTTCACTCTCTCGCCCTTTATGTAACCTACTTCAAAAGGAAAATTCATTTGAGTGGAATGAAGAATGTCAAAAGGCCTTTACCACCCTTAAAGGTATGTTGACATGCGCTCCAATAATGCAACCACCTGATTGGAGCCTTCCTTTTGAGATTATGTGTGATGCTAGCGACTATGCTATTGGGGCCGTGTTAGGCCAAAGAAAAGATAAAAAGCCATGTGTCATCTACTATGCAAGTAGAACCCTAAACTCAGCCCAAGCAAACTACACCACTACTGAAAAGGAACTTTTAGCTGTAGTTTTTGCCTTGGAAAAGTTTAGGTCCTACTTGATTGGATCCAAGATCATTATATTCACTGACCATGCCGCGCTTAAGTATCTTCTTTCTAAGAAGGATGCTAAACCACGGTTGTTAAGATGGATCCTTCTACTCCAGGAATTCGACATAGAAATACGTGATAAGAAAGGAGTAGAGAATGTAGTAGCTGACCACCTCTCTCGACTTGTCCTCACTGATTCCCCTGAAACGACTGCAATCAATGACATGTTCTCTGATGAACAACTCTTTGCTATTTCCCAATTACCATGGTATGGGGACATTGCTAACTATCTTGCTATAGGTACAATTCCTACATATTGGAAAAAGCAAGATAAGGATAGATTCTTCTCGGAGGTGCGGAAATTCCTATGAGACGACCCATACTTATTCAAGTATTGTCCCGATCAAATCATAAGGAGATGTGTCCCAGATGATGAGCAACAAAGTATCATCTCCTTCTGTCATGCTCAAGCATGTGGTGGCCACTTTTCGGTTAAAAAGACCACAGCGAAAATTCTGCAATGTAGGTTTTATTGGCCCACTATGTTCAAAGACACACATGAGTTTTGCAAAGCATGTGAACCTTGTCAGAAATTAGGGCGAATCTCCCGTAGAAATATGATGCCACTCAATCCCATCTTAATAATCGAAATTTTTGATTGTTGGGGCATCGATTTCATGGGCCCATTCCCATCTTCTTTTGGAAACCTATACATCTTGCTTGCCGTTGACTATGTTTCCAAATGGGTCGAGGCTATCCCTTGCCGGAATAATGAACATAAAACGGCCATTAGATTTTTAAAAGAAAATATTCTTTCCCGGTTTGGAACGCCTCGAGTCATCATAAGTGATGGAGGGTCTCACTTTTGCAATCACCCTTTTGAAGCCTTAATGAAGAAATATGGCGTAACACACAAAGTGAGCACTCCCTATCACCCACAAACTAGTGGACAAGCTGAAATATCCAATAGGGAGATTAAACACATTTTAGAGAAAACGGTGAACCCCGATCGCAAGGATTGGTCGCTTCGGCTTACCGATGCGCTTTGAGCTTACCGTACAGCTTTCAAAACCCCTATTGGAATGCCTCCCTATAGACTTATCTATGGGAAGGCTTGTCACTTGCCTGTGGAGTTAGAACATAAGGCATATTGGGCTATTAAGAAGATGAATTTCAATTCTGACAAGGCAAGCTCGTTACGCAAACTACAATTGAATGAACTTGTAGAAATCCGGAATGAAGCTTATGAGAATGCGAGAATTTACAAGGACAAGACGAAGATATTCCATGATAAGAATATTCTTCGCAAAATATTCACGGTAAATCAAAAAGTCCTCATGTATAATTCTCGCTTACATCTATTTCCGGAAAAATTGAGATCTCGATGGACCGGTCCCTACATTGTGCAAACTGTTTATCCATATGGGACTGTCGAGCTGTTGAATCCGAGGAACGGCAACATTTTTAAAGCGAATGGGCAGCGATTAAAGCCGTTCTTTGAGAAATTCCCTTCAGAAGGTATGTCCATACCTCTGAATGATCCTATGTATCAGGATGATTGATCTCCTAGTCTGATGGAGGTATAGAGTAGTTAGGATTAGGATTTTGCTGCTTCTATTTTTCTTTTTCAAAGGTTTGTTAGAAGGAGGAAGATTTCCACTTTTCACTTTCTCAGGTACTATCATTCCTCACTCCTTTTTATTTTCAAATTGCTCTCATGTTTTGCTCATTGCACATCTTTTACATTGAGGACAATGCAAGATTTGGTTGGGGGTGTAGGATCACTTGGATGAATCCAGCGTTTTGCAACATTTCAAGCAATCATGTGGAAATTTTTTTTCGATTTTTCAAAAATTCGAAACTCTTTTGGAAAACACCGGTTCTATGCATTCAAGTTGATATGAGCATAAGAGGAGGAGATATGAAGTGTCTGGGGCTGGATGTCTAGAATCTCTCATAGCATAATGGTTTTTATATGTGAACTCCCCTATTTTTGTGATTGATAGAAAACGTGAACACTTTTACACCTAGTTCACATTACACGATTTTCATGAGTTGAAGGGATTATGTGATTTATGGATTAGCTAGACTTTGAATTAAGGTATTGAGAAATCAGGCCGGGGTACTTTGTCCATCCTTGTCCATGGGAAAATAATGAAAGATATGGATTTTTAAAAATCCTATCTAATTTAAAAAGAAAAAGGAAAAGGAAGGATGAAATTGGGAATGATGGAAAAAACGGTGGAAAACTCCGATTAGGGCTACCTACTACCAACCGGGGGATGGTCTACCTGTAACCAAAGCCGGAAATGGGACGTAGTGTGAAAGTCGTCGGAAGGACGGTAAGGCAAATTCCTGTCATTGGCTTGATGGCTCTATGTACCTTGAGTTCTATAGTCTAGTTGATCTATGAAGAAGGTAATCCTAGAAACTCGTGGGATGAATCTTCACCACCCACACTAGGCTGAATTTGTTCAAATCCTTCTATTTATCAACCAATCAGCGGGAATCTCATATGAATGTCTATTATGTCTTGAGGATTTACGGTTCCAACCTTTGACACCTAATCTTTCTGAATCTTACGCTTATGAACCTTGGAATGTATAGAAGGATGGTTTCTGAAAGAGAGTTGAGTTTTGAAGAATGGAATTAGTTTCACGCATGTTTTGCTCGGGACTAGCAAAATGCTGGTTGGGGGGTGTGTTGAGCTCTTAATTGTGCATATTCTAACCCCAATTCATCACTCATTGTGCAAGGTTTCTATGGTTTGTAGGCTAATCCAATGCATCTTTTGTGACTACAGGACTGAGAGTGAACTCCACTCAATTGAAGACAAAAAGGGCTCATTTGGCATCATTCTAAGGAAGATTATTTGATGATCAAAGAAGAAAAGAAGAGAGAAGGTGAAAGAAAGAAGCAAGGAAAGAAAAGAAAAAGAAGAAAAAGAACTTGGAAGACTGCCGACCGGTCATGACCGGTCGGCCAAGGGAGCCAGACCGGTCAGCGACCAGTCAGCCATGCATGTTGGAACCTCAATGAACAAGGCCGACCGGTCATGACCGGTCGGCCATGGTTGCTGTAATACAAGAGAAAACGTCCGACCGGTCTTGACCGGTCGGACAGGTTTGCTGGACTGATGTTCTACCAGGCCGACCGGTCGGCCATGCTTGCTGGAGTGATGGTTTATTGAGGCCGACCGGTCGTGACCGGTCGGCTGCGTGAAAGAAGTTAGAAACTTCTAATTTCATCCCGATTTTCTCTGCGCTGCGTAAGTATTACGCAAGTTCTCGATTATTCCGAAGTTGTGAAGCCTCCAGGCTATAAAAAGACACCTAGGGATTGTTCCTAGGGCATCCTAGAAGGGTTCAAGCGAGGTTGGAGACTGTGGAAGTAGAGATTGGAGTTTCACAACTCCTTTTGGTTTGCTTTGCTGTTTTCATGCTTTTAGTAGTTGTTTCATGTTTCCTTGGATCATGAGCAGCTAAGCCTCTTAGCTAGGGCTAAGAGGTGAAGCTTGTAGTGAATCCAAGATGTTTTGATTCGTAGTTAAGTGGTTTTTAGTTTGGAATTCATGATTATGAACTAAGGTTTGAAGTTTATACAAGTTTTTAAGTAATTTTTCTTAGTCTTGTGATGACTCATGGATGTTTGGATGAATTACTTAGCTTCTTAATTCGTTTGCAACGGTCTAGACCTATATGATTCGAGGAATTGGAGTGCGCTCTAGTACTAAGCTCTTCATGAAGGGACCTCATACCAAAGTTCTATTTTTCTGTTTTTCTGGAATATGTATGGACTGTGCATGTGATTTGAATCCAGTTCAAATCCTGATCTAGCCTTGTCCCGTGAGAGGACTTGAGGATGGTTATGATTGAGAACTGGACCTATAGAAAAGGGGAATGACCTATGCAATTGAGCATGCTCAGCTCAGCCTACATTGAGTGAATCTTATGCACAGAGCTTACATATTACAGACTGTTTGGTTTAACAGCTCTATCATCCGACTAGATAGACTTAAATGTCGACTCTAGTTGAGAGAATAAGAAACCACAGCGGATTGAACATCAAGGATTGCTACAAGTGGATCCTTGAACCCCTAGTGCCTTCTTATAATTAATTACTTTCGATTTAAGTCAGCTTTTGTTACTTATATCAATTTCATACCAACATTCTGGTTAATAGATTTCAATAGATACTTGTGGATGAGTTTGTGAAATTCTACATAAGTCCCTGTGGATCGACCTCGGTCTTACCGAGTTTATTACTACATCGCAACCTTACACTTGGGGAAGCGAACAATCAATGAGCTCAAGTCTACACAACTAGTGAAGGTACATCTTGTGTGTGGATGTGCCTAATACGTGCCTAGCATACATTCCTATCAAGCATTCATAATTAAACAATTAAACTAACAATGCTAAGATATAAATGTGCTCAATTCAATCACAAACACAAGTATGTATAGTGGTTCGACTTTGGGTCTACTCCACTCCCGGTTCAAGTACTCAACTCCTTTGAGCACACCGGCATTCACTATCGGAGGTTTTAAATGAGGTTCACCACTCAACCTTTACATGAAGGTTTTACCGGTTCACCTCTCCACCATTACCGGAGTTTTAGACATAGGCTAACTCTCAACCCAACGCACGTTTACTCCCGTTTCGGAGGCTCCCCTTTGGAGACTTAGTTTAGGCCCGGCAAACGGGCCAAGAAACGGCTAAAGTCCCTAGATCGAGCTTGACAAACAAACTCTAAATGGACTCTCAATAAAGACAACCTACTTGTCGGATGAGCCTCTTGTTTAGCGCCGGTTCGGGTTGCTTAATCTCCGCTCTCCCGTGCTTCAATCAACTTCCCTTGCTCCCACGATCGTGTCGCCGTTGCGTCACCAATGCCTCAGCCACACCCAATCAAACACCTTGCATGTGATGCCTTTGAGATGCCCAAGGTGCTAGGAGGATAGGTTTGAGAACTCTACAACTAATGGGAATAGGTTGCCTAGAGTCTCTCTCCTACAACGATCTCATCTTAGAGTTTTGGACAAAGATATGCCAATCTAGGAGGTTCCAAACTCTAGAGATCAAGAGGGAATGAAGGTCATTTTCTTCATGAGCTTGGAATGCTCTAATCTTGTGTTAAAACACAAGGAAGATGCCTTGCATAGGTTGGGAATGAGCCTCAAATGGTCTCCAACAATGGTGGCTTCACTCCTCTCGAAATCCCCTTGCCAATGCCAAAAAACCGAGCTCCATATATAGGAAAAGTGAGCTCCAACGGTAATAAAACGGGCAAAAAATGGCTCTGCCGACCTGTCCCGACCGGTCCCGACCGGTTGGCCAAAAGCCAAGAGAAGACAGGGAGTACACTGTCTGAATGGGGGTCTGTCCGACCGGTCACGACCGGTCAGGTCCACCTGAAGCCTGCAAACACAGCAGCTTGCTGTTTGGTCTGGCCGACCGGTCTTGACTGGTCGGACCAGTCCAGTCGACCGGTCCCGACCGGTCGGACAGGCCTGGTTTAGCTTAGCAGTTTGCTGAACATCATACATTCCAACCCACTCACTTTAGGCCATGTTTTGGGTGATGTTCAGGGACACCTAGGGCCATTCTAAGATGACAAAAGGTTTTCCAAAGATGGTCAAGGTCATCAAAGAGGATACGGGTTGGGTTTTGGTCAAGGTTAAGGCACCAAGGCATCACTTTTACCTGATTCTTCTTTCTTGATGCAACAGGGCCATCTAAGTCTTCGGTCTTAGTCTTCATTGGGCTCAACCGACACTAGACTCACTAACGTAAGTGATTGACAAACAAGGTGCACTAGTATGCCACAAAAAAGTGCACTAACAGAGCGTACTCCAATTCCTCGGATCATACAGGTCTAGACTAACATATAACAATTAAGAACTCAAGTAATTCTTCCAAACATCCATGAGTCATCATAAGACTAAGAAAAACTACTTTATTACTTCAATTAAACTTCAAACCATTGTTCTTAAACATGAAATCCAACTTGAAACCAATAAAACGAATTAAACCTTCTAAGAAAGCTATAAGGTTCACCTCTTAGCTCTAGCTAAGAGATTAGCTAATGAAAAGCATATTAAAAATGAAACTAAAACTAAGAAAAGGAAGAAAAACTAGCTGGAGGAGGCTAGGAAGCCTCCTATGACTTGAACTCCTTGCTCCCCACGTCCTTGCTTGACTTGGAATAGAAGAGAGCACCTCCTTTTATAGTGCAGCAAGAGTACCGCAACGTAACAGATCTTGTTTCGCTTCGTACGACTTAACCAATGGTTAGATTGCCTTCAAAATTGATTTGTAGCTTCCTTGTAATGTGATCTTCCTCATAGATGATTTAGATTTCTAAGATTATCCTCTGAATGGGCCCACCAATCATATCACCGACCGCCTATCAAAATCGCGAACTTCGGGTACCTTCAGAACCAGTCATCATGCTTTCAACGCTCTGGAGTGTACAGATGTTGGATTGATCCTAAATTTTGAACATTGGTAGAAAAATTTCTCTTCTACATGATAGATGGATTAGATTGTCCAAAACAATCTCAGAATGTGGTCCGAAAATTAGAACACTCAGGGCTTTTATAAACTCTGCGCAGTTGGATCTTTCTGGATGGTCCATCTTTCTTCAACCGGTACGATCAAACCACACATCCTTTTGATCTGAAACTTTGTGGTTATTCATATATGGATGTGGTCTAGAAGATGGTCAAAGTAAATTCTTCATATCATCAATGATGAGTCACCTGGACCGGCCCAGAGTGGAGTAGGCAGAATCTGGAACTTTCTGGACAGTTCGTATTGTTTTGGCCACCACGATCAATCCGTAGATCCAACCGACACGAAACCACTTAGGTTAGTTCGGCGTCGAGCTCCTCTTCGACATGGATGTGTTGGATTTCCAAATATCATTAAGATGGGCCCATAAAACTGGTCCAAAAAACCAGAAACGGGAATGGCCTGCTGTCTGCAATCTGAAATCTGGAATTTGCATGGCCGACCGGTCAAGACCGGTCCGACAGGGCTGGCCGACCGGTCAAGACCAGTTGGACAAGTATGTGAACTGTCCAGCGTGCTTTGTAGAAGGCTGCAATGTTGGCCGACCGGTCTTGACCGGTCGGACGACCTTTTGGGGCTCCTTTTTCATTCTTTCCTTCTTTCTTTTCTTTCTTTTCTTCTCTCCTTCCTCTCTCTTTGCTTTCTTCTTTCTTTGGCCCACCTTGGGTCTTCATCCAAGGCTCCTAAATGTGCCATTTTGGTCACCAGTTGGGCAAAGCCACTCTCATTCCTACAATCCCAAAGCCATGCATTAGAATAGTTTTTAAACATAAAATCCATGCATAATGAGTGATGAATTGGGGTTAGAATATGCACAATTAAGAGCTCAACACTAGACTTAGAGAGCCCATACCTACACTTAAAAGAATTCGAAGAGGTTGTAGCTACTTTGCAATATGCTAGTGTCTTAGAAGATGCTATCAAACTCAAATTATTTCCCTTTTCATTAAAAGAAAAAGCCAAGAGTTGGCTCCATTCCGTTAGACCGCATTCGATAGGGTCATGGAATGAAATGACCTGGGAGTTCTTGAAAAAATTCTTCTCGGCTCATAAAACAAATACCCTTCGAAGAGCTATAATGAACTTTTTGGTTAAAGAGAATGAGTCATTCTTTCAAAGTTGGGAAAGATTTAAGGACCTCTATTGAGCTCTTAATAGTGCATATTCTAACCCCAATTCATCATTCATTATGCATGGTTTCATGATTTAAAGACTAATCTAATGCATGGATTTGTGATTGTAGGAATGAGAAGGAGACTTCACCAATTCATAGTTAAAAGAGTCACTTTGTATGCATTGAAGATCAATAGAACAAGTGCCGAAAGGTGGAAGAAAGAAACAAGAAAGAAAGAGAAGAGATGATGAAGAAAATCTGAAATTTTGTGCTTAGACCTGTCTGTAGACCGGTCGCCAGACTGGTCGCCAGACAGGTCGACAGTGTATTTTTTTTAACTATTTTTCTCATCTTAGACCGGTTGCCCGACTGGTCGCCAGACAGGTCGAGAGTAGTCCAGAAACACATATACTCTCTGGACAGATTCTGCAGTTTTGAGACTGGTTGTGCGACCGGTCGTCCACACCTCAGACCGGTCGTGCGACCGATCGTCTGCAGCCTAAGACCGGTCGTGAGACCGGTCGGCCATGCGTAAACAGCAATTTCTAAATCGGGCTCCGAAATTCTCTGCGCAAGTGCGTAAATCCTTGCGTAATCTGGAAGTTTCTTACGCAATGGCACACCTCCAAGCTATAAAAGGACTTCTTCCCTTCATACCAGAGCATGCTAGGACGTGGGGATTGCTTGGGAGACGGATTCTACTTCAAGTTTTCTTAGTTTTCTTCCTGTTTTAGTAGTTTTTATGTTTTTGAGGTTTCTAGTTCAAGGATGTTAGAGATGAACTAAAACCTCTTAGCTAGAGCTAAGAGGTGAAGCTTTGTTTTTTATGGATTGATGCAACCTAGGTTTCCTTTTTATGATTTAATTGATGAATTTTAGTTAATGTGAGTTTGAATCAAGTACTAGTTGGGTTTTTACTTTGATCTCTTGATGACTCCGGGCTCATGTGATTCTCAGTGATCCTAACTTAGTAATTTAGCTTCTGAGCATTGTTTATGCTTGTGTAGTTCATTGATCTATCATCGACTCTGGGCATGGTAGATTCTTTGATTGCCTTGTATGCAATGGCCTGATTTTCATGTGGGAACTCATTCAACTAAAGTTCTTATCTTTTGTGGTAATCTGAAATAGTTGTTTGGTTGATTGATTTTGATTTAATTAGAGTTCTAATCATTAGTTGTAATCAAGTCTAGTGATAGGATTTGATGAAGGCTATGGTTATGAGTCTCAACTAGATTGAAAAGAGGCTTGGCCTACACAATTGAGTGTGCCCAAGGCCTGAGCATGGTTGTGGGAATCAAATCAATGAATAAACACTTGTTTTGGATAATTGCTGATTGAACCGCTCTATATTCCAATCGGATAGAGATATGAATTCGATTCCGATTGAGTTATGAGAGACCTAGTTGTGTTGATGCATTGAAACTTATCAAAAGTAGATCCTCGGTGCTCTAGTGCCTTTTTAGATTGAAATTACCTTACACATTCACTGTTTAAAGCCGAATCACTATTTTCTACCTTTAGTTCTTAATAGGATCTTAATTACTAGTTGTTTTAGACAAAATCTGAGAATACCCATTCATAAATCTCTGTGGGAACGATACTCGGTCTTTCCGAATTATTACTACTTCGCAACCCTACACTTGGGGACTGAACAAGTTTTTGGCGCCGCTGTCGAGAATTTCTATGCGGTATTTTTAAAATTTTTTGAAATAACTTTTAGTTGAGATTGTGTTAAGATAGGTTTAGGATTTGTTTTGCTTTCTAGAGTAGGTTTTCTTCTAAATACTTACTTAGTTTGTTTTGATTTTACAGGATTCTAACATAGATCTACTTCAGGGATTTTTAGGAAGTTGAAGAAGAAGTAGGAATCTCAAGTGCCAAATCAGGTTCTATCTTTCTAACCTTACTCTTCTTCTTCTCCTACTCATTCCTACCATATTCATCTCTTGTAGAGTGGGTGAAGACTCATTTTGGATCTTTGATAGGTTGGCCTTGAGCCGCCTGGATTCCTATTGGTCGACTCTGCCATCTTGGATCACCTTGTGCTCAGAGATTTCTCTTCTCAAACCTATTCCTCTTTCTTCTTTTTCTACACTTTTTCTCAAAAGACTCAAAGAGTGGGTGGGGAGTTCTCTGAACCCCTATTGACCAGGAAAAATCGGTCTCTATCCTTACTTCTGGATCAGTCATTGCAAGACACCTTGTGCTTAAGTCTTAGAGAGGAGTAAAGGAAGGAAGGAAGAATTCTTTTTCCTTTTTGTTTTATTCTTTTAGGTTTTGCATGCCACATTGGGCTTGGGATTCTAAAAATCGACTCAATCGTGACGGAGTAATTGTTGAAGGGATTGATAGAGAGCCTCGTGTTAGAAAACGTCAAAATTTTCCTGAAATTACTAGAGAGATGGCTGAAAATCAACCAAATCAAGGAGCTAATCAACATCAAAATCAAGCCCCAAACCTTACTGAATTGGATGATAATGAAGTGGGGGATGTATCTCAACCTTGAACTTTACGTGACTATTTACAACCAGCTAGGACGAGTACTCCCTCTTGCATAATTTTTCCTCACAATGTGGGAAATATTGATTTTAAACCGGGGTTGATCCAACTTCTTCCTAGATTCTATGGACTCGACTCTGAGAGCGCGTATCTACACATTAAGGAGTTCGAAGAGGTTATTGCCACAATAAACTATGACAATGTGACCAAGCATACTATAAAACTTAAATTGTTCCCATTTTCCTTGAAAGAGAAGGCCAAATCATGGCTACATTCCTTAAGGCCAAGGTCTATTGGGACATGGGCTGAGATGACTAGGGAGTTTCTTAAAAAATTCTTCCCTACTCATCGAACCAATGCACTAAGAAGGGCCATAATGAACTTCGCCCAAAAAGAAGAAGAAACCTTTTTCCAATGTTGGGAAAGGTATAATGAGCTATTAAACGCATGCCCACATCATGGCTATGAACGGTAGAGGTTGATTAGTTTCTTCTATGATGGATTAAACTCAACCATGCGCCAATTTGTGGAGATGATGTGCAATGGGGAGTTCATGAACAAGGAAACGGAGGAAGCTTGGGATTATTTTGACATGTTGGCTGAAAACACACAAGCATGGGATACATCTAAGCCAACAAGTTCAAAACAACCCCAAGCCAAGGAAAAGGGAGAAATTTATGTTTTAAATGAGCAAGATGATCTAGGTTCTAGAGTGGCTAAACTCACAGAAAGGTTGAGGAGATGGAACTAAAGAAAGTGGACACAACCAAACAAAGGGGGGCTGTTGAAACTATTTGTGGTATTTGTGCTTCCAATGTGCATCAAACACCGGATTGTCCTACAATCTATGCGTTTCGAGAACTTTTATTTGAACAATCAAATGCTTTGAATAGTTATCAACGACCTTTTAGTACTCCAAATTCAAACACGAACAATTCTAGTTGGAGAAACAACCCTAACTTCAATTGGGCGAATGGAAATACGGCTAACCAAAGTAATCCTCAAAGGGGGCCCCCAATGAAAACTCCTATGGCCCCACCTCAAATGCCTATAGAGGATACATTGAAAGCATTCATGGAAGGTCAAGCTCAAATAAATCAATCCAACCATACGATAATGCTTGAGCTTAAAAATTCGGTGGAGTAAATCAAGGCTCGCTTAAACGCAAGGGAAGGGATTCTTCCAGCCCAACCCATACCAAATCCAAAACCTCAATGCGAAATAAGCGTGCCTAGTTCCTATAACCAACACATGAAACATGCTAAGGCCATCACCACTATTAGAAGTGGTAAAATTATTGAAAAATCTAACCCGGTGAAGGCCTCAACGCCTAATGATCCGGTAGCTTCCAAAGAGGATGATGAACCTAGCACCGCCATGAATGAAAAAGAGCCATTGAAAGAATATAGGCCCGTTGCTCCATTCCCCCAACGCTTGATTTCAGTCAAACCTCAAGATAAATATCAGGAATTTTTGGAGGTTTTCAAGCAAGTTAAAATCAACATCCCATTGTTGGATGCAATTAAACAAATACCGTCATATGCTAAATTCTTAAAAGACCTTTGCACGGTGAAAAGAAAAATACATGTGCAAAAGAAGGCATTCTTGACAGAGAATGTAAGTGCCATTATCAACCACGGGATGCCCAAGAAATACAAAGATCCCGGTTGTCCAACAATATCATGTGTGATTGGAGACTATCGGGTGAAACATGCTCTACTTGATCTAGGGACAAGTGTAAACTTAATTCCCTTTTCGGTCTATGAACAATTGGGTTTAGGTGAATTAAAACCCACCAAAACCACATTACAACTTGCTGACCGATCGATTCGTATTCCGAGAGGGGTGATTAAGGATGTCATTGTCCAAGTTGACAAAGTATACTACCCGATGGACTTTATTGTCTTGGACACACAACCCATGGTTAATATTGGCCCTCAAATTCCTGTCATACTTGGCTGCCCATTCCTAGCTACATCAAACGCTATCATAAATTGTAGAAGTGGGGTCATACAAATGTCTTTTGGCAATATGACGATTGAGTTGAATGCTTTCAATATTGACAACCAACAAGAGGATGAGGATGAGGAGGTCCACGAAATAAACATGATCAATTCTATTGTGAAAAATGAGTCCCTCTCACCTTTTTACTCCTGTCACTTAGATGAAGATATGACTTACTCCCTTAATGAGAACGATGATATGATAAGGGATATGGTCACACTTTTCGAGTCAGTATCGGCATATGACGTTAGTCGAGAGAAGGATGTGGAAACAATACCTTTTGTGCTGAGAAATTAATTCATATTTCCACACCTTTCTGGATCATGCAAACTGAACTCCACCAACCCTGGGATGATCCATACCTGCAATATCAATGCCCAGGAAAATCTGATTGGAGACATATTTTTTCTGATAAATATGATGTTGTCTCCCCTTATACATGTGATGCACACATTAAGGAACCTGCTGATATTCATTTTTGGGATTTTCAGTGGTTTATCTACACACATGTTTATTGTACAGCAGGATATTGGATGACGTTACTACGAAACCTTTTGATCCATCTAATGATTCTGCTTGACTTTATGCTTTTGGATGAGTTGTTGGGATTAACCTCTTAGTCTGACGAAGGATGATTTACTAGAATACCTTCCCATTAGGATTTGCTTTGATAGTTGAATTAGTTGTGAAGTAATCCATCTCCAAAAGTTAATCTTGCCATGAAATATATGCTTCAGGTGATATCTCTCTTTCTCACTCCTTTTTGTTTTGTCATTGCTCTCATGTGTTGCATTCATTGTACACGTTCTTACATTGCAGACAATGTGAAGTTTTGGTTGGGGGTGAGAGATTCCTTAGATGAATTTACTAGTTTTTGTGACATGTCGAGCAATGATGTAGAAAATTTTCATTTTTTCAAAAATTCAAAACTCTTTTGGAAAACTTTGATTCTATGCATTCGAGATAGCATGAGTATAAGAAGAGGAGATACGAAGTGAGGGATGTTGCAAGCTTTGAACTTCTCTTAATATAATGATTTTATATGTGAATTCACCTATTTTTTTTATTGATAGAAAATTTGAACATCTTTTGCACCTAGTTCACATTACACGATTTTCATGATTTGAAAGGATTATGTGATTTGTGGATTACCTAGACTTTGATTTGAGGTGTTGAGAAACCAAGCCGGGGTACTTTGTCCATCCTTGTCCATGTGAAAATAACGAAAGATATAGATTTCTAAAAATCCTATCTAATGTAAAAGAAAAAGGAAAAGGAAGGATGAAAATGGGAATGATGGAAAAATGTTGGAAATTCCGATTAGGGCTACCTACTACCAACCGGGGGATGGTCTACCCGTAACCAAAGCAAAAAATGGGACGTAGTGTGAAAGCTGTCGGAAGGACGGTAAGGCAAATTCCTGTCATAGGCTTGTTGTTTCTCTATACACCTTGAGATCTATAGTTTAGTTGATCTATGAAGAAGATAATCCCGGAAACTCATGAGATGAAATTTCACTATGCACACTAGGTTGAATTTGTTCAAGTTCTTCTATTTATCAATCAATCAACGGGAATTTCATATAAACACTTATTATGTTCTGAGATTTTAAGGTTTCAACCTTTATCACCTAATTTCTCTGATTTTTATGCTTGTGTGTCTTGGAATGTATAGAAGAATAGTTTCTAGAGGAGAGTTGGGTTTTGGAGAATGAAACTTGTTTCACGCATGTTTTGCTTGGGACTAGCAAAATGCTGGTTGGGGTGTGTGTTGAGCTCTTAATTGTGCTTATTCTAACCCCAATTCATTACTCATTATGCATGGTTTCATGATTTAAAGACTAATCTAATGCATGGATTTGTGATTGTAGGAATGAGAAGGAGACTTCACCAATTCATGGTTAAAAGAGTCACTTTGTATGCATTGAAGATCAATAGAACAAGTGTCGAAAGGTGGAAGAAAGAAGAAAGAAAGAAAGAGAAGAGATGATGAAGAAAATCTGAAATTTTGTGCTTAGACCTGTCTGTAGACCGGTTGCCAGACAGGTCGACAGACAGGTCGGCAGTGTATTTTTTTGGACTGTTTTTCTCATCTTAGACCGGTCGCCCGACCGGTCGCCAGACAGGTCGAGAGTAGTCCAGAAACACATAAACTCTCTGGACAGATTCTGCAGTTTTGAGACCGATCGTGCGACCGGTCATCCACACCTCAGACCGGTCGGCCATGCGTAAACAACAGTTTCTAAATCGGGCTCCGAAATTCTCTGCGCAAGTGCGTAATCGGGAAGTTTCTTATGCAATGGACACCTCCAAGCTATAAAAAGACTTCTTCCCTTCATACCAGCGCATGCTAGGACGTGGGGATTGCTTGGGAGACGGATTCTACTTCAAGTTTTCTTAGTTTTCTTCCTGTTTTAGTAGTTTTTATGTTTTTGAGGTTTCTAGTTCAAGGATGTTAGAGATGAACTAAAACCTCTTAGCTAGAGCTAAGAGGTGAAGCTTTTAATTCGTTTTTAATGCATTGATGCAACCTAGGTTTCCTTTTTATGATTTAATTGATGAATTTTAGTTAATGTGAGTTTGAATCAAGTACTAGTTGGGTTTTTACTTTAATCTCTTGATGACTCCGAGCTCATGTGATTCTTAGTGATCCTAACTTAGTAATTTAGCTTCTGAGCATTGTTTATGCTTGTGTAGTTCATTGATCTATCATCGACTCCGGGCATGGTAGATTCTTTGATTGCCTTGTATGCAATGGCCTGATTTTCATGTGGGAACTCATTCAACTAAAGTTCTTATCTTTTGTGGTAATCTGAAATAGTTGTTTGGTTGATTGATTTTGATTTAATTAGAGTTCTAATCATTAGTTGTAATCAAGTCTAGTGACAGGATTTGATGAAGGCTATGGTTGTGAGTCTCAACTAGATTGAAAAGAGGCTTGGCCTACACAATTGAGTGTGCCCAAGGCCTGAGCATGGTTGTGGGAATCAAATCAATGAATAAACACTGGTTTTGGGTAATTGCTGATTGAACCGCTCTATATTCCAATCGGATAGAGATATGAATTCGATTCCGATTGAGTTATGAGAGACCTAGTAGTGTTGATGCATTGAAACTTATCAAAAGTAGATCCTTGGTGCTCTAGTGCCTTTTTAGATTGAAATTACCTTACACATTCACTGTTTAAACCCGAATCACTATTTTTTACCTTTAGTTCTTAATAGGATCTTAATTACTAGTTGTTTTAGACAAAATCTGAGAATACCCATTCATAAATCTCTGTGGGAACGATACTCGGTGTCACGCCCCAAATTCAGTTCTCGACGTCCATTCGTTGTAACCCGAATTCAGAGGTGGCAGCCTCCGTAGTACCCCAATCTCGGATCCTAACCCCACACGCCAGGTTCCGATCCTGGGATACCACAAGGAGGATTTTAGGGTCTAAATTTTTTTTTTGAAACATGAGCATCACCATATGAGTACCATTAAAGACAAACACAATATTTCCACTAAATCATTTCGTTAATATACAGTACTGAAAAGTAAATACACAATGCGTAAGTATAAAAACTGTGCACAATCCGGCACCTCCTGCTACTCCACTCCCGACTCCAACTCAACATTGCTGATACACTATGGTATAACCTGCAGCGTAACAAACGCGCATAAGCTTCGAACGAAGCTTTGTGAGTGCGTGTGTGAGTGCGCAATGCATATGACAAACATGATAAATATCAGAGTAAGCAGTAAAGCATGATGAGAAAACTAAACCAAAACTTAGCCTAATTAGGCTACACGATCATATGATATGAATAACCAGCCTACAACAGCTATGCAAGCATGCAATACAGATAATTAGCCTGCCATGGCTATGCAAGCATGCAATACAGGTAACCAGCCTACCAAGGCTATATACTCATACTATGCAATGGCCTACAGGGCCTAATGTCCCATACAATGATCCAATGCATGTATGAAAATCACCACCTCTCAGTACAGTGGTCCAGATACGAACAGTCATAACGCGATCGCCTAAACAATGCAGGACTCGGAACTGGTAGCTCGTACAGTGTGGTAGCTCGCCCAGGCTTACAGCCCCACCCACATCACACCCGCCCACGTCAGGACCGTCCCACACCATACAGAACATCAGTCACATCACTGATACCAATACCATCTCTGAAACAGAACATCACCGGGGTCTCACAGACCTCACTACTCACCAGTAGAAATGCCAAAGCCTATCTGGTGCAATAACGGACCTACTCACAGCTGGTCAAACTCAACCCACTTTGCCAACACTCTTCCAGTAGGTTAGGTCAGACCTCCTTCCAAACTGACCACGTGCAGTGGAAAACACCGCCGTTTGGTATTCGGCATACTGGTGTATGATTAAAACACCCGGTCCTTGAATGGAGCACCCACCTTGGTACCAACGGGATCAGGGACTTTCACCCAGGGACATCTTTGGCATCCAGTTTAAAGATCACATATTTTCGGTGTTCTGCAAACCACGATGGAGCTGTGGTTGTAACGTAATAACCATGCTATATGCGGCACAAGCAGACGGTGCAAAATGCAACCATGCATACAAACGTGGGATGACATGCCCGTGCAAGTCTCCAAAGAGCACCATAAAACTATAAGGTCTCAAACACAAAGTCACCGTCAGCTGGTAATGAATTGCACGACAATCACGACCGATATGGCCGGTTGATACAAGACAATCAGATGAGCCAAGCATTCATGATGCATGAGTCAAGTATACAGTATGAGTGCCAACAAGTAGTCCATCTACCACAATGGCTATAAATCAATCTAGTCAAACTTATTTGAGATATGATTAAGATGAGGGGACACATATGAATGATCGAGTCATAGTGCGGGATGTCGCTAGCCAGGGAATCTCGCACCAAGGGCTACAAGGTATGCTAAGCTATTCCTACCATACAGTGTAAGTCAGGATGATAGATTCCTGTCCTCGAATAGTCCCATACCTATTGGAGAGGTTTGCGATAGAGAGCACGTGAATTACATTTGCGCGACTACATCTGGAATGCTTTATGAATGCGTTTATGCCCTAACGGTCCCCAACTAACAATGGTGATTCGAGATGCATACTCATTACACATGCATGGTGGTCGTCGAAACATATAGTATAAAGATCACATATGAGTATTCCAACAACACTACGTGTGGCAATAGACATACTAAAAATAGCATAAAAAGATAATTCACTTATAATACAAGCAAACATAAAGAGATAAGACTCTAAATGGATGGTATACAACAACACAGATTGTCCAACAACTGAACAGTGTGGATTAACCTTCAACATTCAAATAACCCAAATGGAAAGAAAATGATTGAATACACTACCGACACATCAAAGGTAGAACCTACTTGAGCGGCAAGAGTAGAATACCCAAAATCATGCCGAGACCCATAATCCTGTAGTACAGTTGGGATAAACACAATAATGGTCTGTAAAAGGAATGTCATAGAACGGGTTGCAAGATAGACAGGTCATGACAGAGAAACATACATGGTAGGGTAATCTGAGATAGATGGTCAATACAATGAGGTCCAAAAAGGGACGACAGGTCTAACCTCATACTACAAGATAGGCTCCATATAATGGATGGCCTAGATGACATACGAACGTCGAGGATGAGCCCCATACTCGTCCTATAGGTAAATGGGCGATGTGGATGAGATATACACGATATGGTAGTCTTTAATAGTTGGGTACAAGGGTAGGAGGGGTGAGTCATATGAGTATACACAAACTGAGTTACCAGGGTCAATCAACATGGTGAGTCAACAAGGTGAGTCAATAAGGCAGGTTGACAAGACGGGTCAACATGGTGAGTTAACAAGGTGAGTCAATAAGGCAGGTTGACAAGACGGGTCAACATGGTGAGTTAACAAGGTGAGTCAATAAGGCAGGTTGACAAGACGGGTCAACATGGTGAGTTAACAAGGTGAGTCAATAAGGCGGGTTGACAAGGCGGGTCAACATGGTGAGTTAACAAGGTGAATTGACAAGATGGTTCAAGAGGGTGAGTTTAAGAAAGTAGCCCTGTGACTTTGATCAAGCAAACTCTAAGGATGACCTTTCAATAAGGGTCTACACAACTAATCATCAAGGTGGATCCACGGGATGGACAACGCGGTCATTCGAACACGTACACAGAGGTGGTCCTAAGGCCATCCTGTACATAACATGCTAGGGTCCATTCATTTGGCTGGTTTGGATCAAGCACAAAATTAAGGCGGTCCTTATGGATGACCGACATACATATCGCACCATGGAGGCCAATGGCTGACGTGGATAGAACACATGCATAACAAGGTGGACCCCTGGTTGGGTATAACCGCACAAAGGAGTGGGGAAGCCACATACATCAACGGGCCACAACAGTTTGGGATCAACCCGATATTTGTGCTTTACCACTAATCAAGTGAGATGGCAACCAAACACCATGGTGGGGCCCGCACACCACATGTGTGGAACCCCACCCATGGTTGGGTGACTTATGAACAGGAAGAATAGCAAATAAACATAACAGATGGGTCCTGTAAAGTTTCCAATGGTAGGCATTCAATCACCCTTATTTTCTACGTGTGGCCCACTCAAAACTGGGCCCACATCCCTGCCAAGAAGAACGACAAGGTATACCCAACATTCATCAAGGTGGGGCCCAAAGTTGAACCCCATCACCTTTGGTTAGATGGATAAATAAACATTACAATGGCCCCAAGGAAGGTTTCAAAGGTGGGCATCAATGACCACTGTTTCCTACAATGTGGTCCACCAGAGCTCTAGATTGCCTCATCTTTTCTTAGAGGGCCCATGGACTAAAATAATATGGAAAAACAGATGGGCATCATATATAAAACAGATACATCGTTGTGGGACCCACAGGGTAGGCCACCTGCTGGGTAGCGTGCCAAAGCACGCTACTTGGAGCGTGGCACCCAGATGGGCCCCAAGAGTTTTAAATCAAACTGATATTTTTGTTTCCTCCTTCATCCATATCCATGTGATCTTATGAACAGGTTAAATGACAAATAAACATCACTGTAGAGCTTGGGAAGGTTTTCAACGTTGGAATTCATTATCCCCCACTGTTTCCCGTGGCAGGGTCCACTTGACATTTGGGTATGCTTAAAATTTGGGCTCAGCCACTAAAATGAGCTGGGATAAACATATGGACGGAATAGGAAAGGCAAATACATTCTAAGTGGGCCCAACGAGTGGGGCCCATGGGGTGACGCCCAGAGAGATTACGCTGCTGGGCAGCAGCGTCCCCTGGACGCTGTCTGTCCAGCAGCCAGCATTTTTTTTATTTTATTATTATTATTATTATTATTATTATTATTTATTTTATTTTTACTCTCAACAAGTGGGGCCCACAGAAGTTTCGATCAAGCTGATATTTTTGCCCTCCCTTCTTCCGTGCATGTGAAAACTTATGAACAGGTTGGATCTCAGATAAACATCATGGCGGGCCATAAGAAGGTTTCAACGGTAGGGCCGCTGTCCCTACTGTTTTCTGTGGTGGGGCCCCCTTGAGACTTGGATCTGACTCAATCTCGGGGTCATGCCCTAAAATGATCTCCCCAAAAGGATGAACGGTGTGGATACAGCACATGCATCATGGTGGGACCCACGAGTGGGCCACCAGCTGGCACGAGCCAGCGTCCTGGACGCTGGTACTACCAGCGTCAGCGACGCTGCCTCTTCTCGTTTTCTTTCTTTCTTTCTTTTTTATTGCACTCATATCATGTGGGGCCCACATGGGACTGATCCACTTCGTTCATCAGGTTCCCCATCTCATGAGGGACCCAACAAGCCCAATATTGGATATTTAAATCAGTCTAGAAACATTAAGGTGGGCCAAAGGATTTCTGATAGTAGAAATCATCATTTCCACTATTTTATGCGGTGCGGTCCACTTAAGATTCGGATCGGCTTCATCTTGGCCCTAAAATGATCTGGGAAAACCGATGGACGGCGTGGATGGAACACAAACATCAAAGTGGGTCCCACGAGTGGGGACCCCACTAACCATCTCCAGCGGACGCTGGACGACGTCCAGCGTCCATGTCTTCTTCTTCTTCTCTTTTTTTTTTCTTTGTTCATATCAAGTGGGGCCCACTCAGGGACGATCCACCCCCTTCATCATATTATTCAGCTCCTTGGGGACCTAATGAGCCCAATATTGGGCAAGTGATTCTGTCTACAAACATCACGGTGGGCCACGAAAGTTTCAATAGTGGACATCGTTCTCTCCACTGTTTTTGATGGTGTGGTCCACCTAAGATCTGTATTTACTCCATTTTTAGTACCCAGCCTTAAAATGAGCTGGAGAAACAGACGGACGACGTGGATCAATTACATACATCAGGGTGGGTCCCACGAGTAGGGGCAACCACCAACGCCCAAAAGGTGCTTCGCCCCAGCGCTGCTGGGCAGCAGCGTCCTCTGGACGCTCGCTGTCCAACGGCCATCTCCTTCATTCTTTCTCTTTTCTTTTTTTTTTACATTATTATTATTATTATTACAAGTACGTGGGGCCCATTCCTGATGATCCAGCCCATCCATCTCTTTGCCCATCACAAGGTGGGCCCAAGGAAAGAAAATGAAAGATAAACGAGAAAAAAAGGGAGGAAGTTTGCACTCACAATGATGGTTGGACGGTTGGATTGCCGATCGGACGGTCCGGATGATGATTGGGGTCCTCCAAGCTTGATCTCCTCCTTTAATCTCTCTAACTCTCTCTTTCTCTCTCTTGATCTCCCTCTAAATCTCTCTACTTCTCTCTCTTCTTTCTCTTCTCTCTCTCTCTCAAATCTCTTTCTCTCTCCTTGCAAACATGAAAAATGAGAAGGCCACCCCCCCTACATATGGCTCTTGTATGGGAAGAGGGGGGTGCATGATGTAATGATGATGATGATGGGAGAGGACATGGGAGGAATGGGTTGGAGTTGACTTTGGTGAGAGAGGAATGGGATAGGTATGGTGTGTGTAGGTTAGGGTAATGATAGGGGTATGGGTGAGGGTGATGGTTATTGATTTGACATGTTGTTGGGATTTGTGCAAGTGGGGCCCACGCCACACGCGCGTTGCGCGGCCCAACTCGGATTGCTCAAAAGTATACATCTCACACATCTGGTATCGCAATGGGGCGTGCCGTGCGGCGTTGGAATCGTGGTGCCCGCAAGGTCGCAAGGGTACAAGTCTTAGGTCAATGCGGTACTAAATCAGGGTCGCGATCAAGGCTCTCTAATCTGGTCCATTCGGGACGTACCGGTACCGGAAACTAAACGTACGGAGGGCAATTCAGGGTACGGGTCTTACACTCGGTCTTTCCGAATTATTACTACTTCGCAACCCTACACTTGGGGACTGAACAACCTCCTACTTGCTTGCTCACATCATGGCTACGAAAGTTGGCGAATTATAAATTTCTTCAATGATGGATTGAGTTCCAACATGCGCCAATTAGTAAGAGTGGAGTTTCAAAGTCCAATGAATCCATTGAAAACATGTGTGGAATTTGTGACGCTAATGTACACTCTACGCAAGATTGTCCTACAATCCCTACGTTCTAAGAGGTGTTACAAGAGCAAGTAAATGCCGCATATGGTTATCAACGGCCTTTCAATGGACCGGTAGGTAACATGTATAATTCTACTTGAAAGAACCATCTTAATTTCAATTGAAAGAATAACCCCACGGAAAATCGTACCAACTCTCAAGGAGGGCCACCCATGCAAAATATGGATCCGCCTCAATTCTCAATGGAGGATACCTTAAAGGCATTCATGCAAGGGCAAACGCAAATCAATCAATCAAATCGGCAAATGTTCCAAGAGCTAAAAACGTCCGTTGATGAGACTAAGGGACGCTTAAATGCTAGGGAAGGGACCTTTCCAGCCTAACCTCAGCTCAATCCTAAACAAGCACATGAAATAAGCATCCCTAATTTTCCCAACCAACATGTGGAGCAAGTAAAATTTATCAGCACTCTTAGAAGTGGTAAACAAGTGGATAAATCTATTCCAGTGAAGGCCGACAAGCCTAAGGATCTGGTAAATTCTGAGAATGAGGATGGATCTAACTTAGCACCACAAGAAACATAACATGTTGACAAGCCCGTAGCATCATTTCCTTCAAGATTGGTTGCTCCAAAATCTCTCCCAAACTCTCATGATATTTTAGAGATTTTCAGACAAGTCAAGATAAACATTCCATTGCTTGATGCCATAAAATAAATTCCTTCCCATGCTAAATTTCTAAAGGAGTTATGCATAACCAAACGTAAATACAGTGTGCAAAAAAAGGCCTTTTCGAATGAGCAAGTGAGTGTCATTCTCCTCGAAAGACCCCTCCAAAATTCAAGGATCCCGGTAATCCCACAATCTCATGTATCATTGGTGACTACTGGATTGAGCGTGCATTGCTAGACTTGGGGGCAAGCGTAAACTTGATCCTGTACTTGGTATACGAGCAATTGGGCCTTGGTGAATTAAAATCCACCAAAACCATGTTTCAACTCGCTAATAGATCCATTCGTGTACCGAGAGGGATAGTTGGGGATGTATTGGTCCAAGTTGACAAATTTTAATACTCGGTGGATTTCATCGTCTTGGACATGCAACCGATTATGGATACTAACACTCAAATACAGGTAATTTTGGGCCGCCCATTCAAGGGTACATCAAACGCAATCATGAATTGTTGAAATGGGGTGATGCAATTATCCTTTGAGAACATAACATTGGAGGTAAATGTGTTCCACTTGGGCAAAAGGCATAAGGATGATGATGGTATCCATGAGGTAGACTTCATTGAATCCATTGTAGAAGATGAGTTTGTTTTAAATCAGAACTTTGATCCTCTAAATATTCTTTGCTTCGATCCCTTTGAGGATTCGAGCGATGATGATGGTCCTCTTGAGATAAACATGATAGAATTTAAGGAGGATGTGGAGTATTTCCAACCTAATCCACCTGAAAGCTTGGGGACATGCTTGACACAGTCCAAGGATGAATTCAATTCTATTATTAATGAGACCTTGTAAGTGTTAATTTTTGAAAATTTACTTGCCAAGTCACCAATTTCTTATTTATATAAATTTGTTATGCAGGAATTGGAAGAATTGGTGCTTGACTAGCCTACAGAAAGGCCAATTTCTGAAAGTGTAGAGGTTGGGACCCACTCTAGCCTAGAAGGAGGAAGACGTAAAGGGTCCAAATCTGAAAATTTCCTCCCTAAGGTCCCCCTACACTTTAGAGGAGTATTTGGCTTACTTTGAATATTGGGATGATCCCATGATTCAGGACATAGTACATGCCTTGAGGGAGACCCCTCCAGTGCCTAAAAAGCTTCATTCCACAGAGTGCCAAACTGAAAAATCGATTGTGGAAGCATCAGTGAAAGATGATTATGTGGAGACCATCCAAATTTGTGTGGATAAAGTAATTGAAGTCTCTACATCTCTTCAAATCAAAGAACACTACTTCTAGGATGACCAATATTTGACAATTTTTTGTTCAGACAAGATGGAAAGGGGATTCATATTCAATGATTTCCAACCAATGCAATTCGTCTTTCCTAGTACATGTGACAATATTATTGAGAGATCCGCTGAAATTTTTCTGCAGGATTTTCAATGGATTAGAATGATTAATGTCACCATTGTACTTTCCAAAGCTGGATGGTGGATAGTTCTATTGAAAAATCTATTACACCACCTGATGATCCTGCTCAACTTTGTCCTATTGGAGTTATAATGATGATTGATCTCCTAGTCTGATGGAGATTCTCTTTCTAAACGGATAATTTAAGTTTTGTTTATTGCTTTAAGTAGATTAGGTTTAGTTTGTTTTTCAATTTTAGTTTTATAGCTTTAAGTAGATATAGATACCGAAGGTAGACTTCCATTATTAACTTTCTCAGGTACTCTCGTTCTCACTCTCTTTTATTTTATCATTGCTCTTATAATTCACGCTCATTGCATATCTTTTTACATTTAGGACAATGCAAGATTTGGTTGGAGGGTGAGATTCCTCGAATCTAGTAGTTTGTGGACATTTCGAGTAAATTTTGTAGAATTTTTTTCATTTTTTCTGAAAACATCAAAACTCTTTTGGAAAACTTTGTTTCTATGCACTTGAGATGTCATGAGTATGAAAGGATGAAAGATGAACTGATATGATTTTGAAATCTCTAAATTGACTTAAACATAATAGTTTTATATGTGAATCTCCCTATTTATATGATCAATAAAACATTTGAACACTTTTGAGTCTAAATCACATTACACAATTCTCATGATTTGAAGGGATTAGTAGATTTGTGGATTGGTTAGACTGAGATTTAAGGTGTTGAGGAACCAAGCCGGGGTACTTTGTCCATCCATGTTCATGTGAAAATAAGAGAAAAGAACGAAAGATATGGATTTCTAAAAATCCTATCTAATACATGAGAAAAGAAAAGAAAAGAAAAGAAAAGAAAAGAGAAAGGAAAAAAGAAAGTATGGGTATTATTGTATATTTGTGAAATTCCGAAAAGGGTTACTTATTACCAACCATGGGATGGTCTACCCATAACCAAAGCTAGAAATGGAAATTAGTGTGAAAGTCGTCGAAGGAATGGTAAGGAAAATTTTTGTTATAGGAAATTGGTTGATCTATACACTCTTAGATCTTTGGTTTAGCTGATTTATGAAGAAGATAATCCTAGAAAGTCATGAGATGAATATGCACAATGCACATTAGACTATACATGTTCGGATTCTTCTATTTGTCAATAAATCGGTGGGGATTCTATGTGAACACTTATTATGTTTGGAAGGTTTAGGACTTCAATTTCTCATTATTTTATTTTTCTGAATTTTGCACTGATATGTCTTAAAGTCTATAGAAACATAGTTTCTAAGAGAGAGTTGAGTTTTCAGAGAGGTGGATTGTTTAACGCTTGTTTTGCTCGGGACTAGTAAAATATTGTTTGGGGGGTGTGTTGAGCCTCTAATTTATGCATATCCTAGCTCATTACATTCCACCTTATGCATGGTTTGCATGGTTAAAATGTTAGTACACCTTTTGTTGTTAATTGACGTGTTGGTTGGTCGCATCGTGTCATGTGAGCCCCGGTCGAAGAATTGAAGATCAAGACTTAAAGATTACACTTCATCCATTGCTCAAGCTAATGCTGCAACAAGATCTCAGGTAAGTTGCATATAGATCGACCATAGGAAACCCCAAAACATCAAAGAATGGCGTAAAAGACTCACATATCTTATCCCCATTCCTCTTGACCCTTGCACAAGTTGATCAGACTTGTGAACCATGGCCAGTGCTAAACGTAATTGAAGATATGTCCATATATTGGACCCTTTGCACCAAATCGCTGCTTTCTACACATCCTGAAGGAATCCTCTGCTGAGAAGAGGCAGATTGGCAGCCGCCCGGTCTTAACCGGTCGGCCAGGAGCTTCAAAAAGGACCAAGGCATGCTGGATGTTGAATCAGCTGGACTGCCGACCGGTCATGACCGGTCGGCCAGTAACTCAAAATCATTCCAGCAGAATGCATATAGGAAGCCGACTGGTCATGACCGGTCGGCCTTTACAATGCTTGTAGTCCAGCGACCATAGCCGACCGGTTATGACCGGTCGGCCTTCATAGCTCTTGAAGTCCAGCAAGGGGGTCCGACCGGTCATGACCGGTCGGCCTGATTTTTCATAACACTCCAGCAAGGGGGTCCGACCGGTCATGACCGGTCGGCCAGTCTCATATGTGGCCTATTGCTTTTGAATGCTGACCGGTCCGTCCGGCCGGTCGAGTCCTATCTCTGACAGGTCGGACGTGACCGTTTTAGATCCGTTGAGACCATCATTTGAGGCTCTATATAGCCATGTCTTGAGCTCTTTCTTGGCATGCATTCAACACCCATCCAGAGTTGAGAGAGAGAGCACTTACTCTCATCCTTCCTCCCTCTTAACTCCCTTGAGTTCATCATTCAAACTTGGCCATTAATGGCTTGTCATTGAGTATTCTAAGCTCGGTTTGAAGTATGAACTCAAGACTTTCATTCATGGCTGACCTTCCTTCTGAATATCTTTATTAGGTCACTTAAAGCCATTAAATGCTTGAAGATTGGTAGTTCCCTCATTACCATTGCATTGAATAGGCAAGAGGAACTAGACCAACTCTCTCCCAACTACCCGGCATCAACATATCCTCATCATTTGCATCGGTAGCTGATCTTGGGAGCTCAAAGAGAAGCTGAAGCACGTGGAGCTGAAGCTACTCATCAAAGGCATCGAATCGGGGCTCAATCGTCTAGGTATGTCTAGTATTTGAGAGTCCATCTTTTAAATCTCTATTCCCTGGATTGGAAAACTCCGGCGGGAGGGTACGTGACCATCCTTGGATTAGGATTGGTGAGAGTTTGAGATCCAGACTCGTCAAGTCCCTGGATTGGGCCATCGGCGGATGGTAAACGTGGTCCTAGATCAAAGGATGTCAAGGTTGATGGTTAACCTGATTTAAAACCAAGACTATAGTGAAATCCGGTGGTCTCATAGGTTGAGATCGTGAACCGAGAGTGGAGTAGGGAAACCGAACCACTATAAATCGCTATGCATTGTGAGATTGAATGTTTGCTATGTGTTGAATGGTTTAGTCTATCATGAATGTTAACTGTTTGATGAAATGCCTATGATAGTCCTTGCTTACAAATTGCTCATATAAATGCCTTGAATGCTATTGTGATTATCTTATTTGATAAGATTGTCTTGGTTAGTTTTTAATTGTAATTGGAATTTAAAAAGTCCTATTCACCCCCCCCCCCCCCCCCCCCCCCCCCCCCCCCCCCCCCCCCGCGGACATTAGGCATATCTCCAAGTATCTCAATAGGCGGTAAAACCGCAATTTCATAAAAGACTAATCTAATGTATGTTTTTTGTATGTAGGAATGAGAGAGAGAGAGAGAGACTTTACCCAATTAATGGCTAAAAGACCCAATTAGAAGCCTCTTTGATGATGATTGATGGTGGGCCAAAGGAGGAAGAAGAGTAAGAGGAGAAGAGAGAGAAAGAAAGAAAGAAAACCAAAGGGGATGAGGGCTAGACTGATTAAGACCGGTCAGCCAAGAGGGCCACGACCGGTCAAGACCGGTCGGCCATAGGCAGGGACCCCTCTCACACTCGCTGGACATAGGACCAGCTTGGTCTGAGCGGTCAAGATAGGTTGGCTCCCCCTCTCTATGCACTCTATGGACCTCTGCTAGATGGGTCCAACCGGTCAAGACCGGTCGGCCATGCGTAATTTCAGCAACTTCCTCTTAAAGCTCCGTTTTTTTGTGCGCAAGTGCACAAAGGGCAACAAATTCTGAACGATTTTGAATCGGTGGGACTCTTCTACTGTAAAAGGACACCTAGGTTTCATTCTTAAGGCATCATAGAAGATCAATGACTTCGTGGGAGGTGAAGAGGATCGTCGTGGAGTGTTTACAACTCTCCCGAATCTGGTTTTTCATGCTTTTAGTTAGTTTTTCATTGTTTTTAATTAAAGCATTATAATGCTCGGCTAAAACCTCTTAGCTAAGGCTAAGAGGTAAAGCTTGTGGGTAGTTATCATGTTGAATTCATTTGATTCAAGTACTCAATTTAAATTTGGATTTTAAGTTCTAGTTTGAATAAAACTTGGTATTTTTTTATGTTTTATGAGAGCTCATGTGCTTCGAACATAGGTTCCTTGCAATTCTTTAAGATTATCATGTTTGGATTGATTAGGTTTGAATTGTAGTAATCACTGAGCATACCATAGTCCATTGGCATGGTTGTTACTTCGAAAGCTACATATTTTAATTCTATGTGCTTCATTAAGATTAGAATCTTATTCTTCAACTTAAGTGGGGATTGTTTGTGTTTGAATGTTAAAACTTCCAACTAGAAGAGAGATAAAACTTCAATTCTAGTTATGTTATGCTTGGATGAATGGATTCACATGGGACTACTACAAGTGGATCCTTGTTTGCTCGCCTCAAGTGCAAGGCTGCGATGTATTAACAAATCTCAGTAAGACCGAGGTCGATCCACAGAAATTAGGAAACCAATTTTAAATATTCCAGCAACTTCAAATTCAATTAGTTTAGAAGTTCAAGTTCATAAACTAACTTAAAACAGTAACTTGTAAAATCTGTAATTTAAACGAAACTAATGCCTCGAGGATCCACTTGTGGTAGCCCCCATGTGAATTCATTCATCCAAGCATAACACAACTAGAATTGAAGTTCTATCTCTCTTCTAGTTGGAAGATATAGCATTCAAACACAAACAATCCCCACTTAAGTTAAAGAATAAAAATTCTAGTCTTAATGAAGCACGTAGAATTCGAATATGTAGCCTTCGAAGCAACGACCATGCCAATGAAATATGGTACGCTTAGGGATTACTACATTTCGAATCTAATCAATCCAAACATGATAATCTTAGAGAATTACAAGGAACCTATGTCTGAAGTACATGAACTCTCATAAAACATCCAATACCAACTTTTATTCAAATTAGAACTTAAAATCCAACTTAAAGTAAAGTACTTGAATTAAAATAAATTCAACATGATAACTACCCACAAACTTCACCTCTTAGCCTTAGCTAAGAGCTTCTAGCCAAGCATTATCATGCTTTAACTAGAAACAATGAAAAATAACTAAAAAACATGAAAAATCGGATTTGGGAGAATTGTTGATGCTCCACGATGATCCTCTTCACCTCCCACGAAGTCCCTGATCTTCTTTGATGCCTTAGCTTTGAAACCTAGGTGCCCTTTTATAGATTTAGAGTCTCACCGACTCAGAAAGTTCTAGAATTACACAACACATGCAGTCGAGCATAGAATTTCGGAGCTTACTGTGCAAGTTGCCGATTTTCAACAAAAATCACTGACCGACCGATCTTGACTGCTCAAGGTTGGCTGGCCGACCGATCTTGACCAGTCGGACCTGTCCAGTGGACATTCCAGAGAGTGCAAAGCATGGCCGACCTCATTGTCAACCAGTCTTGACTGGTCGAACCAAGCTGGACTTGGTTCCAGCGTGAATTCAAGGGAGCTCCACTATTGGTCGATTGGTCTTGACCGTTCATAGCTCTATTTCCTCTATTTTTTTCTTTCTTTCTTTCTTCTCCTCTCCTTCTTTCTTCTTCCTTCTTCGGCCCACTTGGATCTTCATCCAATGCCTTCCAATGCAATCTTTTAGTCACCAATTGGGTGAAGTCTCTCTCTCCTTCCGACATACACAAAACATGCATTAACTTAGTCTTTTAACATATAATTCAAGCATATAATGTGATGTTATGGGTTTGAATATGTATAAATTAGAGGCTCAACACACCCCCCAACCAGCATGATGCTAGTCCCGAGCCAAACAAGCGTGAAACAATCCCTTTCTCTGAAAACTCAACTCTCTCTTAAAAACTATGTTTCTATGGACTTTAAAACATATAAGTGTAAAAATCAGAAAAACTAAATGATGAGAGATTGAATTCCAAAATTTTCCAAACATAATAAGTGTTCACATAGAATCCCCACTGATTTATTGACAAATAGATAAATCCGAACATGAATGGTCTAGTGTGCATTGTGCATGTTCATCTCATGACTTTCCAGAATTACCTTCTTCATAAATCAGCTAAACCAAAGATATAAGAGTGTATAGATCAACCAATTGCTTATGACAGGAATTTGCCTTACGGTTCCTTTGACGACTTTCACACTACTTCTCATTTCCAGCTTTAGTTGCGGGTAGACCATCCCTTGGTTGGTAATAGGTAGCCCCTTTTGAAATTTTACACAAATATACAATAATATTCATACTTTCTTTTTTTCCTTTCTCTTTTCTTTTTCTTTTCTTTTCTTTATGTATTAAATAGGATTTTTAGAAATCCATATCTTTCGTTCTTTTCTCTTATTTTCAGTTGAATAAGGATGGCTAAAGTACCCCGGCTTGGTTCCTCAACACCTTAAACCTTAAATCTTTGTCTAACTAATCCATAAATCTACTAATCCCTTTGAATCATGAGAATCATGTAATGCGAAATAGACTCAAAAGTGTTCACATGTTCTATTGATCATATAAATAGGGACATTCACATATAAAACTATTATGTTTAAGTTAATTTAGAGATTTTAAAATCATATAAGTTCATCTTTCATCCTTTCATACTCATGACATCTCAAGTGCATAGAAACGAGGTTTTCCAAAAGAGTTTTGATGGTTCAGAAAAATTGAAAATTTTCTACAAAAACCTTGCTTGAATGTCACAAACTACTAGATTAGGAATCTCATCTCAGCCCCCAACCAAATATTGCATTGTCCTCAATGTAAAAAGATATACAATGAGTATGAACATGAGAGAAATGGTAAAATAAAAGAGAGTGAGAATGATAGTACCTGAGAGAGTCGATCATGGAAGTCTACCTCCGGTATCAAAATCTAATAAAGCACTTAAAAATAGAAAAACAAACTAAACCTAATCTACTCTATACCTCCATCAGACTAGGAGATCAATCATCCTAAAACACAAGATCATTCAGAGCGATGGACATGTCCTCTAAATCAAATTTCTCAACGAATGGTTTAAGGCGTTGTCCATTCACTTTAAAACAGTTACCATTCGCCACATTTTCTATCTCGACAGCCCTATGAGGAAAAACTTCTTTAACAATATACGGGCCGGTCCATCGAGATCTCAATTTTTCCAGAAAAAAGATGAAGTCGAGAATTGTATAAGAGCACTTTCTGACCTCCATGGAAAGATTTCTTGAAGATGTGTTTGTCATGAAAGGCCTTCATCTTACTCTTGTAAATCCTCGAGTTCTCGTAAGCATTATTCCGGATCTTTTCAAGCTCATTCAATTGGAGTTTGTGAAGCGAGCTAGCCTTGTCAATGTCAAAGTTCAATACCCGAATTACCCAATAGGTATTATGTTCAAGTTCTACAAGCAAGTGACAAGCTTTCCCATAGACAAGTTTATAGGGGGACATTCCAATGGGGGTATTGTAAGCGGTACGGTGAGCACAAAGAGCATCGACTAATCTCAACAACCAATCTTTGTGATCCGGTCTCACCGTCTTTTTCAAAATTTGTTTAATTTCTCGATTGAAAATTTCAGCTTGCCCAATGGTTTGTGGGTGGTATGGGGTACTCACTTTGTGTCTAATGCCATGTTTCTTCATTAAGGCTTCGAAAGGCCTATTGCAAAAGTGAGAACCACCATCATTGATGATAGCTCGAGGCGTTCCAAATCGAGATAGTATGTTTTCTTTAAGGAACTTTATAATCGTATGATGGTCGTTGGTTCTACATGGAATCACCTCTATCCACTTGGACATATAGTCTACGGCAAGCAATATATAGACATGTCCAAAAGATGAGGGGAATGGTCCCATGAAATCGATGCCCCAACAGTCAAAAACTTCAAGATGTTGAATTAGGTTAAGGGGCATCATATTCTGACGGGACAATCCTCTTTGCTTTTGACAGCGCTGGCATGCTTTGCAAAACTCATGGGTGTCTCTAAACAAAGTAGGCCAATAAAAACCACATTACAGAATTTTTGTAGTGGTTTTCTTGGCGAAAAAATGACCACCACATGCTTAATTATGACAAAAGGAGATGACAGAATTTTATTCATCATCAGGAACACATCTCCTAATTATTTAATCTGGACAATATTTAAACAGTAATAGTTCATCCTAGAAAAACCTGCACACTTCTCTTAGAAATTTTCATTTATCTTGCGCAGTCCAATGATTCGGCATCGCACCTGTGGATAGATAATTTGCAATATCATCGTACCATGGTGGATGCATAGCAATAAAGAGTTGTTCATCGGGGAATGAGTCCTCAATAGGTGACTCGTCAATGGAATCGGGTAGGACTAGGCGAGATAGATGATCTGCCACCACGTTCTCTACTCCCTTCTTATCTTTAATTTCTAAATCGAATTCTTGAAGGAGTAGGATCCATCTAAGTAAGCAGGGCTTAGCATCCTTCTTAAAAAGAAGGTGTTTCAATGCTGCATGATCCGTATAGATTATGACTATGGATCCTATCAAGTACGCCCTGAATTTGTCCAAAGCAAAAACAATGGTTAAGAGCTCCTTCTCCATAGTTGAGTAATTGACTTGGGCAGGATTCAAGGTCCTACTTGTATAGTAAATAACGTGGGGCTTCTTGTCCTTCCTTTGTCATAACACCATGCCAATAGCATAATTGCTTGCATCGCACATCAACTCAAAAGGGACGAACCAATCCGGTGGTTACATGATAGGAGCGGTTGCCAACATGTCTTTTAGCTTTAAAAAAGCTAATTGACATTCAGCATTCCACTCGAATTGGTTATCCTTTTGGAGAAGGTTACATAAAGGCCTAGAGATATGGCTGAAATCCTTTATGAACCTTCTGTAAAAATCAACGTGTCCGAGGAAGGACTGCATATCGCGTTTGCTTTTGGGTGGTGGTAGATTGGAAATGATATCGATTTTGGCCCGGTCTACCTCTATTCCATTGGACGAGATGATATGCCCAAGGACTATTCCTCTTTATACCATAAAATGACACTTTTTCTAGTTTAAAATAAGGTTCTTCTCCTCACACCATGTCAAGACCAACTTCAAGTGATTAAGAAGCTCATCAAAAGTATAACAAAAAATAGAAAAATCATCCATAAATACCTTAAGAAATTCACCCACCATGTATGAGAAAATACTCAACATGTATCGTTGGAATGTGGCGGGTGCATTACATAGTCCGAATGGCATCCTTCGATATGTGAAGGAGCCAAACGGGCATGTAAAGGTGGTCTTCTCTTGGTCTTCCGGGGTTATTTCAATTTGGTTTTAGCTAAAATAGCCATCGAGGAAGCAATAATAAGAGTGACCGGCTAGCCTCTCTAAGATTTAATCTATAAATGGAAGAGGGAAGTGGTCCTTCCTAGTGACCGTATTTAGCTTCCGATAATCTATGCACATACACCAACCGGTGGTCATTCTAGTCGATATAAGCTCGTTGTTGGCGTTTTTTACGATTATAATACCGGACTTCTTAGGGACAACTTGGGTATGACTCACCCATTGGTTATCCGAGATGGGGTAGATGATAACCACATCTAGTAGCTTTAACACCTCGGCCATGACAACCTCCATCATATTTGGATTTAGCCTCCTTGAGGTTGTCTAGTCGTTTTTGCATTTTCTTCAAGGTGTATTTTGTGAGTACAAACCGAAGAATCTATCCCTTTGAAGTCCGCTATTGTCCAAGCTATGGTTCCCTTATGTTCTTTGAGTAGCTTAACCAATTTGAGCTCTTGGTCTTTTTCTAGGTGAGAAGCAGTGACAACAGGGAATGTTTCCTCTTGACCCAAGTATACATAGTTAAACTCAGATGACAATGGTTTAAGGTCAAGTTTCGGCGATTTGATATTAGATGGTAGAGGCTTTAATGTGGTTGGTGGCAATCTTTCAAAATGAGGCCTCCACCGGCTAGTATCAATTATCGGTTTCTCACTACTCAATGCTTGCACAATGTCACTAATGATGGGGTCTTTGGAATCTTCAGAATGTGCCAAGCATGTCTTCAAATTCACTAATGGCTCAAGTTGGAAGAGCTCCTCTTCTTCAAGGGATTCGAGCATGTTTACCTCGAAGAGCTCATCATCGTCATCCCTATGCCTTTTGCTTAAGTGAAACACATTCACTTCCAATGTCATGTTCCCAAAAGACAATTGTATCACCCTGTTTCGGCAATTTATGATTGTGTTTGATGTAGCAAGGAACGGGCGGCCTAGAATTATCAATATTTGAGTGCTAGCATCCATAACCGATTGCGTGTCCATAACGATAAAATTCACTGGGTAGTAGAATTTGTCAACTTGGACCAATACATCCTAAACTATCCCTCTCGGTACACAGATGGATCTATCAGCGAGTTGCAACGTGGTTTTCGTGAGTTTTAATTCACCAAGACCCAATTGCTCGTATACCGAGTATGGGATCAAATTTACACTCGCCCCTAAGTCTAGCAATGCACGTTCAATCTGGTAGTCACCGATGATCTATGAGATTGTGGGATTACCGGGATCCTTGAATTTTTTTTTTTTTGGGGGGGGGGGGGGGGTCTTTTGGGTGAGAATGACACTCACTTGCTCATTCAAAAAGGCCTTTTGCTGCACATTGTATTTGCGTTTAGTTGTGCACAAGTCTTTTAGAAACTTAGCATAGGAAGGGATTTGTTTAATGGCATCAAGTAATGAAATGTTGATCTTGACTTGTCAGAAAATCTCTAAAATATCATGCAAGTTTGGGAGAGATTTTGGAGCAACCAATCTCGAAGGGAATGGTAGCTACGGGCTTATAAACGCGTTCCGTTTCTTATGGGGCTGAGTTAGATCCGTCCTTATTCTCAAAATTTATTAGATCATTAGGCTTGTTAGCCTTCACCGGAATAGATTTGTCAATTTGTTTACCACTTCTAAGAGTGGTGACGGATTTGACTTGCTCCACATGTTGATTGGGAAGATTATGGATGCTTATTTCGTGAGCTTGTTTAGGATTAGGCTGAGGTTGGGCCGGAAAGGTCCCTTCCCTAGCATTCAAGCGTCCTTTGATTTCATCAACTGAAACTTTAAGCTCTTGGAACATTTGCTGATTGGATTGATTGATTTGTGTTTGCCCTTGCATAAACGCCTTTAAAGTATCCTCCATTGAGAATTGAGGCGGGGCCATGTTTTGCATTGGTGGCCCTCCTTGAGGGTTGGTAGGATTGCTCATGGGGTTATTCCTCCAAATGAAATTTGTGTGGTTCTTCTAAGTAGAGTTGTACGTGTTACCTACCGGTCCATTGAAAGGCCTTTGATACACATATGTGGCATTTGCTAGCTCTTGTAACACCTCTTAGAATGCAGGGATTGTAGGACAATCTTGCGTAGAGTGTACATTAACAACACAAATTCCACATATGTTCTCAATAGCTTCAGTGGGCTTTGTAACTTCACTCTTGCTAAGTTCCATGGCCTCGACTTTTCTTGTGAGGTTGGCTAACTTTGCATTAACATCATCTTCCTCTTTAAGGATATAGATGCCTCCTTTGTCCTTTTGTTGAGGAGGCTTAAGGTTACTAGATTTTTCCGAACTATCCCAAGATTGGGCATTCTCAGCCAACATGTCTAAGTAACTCCAATTTTCATCTGAATTTTACTCATGAACTCACTATTGCACATCATCTATACGAATTGGAGCATGTTAGAACTTAATCCATCATTGAATAAATTTATAATTTGCCAACTTTCATAGCCATGATGTGGGTAAGCAAGTAGGAGATCCTTAAATCTTTCCCAACTTTGAAAGAATGACTCATTCTCTTTAACTGAAAAGTTCATTATAACTCTTCAAGGGTATTTGTTTTATAAGCTGGGAAGAACTTTTTCAAGAACTCCCGAGTCATCTCATTCCATGTCCCTATTGAATGCGGTCTAAGAGAATGTAGCTAACCCTTGGCTTTTTCTTTTAATGAAAAGTGAAAAAGTTTAAGTTTGATGCCATCTTTTGATACATTAGCATATTGCAAAGTAGCCACAACTTCTTCGAATTCTTTTAAGTGTAAGTATGAGCTTTTTGAGTCTAGCCCATGGAACTTGGGTAAGAGTTGAATTACTTCCGGCTTTATATCAATGTTTCCCCCGGTGGTTGGGAGAATCACGCATGAAGGTGTAGTTGTACGAGCCAGTTGTAAGTAATCATGTAAGGATCTCATTGGAGGAGCATTGTGCAGCTCATTCTCTCTTACTCCTTCATGGTTTGTATTTGTAGTTGGAGTAGGGTGGGGAGGATTCCCTAATGGAATTTGATTTTGATCCATACTTCCCAAACTTTCACAATGTTCTATGTGTTTTCGGACTCGTCTATGAACAGAGAGTGGTCCGACTAAACCACCTTCGGTTTGGAAACGATTGTTGTGTTCACGTTTGCAACGGGACATAAACCACACAGGCTATGATCTAAACTAATCCTAAGTCTTAAAACTGAAATCTAAAAATAAAAATAAAATTCTAAAAACTGAAATTTGAAATAGTTCAAGTTGGAAGGATAGTATCCGATTTGCTTGAACTAGAAGAACTTCTTACAAAATAAAATAAATGTTGTTAGTTCTAAATTTAGAAAAACTAGTCATAAGAAAACGGTAAATCCTAACTACTTCTACTTCTATAGCTATTAAAACAATCTAGAACCATTAAACCTAGATTCCTCGGCAGCGACACCAAAAACTTGTTCGCTCACCTTAAGTGTAAGGCTACGATGTAGTAATAAATCTCAGTAAGACCGAGGTCGATCAACAGGGAATTAGGACACCAATTCTAAATATTCCACCAACTTCAAATTCAATTAATTTAGAAGTTTAAGTTCATAAACTAACATAAAACAGTAACTTGTAAAATCTGTAATTTAAACGGAATTAAGGCTCAAGGATCCACTTGTGGTAGCCCCCATGTGAATTCATTCATCTAAGCATAACACAACTAGAATTGAAGCTCTATCTCTCTTCTAGTTGGAAGATATAGCATTCAAACACAAACAATCCCCACTTGAGTTGAAGAATAAAATTCTAGTCTTAATGAAGCACGTAGAATTTGAATATGTAGCTTTCGAAGCAACGACCATACCAATGGACTATGGTACGCTCAGGGATTACTACAATTCGAATCTAATCAATCCAAATATGATATCTCAGAGAATTGCAAGGAACCCATGTCCGAAGCACATAAACTCTCATAAAACATCAAAAAATACAAACTTTTATTCAAATTAGAACTTAAAATCCAACTCAAAGTAAAGTACTTGAATTAAAACGAATTCAACATGATAACTACCCACAAGCTTCACCTCTTAGCCTTAGCTAAGAGGTTCTATCCGAACATTATCATGCTTTAACTAGAAACAATAAAAAATAACTAGAAAACATGAAAAATCGGATTCGGGAGAGTTATAGATGCTCCATGATGATCCTCTTCACCTCCACGAAGTCCTTGATCTTATATGATGCCTCAGATTCGAAACTTAGGTACCCTTTTATAGATTTAGAAACCCACCGACTCAGAAAGTTCCAGAATTGCGCAGCACTTACGTAGTTGCGCATAGAATTTCGGAACTTGTTGTGCAAGCTGCTGATTTTCAGCAAAAATCACTGACCGACCAGTCTTGACTAGTCAAGGCTGGCTAGCCAACTGGTCTTGACCGGCCGGACCTGTCTAGTGGACAGTCCAGAGAGTGCAAAGGGTGGCCGACCTCATGGTCGATCGGTCTTGACCGGTCAGACCAAGCTGGACCTGGTTCCAGTGTGAATTCAAGGGAGCTCCACTGTTGGTTGACCGGTCTTGATCGGTCATAGCTCCATTTCCTCTATTTTTTCTTTCTTTCTTTCTTCTCTTCTCTCCTTCTTTCTTCTTCCTGCTTTGGCCCACCTTGGAT
Organism: Liriodendron chinense; assembly: GCA_003013855.2. Taxonomy (NCBI): domain Eukaryota; kingdom Viridiplantae; phylum Streptophyta; class Magnoliopsida; order Magnoliales; family Magnoliaceae; genus Liriodendron; species Liriodendron chinense. Next base: position 5,422,332 of record ML058515.1, on the reverse strand, counting down.
CTTCATCCAATGCCTTCCAAATGCAGTCTTTTAGTCACCAATTGGATGAAGTCTCTCTCTCCTTCCTATATACACAAAACGTGCATTAACTTAGTCTTTTGACATATAATTTAAGCATATAATGTGATGTTACGAGTTTGAATATAAATTAGAGGCTCAACAATCTTTAAAAGCCTTAGTTCCATTTAATTATAAATTTTTACAATTTACTATTTTAAGTTAGTTTATGAACTTGAACTTCTAAAATAATTGAATTTAAAGTTGTTGGAATAATTAGAATTAGTTTACCTCTTTCCCTATGGATGGACCTCGGTTTTACCTAGATTTATTACTACATCGCAGCCTTGCACTTGAGGCGAGCGAACAACGAGTCAAGCCCTTTTATAGAAAATCTTGCAACGTATGAAAAACAGGCAAATAACGGTTAGTACCGACTGGTTGTGACTGGTCGGTTCAGACTAGCCGACCGGTCAAGTTGCTGCCCCACTCTTCCTATTGACCGACCGGTCAAGCATGGGTCCGACCAATCGAGCAGCCTTCCTTGCATGCTGTCTCGGGTGTTTTTGTACAACAACGAGGGCACCTCTTTGGCCAATCTTTAGGAGGTCTTTTGGGACACCTAAGATCAATTTAAGATGATTACAAGTATGCCTAAATGGGTCATGGTCATCTAAAGGTTATGGGTTTTGGTTTTGGTCAAGGTTCAAGGCTCACCAAAGCATCTCTTTTACCTGTTTCTTCTTCCTTGATGCAACATATCCGCTTGAGTCTTTGGTCTTCGTCTTCTTTAAGCTCAACCGACACTAGATTCACTGACCCAAGTAATTGACAAACAAGGTGCGCTAGTATGCCACAGAAAAGTGCACTAACAAGTTCAGTTCGGACTTGGGTTTAAAAAGGAGACCTGAGGCTGGGCCTCGACATAGGTTTTTCTTTGTGGGCTGGGTGTAGGCAAATGTTAGCTGGGTTTAAGTTCACATGAGTACATAGCATATACAACAAACATTGGCTTGATAAGAGCCTAGCCACCATGAGTATACAACAAACATGGATGGGTACAAGCTCACATGAGTCTACAGTGTTGGGTTTAAGCTGAATCGTTCGAGCACAAGCCCACATGAGTATACATCGTTGCTAATATGCACCCCAAAAAATAATTCATTTTCCAATAAGCTATTTACAAGTGGCCCCCAACTGATCAATGGCTCAGATGTTGTGTGTTGGCACGAGCCAGATGTCACACATAACAATGGGACATGTGAGCTTTCATGGTTTGACCCAAGTGTGGCATGCACGTGACAAGTGGCCGCTTGTAGGTGAATTCATGGTGTATTCACCACCGACAATTATAGGTGATCAGTCTTTTAGGTGAAAGATATATAATGATCGATGAATTCACGGAAGATAGGCCATTTTCTTCTTTTAATAATCCTTACAGTGCATGGACGAATATGCATCCATGACTTGGATTTACACGGCTTTCTAAGTATGACCAATACATCCAAATTCAGTAAGATTTTATAGGCTCAAAGTTAACGGCTCCGAGTGAGTTTAGATCTAGTGATACCCTGAAAATTTAAGCACATGCCCAACACGAGTATTTGATACTTATAAGCTCTTATCAAAGCTGCACTACAATTGAGCCAAGGCACCTACATGTACTTCATTATATTATTTTTTATTAAGAAAAATACCTTGTTGAAGGCGACAAAAACACACCCCTCACGGGTCTGATGCCAATGTTAGATTCGATGGTTAACGAGCTGTCGATCTACTTGCAGTTGAAGGTTATGGAAGATCTGTCAGATCTTGCCGGATGCGTCTCACGTCGCCTAAAAATAAATTTGCTCTCTTGATTAGTGAAATGATATATTTACTAAAAACCTTCTTTCCCTAGTACAATTTCACACTATAAATCATGTGGACTGTAAATTCTTTTTCCTATCCAAATTCGCTCAACCTTCTCTATTTAAGGAGATAGAATTATGACAGTTGCAATAACTCCATTAAAGTGGGTTGGTTGTTACAACTAATAAATTCTCCTTCAGTCACATGTTATTAAACATGGGTGAGGCCACTACGACGTAACATTGTAACATCGTTCACAAATCCTACTCTGATATCATGTAAACAATATAATTAAAGTTCAATTAGGGTTTAAATATCCCTTCTCCCCTCTCTCATGATAATCCACAGGACCATCCAACACGTATACTTAACATGTACTGAAAGTAAGAAATATCTATTAGCATCGAGTGGATTGTCGGCACTATGGCTAGGAGTATGATCCAAAATCTTTTGCGATTACCATGGCCCAGGAAAATCACCCTAAATATTTTGTCCTATTGAATCGAAAATGTGAGCAAGGCCTAGTTCCCCATCTTGCGGTCATGTGAAAATTACTTGACTGACCAAAGTAGTATGATCTTTGCCGAATTATGCTGCTTTTTTTTTTTTTTTTGAAAAATTATAATTTATTTATTTCATTGACAATAAGAAGAATGTATAGGAGAGATTGTTGATCTTTAAAAATAAAAAAGGATCCTAACAAATACGTATTAACCAAAAAAAAAAAAAGGGTACATCAATCTACCTACTACTCGAATAGTCTCTTACTTTTGCTATTTTGAACATCTTTTGATTTTTACTGAAATTTGGGTATTTTTTCCTGTACTCCCGAAAGCAACTTATGGCATCTAGAAGCAGATAATTCATTTATGAATTTAATGCCACGGATATGATTTAGCCGCCTAAGACTTGTGTTTGCTTTCTTAAGACCTTTTGTTTGTGTGAAAGATTGGCTATTTGGTCCTAGGCGTACTCCCAAACCATTGCATTGACCACAGGAATGTCGCGAAGATGAGAGTGGGCCCACAACAATGTGAACTTGTTTCTTTGGGCCATTTCACTTGCCAAAAAAAGACGGATTGGATTGGATCTTGTACCTATCGATCTGCCATGCTGGACCATGTGGTGTGTACAATAACTGCCTTATACACACGCATATTTGTGTAGTTATGTACAAGTTATCCCAGCAACTCTAGCCACGAAAGTTGCTACGGCCATGCACAGGGACTTGAAATCTAACTCTTCACACGTACCAACATGGGATGTATTTAGATGCGAATCCTTCATCAGGTGGGCTCCACATGCATGTTACATGGTCAAAAATCAAGTCCACAGCTGATGAACGGGCTTGATTTCGGGACAATGACATATACACACGGTGCCCCATCAAATGAACAACCAATTTCAGACATACGTGGGAAAATGGCACGTACGGATTCCTACCAGTTCGTGTAGGGGAATGATGATTAGCCCAACTAAGAAGCAAAAGAAAAGAAAAAGTTAAAAAACAGATCAGCCATCTTTAGCCACGTTCAAGTGCTAGTAGACCACTTTCGGTTTCCATTTCTTTTAAAATTAGTTAGCTCTAGTCTTAGGAGGAGGAGAAAAGTAAAAGGGCCTTCACATCTCTTCGAAGACAAGCTTTAGCTTACTTTAGTTTGAGAGAGAGAGAGAGAGAGAGAGAGAGTTGGAAAGAAGGAGTGTGTTTATGTTACTTTCACGTCATGTATTCCCTTTAACACGAAAACCTCTCTCCTATTCGGAAGCGGATTGCGTCCTGCCCTGTTGAATGTAAATCAGTCCAGGTTGGGCGCTCTGTAGGGTCCACCATAATGTATGGGTTTTATCCATGCCATTCATCCATTTTTATAGATCCTTGTAGGTTACGAGCCCAAAATTTAGGCAGACCCAAGCCTCAAGTGGACCACACCAAAGGAAGCAGCAGTGATAATGACACCCACCGTTGAAACCTTCATATGGCCCACCATGATGTTTATATGACATCCATACTATTCACAAGGTCACATACACCTGGACGAAGGGATAAAAACAAATGTGATCTTGATCCAAAACTTCTGTGGCTTTCAAGAAGCTTTTAATGGTGGGCGTTCAATCCCCACTTTGGGGTCCACTTGAGGCTTGTATCTGCCTCATTTTTTTATAACGTACCCTAAGATGATCTTGGAAAAATGGACAAACGGTGTGGATAAAATCCATACATCACGGTGGACCCCACATCCCTCGTACAGATAGCCCGGGGGAGTGTGATGCCATACCCATGCAATCAGTTGAAATGTACAAGTCATAAAGTCAAATTAAACCAAACCGTCCAGATCGTGGGACCCACGGAAATCAGATTTGTTAGATTTGTATTTTAAATCTGGACCTTTGACTACTCATTTAGCTGTCCACAAATTAGCAAATTAGTAAATAAATTTGTTTAAGGGGGACCTTTAAATGGCTATGACTTTTATTAATTGTAAAGGGTTTAGAACTCAAATATTACAGGTAGCGTTTGGATAGGGAGATTTCACCCGTGAGTTACAAACTGTGAGCTAACTAAAGCCTTTCCTCACTAATAAACATTTCCAAAAGTAGAGATTTTACTTATCTATGAGTGAGTTGTCTCTCTTACCCTCTCGCAAAAAGTTACATGCATCCAATAGCTATAGCTATAGCTAGCAAGCTAAAGTAGACCCAAACGAGTGGGACGTATCAGTTTGAGCATCAGGGTGAGACCTTCCACGCATGTTCAGTGCTTTGGGTGTGAACCATCATCCTGATCTCTTGCCAGAGATTCTGATTGGAAAGAAATTCTTATTGAATCTGGACCTTTGCCTGTACTCTTTTTTCAATAGGTAAACTTGGCATGACTTACGTAGGCACATGGTGCGCGCGGGACGCGGATTTCCAGCAAGCCTTTCCCACGAAGTTCCTGCACTAGGAATATAGATGGGGCTCACCGTGATGTTTGTGAGAAATCCACCCCTTCCATCCGTTTTGTGAGATCATTTCAGGACGTGCGACCAAAAATGAACCGGATCCAAGACTCAAGTGGGCCGCACTAAAGGAAAAGGTGGGAACGGATATTCCCACCGTTGAAACCTTCCTAGGGTCCACAGTGATGTTTATATGACATTCATACCGTTCATAATGTTATTATACTCGGATGAACTGAAAACATAAATATTAGCCTGATTCAAAATTTCTGTGGCCCCACGAATATTTCAACTGTGGACATTCAATCTTCACGTTTTCAGCCTGCTTGAGTCTTGGATACAACTCATTTTTTCGTCGCACTTCCTAAAATGAGCTCATAAAATGGATGGACAGGTTGATTTCTCACAAACACCATGGTAGGCCCTACCTAGGTTCCCTGGTGCGTGCAGGGCCTACCATGATATATGTGTTTTATCCACGCCGTCCATCCGTTTTGTGAGCTCGTTTCACGGCCCACACCATAGGACTAGCAGGGATGATGATGTACATGTCCACGGTTGAAACCTTCTTAGGTCCCACAGTGATGTTTATTTGTCATCCAACTTGTTCATAAGGTCACCTAGACCTGGATGTAGGTAAGAAATAAATATAAGCTTAATCCAAAACTTATGTGGCTAAAGAAGTTTTCAATGGTAGGTATTCAATCCCCATTGTTTCTTGTGGTGTGGTCCACTTGAAATTTAGATGTGCTTCAATTTTGAGCTCATGCTTGAAAATGATATGGGAAAAATGGATGGACGGCCTGGATAAACACACACATCAAGTTGGGGCCCAAAAATCCTTGCACCACGTAGCTAGCTACCTTCATGCGTCCAGTTTGGTAGTCCTTGGGTCGACAAAATAATTGGTCCCCTATGTCTGCTCGCTTTAAGTGCAAGGCTGCGATGTAGTAATAATTCTCAGTAAGATCGAGGTAGATCCTTAAGGATTGTCGTAACAATTCTAAACTATGTAACTAGGATGGACTAAATTTGAATTTGTATCGATGGATAGAAATTAAGAACACAAAATTATCTATTTTAGAACTAAATCAAGGAAATAAGCACTAGAGCATCAATGATCCACTTATAATCATTCACAATGTCAATTTAAACCATTCAAGCCAATAACTCAATTGGAATCAGAGTTCTATCCCTATCCAATCGGAATATAGAGCAATCAAATCATCATAACATATTTGACATAGATGGATCATCCACTGATATGGTCTTCTCATAACAACTAAGGCATTGGGCATATCCAATCACACAGCCCAATCCTTCACAAAACAATTGAGATCACCTTCATGATTCTTTCTCAAGTCTTGATTAAAACTCAAAAGAAAAACTACTAAAAGCATAGAAAAACCATAAAAAACCCTAGTTGGAGGAGTTGCGAACGCTCTACGACGATCATCTCCACCTCCCACGACTTCAATGTCCTTCTATGATACCTTAAGAAGAGTGTGGGGGTATCATTTCATAGAAAAAATCACCACCGCCTCAAATTGCTTAAGAATTTACGCCACTTACATTGGTTATCAAGCGCCCGGTGAGTGTTGGTCAAGCGCCTGACGGGTCATCGGGTGCCCTGCCAGTTGTGGTTGGGCGCCCGGCCATATCTAGAAAATTTCCAGCAAGAAACTGAAATTTCTGTGAATTTCGGGCGCTCGGTAAAGTGATGGTCGGGTGCCCGAAGGCCAAAAGCATAATTTTTCTGTTCTGCAGGGTCATTTGCTGAACTTTCTGAAATTTACTTTTCAAGCCCTACAGCTTTGCAATTTGACTTTTCTGGCCATTCCAGGTCTTCAACTTGATTCTTTCAAGGTTTTTTTCCACTTCTTTGGATCATCAAAGCTTGGCCTTCTAATTACTCCAAATCTTTCAAATTAGTATTAAATCCATGCCATCTCTCTCTTTTACCTTCAAACACAAAAACAAGCATAAGTCCTTATCTTTAACAACTTAACTATGCAATTATACTATGAATTGGGGTTCAGATATGCACAATTCATGGCTCAACACACCCCCCAACCAGCATTTTGCTAGTCTCGAGTAAAACATGCGTGAAGCAATTCCAATTTTCTAAAAACTCAACTCTCTCTCGGAAACTATACTTATATAAACTTTAAGATATACAAGCACAAAATTCAGAGAAAATTAGTGATATAAAGTTGAAATCCTAAACTCTCCAAACATAATAAGTGTTTACATAGAATCCCCACTGATTGATTGATGAATAGAAGAATTCGAGCAAGGTCTAGTGTGCATAGTAAATGTTCATCTCATGAATTTCTAAGATTACCTTTTTCATAAATCAGCGAAACTAAAGATCTAAAAGTGTACAGATTAACCAAATACCTATGACAAGAATTTGCTTTAACATTCCTTCGATAGCTTTCACACTACTTCCTAGTTCCTAGCTTAGGTTATGGGTAGACTTGTTGAGCTTGTAAATGTGTATATTCTAACCCCATTACATCACTAACTATACATGATTTGTATGCTTAAAAGACCCATCTAATGCTCGTTTTGTGGATGTAGGATTGAGAGAGAGACTTCACATAAATGATAGCTAAAAGACCCATTTAGAAGACCTTGGATGAAGACCCAAGGTGGGCTAAAGAAAGAAGAAGCCAAGGAGAGAAGAGAGAGGAAGAAAGAAAGAAAATCTAAGAAAAGAGAAGCTAGACTGGTCGGTCAAACAAGCTAGATCGGTCTTGACCGGTCGGCCACCACAGGCAGGCCCTCTCTACACTCGCCAGAACAATGTCCAGTTAGGTCCGACCAGTTAAGACCGGTCGGCCAATAGGTTGGGCACCCTTCTAGACTCTTTGGACCTCTGCTAGACTGGTCAAGACCGGTCGGCCAGCCATCTCGACCGGTCGGCCAATAGGTAGGCAATGTAATCTGCTGAAATTCAGCTACTTCTTCAACAAGCTCCAAATTTTGTGAGAAATTACGTAAGTGTTGCGCAAATCTGGAAGATTCTGAGGCAGTAAAGCCTCTCCACTATAAAATGGGACTTAGGGATCGTAGCTAAGCCATCCTAGAAGAGATCTACAAAGGTGGGAGGCAGAGAAAGACGGAATCGGAGTTCTACAACTCTCTCTAGTTTGTTGCTTTCTAATTCATGTTTTTAGTTGTTTTCATGTTTCCTAGGATCATGAACGGCTAAACCTCTTAGCTAGGGCTAAGAGGTGAAGCTTGTAGTGAATCTAAGGTGTTTTAATTCATTTATTTTGATTTCAAGTTGAATTTTCATTGAAGAACAATGGTTTGAAGTTTGAATGAAGTTTTAAGTACTTTTCTTAATCTTATGATGACTCATGGATGTTTGGAAGAGTTGCTTAAGTTCTTAATTATTTTGAATGAGTCTAGACCTATATGCTATAAGGAATTGGATTCAAGACGCTTTAGACTTGGATTCTCATGTGGGAACTTCATGCCAAGAGTTTTACTTTTCTGGAATTTTCGCTTATGTGTGATTGTGTAAGTGATTTGAATGAAGTTCAAATCATGATCTAGTTATGCTTTGTAATAGAGTTTAATGATGATTATGATTGTGATCTTAACCTATTGGAACTAGGATTGACCTATGCAATTGAGTGTGCTCAAGTCCTAACTTGAATTGAGGGAATCATGTATATAAATCACATATATGATAGATTGTATGTTATAACCGCTCTATCATCCGACTAGATAGGATTTGATTTCGATTCTAGTTGTGTAATTGGGAAACAACAGTGAATTAAACATCAAGGATTGTTACAAGTGGATCCTTGAACCCCTAGTGCGCTTTTATATTGATTACATTTACCTTTTGTTTAAGAATTCTATCTACATTCAATTCTAGAAATCTGTTTGGTTAGCTCTCAATTAGAGAATATTAGAAGTAATTTTGTGAATTCCTAACAAGTCCCTGAGAATGATCTCGTTCTCTACCTAATTATTACTACATTGCAACCCTACACTTGGGGAAGCGAACAAGTTTTTGGCGCCGTTGCCTGGGATTTTTTACGGTTTCATAAAATTTCTGAAAATAGTTTCTATTTGAGAATTTTAGGAGTCCTTACTAACTAAGTTTGCTTTGCTTTGTTTTGTTTTTGTAGGTATTATAGGAGTCGAAGTAGTCACTTCAATCAGGTTTTTCTAACTCTTTTTAGGCTTTTACTTTTCTGAGATTTGCATGCCACATTAAGTTCGGGATTCTAAGAACCAACTGATTAGTGAAGGAGGGATTGTTGAGGGGATTGATAAGGAACCTCGTGTTAAAAAACGTTTAGATTCCTAAATTTTTCCTAAAAGTATGGCTGAAAATCAACCCAATCCAAGGCCCAATCAAAATCTAAGCCAAAACCAAACTAAAACGGGTGAGAATGAGATTGAGAATGTTCCTCGACCTAGAACTTTACGTGATTACTTGCAACCTGCAAGAGCGAGTACTCCCTCATGCATAATTTTTCCATACAATGTAGGGAATATTGATCTAAAATCGGGAGTAATCCAACTCCTTCCCAAGTTCTTTGGTGTATACAATAAGAGCGCATGTCAACATCTTAAGGAATTCGATGAGGTGATAGACACATTGCACTTTATAAACGTATCTGATGATGTTGTGAGACTTAGGTTATTTCATTTTTCTCTAAAAGAGAAGGCTAAGGCTTGGCTTCATGCATTAAGGCCAAGATCAATTGGCACATGGACTGAGATGACTATGGAGTTTATTAAAAAGTTTTTTCCTATTTATAAAACAAACATGTTGAGGCGCCTAATCATGAATTTTGCTTAAAAAGAGGATGAGACCTTCTTCCAATGTTGGGAGAGGTTCAAAGACTTATTAAACATATGCCCACATCATGGCTACGAAATTTGGCGGGTATTAAGCTTTTTCTATGAAGGACTGACTTCACCCATGTGCCAATTCAGTAGAGATGATGTGCAATGGATAATTCATGAATAAGGAAGCCGATGAAGCATGGGACTATTTTGATATCTTAGCCGAGAATGCACAATCTTGGGATATAACTAAACTAGCAAATCCTAAGATAAGCCAACAAAGAGAAAATGGAGGAATATATGTCCTCTCTGAAGAAGACAACATAAGTGCACGTGTGGCTAGCCTCACAAGAAAAGTTGAGGCCATGGAATTAGGAAAGGGGGAAAAGACTAAGGAAGTTGATAATATTTGTGGCATTTGTTCCAGTAACCAACATACAACACATGATTGTCCTATAATCTCTACGTTTTAAGAAGTTCTACAAGAACAACCAAATGCCATAAATAATTATCAACGATCATTTAGTAATCCAAACTCGAACACGTATAATTTTGGTTGGAAGAAACATTCCAACTTCAGTTGGAGAAATGGGCCATCAGAGAATGCAAACAATAACCCAAAAGCTACGCTTGAGGAAATATTGGGTACATTCGTCTCGGCCCAAGTTGAGTACAACAAGAATAATTCTCACAAAATCGATGGGTTCATGCAAGAACAACTAAAATTCATCTCAAGCCATTAATGATTTAAAAACTTCAATGGCTAGAGTTGAATCTCATCTTAGCATCAGGGAGAAAGGAACACTTCCTGCCCAACCTCTCCCTAACCCAATTTAAGATACAAGACCTTAGCCCATCCTCCCAAAATACGGAGCATGTTCAAGCTATCACCACTTTGAGGAGTGGCAAAATAATTGATAAATCTAATCCGGTGAAGGCCCCAAAGCCCTAATAATCCAAAAATTGCCAATAAAGATGATATCTCGAGCAACACTCCACATGAGAAAAAATCGGAAAGGCAATACAAGCCGGTTGCACTGTTTTCCCCAAAGGTTGATTTCACCCAAACCTTTAGATAAAAATCTGAAAATCCTAGAGGTTTTTAAGCAAGTGACGATCAACATTCCGTTGTTGGATGCTATAAAATAAATACCATCTTATGCCAAATTTCTGAAGGAATTATGCACAGTCAAAAGGAAACACAATGTTCACAACAAAGTACTTTTGACTGAGAATTTGAGCGACATTATTAAACAAAAGGTGTCCCAAAAATATAAGGATCCGGGTAGTCCTACCATCTCAAACATCATAGGTGAATATCGGATCAAACAAGCTTTACTCGATCTTGGGGCAAGTGTTAACCTCATCCTATACTCGGTCTACGAACAACTTGGGTTAGGTGATTTAAAACCCACCAAAACCACACTTCAACTCGCTGATAGATCTATTCGTATACCAAGAGGGATGATTGAAGATGTCCTTATCGAAGTCGATAAATTCTACTATCCAGTAGATTTTATTGTCTTGGATACACATCTTGTGATGGGAACCGGTGCTCACATTCCTGTCATACTTGGCCACCCTTTCTTAGCCACTTCAAATTCGATTATCAATTATAGAAATGGGCTGGTACAAATGTCCTTCGGAAATATGACACTTGAGCTGAATATTTTCGATTTATGCAAACAATCACGAGATGTTGATGACGAGGTCCATGAAATAAATATGATTGAATCATTCATGGAAGAAACATCCATCTTGACATTCTATTCCAATCCCTTGGAGGCATGCTTGACCCACTCTCATGAGATTGATGATGACATGATAAGAGAGATGGATGCCATTTTGGATTCTATGCCGGTACTTGATAATAAAAGATGGAAGGCACCATTTGAGCCTTTTCCCTTAAGCGAGAACAAACCTCTTCCATCCAATATCAAATCACCGAAGCTCGACTTAAAACCAATACCCACTGATTTGAAATATGTTTATTTAGGTCAAGATGAGACATATCCGGTGGTAATTTCCTCCCACTTGGATGAGGAACAAGAGAGTAGGCTGATAGCCACTCTAATAGAGCATAAGAGCGTCATTGGATGGTCAATTGCGGATCTCAAAGGCATAGACCCCTTGATTTGTACTCATCACATACACCTTGAGGAGAATGCGAAGACATCTTGGCAACCACAAAGACGCCTCAATCCAAACATGAAGGAGGTGATTAAGGCTGAGGTGTTGAAATTATTAGATGTAGGTATCATTTATCTAATATCCGATAGTCAATGGGTGAGTCCAACTCAAGTGGTGCCTAAGAAATTCAAAATAACCATTGTAGCCAATGCCAACAATGAACTCGTGCTTACAAGAGTCACTACCGGTTGGAGAATGTGCATTGACTACAGGAAGCTAAACACAGTTATGAGGAAAGACCACTTTCTCTTACCATTTGTTGATCAAATTTTAGAAAGGATGGCGGGTCATTCCCACTTTTTCTTCCTTGATGAATATTCAGGGTCTAAGTGTTAAGCACTTAAATGTGTATATTCTAACCCCATTTCATCGCCAACTATGCATAGTTTTCAAGCTTAAAGACTACTCTGATGCATGGTTTTCTGATTGTAGGTATGAGAGGAACTTCGCCCAATTGATGACTAAAAAGATCCATTTAGAGCCCTTGAATGAGGACCCAAGGTGGGCTAAAGAAAGAAGAGAGCAAAGAGAGAAGAAAGAAAGAAGAAAATATGCAGAAAATAGGTCCAACCGGTCTAGACCGGTCGGCCACACCCCTTCACCTCTCTGGACTTCAAACACAAGAGGCCGACCATCCCCCCCCCCCCCCCCCACTTCTGCATGCTGGACTGTCTACACAAGGGTCCGACCGGTCTAAACCGGTCGGCCAGTGTATTACAGCGGGACTTTCGCAGCTTCCACTTGAAGCTCCTATTTTTGTGCGCAAGTGCGTAATTGTAGCACAAATCTGTTAGTGCACTTCTCCGTGGCATACTAGTGCACCTTGTTTGTCAATCACTTACAGCTAGTGAGTCTTGTGTCGGTTGAGCCCAATGAAGACGAAGACCGAAGACTCAAGACGTCCAGCCGCATCAAGGAAGAAGATTCAGGTATATGAGATGCCTTGGTGCCTTAACCTCAACCAAAACCCATCCCCTTTGTATCCTTGATGACCTTGACCACATTTAGAACCCTTTAGGCATCATAGATAGGCCCTAGGTGTCACATTTGATCATCCTTTCCTAGGGCTTTATGTACAGGCTGAAGATAGTAGAGTGCAGCTTGTATGTGGGGAGATCCAGGCTGGTCCGACCGGTCATGACCGGTCGGCCAGCAGCCTTGCTGCTTTATGCAATGGCCAGCCGACCGGTCATGACCGGTCGGCCGTTTACAAACCATGGTGGCCAGCAAGTATGGCCGACCGGTCATGACCGGTCGGCCTGGAGGAATTCCTTCATCCAGCAAGGAGCGCCGACCGGTCATGACCGGTCGGCCTGCAGTGTTCAGGCAGTCCAGTGAGGGGGTCCGACCGGTCATGACCGGTCGGCCCATATATGTGGCCTATACACTTGATGTTCCCCAGCAGGGGGGTCCGACCGGTCATGACCAGTCGGGACAGGTCGGCCAGAGCCGTTTTATGGCCGTTTTATGACCGTTGGAGCCTCTTTTCTATAAATATGGAGCTCCATTCTTGGGTCATGGAGAGAAGTTTTTGAGAGCCCATTCTCCACTTATCTTGTACATCATTTGGGGCCTAAAAGAGGAGGCTTTCAAGTCATATCCCTTGTGTTTCAAACACAAGCATGGGCATTCAAATGCTATCTAGAGATGACTTGATTCCTCTCTCAAATCTAGAGGTATGACACTATTCCACATAGGTATATCCCTTGTCCAAGACCTCTAGAAGACTCTCTAGGTGAATCTCCTAGTTGGAACAACCTACACATCCCATGTATGAGATTCACCCATCCTCCTAGCACCTTGGGCATTTCAAGGCATCGCATGCAAGGTGTTTGATCGAATGTGGCTGAGGCATTGGCAACGCAACGGCAGCACGATCAAGGGAGCAAAGGGAAGCTGATTGAAGCACGGGAGAGCAAAGATCAAGCAACCCAATACGGCGCTAAAAAAGGGGCTCATCCGACAAGTAAGTTGTCTTATTTGAGAGTCCATTTTAGAGTTTGTTTGTCAACTCGCCTTAGGGACGTTAGCCGTTCCTTGGCCCGTCAGCCGGGCCTAAAACTAAGTCTCCAAGGGGGAGCCTCCGACACGGGAGTAAACGTGCGATAAGGTTGAGAGTTAGCCTTTGTCTAAAACTCCGGATACGGTTGAGAGGTGAACCGATAAAACCTCCGTGTAAAGGTTGAGAGGTGAACCTCATTTAAAACCTCCGATAGTGAATGCCGGTGTGCTCAAAGGGGTTGAGTACTTGAACCGGGAGTGGAGTAGACACGTAGTCGAACCACTGTACATCCTTGTGTTTGTGATTGTTATTGAGCACATTGATATCTTTGCATTGTTAGTTTAATTGCTTAATTATGAATGATTGATATGAATGCATGCTAGGCACTTTTTAGGCATCCTTGCACAAGATGTACCTTCACTACTTGTGTAGACTTGAGCTCATTGATCCAATCTCATAAGTCTACACAAGGTGCATAGGTTAGTAGCTTAATTAGTTGTATCATTTTCTTACCTATGCATGCTTAGACTAGGGTTGGTTATTGCTTAACTCTTGCTAGTCTTGTGATTGGACCCACCAAGGCTTGGAAGCCAAGGTGTTCTTGCTTACCTAGCTTAAACTTGTTGAATTGCATAAGTAGGCGAAAAGAATTTTAAAAAGGTCCTATTCACCCCCCCTCTAGGTCCATAGACATATCTCCGAGTATCTCTACAAGCGGTAAAACCGCAATTTCAAAATCTGGAAGATTCTGAGGTGGTAGGACCTCTCCACTATAAAAGGGGACCTAGGGATTGTAGCTAAAAGATCCTAAAAGAGATCTACGAAGGTAGGAGGCGCCAGAAGTCGGAATCGGAGTTCCGCAACTCCCTCTAGTTTGTGATTTCTAGTTCATGTTTTTAGTTGTTTTCATGCTTCCTTAGATCATGAACGGCTAAACCTCTTAGCTAGGGCTAAGAGGTGAAGCTTGTAGTGAATTTGAGATACTTTAATTCGTTGTTTTGGTTTCAAGTTGGATTTATTGAAGAACTATGGTTTATAGAAGTTTGAATAAAGTTCTAAGTAGTTTTTCTTAATCTTATGATGGTTCATGGATGTTTGGAAGAATTGCTTTAGTTCTTAATTGATTTGCACAGTTTTAGACCTGTACGCTCCGAGGAATCGGATTCAATACGCTCTAGACTTGGATTTCCATGTTGGAACTTCAACCAAAATTCTATCTTTTTGTTCTAATTTCTGAATTATGTGTTGATTGTGTATGTGATTTGAATGAAGTTCCAGTCATGATCTAATTAGGCTTTGTGACAGAGTTTAATGATGATTATGATTATGATCTTAATCTATTGGAACTAGGATTGACCTATGCAATTGAGTGTGCTCAAGTCCTAACTTGAATTGAGGGAAACATGTATATAAATCACACATATGACAGATTGTATGTTACAACCGCTTTATCATCTAACTAGATAGGATTTTATTTCGATTCTAGTTGTGTAGTTGGGAAACCACAGCGAATTGTGCATCAAGGATTGCTACAAGTGGATCCTTGAACCCCTAGTTCTCTTTTATATTGATTACTTTCATTTTTAGTTTAAGAATTCTATCTACATTCAATTCTAGAAATCTGTTTGGTTAGCTCTCAATTAGAGAGTATTAGAATTAATTTTGTGAATTCCTAACAAGTCCCTGAGAACGATCTCCGTCTCTACCAAATTATTACTACATTGCAACCCTACACTTGGGGAAGTGAACAAGTTTTAGGCGCCGTTGCCGGGGATTTTTTATGGTTTTTTCAAAAAATTTTAAAATAGTTTCTATTTGAGATTTTTAGAAGTTCTACTAACATAGTTTGTTGTTTTGTTTTGTTTGGTTTTTACAGGGATTCTAGGAGTTGAAGAAGTCACTTCAATTAGGTTTTTCTAACCCTTTTTAATCTTTTACTTTTCTGAGATTTGCATGCCACATTAGGTTCGGGATTCAAATAACCGACTCATTAGAGAAGGGAGAATTGTTGAAGGGATTGATAAGGAACCACATGCTAAGAAACGTTTAAACTCTCCAATTTTGTCTAACAGTATGGCTGAGAATCAACCCAACCATATAGCTAAACAAAATTTGGGCCAAACCGAAACGGGAGAGAATGAGGTTGAAAATGTTCCTCGACCTAGAACTTTACGTAAGCACTTGCAACCTGCAAAAGCGAGTACTCCCTCATGCATAATTTTCCCATTCAATGCAGTGAATATTGATATAAAACCAGGAGTAATCCAACTCCTTCTCAAGTTCCTTGGTTTAAACAGTGAGAGCGCATATCAACATCTTAAGGAATTCGATGAGGTGATAGCTACGTTGCACTTTGCGAATGTATCTGATGATGTTGTGAGACTTAGGTTATTTCTTTTTCCTCTTAAAGAGAAGGCTAAGGGTTGGCTTCATGCATTAAGGCCAAGATCAATCGGCACATGGACTGAGATGACTAGTGTTCGCTCGCCTCAAGTGCAAGGCTGCAATGTAGTAATAATCTCGGTAAGACCGAGGTCGATCCACAGGGAAGGAAGTAAACAATTCTAACTATCCTAATAACTAGAATCAAAGAGGTTTGCGAAATTGGTTTTGAACATAAAATAGAAAATCTGATAATGGAAAGATAACTAGAGCATCAAGGATCCACTTATAGCTTTCCTTAGATGCATAATTCGCTATGGTTTCTCATTCTCTCAACTAGAATCGATATTCAAATCTATCTAGTCGGATGATAAAGCTGTTAAACCAAACAGTCTGTAATATGTAAGTTCCATGCATCAAATTCACTCAATGTAGGCTGATCTGAGCATGCTCAATTGCATAGGTCATTCCCCTTTTCTATAAGTCCAGTTCACAATCATAACCATCCTCAAGTCCTCTCACAAGACAAGGCTAGATGAGGATTTAAACTGGATTCAAATTACATGCACAGTCATTACATATTCCAGAAAATCAACAAAAATAGAACTTTGGTAGGAAGTCCCTTCATGAAGAGCTTAGTACTAGAGCGCACTCCGATTCCTCGGATCATACAGGTCTAGACCGTTGCAAACGAATTAAGAAACTAAGTAATTCATCCAAACATCCATGAGTCATCACAAGACTAAGAAAAATTACTTAAAAACTTGTATAAACTTCAAACCAGAGTTCATAATCATGAATTCCATACTTAAAACCAATAAAACGAATTAAACAATCTAAGAAAACTATAAGGTTCACCTCTTAGCTCTAGCTAGGAGATTAGCTAATGAAAAGCATATTAAAAATAAAACTAGAACTAAGAAAAGGAAGAAAAACTAGCTGGAGGAGGCTAGGAAGCCTCCTATGACTTGAACTCCTTGCTCCCCACGTCCTTGGTTGGCTCTGGAATAGAAGAGAGCACCTCCTTTTATAGTGCAGCACTAGTGCAGCAACATAGCAGAATTTGTTTCGCTTGGTACGGCTTAACCAATGGTCGGATTGCCTTCAAATTTGATTTGTAGCTTCCTTGTAATGTGATCTTCCTCATAGATGATTTAGATTTCCAAGATTATCCTCTAAATGGGCCCACAAATCACATCACCGACCGCCTCTCAAAATCGCGCACTTCGGGTACCTTCGGAACCAGTCATCTTGCTTTCAACGCTCCGGAGTGTACAGAGGTCGGATTGATCTCAAATTTTGAACATTAGTAGAAAACTTCCTCCTCTACATGATAGATGGATTAGATTGTCCAAAAAGATCTCAGAATGTGGTCCAAAAATTAGAACAATTAGGGCTTTTATAAACTCTGCGCAGTTGGAGCTTTCTGGATGGTCCATCTTTCTTCAACCGGTACGATCAAACCACACACCCTTTTGATCTGAAACTTTTGTGGTTATTCATATATGGATGTGGTCTAAAAGATGGTCAAAGTAGATTTTTCATATCCTCAATGATGGGCCACCTGGACCAGCCCAGAGTGGAACAGCGAAATCTGGAACTTTCTGGACAGTTAGTATTGTTTTGGCCACCACGATCAATCCGTAGCTCCGATCGACACGAAACCACTTGGGTTAGTTCGGCGTCGAGCTCCTCTTAGACATGGATGCGTTGGATTTCTAAATATCATCAAGATTGGCCCAGAAAACTGGTCCGAAAAACTAGGTACGGGAATACATTGCTGTTTTAGAATCTGGAATCTGAAACTTGCATGGCCGACCGGTCACGACCGGTCGGACAGGGCTGGCCGACCGGTCACGACCGGACTGGCCTTCTTTGGCATTACTCCAGCAAGCATGGCCGACCGGTCAAGACCGGTCGGTCTCTTTTTCTTCTTGTTTTCTTCCTTTCTTTCTTCTATTTTCTTCTTTCTTTGCTTCTTTCTTTGCTTCCTTCTTCCTTCGGCCCTCCTTGGGTCTTCATCCAAGGTTCTAAATCAGCTCTTTTGGTCATCAATTGGGCAAAGTAACTCTCATTCCTACAACCACAAAACATGTATTTGATTAGTCTTTAAATTATGAAAACCATGCATAATGAGTGATGAATCGGGGTTAAAATATGCACAATTAAGAGCTCAACAACTAGGGAGTTCATTAAAAAGTTTTTTCCTACTCATTAATCAAACATTTTGAGGCTTTTAATTATGAATTTTGCTCAAAAAGAGGATGAGACCTTCTTTTAATGTTGGGAGAGGTTTAAAGACTTATTAAACACATGCCCACATCATGGCTATGAAATTTGGCGGGTAATAAGCTTTTTCTATGAAGGACTGACTTCGCCCATGCGCCAATTCGTAAAGATGATGTGCAATGGAGAATTCATGAATTAGGAAGCCGAGGAAGCATGGGACTATTTTGATATCTTAGCCGAGAATGCACAATCTTGGGATACAACTAAACTAGCAAATTCCAAGATGAGCCAACAAAGAGAAAAGGGAGGAATCTACGTCTTCTCTGAAGAAGACAACATAAGTGCACGCGTAGCTATCCTCACAAGAAAAGTTGAGGCCAAGAAAAGACTAAGGAAGTTGAGAATATTTGTGGCATTTGTTCCGGTAACCAACATGCAACACAGGATTGTCCTACAATCTCTGTGTTTCAAGAAGTTCTATAAGAATAATCAAATGTCATAAATAATTATCAACGACCATTTAACAATCTAAACTCGAACACATATAATTCTGGTTGGAGGAACCATCCTAATTTCAGTTGGAGGAATGGGCCATCAGAGAATGCAAAGGAAATATTGGGTACATTCGTCTCGGCCCAAGCTGAGTACAACAAGAATAATTCTTACAAAATCGATGGGTTCATGCAAGAACCACTAAAATTCAATCAGAATTCATCTCAAGCCATCAATGATTTGAAAACTTCAACGGCTAGATTTGAATCTCATCTTAGTGTTAGGGAGAATAACACACTTCCTGCCCAACCTCTCCCTAACCCAAGAACCCAATTTGAGATACAAGACCTCAGCCCATCGTCCTAAAATACGAAGCATGTTCAAGCTATCACTACTTTGAGGGGTAGCAAAATAATTGATAAATCCAATCTGATGAAGGCCTCAAAGTCTAATGATCCAGAAATTGCCAATGAGGATGATATCTCGAACAACACTTCACATGAGAAAGAACCGAAAAGGCAATACAAGCCGGTTGCCTCGTTTCCCCAAAGGTAGATTTCACCCAAACCTTTAGACAAAAACCTGAAAATTTTAGAGGTTTTAAAGCAAGTGAAGATCAACATTCCGTTGTTGGATGCTATAAAACAAATACCATCCTATGCCAAATTTTTAAAGGAATTGTGTACAGTAAAAAAATACAATGTTCACAACAAAGTACTTTTAACTGAGAATTTGAGCGCTATTATCAAACAAAAGGTGCCCCAAAAATACAAGGATCTGGGTAGTCCTACCATCTCATTCATCATAGGTGACTACCGGATTAAACAAGCTTTACTCAACCTTGGGGCAAGTGTTAACCTCATCCTATACTCGGTCTATGAACAACTTGGGTTAGGTGAATTAAAACCCACCAAAACCACACTTCAACTCGCTAATAGATCTGTTCGTATACCGAGAGGGATGATTAACGATGTCCTTGTCCAAGTCGATAAATTCTACTATTCAGTAGATTTTATTGTCTTGGATACACATCCTGTGATGGGAACCGGTGCTCAAATTCCTGTCATACTTGGCCGCCCTTTCTTAGCCACTTCAAATTCAATTATCAATTGTAGAAATAGGCTGGTACAAATGTTCTTTGAAAATATGACACTCGAGCTGAATATCTTTGATTTATGCAAACAACCACGGATGTTGATGACGAGGTCCACGAAATAAATCTGATTGAATCATTCGTGGAAGACACATCCCTCCTGATGTTCTATTCTGACCCCTTGGAGGCATGCTTGGCCCATTCTCATGAGATTGATGATGACATAATAAGAGAGATGGATGCCATTTTGGATTCTCTACCGGTACTTGATAATAAAAGATGGAAGGCACCATTTGAGCCTTTGCCCTTAAGCGAGAACAAACCTCTTTCATCTAATATCAAGGCACCAAAGCTCGACCTAAAACCATTACCCACTGATTTGAAATATGTTTATTTAGGTCGAGAGGAGACATATTCGGTGGTAATTTCTTCCCACTTGGATGATGAACAAGAGAGTAGGCTGATAGCCACTCTAATAGAGCATAAAAATGCCATTGGATGGTCAAATGCGGATCTCAAAGGCATAGACCCCCTGATTTGTACTCATCGCATACACCTTGAGGAGAATACGAAAATATCTAAGCAACCACAAAGATGCCTCAATCCAAATATGAAGGAGGTGGTTAAGGCCAAGGTGTTGAAACTATTGGATGTAGATATCATTTACCCAATATCCGATAGTCAATGGGTGAGTCCAACTCAAGTGGTGCCTAAGAAATCCGGAATAACCATTGTAGCCAATGCCAACAATGAACTCATGCCAACCAGAGTCACTACCGGTTGGAGAATGTGCATTGACTACAGGAAGCTAAACACAGTTACAAGGAAAGACCACTTCCCGTTACCATTTGTTGATCAAATTTTAGAAAGGTTGGCGGGTCATTCCCACTTTTGCTTCCTTGATGGGTATTCAGGGTATAACCAAATAGAGATCACCCTAGAGGACCAAGAGAAAACAACATTCACATGTCCATTCAGCACTTTTGCCTATTGAAGGATGCTGTTTGGACTATGCAATGCCCCTTCCACCTTTCAGCGTTGTATGTTGAGTATTTTTCTGATACGGTGGGGATAATTCTTGAAGTCTTCATGGAAGATTTCTCTGTATTTGGTTGTAACTTTGATGAGTACCTTGTGTACTTAAAAACTGTTTTAAAACGATGTGAAGAAAATAACCTCATGTTGAATTGGGAGAAATGTCACTTTATGGTTTAAAAAGGAATTGTCCTTGGTCACATCATCTCACAAAATGGAATCAAGGTGGACAAGGCTAAAATCGATCTTATCTCTAACTTTTCACCCCCCAAAAGCGTATGAGATGTGCGGTCCTTTTTAGGACATGCCGGATTCTATAGATGGCTCATAAAGGACTTTAGATCACTCTCTCATCTTTTATGTAACCTCCTTCAAAAGGAAAACTCATTCGAGTGGAATAAGGATTGTCAAAATGCCTTGGACAAACTTAAAGGTATGTTGACATGTGCTCCTATAATGCAACCACCTGATTGGAGCCTTCCTTTTGAAATCATGTGTGATATGAGTGACTACGCTCTTGGGGCTGTGTTAGGCCAAAGAAAAGAGAAGAAGCCATGCATCATCTACTATGCAAGTAGAACCCTAAACTCGACTCAAGCAAACTACACTACTATAGAAAAAGAACTTTTGGCTATAGTTTTTGCTTTGGACAAGTTTCGGTGCTACTTGATCGGATCCAAGATTATCATATTCACTAACCATGCTGCGCTTAAGTACCTTCTCTCTAAGAATGATGCTAAGCCACGCCTGTTAAGATGGATCCTCCTACTCTAAGAATTTGACATAGAAATATGTGATAAGAAAGGAGTAGAAAACGTAGTTGCTGACCATCTTTCTAGACTTGTTCTCACTGATTCCCCTGAGACGACCGCGATCAATGACATGTTCCCTGATGAACAACTTTTTAAAGTCTCCCAATTACCATGGTATGCGGACATTGCTAACTATCTTGCTATAAGTACAATTCCGACACATTGGAAAAAGCAAGATAAGGATAAGTTCTTCAACGAGGTAAGAAATTCCTATAGGATGACCCATATTTATTCAAGTATTGTCCCGATCAAATCATAAGGAGATGTGTGCCGGATGATGAACAACACAGTATGATCTCCTTTTATCATTCTTAGGCATGTGGTGTCCACTTTTCGACTAACAAGACCACAACCAATATTCTGCAATGTGGGTTTTATTGGCCCACCATGTTCAAGGACACCCATGAGTTTTGTAAAACATGTGAGCCTTATCAGAAATTAGGAGGAATATCCCGTAGAAATATGATGCCACTTAATCTCATCTTACAAATTGAAATTTTTTATTGTTGAGGCATCGATTTCATGGGTCCATTCCCATCTTCTTTAAAAAATTTATATATATTGCTAGCTGTCGATTATGTTTCGAAATGGGTAAAGGCGCTTCCATGTCGGAACAATGAACATAAAACAGTCATTCGTTTCTTAAAATAAAATATCATTTTTCGGTTTGGAACACCTCGAGTCATTATAAGTGATGGAGGGTCTCATTTTTGTAACCGCCCGTTTGATGCTTTAATGAAGAAATATGGCATAAATCATAATGTGAGCACTCCCTATCACCCACAAATAAGTGGACAAGCTGAGAAATCCAATAGGAAAATTAAACATATTTTGGAGAAAACAGTGAACCCCGATCGCATAGATTGGTCACTTCGACTTACCGATGCACTCTGGGCTTACCGTACCGCTTTCAAGAGCCCCATTGGAATGTCTCCCTATAGACTTGTCTATGGGAAAGCTTGTCACTTGCCCGTGGAGTTGGAACATAGGGCATATTGGGCGATAAAGAAGATAAATTTTGATTATGACAAAGCAAGCTTGTTGCGCAAACTTCAATTGAATGAACTTGCAGAACTCCGAAACGAGACATATGAAAATGCGAGAATTTACAAGGACAAGACGACGGTATTCCATGATAAGAATATCCTTCGTAAGACCTTCACGATCAACCAAATAGTCCTTATGAATAATTCTCGGTTACATTTATTTCTGGGGAAATTGAAGTCTCGATGGACCGGTCCTTTCATTGTGAAAACTGTTTATCCATATGGGACCGTTGAGTTGTTGAATCCAAGGAACGGTAATATCTTTAAAGCAAATGGTCAGCAATTAAAGCAGTTCTTTGAGAATTTCCCTTAACGAGGTATGTCCATACCTCTGACTGATCCTGTGTATCAGGATGTTTGATCTCCTAGTCTGATGGAGGTATAGAGTAGTTAGGATTAGGATTTTGTTGCTTTTGGTTTGCTTTTTCATAGGTTTGTTAGAAGGAGGTCGAATTCAAGTTTTTATTTCCTCAGGTACTCTCATTCTTCACTCCCTTTATTTTATCATTGCTCTCATGTTTAACCTATCGCTTACCTTTTACATTAAGGACAATGCAAGATTTAGTTGGGGGGTATGGGTCACTAGGATGAATTGTTCACTCCCCAAGTGTAGGATTGCGAAGTAGTAATAATTCAAAAAGACCGAGTATCGTTCCCACAAAGATTTATGAATGGGTATTCTCAGAATTTGTCTAAAATAACTAATAATTAAGATCCTATTAAGAACTAAAGCTGGAAAATAATGATTTGAGTTTAAACAATGAAAATGTAAGGTAATATCAATCTAAAAAGGCACTAGAGCACCAAGGATCCACTTTTGATAAGTTTCAATGCATTAACACAACTAGGTCTCACATAACTCAATCGGAATCGAATTCATATCTCTATCCAATCGGAATATAGAGCGTTCCCACTCAATTGTGTAAGCCAAGCCTCTTTCCAATCTAGTTGAGATTCATAACCATAGCTTTCATCAAATCCTGTCACTAGACCTGATTATAGCCAATGATTAAAATTCTAATTAAATCAAAATCAATCAGTAAACAACTGTTTCAAATTATAACAAAAGATAAGAACTTTAGTTGAATGAGTTCCCACATGAAGATCAGCCCATTGTACACAAAGCAATCAAAGGGTCTACCATGCCCGGAGTCGATGATAGATCAATGAACTACACAAGCATAAACAATGCTCAGAAGATAAGCTATCAAGTTTAGAATCACTAAGAATCACATGAGCCCGGAGTCATCAAAAGATCAAAGTAAACTAAACTAGTACTTGATTCAAACTCACATTAAACTGAAATTCTTCAATTAAAACATAAAAGGAAACCTAGGTTGCATCAATCCATTAAAAACAAATCAAAAGCTTCACCTCTTAGCCCTAGCTAAGAGGTTTTAGTTCATCTCTAACATCCTAGAACTAGAAGCCTCAAAAACATAAAAACAACTAAAACAGGAAGAAAAACTAGGAAAACTTGACGTAGAATCCGTCTCCTAAGCTTCCTTTATGATTCCCACGTCCTAGCATGCCCTGGTATGAAGAGGAGAAGTCCCTTTTATAGATTGGCGCAGAAGATTCCAGATTGCGCAAGGAAATACGCAATTGCGTAGAGAAAATCGGAGCTTCACGCACAAGCTTTATTATGCTGACGACCGATCGCACGACCGGTCTGAACTCCGGGATGACCGGTCTCAAAACCTGAAAAACAGTCCAGTGAGTTTTGTGTTTCTGGACTACTCTCGACTTGTCTGGCGACCGGTCTAAGAGGAGAAAAACAGTCCAAAAAATACACAGTAGACCTATCTGTCAACTGTCTGGCGACCGGTCTACAGACAGGTCTAAGAACAAAATTTCAGGTTTTCTTCTTTATCTCTTCTCTTTCTTTCTTGCTTCTTTCTTCCACCTTTTGGCACTTGTTTTATTAATCTTCAATGCATACAAGGTGACTCTTTTAACTATGAATTAGTGAAGTCTCCCTCTCATTCCTACAATCACAAATCCATGCATTAGATTAGTCTTTAAATCGTGAAAACCATGCATAATGAGTGATGAATTGGAGTTAGAATATGCACAATTAAGAGCTCAACACACCCCCCAACCAGCATTTTGCTAGTCCCGAGCAAAACATGTGTGAAACAAGTTCAATTCTCCAAAAACCAACTCTCCTTCAGAAACTATTCTTCTCTATATCCCAAGACACAAAAGTGTAAAAGTCAGAAAAATTAGGTGATAGAGGTTGAAACTGTAAACTCTCAAAACATAATAAGTGTCCATATGAAATTTCCGCTGATTGATTGATAAATAGAAGAATTTGAATAAATCTAACCTAGTGTGCATAGTGAAAGTTCATCCCATGAATTTTCGGGATTATCTTCTTCATAGATCAACTAAACTATAGATCTCAAGGTGCACAGAGCAACAACAAGCCTATGATAGGAATTTGTCTTACCGTCCTTCCGACGGCTTTCACACTACTTCCCATTTCCGGCTTTGGTTACGGGTAGACCATCTCCCGGTTGGTAATAGGTAGCCCTTTTCAGAATTTTCCACCATTTTTCCATCATTCCCAATTTCATCCTTCCTTTCCTTTTTTCTTTTACATTAGATAGGATTTTTTAAATCCATATCTTTCGTTATTTTCCCATGGACAAGGATGACAAAGTACCCCGGCTTGGTTTCTCAACACCTCAAATCAAAGTCTAGCTAATCCATAAATCACATAATCCTTTCAAATCATGAAAATCATGTAATGTGAATTAGGTGTAAAAGTATTCAAATTTTCTATCAATCATATAAATAGGGGAATTCACATATAAAACCATTATATTAAGGGAAGTTCAAAGCTTGCAGCCTCACTCACTTCATGTCTCCTCTTCTTATACTCATATCATCTCGAATGCATAGAACTAAAGTTTTCCAAAAGAGTTTTAAATTTTAGAAAAAAATCAAAAAATTTCTACATCATTGCTCAAAATGTCACAACAGCTAGTGGATTCATCTGAAGAATCGCTCACCCCCCAACCAAAACTTTACATTGTCCTCAATGTTAGAAAATATATAATGAATGCAACACATGAGAGGAATTACAAAATAAAGGGAGTAAGAAAGAGAGATATCACCTGAGGACTATATTTCATGGCAAGATTAGCTTTTGGAGATAGATTACTTCACAACTAAATCGACTGATTAAAGCAAATCCTAATGGGATATCATTCTAGGAAAACTATTTAAAATCATCCTCCGTCAGACTAGGAGGTTAATCCCAACAACTCGTCTAAAAGCATAAGTCAAGCAGAATCATTAGATGGATCAAAAGGTTTTGCAATAAAGTCATTGTTCGCTTCCCCAAGTGTAGGGTTGCGATGTAGTAATAAACTCGGTAATACCGAGGTCGATCCACAGGGACTTATGTAGGATGTCACAAACTCATCCACAAGTTTCTATTGAAGCTAACAATCAAAGTTTGAATAGAATGTGTGTGATTAACAGTTTAAGCTAAATTGAATGTAAACAATTATAAGAAGGCACTAGGGGTTCGAGGATTCACTTGTAGCAATCCTCGATGTTCAATCCGCTGTGGTTTCTCATTCTCTCAACTAGAATCACCAGTCAGGTCTATCTAGTCGGATGATAAAACTGTTAAACCAGAAGTCTGTAACATGTAAGTTCTGTGCATAAAGTTCACTCAACTCTAGGCTGATCTGAGCATGCTCATTGCATAGGTCATTCACCTTTTCTATATGTCCAATTCCCAATCATAACCATCCTCAAGTCTTCTCACAAGACAAGGCTAGATCATGATTTGAACTGGATTCAAATTATATGCACAGTCCATACATATTCCAGATAATCAACCAAAACTAGAACTTTGGCATGAAGCCCCTTTATGAAGAGCTTGGTACTAGAGCGCACTCCAATTCCTCGGATTATACAGGTCTAGACCGTTGTAAACAAATTAAGCAGATAAGTAATTCATCCAAACATCCATGAGTCATCACAAGACTAAGAGAAATTACTTAAAAACTTGTATAAACTTCAAACCTTAGTTCATAATCCTTAATTCCAAACTGAAAACCACTTAACTACGAATTAAAACATCTTGGATACACTACAAGCTTCACCTCTTAGCCCTAGCTAAGAGGCTTAGCTGCTCATGATCCAAGGAAACATGAAACAACTACTAAAAACATGAAAACAGCAAAGCAAACCAAAAGGAGTTGTGAAACTCCAATCTCCACTTCCACAGTCTCCAATCTCGCTTGAACCCTTCTAGGATGCCCTAGGAACGATCCCTAGGTGTCCTTTTATAATCTGGAAGCTCCACAACTTCGGAAGAATCGAGAACTTGCGTAACACTTACGCAGCGCAGAGAAAATCGGGATGAAATTAGAAATTTCTAACTTCTTTCGCACAGCCGACCGGTCATGACCGGTCGGCCTCAATAAACAACCACTCCAGCAAGCATGCCCGACCGGTCAAGACCGGTCGGGCCTATTGATCTTCAGTCCAGTAATGATGTCCGACCGGTCAAGACCGGTCGGACGTTTCTTCTTATGTTACAGCAGCCATGGCCGACCGGTCATGATCGGTCGGCCTTCCTTAGTACCTCCAAACTCGCATGGCTGACCGGTCACTGACCGGTCTGGCTTCCTTGGCCGACCGGTCACGACCGGTCAGCTCTCTTTTCTTCTTGTTTTCATCCTTTCTTTCTTCTGCTTTCTTTTCTTCTTTACTTCTTTCTTTCTTTTCTTCTTTGGTCCTTAAACGTTCTTCATCAGAATGATCCCAAGTGAACCCTTTTCGTCTTCAATTGAATGGAATTCCCTCTCAGTCCTGTAGTCATAAAATATGCATTGGGTTAGCTTACAAACCATACAAACCTTGCACAATGAGTGATGAATTGGGGTTAGAATATGCACAATTAAGAGCTCAACACACCCCCCAACCAGCATTTTGCTAGTCCCGAGCAAAACATGCGTGAAACTATTCTCATTCTTCAAAGCTTAACTCTCTTTTAGAAACCATCCTTCTATACATTCCAAGGTTCATAAGCTTAAGATTCAGAAACATTAGGCAACAGAGGTTGAAACCGTAAACTCTCAAAGCATAATAAGCATTCATATGAAATTCCCGCCGATTGGTTGATAAATAGAAAGATTAGAACAAATTTAACCTAGTGTGAGTAGTGAAAATTCATCTCACGAGTTTTTAGGATTATCTTCTTCATAGATCAAGTAGACTATAGAACTCAAGGTACATAGAGCCATATCAAGCCAAAGACAGGAATTTACCTTACCGTCCTTCCGACGACTTTCACACTACGTCCCATTTCCGGCTTTGGTTACGGGTAGACCATCCCCCGGTTGGTAGTAGGTAGCCCTAATCGGAATTCTCCACCATTTTTCCACATTCCCAATTTCATCCTTCCTTTTCCTTTTTCTTTTTTTTTTCTTTTTTTTTTTTATTAAATTAGATAGGATTTTTTAAAAATCCATATCTTTCATTATTTTCCCATGGACAAGGATGGACAAAGTACCCCGGCCTGATTTCTCAATACCTTAATTCAAAGTCTAGCTAATCCATAAATCACATAATCCCTTCAACTCATGAAAATCGTGTAATGCGAACTAGGTGTAAAGATGTTCAAATTTTTTATCCATCACAAAATAGGGGAGTTCACATATAAAAACCATTATGCTGTGAGGAATTCCAGACTTCCAGCCCTATACACTTCATATCTCCTCCTCTTATGCTCATATCAACTCGAATGCCTAGAACCAGTGTTTTCCAAAAGAGTCTCAAATTTTTGAAAAATCGAAAAAATTTCCACATGATTGCTTGAAATGTTGCAAATCGCTGAATTCATCCAAGAGATCCTACACCCCCCAACCAAATCTTGCATTGTCCTCAATGTAAAAGATGTGCAATGAGCAAAACATGAGAGCAATTTGAAAATAAGAGGGAGTGAGGAAAGATAGTACTTGAGAGAGTGAAAAGTGAAGATCTTCCTCCTTTTAACAAACCTATGAAAACGAAAACAAAAGCAGCAAAATCCTAATCCTAACTACTCTATACCTCCATTAGACTAGGAGATCAATCATCCTGATACACAGGATCAATCAGAGGTATGGACATACCTTCTGAAGGGAAGTTCTCAAAGAATGGCTTTAATCGCTGCCCATTTGCTTTAAAAATGTTGCCGTTCCTTGGATTTAATAGCTCAACAGTCCCATATGGATAGACAGTTTGCACAACGTAGGGACCAGTCCACCGAGATCTCAATTTTCCCGGAAATAGATGTAAGCAAGAATTATACATGAGGACTTTTTGATTTATCGTGAATGTCTTGCGAAGAATATTCTTATCATGGAATATCTTCGTCTTGTCCTTGTAAATTCTTGCATTCTCATAAGCTTCATTACGGATTTCTGCAAGTTCATTCAATTGAAGTTTGCGTAACGAGCTTGCCTTGTCAGGATTGAAATTTATCTTCTTAATAGCCCAATACGCCTTATGTTCCAACTCCACAGGCAAGTGACAAGCCTTCCCATAGACAAGTCTATAGGGAGACATTCCAATAGGAGTTTTAAAGGCAGTACGGTAAGCCCAAAGCGCATCGGTAAGTCGAAGTGACCAATCCTTGCGATCAGGATGCACCGTTTTCTCTAAAATGTGTTTAATCTCTCTATTGGATATCTCAGCTTGTCCACTAGTTTGTGGGTGATAGGGAGTGCTCACTTTGTGCGTTACGCCATATTTCTTCATTAATGCTTCAAAAGGGCGATTGCAAAAGTGAGACCCTCCATCACTTATGATGACTCGAGGCGTTCCAAACCGGGAAAGAATGTTTTCTTTTAAGAATCGAATGACCGTTTTATGGTCATTATTCCGGCAAGGGATGGCCTCGACCCATTTGGAAACATAATCAACGGCAAGCAAGATGTATAAGTTTCCAAAAGAAGATGGGAATGGGCCCATGAAATCGATGCCCCAACAATCAAAAATTTTGATAATTAAGATGGGATTGAGTGGCATCATATTTCTACGGGAGATTCCTCCTAATTTCTGACAAGGTTCGCAAGCTTTGCAAAACTCATGTGTGTCTTTGAACATGGTGGGCCAATAAAACCCACATTGCAGAATTTTCGCTGTGGTCTTTTTAGCCGAAAAATGGCCACCACATGCTTGAGAATGACAGAAGGAGATGATACTTTGTTGCTCATCATCTGGGACACATCTCCTTATGATTTGGTCGGGACAATACTTGAACAAGTATGGGTCGTCCCATAGAAATTTCCGTACCTCTGAGAAGAATCTATCCTTATCTTGCTTTTTCCAATATGTAGGAATTGTACCTGTAGCAAGATAATTAGCAATGTCTGCATACCATGGCAATTGGGAAACAGCAAAAAGTTGTTCATCAGGGAACATGTCATTGATTGCAGTCGTTTCAGGAGAATCAGTGAGGACAAGTCGAGAGAGGTGGTCAGCTACTACATTCTCTACTCCTTTCTTATCACGTATTTCTAAGTCGAATTCTTGGAGTAGGAGGATCCATCTTAATAACCGTGGTTTAGCATTCTTGGAGTAGGAGGAATGGGCGGCCAAGTATGACAGGAATTTGAGGGCCAATATTAACTATGGGTCGTGTGTCCATGACAATAAAGTCCACCGGATAGTAGATCTTGTCAACTTGGACAAGAACGTCCTCAATCACCCCTTTCGGAATACGAATCGATCGGTCAGCGAGTTTTAATGTGATTTTGGTGGGTTTTAATTCACCTAAACCCAATTGTTAATAGACCGAAAAGGGAATTAAGTTCACACTTGCCCCTAGATCGAGTAAAGCATGTTTCACCCGGTAGTCTCCAATTACGCATGATATTGTCAGATTACCGGGACCTTTGTATTTCTTGGGCATCCCGTGATTGATAATGGCACTTACATTCCCTGTCAAAAATGCCTTCTTTTGCACATGTATTTTCCTTTTCACCGTGCAAAGGTCTTTTAAAAATTTAGCATATGACGGTATTTGTTTAATGGCATCCAACAATGGGATGTTGATTTTGACTTGCTTAAAAACCTCAAAAAATTCCTGATATTTATCTTGAGGTTTGGTTGAAATCAAGCGTTGGGGGAATGGAGCAACGGGCCTATATTCTTTCAGTGGCTCCTTTCCATTCATGGCGGTGCTAGGTCCATCGTCCTCTTTGGAAGATACCGGATCATTAGACGTTGATACCTTCACCGGGTCAGCTTTTTCAATAATTTTACCACTTATAAGAGTGGTGATGGTCTTAGCATGTTTCATGTGTTGGTTAGAGGAACTAGGCATGCTTATTTCGCATTGTGATTTCGGATTTGGTAGGGTGTTTAAGCGAGCCTTGATTTCCTCCACCGAGTTTTTAAGCTCAAGCATTATCATATGGTTTGATTAATTTATTTGAGCTTGAACTTCCATGAATGCTTTCAATGTATCCTCTATAGGCATTTGAGGTGGGGTCATAGGAAATTGCATTAGGGGCCCCTTTTGAGGATTACTTTGGTTGGTTCCATTTGCCCAATTGAAATTAGGGTTGTTTCTCCAACTAGAATTGGTCGTGTTTGGATTTGGAGTACTAAAAGGTCGTTGATAACTATTCAAAGCATTCGATTGTTCATATAAAAGTTCTCGAAACGCATAAATTGTTGGACAATCCGGCGTTTGATGTACATTGGAAGTACAAATACCACAAATAGTTTCAACAGTCCCCCTTTGTTGGGTTGTGTCCACTTTCCTTAATTTCATCTCCTCGACCTTTCATGTGAGATTAGCCACTCTAGAACCTAGATCATCTCTCTCATTGAAAACATAGATTTCTCCATTTTCCTTGGTTTGGAGTTGTTTTGAACTTGTCGGCTTAGATGTATCCCATGCTTGTGTGTTTTCAGCCAACATGTCAAAATAGTCCCAAGCTTCCTCCGTTTCCTTGTTCATGAACTCCCCGTTGCACATCATTTCTACAAATTGGCGCACGGTTGAGTTTAGTCCATCGTAGAAGAAACTAATCAACCTCCACTGTTCATATCCATGATGTGGGCATGCGTTTAATGGCTTATTATACCTTTCCCAACATTGGAAAAAGTTTTCATCTTCTTTTTTGGCGAAGTTCATTATGGCCGTTCTTAGTGCATTAGTTCGATGAGTCGGGAAGAATTTTTTAAGAAACTCCCGAGTCATCTCAGCCCATGTCCCAATAGACCTTGGCCTTAAGGAATGAAGCCATGATTTGGCCTTCTCTTTCAAGGAGAAAGTGAATAATTTAAGTTTTATAGTATCCTTGGTTACATTGTCATAGTTTATTGTGGCAATAACCTCTTCGAACTCCTTAATGTGTAGATAAGAGCTTTCAGAGTCGAGTCCATGGAATCTAGGAAGAAGTTGGATCAACCCCGGTTTAAAATCAATATTTTCCACATTGTGAGGGAAAATTATGCAAGAGGGAGTACTCGTCCTAGCTAGTTGTAAATAGTCACGTAAAGTTCTAGGTTGAGGTACATCCCCCACTTCATTCTCATCCAATTCAGTAAAGTTTTGGGCTTGATTTTGATGTTGATTAGCCCCTTGATTTGGTTGATTTTCAGCCATCTCTCTAGTAATTTCAGGAAAATTTTGACGTTTTCTAGCACGAGGCTGTCTATCAATCCCTTCAACAATTACTCCGTCACTAATGAGTCGGTTATTAGAATCCCGAACCCAATGTGGCATGAAAATCCTAAAAGAATGAAACACAAAAGAATTCTTCCTTCCTTCCTTTACTCCTCTCTAAGACCGAAGCACAAGGTGTCTTGCAATGGTTGAGCTAGAAGCAAGGATAGAGATCGATTTCTCCTGGTCAATAGGGGTTCAGAGAACTCCCCACCCACTCTTTGAGTCTTTTGAGAAAAGTGCAGAAAAAGAAGAAAGAGGAATAGAGTTGAGAAGAGAAATCTCTTAACACAAGGTGATCCAAGACGGCAGTGCCGACCAATAGGAATCAAGGCGGCACAAGGCCAACCTATCAGAGATCCAAAAGGAGTCTCCACCCACTCTACAAGAGATGAATATAGTAGGAATGAATAGGAGACGAAGAAGAGTAAGGTTAAAAGGATAAAACCTGATTTGAGAACTTAAGATGCCTACTTCTTCTTCAACTTCCTAAAAATCCCTGAATTGTAGATCTCTGCAAAATCAAAACAAAGTAAGTTAGTATTATGATTTTAGAAGAAGACCTACTCTAGAAAGCAAAACAAATCATAAACCTATCTTAACACAATCTCTACTAAAAGCTATCTCAGAAAATTCTAAAAATACTTCATAGAAATCCCCGGCAACGGCGCAAAAAACTTGTTCACTCCCCAAGTGTAGGGTTGCGAAGTAGTAATAATTCGGAAAGACCGAGTATCGTTCCCACAGAGATTTATGAATGGGTATTCTCAGAATTTGTTTAAAATAACTAATAATTAAGATCCTATTAAGAACTAAAGTTGGAAAATAGTGATTTGAGTTTAAACAGTGAAAATGTAAGGTAATATCAATCTAAAAAGGCACTAGAGCACTAAGGATCCACTTTTGATAAGTTTCAATGCATTAACACAACTAGGTCTCACATAACTAATCAGAATCGAATTCATATCTTTATCCAATCGGAATATAGAGCGGTTCAATCAACAATTATCTAAAACGGTTGCTTATTCATTGATTCGATTCCCACAACAATGCTTAAGCTTTGGGCACACTCGATTGTGTAGGCCAAGCCTCTTTCCAATCTAGTTGAGATTCATAACCATAGCTTTCATCAAATCATGTCACTAGACCTGATTATAGCCAATTATTAGAATTCTAATTAAATCAAAATCAATCAGTAAACAACTGTTACAAATTATAACAAAAGATAAGAACTTTAGTTGAATGAGTTCCCACATGAAGATCAACCCATTGTACACAAGGCAATCAAAGGGTCTACCATGCTTGGAGTCGATGATAGATCAATGAACTACACAAGCATAAACAATGCTCAGAAGATAAGCTACTAAGTTTAGAATCACTAAGAATCACATGAGCCCGGAGTCATCAAGAGATCAAAGTAAACTAAACTATACTTGATTCAAACTCACATTAAACTAAAATTCTTCAATTAAAACATAAAAGGAAACCTAGGTTGGATCAATCCATTAAAAACAAATCAAAAGCTTCACCTCTTAGCCCTAGCTAAGAGGTTTTAGTTCATCTCTAACATCCTAGAACTAGAAGGCTCAAAAACATAAAAACAACTAAAACAAGAAGAAAAACAAGGAAAACTTGAAGTAGAATCCGTCTCCTAAGCTTCCTTGATGATCCCCACGTCCTAGCATGCCCTGGTATGAAGAGGAGAAGTCCATTTTATAGATTGGCGCGGAAGATTCCAAATTGCGCAAGGAATTACACAATTGCGCAGAGAAAATCGGAGCTTCACGCACAAGCTCTATTACGCCGACGACCGGTCGCACAACCGATCTGAACTCCTAGACGACCGGTCACACGACCGGTCTCAAAACCTCAAAAACAGTCCAGTGAGTTTAGTGTTTCTGGACTACTCTCGACCTGTCTGGCGACCGGTCTAAGAGGAGAAAAACAGTCTAAAAAATACACTGTAGACCTGTCTGTCAACTTGTCTGGCGACCTGTCTGGCGACCGGTCTACAGACAGTTCTAAGAACAAATTTCAGGTTTTCTTCTTTATCTCTTCTCTTTCTTTCTTGCTTCTTTCTTCCACCTTTTGGAACTTGTTCTATTGATCTTCAATGCATACAAAGTGACTCTTTTAACTATGAATTAGTGAAGTCTCCGCCTGTTTCCTATAATTACAAATCCATGCATTAGATTAGTCTTTAAATCATGAAAACCATGCATAATGAGTGATGAATTGGGGTTAGAATATGCACAATTAAGAGCTCAACATGAATCTAGTGTTTTGTAACATCTCAAGCAATATGAAGAAGATTTTTCAGATTTTTAAAATTCAAAACTCCATTTGAAAACTTTGTTTCTATGCATTCGGGATTGTAAGTACAAGAAAAAGAAAGGTGAAGTGAGTGATGTTGAATACTTTGAACAATCTTTAAGGTACTAGTCTTGTATGTGAATTCTCCTATTTTTATGAATGATAGAACTTTTGAACACTTTTACACGTAGCTCACTTCACACGATTCTCATGTTTTGAAAGGATTATTAGATTTGTGGATTAGCTAAGTTTGGATTTGAGGTGTTAAGAAACCAAGCCGGGGTACTTTGTCCATCTTTGTCCATGGGAAAATAACTAAAGATACGGATTTCTAAAAATCCTATCTAATATGTATAAAAAGGAAAGGAAGGATGAAAAATGGGAATGATTGAAAATATGGTGAAAAATTTCTAAAAAGGCTACCTATTACTAACTGGGGGATGGTCTACCCGTAACCAAAGCCGGAAATGGAAAGTAGTATGAAAGCCATCAGAAGGACGGTAAGGGAAATTCCTATCAATGGCTTGTTATTGATCTATACACCTTGAATTCCATACCTTAACTGATTTATGAAGAAGATAATCCTGAATTTTCATGAGATGAGCATTCACTG
Source organism: Liriodendron chinense (assembly GCA_003013855.2). Taxonomy (NCBI): domain Eukaryota; kingdom Viridiplantae; phylum Streptophyta; class Magnoliopsida; order Magnoliales; family Magnoliaceae; genus Liriodendron; species Liriodendron chinense. The sequence goes on along the minus strand of ML058515.1, from coordinate 5,386,829 downwards.
AGCACACTAGGTTAAATTGTTCAATTTCTTCTATTTATCTATTAATCAGCGGGAAATCCATATGAGTACTTCTTATGTTTTTTAAAGTTTAATGTTTTAACCTCTATCACTTAGTTTTACTGATTTTTGTACTTGCATGTCTTAGAGTGTATAGAAGCATAGTTTCTGAAGGAAAGTTGGGTTTTAAAGGAATGAATTGTTTTATGCATGTTTTGCTCGGGACTAGCAAAATGCTGGTTCGGGGGTGTGTTGAGCACTTAAATGTGTATATTCTAACCCCATTTCATCGCCAACTATGCATGGTTTTCAAGCTTAAAGACTACTCTGATGCATGGTTTTATGATTGTAGGTATGAGAGGGACTTCGCCCAATTGATGACTAAAATGATCCATTTAGAGCCCTTGAATGAGGACCCAAGGTGGGCCAAAGAAAGAAGAGAGCAAAGAGAGAAGAAAGAAAGAAGAAAATATACAGAAAATAGGTCCGACCGGTCGACCAAGAGGGCCACGACCGGTCTAGACTGGTCGGCCACACCCCTTCACATCTCTGGACTCCAAACACAAGAGGCAGACCAGTTTAGACCGGTCGGCCAGGGCATTCCCCCCCCCCCCCCCCCCCCCCCCCCCCCCCCCCCCACTTGTGCACGCTGGAGTGTCTATAGAAGGGTCCGACTGGTGACCGGTCGGCCAGTGTATTATAGCGGGACTTTCGGAGCTTCCGCTTGAAGCTCCGATTTTTGTGCGTAAGTGCTACGCAAATCTGGAAGATTATGAGGCTGTAGGACCTCTCCACTATAAAAGGGGACTTAGGGATTGTAGCTAAAAGATCTTAGAAGAGATCTACGAAGGTGGGAGGTGGCGAAAGTCGGAATCAGAGTTCCACAACTCCCTCTAGTTTTCTTGTTAATGGTTTCTTGTTCATGTTTTTAGTTGTTTTCATGCTTCCTTGGATCATGAACGGCTAAACCTCTTAGCTAGGGCTAAGAGGTGAATCTTGTAGTGAATCTGAGATCCTTTAATTCATTGTTTTGGTTTTAAGTTGGATTTATTGAAGAACCATGGTTTATAGAAGTTTGAATAAAGTTCTAAGTAGTTTTTCTTAATCTTATGATGGTTCATGGATGTTTGGAAGAATTGCTTTAGTTCTTAATTGATTTGCACAGTTCTAGACCTGTACGCTCCGAGAAATCAGATTCAATACGCTCTAGACTTGGATTTCTATGTGGGAACTTCAACCAAAGTTCTATCTTTTTATTCTAATTTCTGAATTATGTGTTGATTATGTATGTGATTTGAATGAAGTTCAAGTCATGATCTAATTAGGCTTTGTGACAGAGTTTAATGATGATTATGATTGTCATCTTAATCTATTTGAACTAGGATTGACCTATGCAATTGAGTGTGCTCAAGTCCTAACTTGAATTGAGGGAAACATGTATATAAATCACACATATGACAGATTGTATGTTACAACCGCTCTATCATCTGACTAGATAGGATTTTATTTCGATTCTATTTGTGTAGTTGGGAAACCACAGCGAATTGTGCATCAAGGATTGCTACAAGTGGATCCTTGAACTCCTAGTGCTCTTTTATATTGATTACTTTCACTTTTAATTTAAGAATTCTATCTACATTCAATTCTAGAAATCTGTTTGATTACCTCTCAATTAAAGAGTATTAAAAGTAATTTTGTGAATTCCTAACAAGTCCCTGAGAACGATCTCGGTCTCTACCGAATTATTACTACATCACAACCCTACACTTGGGGAAGTGAATAATAACCAAATAGAGATCGCCCTAGAAGACCAAGAGAAGACAACATTCACATGTTCATTTGGCACTTTTGCCTATTGAAGGATGCTGTTTGGACTATGCAATGCCCCTACCACTTTTCAGTGTTGTATGTTGAGTATTTTTTCTGATATGGTGTGGACGATTCTTGAAGTCTTCATGGACGATTTCTTGATATTTGGTTGTAACTTTGATGAGTGCCTTACGAACTTAAAAACTGTTTTAAAAATATGTGAAGAAAATAACCTCTTGTTGAATTGGGAGAAATGTCATTTCATGGTTCAAAAATGAATTGTCCATGGTCACATCATCTTACAAAATGGAATCGAGGTGGACAAGGCTAAAATCGATCTTATCTTTAACCTTCCACCACCCAAGAACATACGAGATGTGTGGTCCTTTCTAGGACACGCTGGATTTTATAAACAGTTCATAAAGAACTTTAGTTCACTCTCTCGTCCTTTATGTAACCTACTTCAAAAGGAAAACTCATTCGAGTGGAATGAAGATTATTAAAATGCCTTTATAAAACTTCAAGGTATGTTGACATGTGCTCCCATAATGCAACCACCTGATTGGAGCCTTCCTTTTGAAATCATGTCTGATGCGAGCGACTACGTTATTGGGGCTGTGTTAGGCCAAAGAAAAGAGAAGAAGCTATGCATCATCTACTCTGCAAGTAGAACTTTAAACTCGGCTCAAGCAAACTATACCATGACAGAAAAAAACTTTTAGCGGTAGTTTTTGCTTTAGATAAGTTTAGGTCCTACTTGATCGGATCCAAGATTATCATATTCACCGACTATGCCGCGCTTAAGTACCTTCTCTCTAAGAAGGATGACAAGTCATGCTTGTTAGGATGGATCCTCCTACTTCAAGAATTTGACATAGAAATATGTGATAAGAAAGGAGTAAAAAATGTAGTGGCTGACCATCTGTTCACTTCCCCAAGTGTAGGGTTGCGAAGTAGTAATAATTCGGAAAGACCGAGTATCGTTCCCACAGAGATTTATGAATGGGTATTCTCAGATTTTGTCTAAAACAACTAGTGATTAAGATCCTATTAAGAACTAAAACTGAAAAAAGAGCAATTTGGTTTTAAACAGTGAATGGTTAAGGTAATTTCAATCTAAAAAGGCACTAGAGCACTAAGGATCCACTTTTGATAAGTTTCAATGCATTAACACAACTAGGTCTCACATAACTAATCGGAATCGAATTCATATCTTTATCCAATCAGAATATAGAGCGGTTCAATCAACAATTATCTAAAACGGTTGCTTATTCATTGATTCGATTCCCACAACAATGCTTAAGCTTTGGGCACACTCAATTGTGTAGGCCAAGTCTCTTTCCAATCTAGTTGAGATTCATAACCATAGCTTTCATCAAATCCTGTCACTAGACTTGATTACAACTCACAATTAGAACTCTAATTAAATCAAAATCAATCAATAAACAACTTATTCCAGATTTTCCAACAAAAGATAAGAACTTTAGTTGAATGAGTTCCCACATGAAAATCAGGCCATTGCATACAAGGCAATCAAAGCATCTACCATGCCCGGAGTCGATGGTAGATCAATGAACTACACAAGCATAAACAATGCTCAAAGATAAGATACTAAGCTAGGATCACTAAGAATCACATGAGCCCGGAGTCATCAAGAGATCAAAGTAGAAACCAAAATAGTACTTGATTCAAACTCATATTGAACTAAAATTCATCAATTAAAACATGAAAGGAAACCTAGGTTGCATCAATCCATAAAAAACGAATCAAAAGCTTCACCTCTTAGCCCTAGCTAAGAGGTTTTAGTTCATCTCTAACATCCTTGAACTAGAAGCCTCTAAAAACATAAAAAATAACTAAAACAGGAAGAAAACTAGAAATCCGAAGTAGAATTCGTCTCCTAAGCAATCCTCACGTTCTAGCATGCTTTGGTATGAAGGGAAGACGTCCTTTTATAGCTTGGAGGTGTCCTTTACGCAAGAAAGTTCCAGATTTTGCGTAAACTTACGCACTTGCGCCGAGATATTCGGAATCTCAAAATAGAAATACCCTTTTTCGCATGGCCGACCAGTCTTGACCGGTCGGGCTTCATTCCTGTTCAGTCCAGCAACTATGGCCGACCGGTCTTGACCGGTCGGACCTCCTCCCTGATCAGTCCAATGGTGTGGGCGACCGGTCTTGACCGGTCTGGCTTCTTTCTTTTGATGTTTTCTTTCTTTCTTTCTTCTTTTCTTTTCTCTCCTTGCTTTCTTCTCTTTGATCTTCTTTCATGCTTGATCCAATGGTCTTTAATACTCATAAAGAGCTCTATTTAGCTTTCAAATGGTGAAACCTCCATCTTGTTCCTACAATCACAAATCATGTATTAAGGTGGTCCTTTAAACATGTATATCATGCACAATGAGTGATGAATTGGGGTTAGAATATGCACAATTAAGAGCTCAACACACCCCCCAACCAGCATTTTGCTAGTCCCGAGCAAAACATGCGTGAAAGAAGTTTCATTCTCTAAAACCCAACTCTCATCTAGAAACTATTCTTCTATGCATTCCAAGACACATAAGCGTAAAAATCAGAAAAATTCGGTGATAAAGGTTGAAACCTTAAACTCTCAGAACATAATAAGTGTTTATATGAAATTTTCGCTGATTGATTGACAAATAGAAGAATTTGAACAAATTCAACCTAGTGTGCATAGTGAAGGCTCATCTCATGAGTTTCCGGGATTATCTTCTTCATAGATCAACTAAACTATAATTTCAAGGTGTATAGAGCAACAACAAGCCTATGACAGGAATTTGCCTTACCGTCCTTTCGACGACTTTCACACTATGTCCCATTTTCGACTTTGGTTACGGGTAGACCATCCCCCGGTTTGTAGTAGGTAGCCCTAATCGGAATTTCCACCATTTTTCCATCATTCCCAATTTCATCCTTCCTTTTCCTTTTTCTTTTACATTAGATAGGATTTTTAGAAATCCATATCTTTCGTTATTTTCCCATGGACAAGGATGGACAAAGTACCCCGGCTTGGTTTCCCAATACCTTAAATCAAGGTCCAGTTAATCCACAAATCACACAATCCTTTCAAATCATGAAAATCATGTTATGTGAACTAGGTGCAAAAGATGTTCAAATTTTCTATCAATCATAAAAATAGGTGAATTCACATATAAAACCATTATATTAAGAGAAGTTCAAAGCTTGGAACATCCCTCACTTCATATCTCATCTTCTTATACCCATGCTATCTCAAATGCATAGAATCAAAGTTTTCCAAAAGAGTTTTGAATTTTAGAAAAATCAAAAAAATTCTACATCTTTGCTCGAAATGTCACACAAGCTAGCAGATTCATCATCTAAGGAATCTCTCACCCCCCAACCAAAACTTTACATTGTCCTCAATGTAATAAGATATGCAATATGTATGACATGAGAGCAATGACATAAAACAAAGGAGAGTGAGAAAAAGAGATATCACCTGGAGCATATATTTCATGGCAAGATTAGCTTTTGGAGATGGATTACTTCACAACTAAATCAACTATCAAAGCAAATCATAATGGGAAAGCATTCTAGCAAATTATCCTCCGTCAGACTAGGAGGTTAATCCCAACAACTCATCCAAAAGCATAAAGTCAAGCAGAATCATTAGATGGATCAAAAGGTTTCGCAGCAACGTCATCCAATATCCTGCTTTACAATAAACATGTGTGTGAGTAATCGTGCTAAGCCACTCAAAATCCCAAAAAGGAATTTCAGTGGGTTTCTCAATGTTTTCACCACATGTATAAGAGGAGACATCATCATATTTATCATGAAAAATATGTCTCCATTCAGATTTTTCTGGGTATTGATATTGCAAGTAAGGATCATCCCTAGGTTGGTGAAGTTCGGTATGCATAATCCACAAAGGTGTGGAAATATGAATTGATTTCTCAGCACAACAAGGTGTTGTGTCCACATCCTTCTCTCGGCTAACGTCATAGGCCGATACCGACTCTAAAAGTGTGACCATATCCCTTATCATATCATCGTTCTCATCAAGGGAGTGAGTCACTTCTTCATTTAAGGGACCGGAGTAAAAAGTTGAGAGGGACTCATTTTCCACAATAGAATTGATCATATTTATTTCGTGGACCTCCTCATCCTCATCCTCTTGTTGGTTGTCAATATTGAATGCATTCAACTCAATTGTCATATTGCCAAAAGACATTTGGATGACCCCACTCCTACAATTTATGATAGCGTTTGATGTAGCTAGGAATGGGCGGCCAAGTATGACAGGAATTTGGGAGCCAATATTAACCATGAGTCTTGTGTCCAAGACAATAAAGTCTACCGGGTAGTAAACTTTGTCAACTTGGACAAGAACGTCCTCAATCACCCCTCTCGGAATACGAATCGATCGGTCAGCAAGTTGTAATGTGGTTTTGGTGGGTTTTAATTCACCTAAACCCAATTATTCATAGACCGAAAAGGGAATTAAGTTTACACTTGCCCCTAGATCAAGTAGAGCATGTTTCACCCGGTAATCTCCAATAACACATGATATTGTCGGACAACCGGGATCTTTGTATTTCTTGGGCATCCCGTGGTTGATAATGGCACTCACATTCTCTGTCAAAAATGCCTTCTTTTGCACATGTATTTTTCTTTTAACCGTGCAAAGGTCTTTTAAAAATTTTGCATATGACGGTATTTGTTTAATGGCATCCAACAATGGGATGTTGATTTTGACTTGCTTGAAAACCTCCAAAAATTCCTGATATTTATCTTGAGGTTTGGCTAGAATCAAGCGTTGGGGGAATGGAGCAACGGGCCTATATTCTTTCAATGGCTCTTTTTCATTCATGGTGATGCTAGGTTCATCATCCTCTTTAGAAGATACCGGATCATTAGGTGTTGAAACCTTCACCGGATCAGGCTTTTCAATGATTTTACCACTTCTAAGAGTGGTGATGGCCTTAGCATGTTCAATATGTTGGTTAGAAGAACTAGGCATGCTTATTTCGCATTGTGGTTTTGGATTTGGTATGGGTTGGGCTGGAAGCATCCCTTCCCTTGCATTTAAGCGAGCCTTGATTTCCTCCACCGAATTTTTAAGCTCAAGCATTATCGTATGGTTGGATTGATTTATTTGAGCTTGTCCTTCCATGAATGCTTTCAAAGTATCCTCTATAGGCATTTGAGGTGGGGCCATTTGCATTGGAGGCCCCCTTTGAGGATTATTTTGATTAGCCGTGTTTCCATTCGCCCAATTGAAGTTAGGGTTGTTTCTCCAACTAGAATTGTTCGTGTTTGAATTTGGAGTACTAAAAGGTCGTTGATAACTAACTATTCAAGGCATTCGATTGTTCAAATAAAAGTTCTCCAAACGCATAGATTGTTGGACAATCCGGTGTTTGATGCACATTGGAAGCACAAATACCACAAATAGAACAGCCCCCCTTTGTTGGGTTGTGTCCACTTTCTTTAGTTCCATCTCCTCGACCTTTCGTGTGAGTTTAGCCACTTTAGAACCTAGATCATCTTGCCCATCTAAAACATAAATTTCTCCCTTTTCCTTGGTTTGAGGTTGTTTTGAACTTGTTGGCTTAGATGTATCCCAAGATTGTGTATTTTCAGCCAACATGTCAAAATAATCCCAAGCTTCCTCCGTTTCCTTGTTCATGAACTCCCCATTACACATCATCTCTATAAATTGGTGCATGGTTGAGTTCAATCCATCATAGAAGAAACTAATCAACCTCCACCTCTCATAGCCATGATGTGGGCATGCGTTTAATAGCTCATTATACCTTTCCCAACATTGGAAAAAGGTTTCTTCTTCTTTTTGGGCGAAGTTCATTATGGCCCTTCTTAGTGCATTAGTTCGATGAGTAGGGAAGAATTTTTTAAGAAACTCCCTAGTCATCTCAGCCCATGTCCCAATAGACCTCGGCCTTAAGGAATGTAGCCATGATTTGGCCTTCTCTTTCAAGGAAAAAGGGAATAATTTAAGTTTTATAGTATCCTTGGTCACATTGTCATAGTTTATTGTGGCAATAACATCTTCAAATTCCTTAATATGTAGATACGCGCTCTCAGAGTCGAGTCCATGGAATCTAGGAAGAAGTTGGATCAACCCCGATTTAAAATCAATATTTCCCACATTATGAGGGAAAATTATACAAGAGGGAGTACTCGTCCTAGCTGGTTGTAAATAATCACGTAAAGTTCTAGGTTGAGGTACATCCCCCACTTCATTCTCATCCAATTCAGTAAGGTTTGGGGCTGGATTTTGATGTTGATTCACCCCTTGATTTGGTTGATTTTCAGCCATCTCTCGAGTAATTTCAGAAAAATTTTGACGTTTCCTAGCACGAGGCTCTCTATCAATCCCTTCAACAATTACTCCGTCCCTTACAAGTCGGTTATTATAATTTGAGCCCAATGTGGCATGCAAAACAAAAAAGAATGAACAAAAAGGAAAAAGAATTCTTCTTTCCTTCCTTTACTCCTCTCTAGGACTTAAGCACAAGGTGTCTTGCAATGGCTAAGCCAGAAGCAAGGATAGAGACCGATTTCTCCTGGTCAATAGGGGTTCAAAGAACTCCCCACCCACTCTTTGAGTCTTTTGAGAAAAAGTACAGAAAAAGGAGAAAGAGGAATAGGTTGAGAAGAGAAATCTCTGAGCACAAGGTGATCCAAGGCGGCAGAGCGGACCAATAGGAATCCAGGTGGCACAAGGCCTACCTTTCAGAGATCCAAAAGGAGTCTCCACCCAGTCTACAAGAGATGAATATGATAGGAATGAGTAGGAGAAGAAGAAGAGTAAGGCTAGAACGATAAAACCTGGTTTGTGACTTAAGATGCCTTCTTCTTCTTCATCTTCCTAAAAATCCCTGGATTAGACCTATGTTAGAATCCTGCAAAAAATCAAAACAAAGTAAGTTAGTATTTAGAAGAAAACCTACTCTAGAAAGCAAAACAAATCCTAAACCTATCTTAACACAATCTCAACTAGAAGTTAATTCAGAAAATTCAAAAAATACTGCATAGAAATCCCCGGCAGCGGCGCCAAAAACTTGTTCACTTCCCCAAGTGTAGGGTTGCGAAGTAGTAATAATTCGGAAAGACCGAGTATCGTTCCTACAGAGATTTATGAATGGGTATTCTCAGATTTTGTCTAAAACAACTAGTGATTAAGATCCTATTAAGAACTAAAACTGAAAAAAGAGCAATTTGGTTTTAAACAGTGAATGGTTAAGGTAATTTCAATCTAAAAAGGCACTAGAGCACCAAGGATCCACTTTTGATAAGTTTCAATGCATCAACACAACTAGGACTCTCACAACTCAATCGGAATCGAATTCATTTCTCTATCCGATCGGAATATAGAGCGGTTAAATCAACAATTATCCAAAATAAGTGCTTATTCATTGATTTGATTCCCACAACCATTCTTAGGCCTTGGGCACACTCAATTGTGTAGGCCAAGCCTCTTTCCAATCTAGTTGAGATTCATAACCATAGCTTTCATTAAATCCTGTCACTAGACTTGATTACAACTCACAATTAGAACTCTAATTAAATCAAAATTAATCAATAAATAACTTATTCCAGATTTTACAACAAAAGATAAGAACTTTAGTTGAATGAGTTCCCACATGAAAATCAGGCCATTGCATACAAGGCAATCAAAGCATCTACCATGCCCGGAGTCGATGGTAGATCAATGAACTACACAAGCATAAACAATGCTCAAAGATAAGATACTAAGCTAGGATCACTAAGAATCACATGAGCCCGGAGTCATCAAGAGATCAAAGTAGAAACCAAAATAGTACTTGATTCAAACTCATATTGAACTAAAATTCATCAATTAAAACATAAAAGGAAACCTAGGTTGCATCAATCCATAAAAAACGAATCAAAAGCTTCACCTCTTAGCCCTAGCTAAGAGGTTTTAGTTCATCTCTAACATCCTTGAACTAGAAGCCTCTAAAAACATAAAAAATAACTAAAACAGGAAGAAAACTAGAAATCCGAAGTAGAATCCGTCTCCTAACCAATCCTCACGTTCTAACATGCTTTGGTATGAAGGGAAGACGTCCTTTTATAGCTTAGTGGTGTCCTTTACGCAAGAAAGTTCCAGATTTTACGTAAACTTACGCACTTGCGCCGAGAAATCCGGAATCTCAAAATAGAAATACCCTTTTTCACATGGCCGACCGGTCTTGACCGGTCGGGCTTCATTCCTGTTCAGTCCAGCAACTATGGCCGACCGGTCTTGACCGGTCGGACCTCCTCCCTGATCAGTCCAATGGTGTGGGCGACCGGTCTTGACCGGTCTGGCTTCTTTCTTTTGATGTTTTCTTTCTTTCTTTCTTCTTTTCTTTTCTCTCCTTGCTTTCTTCTCTTTGATCTTCCTTCATGCTTGATCCAATGGTCTTTAATACTCATAAAGAGCTCTATTTAGCTTTCAAATGGTGAAACCTCCATCTTGTTCCTACAATCACAAATCATGTATTAAGGTGGTCCTTTAAACATGTATATCATGCACAATGAGTGATGAATTGGGGTTAGAATATGCACAATAAAGAGCTCAACACCATCTCTCTTGACTTGTTCTCACCGATTCCCATGAGACAACTGCGATCAATGACATCTTCCTTTATGAACAACTTTTTAAAGTCTCCCAATTTTCATGGTATGCGGACATTGCTAACTATCTTGCTACAAGTACAATTCCAACACACTGGAACAAGCAAGATAAGGACAAGTTTTTCAATGAGGTGAGAAAATTCTTGTGGGACGACCCATACTTATTCAAGTATTGTCTCGATCAAATTATAAGGAGATGTGTGCCGGATGATGAGCAACACAGTATCATCTCCTTTTGTCATTCTCAAGAGTGTGGTGGCCACTTTTCGGCTAAGAGGACCACAGCCAAAATTCTGCAATGTGGGTTTTATTGGCCCACCATGTTCAAAGATGCCCATGAGTTTTGTAAAACGTGAGAGCCTTGTCAGAAATTGGGAGGAATATCCCGTAGAAATATGATGCCACTCAATCCCATCTTACCAATCAAAATTTTTTATTGTTGGGGCATCGATTTCATGGGTCCATTCCCATCTTCCTTTGGAAATTTATATATTTTGGTTGCCGTTGATTATGTTTCAAAATGGGTCGAGGCAATTCCATGCTGGAACAGTGACCATAAAACAGTCCTTTGCTTCTTAAAAGAAAATATCATTTCCCGGTTTGGAACACCTCAAGTCATTATAAGCGATGGAGAATCTCATTTTTGTAACCGCCCGTTTGAAGCTTTAATGAAGAAATATGGCGTAAATCACAAGATGAACACTCCTTATCACCCACAAACAAGTGGACAAGCTGAGATATTCAACAGGGAAATTAAACATATTTTGGAGAAAACAGTGAACCCCGATCGTAAAGATTGGTCACTTCGACTTATCGATGTACTCTGGGCTTACCATACCGCTTTCAAGACCCCCATTGGAATGTCTCCCTATAGACTTGTCTGTAGGAAAGCTTGTCACTTGCCCGTGGAGTTGTAACATGGGGCATATTGAGATATAAAGAAGATGAATTTTGATTATAACAAAGCAAGCTTGTTGCGCAAACTTCAATTGAATGAACTTGTGGAACTCTAGAACAAGGCATATGAAAATACGAGAATTTACAAGGACAAGATGAAGGTGTTCCATGATAAGAACATCCTTCGTAAGACCTTCACGATTAATCAAAAGGTCCTTATGTATAATTCTCGGCTACATTTATTTCCGGGGAAGTTAAAGTCTTGATGGACCGGTCCTTTCATTATGAAAACTGTTTATCCATATGGGACTGTCGAGTTGCTGAATCCAAGGAACGGTAATATCTTTAAAGCGAATGGTCAGAGATTAAAGCCGTTCTTTGAGAATTCTCCTTCAAAAGGTATGTGCTTACCTCTGACTGATCCTATGTATCAGGATATTTGATCTCCTAGTCTGATGGAGGCATAGAGTAGTTAGAATTAGGATTTTGTTTCTTTTGGTTTGCTTTTTCATAGGTTTGTTAGAAGGAGGTAGAATTTCAGTTTTTGTTCTCTCAGGTACTCTCATTCCTCACTCCCTTTATTTTATAATTGCTCTCATGTTTTGCTCATTGCATATCTTTTACATTGAGGACAATGTAAGAATTGGTTGGGGGTGTGGGATTGTTCGCTCGCCTCAAGTGTAAGGCTGCGATGTAGTAATAAATCTCGGTAAGACCGAGGTCGATCCACAGGGAAAGAAGTAAACAATTTCAACTACTCCAATAACTAGAATCTAAGAAGTTTAAGAAAGTAGTTTTTCACATGAAATAGGAAAATCTGAAATTAAGAAGAACTAGAGCATCAAGGATCCACTTGTAGTAGTCCAATGCCAATCCATTCATCCAAGTACAACACAATTAGAATCAAAGTCCTATCTCTCATCTAATTGGAAGATATAACATTCAAGCACAACAATCCCACTTAAATCTGGAAATCAGATTTCTAGTTCTAATGAAGCACATAGAACTTGAACTTGTAGCCTTCGGAGTAACAGCCATGCCTATGGACTATGGCATGCTCAAGGGTTACTACAATTCTAATTCAAACAACCCAATCATGGTAATCTTAGAGAATTGCAAGGAACTCATGTCCGGAGCACACAAACTCTCACAAAACTTCTAAAAAACCAAACTTTATTCAAACTAGAACTTCAAAATCCAAAATTAAGAAAAGGGTACTTGAAATAAAAGAATTAAAGCATTGGAACCAACTACAAATTTCACCTCTAGCTCTAGCTAAGAGGTTAGCTAAGGAAAAGCATATTAAAACTAGAACTAGAACTAAGAAAAGGAAGAAAAACTAGCTGGAGGAGGCTAGGTAGCCTCCTGGGACTTGAACTCCTTGCTTCCCACGTCCTTCGTTGATTTGGAATAGAAGATAGCACCTCCTTTTATAGTGCAGCAATAGTACAGCAACATAGCAGAATTTGTTTCGCTTGGTACGGCTTAACCAATGGTCGGATTGCCTTCAAATTTGGTTTGTAGCTTCCTTGTAATGTGATCTTCCAAATAGATGATTTAGATTTCCAAGATTATCCTCTGAATGGGCCCACCAATCACATCACCGACCGCCTCTCAAAATCGCGCACTTTGGGTACCTTCAGAACCAGTCATCTTGCTTTCAATGCTCCGGAGTGTACAGAGGTCGGATTGATCTCAAATTTTAAACATTAGTAGAAAACTTCATCCTCTACATGATAGACGGATTAGATTGTCCAAAACAATCCCAAAATGTAGTCCGAAAATTAGAACACTTAGGGCTTTTATAAACTCTGCGCAGTTGGATCTTTCTGGATGGTCCATCTTTCTTCAACCGGTACGATCAAACCACACATCCTTTTGATCTGAAACTTTTGTGGTTATTCATATATGGATGTGTTCTAAAAGATGGTCAAAGTAGATTCTTCATATCATCAATGATGAGTCCTCTGGACCGGCCCAGAGTTGAACAGCGAAATCTGGAACTTTCTGGACAGTTCGTATTGTTTTGGCCACCACGGTCAATCCGTAGCTCCGATCGACACGAAACCACTTGGGTTAGTTCGGCGTCGAGCTCCTCTTCGACATGGATGTGTTGGATTTCCAAATATCATCAAGATGGCTTCAGAAAACTGGTCCGAAAAATCAGGTGCGGGAGTACATTGCTGTTTTAGAATCTGGAATCTGAAACTTGCATGGCCGACCGGTCACGACCGGTCGGACAGGGCTGGCCGACCGGTCATGACCGGTCAGGCCCTCTTTGGCATTACTCCAGCAAGCATGGCCGACCGGTCAAGACCGGTCGGTCTCTTTTTCTTCTTATTTTCTTCCATTCTTTCTTCTATTTTCTTCTTTCTTTGCTTCCTTCTTTCTTTGGTCCACCTTGGGCCTTCATCAAAGGCTCCAAATGGCCCCTTTTTGGTCTCTAATTGAGTAAAGTCCGCTCTCATTCCTATAATCACAAAACATGTGTTAGATGGGCCTTTAAATCATGAAAATCATGCAAACCATGTCATGTAATGGGCAATGCAATGTATAAATTGGAGGTTCAACACACCCCCCAACCAGCTTTTTGCTAGTCCCGAGCAAAACATGCGTGAAACAATTTCAAACCTCCAAACCCAACTCTCCCTCAGAACCCATGATTCTATCCATTCCAAGGTGTATAAGTATAAAATTTGGAAAAATTAGGTGATAGAAGCTGAAATCTTGGACTCTCAAAACATAATAAGTGTCTACATGAAATTCCCACTGATTGATTGATAAATAAAAGAACTCGAACAAATTCAACCTAGTGTGCATAGTGAAAGTTCATCTCATGAGTTTCTGGGATCATCTTCTTCATAGATTAAGTAAACCAAGGATTTTAAGGTGCACAGAGCAACAACAAGCCTATGACAGGAATTTGCCTTACCGTCCTTCCGACGGCTTTCACACTACGTCCCATTTCCGGCTTTGGTTACGGTTCGACCATCCCCCGGTTGGTAATAGGTAGCCCTTTTCGAAATTTTCCACCATTTTTCTTTCCTTCCCGATTTCATCCTTTCTTTCCTTTTTCTTTTAACTTAGATAGGATTTTTAGAAATCCATATCTTTCATTATTTTCCCATGGACAAGGATGGACAAAATACCCCGGCTTGGCTGCTCAACACCTCTAAACCAAAGTCTAGCTAATTCACAAATCACATAAACCTGTCACTCATGAAAATCGTGTAATGTGAACTTGGTGTGAAGGTGTTCAAATTTTCTATCAATCACAACAATAGGGGAACTAACATATAAAACCATTATGTTGGGAGAATTCAAGACTTACAACATCACACACTTCGTATCTCCTCTTCTTATACTCATATCATCTCGAATGCATGGAAATATGGTTTTCCAAAAGATGTTTTGAAATTTTAGAAAATTCGAAAAAAATTTGCGCATGTGAGGCTCGAAATGTTGCAACATGCTAGATGAGGAATCTCATCTCACCCCCCAACCAAATCTTGCATTGTCCTCAATGTAAAAAGATATGCAATTAGCATGAACATGAGAGCAATGGTAAAATATGAGTGAGAACAATAGTACCTGAGATAGCAAGTTGATCAATTCTAGCATCTTCCATTGTCTCGATGAGACTTATTCAATCCTAATTGCAGAAAAATAAATCCTAACCTACCTACCTACCTTTGATTAGTCCGATCAACTACATGATCAAAGTTGAGCAGGATCTTCATGAATTTCAATAAATTTCTCATGAGGACCATCCAAAGTCCTGCTTGACAGTAGACATGGGTGCTTCTTATCATTGAAGTCCAATCGTATTGTGCACCACATGCATAAAAGGAGGAGATAAGAGCAGCAAAAAGATATCTCCTCAAATTCTGATTTGGGTTATGATTGATTAAAAATGGGTCCTCCCAATCAGAATTTTCAATGGGCTGAAGGACCCATGATGGTGGAGAGACACTCATCAAGTTTTCATTGGTTAAAGTTGTCTCCTCCACAATTTCAGAATTGTACGGTGCTTCCACAAACAATGGTAAAGAGTGTAAATCAGTGGAAAGGTGTTCTTCAGGCACCGGCACCGTGTCTAACAAAATGTCCAACTCCTTAATCATCTCATCATCAAGATCATAAGATTGGGCCAAGCATTCCTCTAGGAAATCGAGATAGTCGGATGAAGGGTCCTCATCCTCCCTTAATGATTGAAGAAATTCTATTTCAATGGTAAGGAATTCCTCCTCTATAGAGAGGAGGTCTTCCAAAGAGAATTCTTCAGATTCAATGGTAAGCACATCATCTAACATTGGTTGATCTTTGAAAATTTCAGATTGTGCCACCTCATCATCCAAAGGAATAGAATTTTCAATCAAAGGGAGGTCTACCACACTAGAATTTGGCATGTGTTGTTGGTGGAAGGACTCAAAAAGATCGACTTCGGCCATCTCTCTAGCATGTATATCCTCTAGAGACTCATAATCATTATGCCCTTGGGAAAAAGAAACCATAGGTTCATAACCATTCACCAAACCTTCATTGTAGGCAACCCCACTACCACTTTCAAATTTTATGGATTCCTCGGGTTCGTCAACCGTCATTGAAATCTCTTCATCATTAGGTTCAAAGCATCCAAAAGAGATAGTGGACTCACCATAATTGATGATGACATTGGGATCATCGAAATCAATCTCCTTTAAAAGTCTATCCATTAAATCCGAAGAAGGTGGGACTTGGATAGCCTCATCCTCCTCATTGTTGGGGATTGATTCGGTGTTCCCAATGTTGGGTTTAATATTTTGAGATGGCGAGAGGTTTTGTATGTATTGCTCAGTTGTTTTCATAAACTCTCGCAGCACATCCTCAAGAGTTTGTGTCGATTGCGGCTCATGAGAAAGAAACTCTTGAGGATAGTTGTTGGCATCCATGGTTGGCTCATCTTCCAAGTTGAAATTTTGATGCTCCCACCAATTTGGATTATGCATGTCATATGTTGGGCTTTTAGATGGTTGTTGACATGTGTAGCCATACAAGTGATCATACATTGTCCTAACCGGTGGAACATTATTCATCTCTTTCCAATACTCTCCCATTATCTTACGTTGTGCCTCAATATGTGTATTGTTTTCATTAATGTAATCACGCATCGTCTTACGTGGGGAGGTAGTGGAGGTTGATTGAATCTCAGAAAAATACTTATGCTTATAATGGTTCCAATCATAATGATTTTGGGTCTCAAAATCCGACGTCTCATCCTCCAAAAGGTACTTGTACGCACCATTCGTCCAATCATACATGATGAAATTTTAAAGAATTGGGAACTACCCTAATCTAGAAAAAAGAACAAAAAGAAGGGAGATGGGGAGATGTTACCTAATAGAGTGAGATCTATGTCATCAACAATGTCCTACAAAATCAAACAAAAAAAATTGTTAGTAAAAAAAAAATCAGAAAATCTACTTCTATAAAAACTGAAAATCCTACCTAACTATAACTACTCTATAGCTACTAGAACAATTAGAACCGTTTAACCGTTTCCCCGGCAACGGCGCCAAAAACTTGTTCGCTCGCCTCAAGTGTAAGGCTGCGATGTAGTAATAAATCTCGGTAAGACCGAGGTCGATCCACAGGGAAAGAAGTAAACAATTTCAACTACTCCAATAACTAGAATCTAAGAAGTTTAAGAAAGTAGTTTTTCACATGAAATAGGAAAATCTGAAATTAAGAAGAACTAGAGCATCAAGGATCCACTTGTAGTAGTCCAATGCCAATCCATTCATCCAAGTACAACACAATTAGAATCAAAGTCCTATCTCTCATCTAATTGGAAGATATAACATTCAAGCACAACAATCCCACTTAAATCTGGAAATCAGATTTCTAGTTCTAATGAAGCACATAGAACTTGAACTTGTAGCCTTCGGAGTAACAGCCATGCCTATGGACTATGGCATGCTCAAGGGTTACTACAATTCTAATTCAAACAACCCAATCATGGTAATCTTAGAGAATTGCAAGGAACTCATGTCCGGAGCACACAAACTCTCACAAAACTTCTAAAAAACCAAACTTTATTCAAACTAGAACTTCAAAATCCAAAATTAAGAAAAGGGTACTTGAAATAAAAGAATTAAAGCATTGGAACCAACTACAAATTTCACCTCTAGCTCTAGCTAAGAGGTTAGCTAAGGAAAAGCATATTAAAACTAGAACTAGAACTAAGAAAAGGAAGAAAAACTAGCTGGAGGAGGCTAGGTAGCCTCCTGGGACTTGAACTCCTTGCTTCCCACGTCCTTCGTTGATTTGGAATAGAAGATAGCACCTCCTTTTATAGTGCAGCAATAGTACAGCAACATAGCAGAATTTGTTTTGCTTGGTACGGCTTAACCAATGGTCGGATTGCCTTCAAATTTGGTTTGTAGCTTCCTTGTAATGTGATCTTCCAAATAGATGATTTAGATTTCCAAGATTATCCTCTGAATGGGCCCACCAATCACATCACCGACCGCCTCTCAAAATCGCGCACTTTGGGTACCTTCAGAACCAGTCATCTTGCTTTCAATGCTCCGGAGTGTACAGAGGTCGGATTGATCTCAAATTTTAAAAATTAGTAGAAAACTTCATCCTCTACATGATAGACGGATTAGATTGTCCAAAACAATCCCAAAATGTAGTCCGAAAATTAGAACACTTAGGGCTTTTATAAACTCTGCGCAGTTGGATCTTTCTGGATGGTCCATCTTTCTTCAACCGGTACGATCAAACCACACATCCTTTTGATCTGAAACTTTTGTGGTTATTCATATATGGATGTGTTCTAAAAGATGGTCAAAGTAGATTCTTCATATCATCAATGATGAGTCCTCTGGACCGGCCCAGAGTTGAACAGCGAAATCTGGAACTTTCTGGACAGTTCGTATTGTTTTGGCCACCACGGTCAATCCGTAGCTCCGATCGACACGAAACCACTTGGGTTAGTTCGGCGTCGAGCTCCTCTTCGACATGGATGTGTTGGATTTCCAAATATCATCAAGATGGCTTCAGAAAACTGGTCCGAAAAATCAGGTGCGGGAGTACATTGCTGTTTTAGAATCTGGAATCTGAAACTTGCATGGCCGACCGGTCACGACCGGTCGGACAGGGCTGGCCGACCGGTCATGACCGGTCAGGCCCTCTTTGGCATTACTCCAGCAAGCATGGCCGACCGGTCAAGACCGGTCGGGCTTCCTTGGCCGACCGGTCAAGACCGGTCGGTCTCTTTTTCTTCTTATTTTCTTCCATTCTTTCTTCTATTTTCTTCTTTCTTTGCTTCCTTCTTTCTTTGGTCCACCTTGGGCCTTCATCAAAGGCTCCAAATGGCCCCTTTTTGGTCTCTAATTGAGTAAAGTCCGCTCTCATTCCTATAATCACAAAACATGTGTTAGATGGGCCTTTAAATCATGAAAATCATGCAAACCATGTCATGTAATGGGCAATGCAATGTATAAATTGGAGGTTCAACAGGGATCTCTTGGATGAATCCAATGTTTTGTAACATTTCGAGCAATATATGTAGCAAATTTTTCTTCAATTTTTTCTGAAAATTCAAAACTCCATTGGAAAACTTTGTTTCGATGCATTCGGGATGGTGTAAGTATAAGAAAAAGCGATACAAAGTGAGCGATGTTGAGCCTCTTGAACCATCTCTAAGATAATGGTTTCTATGTGAGTTCCACTATTTTTATTATTGATAGAAATTTTGAACACTTTTACACCTAGTTCACATTACACGACTCTCATGGTTCAAGGGAATTATGTAGATTTGTGGATTGGTTTGGTTGGATTTGAGGTGTTGAAAAACCAAGCCGGGGTACTTTGTCCATCCTTGTCCATCGAAAAATAACGAAAGATATGGAATTCTAAAAATCCTATCAAATGTACATGAAAAGGAAAGGAAGGATGAAAATTTGGGAATGAGTGAATATATGGTAGAAAATTCCGAAAAAGGGCTACCTATTACCAATCGGGGGATGGTCTACCCGTAACCAAAGCCGGAAATGGGAAGTAGTGTGAAAGCTGTCGAAAGGACGGTAAGGAAAATTCCTATCGTAGGCTTGTTATTGATCTATACACCTTTAGATCCCTAATCTAGCCGATTCATGAAGAAGCTAAGCCTGAAAATTCATGAGATGAACATTCACTGTGCACACTAGGTTAAATTTGTTTGGATTCTTTTATTTATCAATCAATCAGCGGGAATTCTATGCGAATACTTGTTATTGTTGAACCTCTAATTTATACATTGCATTGCCCACTACATGACATGGTTTGCATGATTTTCATGATTTAAAGGCCCATCTAACACATGTTTTGTGATTATAGGGATGAGAGCAGACTTCACTCAAATGGAGACCAAAAAGGGGCCATTTAGAACCTTTGAAAGAAGGTCCAAGATGGATCAAAGAAGGAAGAAGAAAGAGGAAGAAAAGAGAATGAAGTAACAAAGAAAAAGAAGAAGAAAAACAAGTCCGACCGGTCGGCTACATCTCTGGACTAATGGAAGAAGGACCGACCGGTCTTGACCGGTCGGCCATGTACGCTGGACAATGGGAAGAAAGTCCGACCGGTCTTGACTGGTCGGCTATGCACACTAGACTGATTCTAAGGCAAGCCCGACCGGTCGTGACCGGTCGGGCAGGCCAGTCCGACCGGTCGTCCGACCGGTCGACTGCGCAGAAAAATCAGGAGTTTCTACATCCGGTTCCGAATTTTGTTGCGCATTGTGTAACCTTACATGGATTCTGGATGTTTCTGACGCAAGGGAGCTTTCCTACTATAAAAGGACACCTAGGGGCTCTTCCTAGGTCATCATAGAAGCTAAGGAACGTGGTTCTAGAGAGAGGAAGCTGTCGTGGAGCGTCTACAACTCTCCAATTTTCAGTTTTTCTAGCCTTTTATGTTTTTATTATGAGTTCTAGTTGTAGTATGACAATGCGCGGCTAGAATCTTTCAGCTAAGGCTGAGAGGTGAAGCTTGTAGCTAATTTCATGTTTGATTCAAGTTAATTCAAGTACTTTTTAATTCAAGTTTGGATTTTTCATATTCTAGTCCTTAAAGTGGTAGTTTGAGATGTTTTATGAGAGTTCATGTGCTCCGGACATGAATTCCTTGCAATTCTCTGAAATTATCATATGATGCTTGTCTAGATTTGAATTATAGTAATCCTTGAGCAGGCCATAGTCCATAAGCATGGCTGTTACTCCGAAGGCTATGGTTTTGAATTCTACATTGATTGAATGGGACTAGAACTTGGAAGTTCAACTTGATTTGGATTGAATGTGTGTGAATGCTTTATTTTCCAACTAGATGAGAGATAGGACTTCAAATCTAGTTGTGTTCTCTACTTGGACTGATTGAATTGACATGGGATTGCTACAAGTGGATCCTTGAATGCCTTAGTACTTTAAATCACTGAATTTCCATTAAGTTACTGTTTTAGTTTAATCACCAAATTAAATATGATTTTCTTGCAAAACTGAGTTGCTGGAATAGTTTGGAAGTTGTTTCTAATTCCCTGTGGATCGACCTCGGTCTTACCGAGTTTTATTACTACATCGCAGCCTTACACTTGTGGTGAGCGAACAAGTTTTTGGCGCCGCTGCCGGAAAATTTAGATAACAGTTTCCAAATTGTTTTAGTGGCTGTTGAAGTAGAAGTAGATAGGTTTTCTGATTTTTTCTAGAACCAACAAATTGTTTTGTTTTGTAGGATTTCTTCTCTAGTTTAAGCACATCAGGTGATACCTTTCTAACTTAGCTTTTTACAAATTTTTTCTATTTTCAGATTTCTTGGATTTAGGACTAGTTTTAGTTTTTGGTTGAGTGGTTTATGTCCCGTTGGGAATGTAACCACTCAAATCGTCTCCAATCTGAAGGTGGTCTAGTTGGACCATTGTCAGTCCATAGACGAGTCTGAAATTACCAAGAGCATTGTGAAAGTTTGGAGAGTATGGAACAAACACTTTTAAGGAATCCTCCCCCCTACTCCAACTACAAACGCAAATCAAGGAGTAGGAGAGAATGAGGTACATAATGTTTCTCCAATGAGATCACTACGGGACTACCTACAACCCGCCCATGCAATTACACCCTCTTGCGTAGTTCTATCAGCAAACGGTGGAAACTTTGACATAAAATCAGGTGTAATTCAACTCTTACCAAAGTTCCATGGGCTAGACTCTGACCGCCCATACTTACACTTGAAAGAATTCGAAGAAGTGGTGGCTACCTTGTATTACGCCAATGTTTCTGAAGATACCATCAGACTTAAACTTTTTCCCTTTTCATTGAAAGAAAGAGCTAAAGATTGGCTTCACTCTCTTAGACCACATTCGATTGGGTCATGGGTTGAGATGAACCGGGAATTCTTGAAAAAGTTCTTCCCGGCTCATAAAACGAACACCCTTCGAAGAGCCATAATGAATTTCTCAGCTAAAGAGGGTGAATCTTTTTTTCAATATTGGGAGAGATTTAAGGATCTCCTACTTGCTTGCCCACATCATGGCTATGAGAGTTGGCGAATTATAAATTTTTTCAATGATGGATTAAGTTCTAATATGCGCCAATTTGTGGAGATGATGTGCAATGGCGAGTTTATGAGTAAAAATCCAGATGAAGCTTGGAGTTACTTGGACATGTTGGCTGAAAATGCCCAATCTTGGGATACCTTGGATAAACCCAATAACTCCAAGCCCACTCAAGAGAAAGGAGGGATCTATGTCCTTAAGGAGGAAGACGACGTGAATGCAAGGATAGCCAACCTCACAAGGAAGGTTGAGGCGATGGAACTTAGTAAAAGTGGAGTTCCCAAGTCCAATGAAGCTGTTGAAACCATATCTGGTATTTGTCTCACTGATTTACACGCTACGTAAGATTGTCCCACAATTTCTGCATTTCAAGAGGTATTACATGAACATGCAAACGCCACATATGGGTATCAACGGCCTTTCAATGGACCGGTAGGTAATACGTACAATGAGAGTTGGAAGAACCACCCAAATTTTAGTTGGAAGAATGCTCCTACAGGCAATCCTCCCAACTCTCAAAGAGGGCCACCCATGCAAAATATGGCCCCACCTCAGTTCTCAATGGAGGATACCTTGAAAGCATTTATACAAGGGCAAACGCAAATCAATCAAACAAATCAGTAAATGTTCTAAGAGCTTAAAGTCTTGGTTGATGAGATTAAGGGACGCTTGAATGCTAGGGAAGGGACCTTTCCGGCCCAACCTCAGCCCAATCCAAAGCAAGTACATGAAGTGAGCATTCCTAATCCTTCCAACCAACACATGGAGCAAGCCAAATCCATCACCACTCTTAGAAGTGGTAAATAAATTGACAAATCCATTCCGGTGAAGGCCGACAAGCCTAATGATCCGATAAATTCTGAGGATGAGGATGGATCTAACTTAGCCCCACAACAACCGGAACGCATTTACAAGCCCGTAGCACCATTCCCTTCAAGATTGGTTGCCCCAAAATCTCTTCCAAATTCTCATGATATTCTAGAGATTTTCAGACAAGTCAAGATTAATATCCCTTTGCTTGATACCATTAAACAAATCCCCTCTTATGCCAAGTTTCTAAAGGACCTATGCACAACAAAATGCAAATATAATGTGCAGCAAAGGGCCTTCTTAACTGAGCAAGTGAGTGCCATTCTCACTCAAAAGACCGCCCCAAAATTCAAAGATCCCGGTAGTCCCACCGTCTCATGTATCATTGGAGACTATCGGATTGAGCATGCCTTGTTAGATTTGGGGGCGAGTGTGAACTTAATCCCATACTCGGTATATGAGCAATTGGGTCTTGGTAAATTAAAACCCACCAAAACCACGTTGCAACTCGCTGATAGATCTATCCGTGTACCGAGGGGGATAGTTGAGGATGTGCTAGTCCAAGTGGATAAATTCTACTACCCGGTAGATTTCATCGTCTTGGACATACAACCGTTATGGATGCTAGCACCCAAATACCGGTAATTCTAGGCCGCCCATTCCTTGCCACATCAAACGCAATCATCAATTGCCGGAATGGGGTGATGCAACTATCCTTTGGGAACATGACGTTAGAGGTGAATGTGTTCCACTTAGGCAAGAGGTATAGGGATGATGATGATGTCCACGAGGTTGATATGATTGATTCAATCGTGGAAGAGGAGTTCGCTTTAAGGCAGAATTTTGATCCTCCAGATGTTGTTAGCTTTGATCCCTTTTAGGATTGGGACGACAATGATGGTCCCCATGAGGTGAACATGATAGAATCCATGGATGATGGGGGGTTTATCCAACATGACCTACCTGAAAGCTTGGGGACATGTTTGACACATTCTAAGGATGAATCTAATTCTCATTTTATTAAGACCTTGGAAGTGTCAATTTCTGAAAATTCATTTGACAAGTCACCAATTTCTGATTTACACAAATTTGTTGTGCAGGATTTGGAAGAATTGGTGCTTGACTTGCCTACAGAGAGGCCAATTTCTGAAAGTGTAGAGGTTGAGGACCCACTCTAACCTACACAAAATTCTGAGAAGGAGGAAGACATAAAGGGTCCAAATCTGAAAAATTCCTCCGATGAGGTTTCTTATACACTCGAAGAGTGCCTAACGTACTTTGAGGATTGGGATGATCCCATGATTCAGGACATTGTACATGCTTTGAGAGAGACCCCTCCGGTGCCTAAAAAGTTTAATTCCACAGAACACCAAACTGAAAATTCAATTGTGGAAGCACTGATGAAATTTAATTTTGTGGAGATCATATTGACTTGTGAAGAAGAAATAAAAGTCTCCACATCTCTTTGGTTTGTTCAAACCGAAGTACACTTCTGGGATGACCCATACTTGAATAATTTTTGCCCAGACAAGAAGGAAAGGGGACCCATATCCAATGATTTCCAACCAATCCAATGATTTCCAACCAATGCAATTCTCTTTTCCTAGTACATGTGACAATTTTGTTGAAAAACCCGTTGAAATTTTTCAGCTGGATTTTGAATGGGTTAGAATGATCAATGTCACCAATGTACCTTCCAAAGCAGGATGGTGGTTAGTTCTACTGAAAAATTTGTTACACCACTTGATGATCCTGCTCAACTTTGTCCTTTTGGATGTTATACTGATAATCGATCTCCTAGTCTGATGGAGATCCTCTTTTTAAAAAGGGACGGGTTAGTTATTTTTATTGCTTTCAGTAGATTAGGTTTAGTTTATCTAGTTTTACTGTTTTAGTAGGATTTAGTTATTGGAGTTGCAGACTTCCATGATCTCTCTCTCAGGTAATATTGTTCTCACTCTCGCATATTTTACCATTTCTCTCATGTTCATTCTCATTGCATATCTTTTTACATTGAGGACAATGTAAGAAATTGGTTGGGGGGTGAGATGAGATCCCTCATCTAGCAGTTTGCAACATTTCGAGCTTCATATGCGCAAATTTTTTTTGAATTTTCTAAAACTTCAAAAATCTTTTAGAAAACCTTATTTCCATGCATTCGAGATGATATGAGTATAAGAAAAGGAGATACAAAGTGTGTGAGGTTGTAAGTCTTGAATTTCTCCCAACATAATGGTTTTATATGTTAGTTCCCCTATTGTTGTGATCGATAGAAAATTTGAACACTTTTTACACCTAGTTCACATTACACGATTTTCATGGGTTGAAAGGATTATGTGATTTATGGATTAGCTAGACTTTGATTTAAAGGTGTTGAGAAACCAAGACGGGGTATTTTGTCCATCCTTGTCCATGGGAAAATAATGAAAGATATGAATTTTTAAAAATCCTATCTAATTTAAAAGAAAAAGGAATGAAATGATGAAATCGGGAATGAAGGAAAAATGGTGGAAAATTCTGAAAAGGGCTACCTATTACCAACCGGGGGATGGTCAAACCGTAACCAAAGCCGAAAATGGGATGTAGTGTGAGAGCCGTCGGAAGGACGCTAAGGCAAATTCCTGTCATAGGCTTGTTGTTGCTCTGTGCACCTTAAAATCCTTGGTTTACTTAATCTATGAAGAAGGTAATCCCAGAGACTGATGAGATGAACTTTCATTATGCACACTGGGTTAAGATTGTTTGAGTTCTTCTATTTATCAATCAATCAGCGAGAATTTCATCTAGACACTTCTTATGCTTTGAGAGTTTAAGTTTGCAATTTCTATCACCTAGTTTCTCCAAATTTTATACTTGTACATCTTGGAATGGATAGAATCATGGGTTCTGAAAGAGAGTTGGGTTTGGAGGTTTGAAATTGTTTCACGCATGTTTTGCTCGGGACTAGCAAAAAGCTAGTTGGGGGGTGTGTTGAACCTCTAATTTATACATTGCACTGCCCACTACATGACATGGTTTGCATGATTTTCATGATTTAAAGGCCCATCTAACACATGTTTTGTGATTATAGGGATGAGAGCAGACTTCACTCAAATGGAGACAAAAAAGGGGCCATTTAGAACCTTTGAAAGAAGGTTCAAGATGGATCAAAGAAGGAAGAAGAAAGATGAAGAAAAGAGAATGAAGTAACAAAGAAAAAGAAGAAGAAAAACAAGTCCGACCGGTCGTTCGACCGGTCGGCTACATCTCTGGACTAATGGAAGAAGGACCGACCGGTCTTGACCGGTCGGCCATGTACGTTGGACAATGGGAAGAAAGTCCGACCGGTCTTGACCGGTCGGCTATGCACACTGGACTGATTCTAAGGCAAGCCCGACCGGTCGTCCGTCCGGTTGGCTGCGCAGAAAAATCAGGAGTTTCTAAATCCGGTTCAGAATTTTGCTGCGCATTGCGTAACCTTACGCGGATTCTGGATGTTTCCGACGCAAGGGAGCTTTCCTACTATAAAAGGACACCTAGGGGCTCTTCCTAGGTCATCATAGAAGCTAAGGAACGTGGTTCTAGAGAGAGGAAGCTGTCGTGGAGCGTTTACAACTCTCCAATTTTCAGTTTTTCTAGTCTTTTATGTTTTTATTATGAGTTCTAGTTGTAGTATGACAATGCTCGGCTAGAATCTCTCAGCTAAGGCTGAGAGGTGAAGCTTGTAGCTAATTTCATGTTTGATTCAAGTTAATTTAAGTACTTTTTAATTTAAGTTTGGATTTTTCATATTCTAGTTCTTAAAGTGGTAGTTTGGGATGTTTTATGAGAGTTCATGTGCTCCGGACATGAATTCCTTGCAATTCTCTGAGATTATCATATGATGCTTGTTTAGATTCGAATTATAGTAATCCTTGAGCAGGCCATAGTCCATAGGCATGGCTGTTACTCCGAAGGCTATGGTTTTGAATTCTACATTGATTAAATGGGACTAGAACTTGGAAGTTCAACTTGATTTGGATTGAATGTGTGTGAATGCTTTATTTTCCAACTAGATGAGAGATAGGACTTCAAATCTAGTTGTGTTCTCTACTTGGACTGATTGAATTGACATGGGATTGCTACAAGTGGATCCTTGAATGCCTTAGTACTTTAAATCACTGAATTTCCATTAAGTTACTGTTTTAGTTTAATCACCCAATTAAATCTGATTTTCTTGCAAAACTGAGTTGCTGGAATAGTTTGGAAGTTGTTTCTAATTCCCTGTGGATCGAGCTCGGTCTTACCGAGTTTTATTACTACATCGCAGCCTTACACTTGAGGTGAGCGAACAGTTATGTTTTGAGAAGGTTATGGTCTTGTTAGAGCTTAGAAAAATCGAACTGCTCGTCATCAGTCTTTTTCCTGTGTTTCATTATTCTGGGAGAATTCTGAGTATAGAGACATTCATAGACAATCATAAGCAATCACAAAGTATACACGAGAAAGCACCGCGAGGTGAATTTTATTCCAGAGATTCCGAGATCTTTTACATTCTGGGCTGTGAACTGGTCATGAACCCTTAATTACATCAATGGATGATCACCCTTGATTAGAAGGCAAAAGTAAATGCATGCATGTATCATAGATGAATTAAATAAAGCATTAAAAGAGCATAAATATATATAAAGCACAGCATAGACAACACAGAGATTTTTACGTGGAAACCCTTACGGGAGAAAACCACGGCACAAAGCAACAAGATTCCACTATGAATTTCAGTTATACAATAGATGGAATATTAAAAGAATGAAGCTCGGATAGATCGAGAAAGTAGTTTAAATCGTCAGGGATTATAGCCTCGAGTCCATGGTCGCCGAGACCAAGTCTAGGATTTATTATGGACTAACCCATTGTTAAGACCAGTTAGATGTTGGTCACATACTCCTCGGGCGTTCCTAGTTGAGTACCAACCATGGATTTTAACCGAGTCGTGTATCTCAGGGTCATGACGCGTCTCTATGGACGATATGAATTTCAGGGATACACTTCACGGTTTCCGTTTAGTGCAACTAGGGCCAGTGACCGTCTCCGATGGGATGGGTGACTTACTGGAGGGCAATCCATGGGATCTTTGTGCAAACAGGGTTTCGACCGAGTCATATATCTCAGTGTCATGACGCGTCTCTATAGATGATATGACTTTCAGAGATACACTCCACGGCGTCCACTTACTGCAACCAGGGCCAGTGACCGTCTCCGATGGGACGGGTGACTTGCTGGAAGGCACTCCATAGGGTCTTTGTGCAAACAGGGTTTCGACCGAGTCGTATATCTCAGTGTCATGATGCGTCTCTATGGACGATATGACTTTCAGAAATACACTCCACGGTGTCCACTTACTGCAACCAGGGCCAGTGACCGTCTCCGATGGGACGGGTGACTTGCTGGAAGGCACTCCATGGGATCTTTGTGCAAATAGGGTTTCGACCGAGTCATATATCTCAGTGTCATGACGCGTCTCTATGGACGATATGACTTTCAGAGATACACTCCACGGCGTCCACTTACTGCAACCAGGGCCAGTGACCGTCTCTGATGGGACGGGTGACTTGCTGGAAGGCACTCCATGGGATCTTTGTGCAAACAGGGTTTCGACCGAGTCATATATCTCAGTGTCATGACGCGTCTCTATGGACGATATGACTTTCAGAGATACACTCCACGGCGTCCACTTATTGCAACCAGGGCCAGTGACCGTCTCTGATGGGACGGGTGACTTGCTGGAAGGCACTCCATAGGGTCTTTGTGCAAACAGGGTTTCGACCGAGTCGTATATCTCAGTGTCACGACGTGTCTCTATGGATGATATGACTTTCAGAAATACACACCACGGTGTCCACTTACTGCAACCAGGGCCAGTGACCGTCTCCGATGTGACGGGTGACTTGCTGGAAGGCACTCCATGGGTTCTTTGTGCAAACAGGATTTCGATCGAGTCGTATATCTCAGTGTCATGACGCGTCTCTATGGACGATATGACTTTCAGAAATACACTCCACGGTGTCCACTTACTGCAACTAGGGCCAGTGACCGTCTCCGATGGGACGGGTGACTTACTGGAGGGTACTCATTCCCTTAGCCACTCAACTAATGGATCCCGCCTTAGACAAGACGCACATCAACTAATCTTAACGATGAAGCATTTCAGACGTTTTTAGAACTCTTTGATTACGGTTTTCGATAACAACCATAGTCCCCTTTGATTTAATTTCGTATCTCGATCCAGGATGAAATAAATTCATGCAATGAATGCAAATAAGTACAATACAAAGTAACTATGCTTTATGCATGCTCGAGAGAGGATTGCATTTATGCTAGATGTTCAGTGTATCAGACAAATTATGCATTTGATTTGATCAATCTGCTTCGTATATATCTTTGTGTCATTAATATTTTGCCCTTGCGTCTTTGCGATCGTGATTGATCTCACTTGGCATTAGTAGATATTTGGGCCATCAGGGCACTTCCCAGGGCCTATTTACGATCTGATCAGAGGATTTGGTGAATATACCTTTCACGATCGTCTTTGGATAGGGGTGGATTATGTCCACGAGGATCGCAGTGCGATCGCATTTCGATTTGCCTAGTGTAAGTCGATTTCTGAGCCAACAGGGCACTTCCCAAGGCTAAAAACGACTAAGGAGTGGGCCTGCTGACTACTTAACTAGGGTATTCGGGGCCCCTGAGTTTGGATAACCTCGTTGCGGTGCATGATTATGATATATCATGTTATGGCGGAGAGAAGTCTCCCTCTCGGGTTCGGTCAAATTTTGCTCGATTCCTCTCGATTTTGGCCATTTTCGGCTCTTTCGGAAGGGTTTCCGAGGTTTGCAATATTGGCTAAGTGTTGGCCTTTTTTTTTTTATCAAATTGCTGATTTGGCCCACTTAACATCGACCGTTGGCGAATCCGATCCAGGGGATGGATAGAGGACATAGATGTGTGTCCAGGAGGATCGGTTTGATCGAAAATCGATTTAGATCGAAGGCGGGCCACATCATAGAAGGCCCCACCTCCCAATTAGCGTTTGGGCCCACCTACCATGGGATGTGGGCGCATGTGGCTGAGGTGGGCGCATGTGCCCTCTCCCTCAAGCGCATGTGATGAGAAAAAAAGGAAGGAGAGAGAGGATGGATGGGAGGTGAGCGCGTGTGCCTCTCCCGGGCGCATGAGGCATGCATGGGCGCATGTCATTATGCCCCTTAGTGCATATTTGCACATTCCCCCTCCAAAGTATGGGCGCATGTCATACGACTTTGAAGAAATTTGAATCTTCTTCTTCCGGTGGGAGAAATCCCTTTCCGGCGATGGCATCTGACGAGGGTATGGGCGCATGTCTATAGCCCATGGAGGATTCCGGCAAGGATTTTTACCTTGTTCTAATGATCCTTTCCAGAAAATGAAGCCTCTCTCCCCTTTTTGATTTAGAAGTGAGTGGGGTATTTATAGAATGTTAATCGGGTCCCGGGTCCACCAAAAATCGAATTTCACCAAGCGCATGCGATTGCGAAGATGGTTCATGCACATGTATCAGGGAGGTGGGCGCATGTGCTCATGTAGTGGGCGCATGTGCCCAATGTGGTGGGAGCATGTAGCCTCTGGTATGGGCGTATGTGGCCTCTGTGTTGGCCGCATGTGGCCCCACTTAGAATATTTCATGATTTTTTATATTTTTTTATTTTATTTAGAATATTGAAAAGGGAGAGAGAGAGAGCTCTCATGCGCATGTGGTGACAGGTCAAATGCATGTCTCCTCATGACATCCGCATGTGGAGAGAGAGTACTGAGCGAATGCATGTTCCATGACTTGGAATATTTCAAGTTTTAGGCTCCGACGGGCGACCTCCAAAGGGGGGCTACCTTTTCGGAGACCGAAGTAACTGATGCCAAGCTGCTTTTAGGCCATGATCGACCTCCTGAATGAACGGGGTGGGGTACTGATGGTCATCTGCTATGAATTTTGGTAGTTCCTTCTCAATTTGGACCCTCCCGATCAACTCTTTGCATAGGAATATTGTTCCAGGAAGCGCACACGTAGAAATATACATCACAAGGACTTCAAACTTGCTACTTAAGGTTTTCTGGGCATTTCGGATCATTTGGTGGCCATCCGCATGTCTGATTCCAGCCCAAAATGGTACATGTAGGCTTTCGGGCCCTTTGGGTCAGCTCTAGATGGGCAAAACGCATTTCGGTGGGCACAGGTAAGGATATGCATCGCGCGACTTTGAAACTTACAGGTTAAGGGTTTTAGAGCATTTTGGATCATTTGGCAGTAATCCGCATGTCCGATTTTGCCCCAAAATAACATTTGTAGGTTTCGGTCACGATCACGCATGTTAAGGTTGCACTGGCATTTTCTGAGTATTTTGGATCTCGAAATCAATCCAAATCGTCGTAGATGGATCGCTGAATACTGTTTTATAATGGGTACAAATTTGAGCCCCAACAGGTCTCATCTTCTATCACTAAGTTTTACCGATTTTTGCACTTACACATCCTGGAGTGGATAGAAGCAGGATTTCTAAAGGAGAGTTAGGTTTTGGAGAATGAACCATGTTACACTCATGTTTTGCTTGGGACTAGCACAATGTTGGTTGGGGGTGTGTTGAGCTCGTAAATGTGTATATTCCAACCCCATTACATCACTAACTATGCATGGTTTGTATGCTTAAAAGACTCATCTAATGCTTGTTCTGTGGATGTAGGATTGAGAAAGAGACTTCACACAAATGATAACTAAAAGACCCATTTAGAAGATCTTGGATGAAGACCCAAGGTGGGCCAAAGAAAGAAGAAAGCAAGGAGAGAAGAGAGAGGAAGAAAGAAAGAAAGAAAATATAAGAAAAGAGAAGCTAGACCGATCGGCCAAACAAGCTAGACCGGTCTTGACCGGTCGGCCAACAAGTAGGCAGTGTAATCTGCTAAAATTCAGCAACTTCTTCAACAGGCTCCAAGTTTTGTGCGTAATTGCGTAAGTGCCGTGCAAATCTGGAAGATTCTGAGGCGGTAGAGCCTCTCCACTATAAAAGGGGACCTAAGGATCGTAGCTATGGCATCTTAAAAGAGATCTATAAAGGTGGAAGGCGGAGAAAGACGGAATCGGAGTTCTACAACTCCCTCTAGTTTGTTGCTTTCTAGTTCATTTTTTTTAGTTGTTTTCATGTTTCCTTGGATCATGAATGGCCAAACCTCTTAACTAGGGCTAAGAGGTGAAGCTTGTAGTGAATCTAAGATGTTTTAATTTGTTTGTTTTGGTTTCAAGTTGAATTTTTATTGAAGAACAATGGTTTGAAGTTTGAATAAAGTTCTAAGTACTTTTCTTAATCTTATAATGGCTCATGGATGTTTGGAAGAGTTGCTTAAGTTCTTAATTATTTTGAATGAGTCTAGATCTATACGCTCCGAGGAATCGGATTCAAGACGCTCTAGACTTGGATGCTCATGTGGGAACTTCATGCCAAGAGTTTTACTTTTCTGGAATTTCTGCTATGTGTGATTGTGTAAGTGATTTGAATGAAGTTCAAATCATGATCTAGTTATGCTTTGTGACAGAGTTTAATAATGATTATGATTGTGATCTTAATCTATTGGAACTAGGATTGACCTATGCAATTGAGTGTGCTCAAGTCCTAACTTGAATTGAGGGAATCATGTATATAAATCACACATATGACAGATTATATGTTATAACTGCTCTATCATCCGACTAGGTAGGATTTGATTTCGATTTTAGTTGTGAATTGGGAAACCACAATGAATTAAGCATCAAGGATTGCGACAAGTGGATCCTTGAACCCCTAGTGCTCTTTTATATTGATTGCAATCACCTTTAGTTTAAGAATTCTATCTACATTCAATTCTAGAAATCTGTTTGATTAGCTCTCAATTAGAGAATATTAGAAGTAATTTTGTGAATTCATAACAAGTCCTTGAGAACGATCTCGGTCTCTACCGAATTATTACTACATCGCAACCCTACACTTGGGGAAGCGAACAAGACCTTCCCCTGGTTGGTAATAGGTATCCCTTTTTGAAAATTTTTCACAAATTTTCAACAATAATCATCCCTTTTTTCTTTCTTTTCACATGAGATAGGATTTTTTGAAATCTATATCTCCCATTCTTTTTCTTACTTCACATGAACAAGGATGGACAAAGTTCCCCGCCTTGGTTCCTTAACACCTTAAATCTTAGTCTGTACGATGTACAAATCTACATAATCCCTTCAAACCATAAGAATCGTGTAAGGTGAACTAAACTCAAGAGTGTTCAAATGTTCTATCGATCATATAAATAAAAGAATTCATACAGAAAACTATTATATTACAAGTTTTTAAGAGCTTCAAAATCAATCACTTCATCTCTTTTTTCTCATACTCGTAACATCTTAAATACATAGAAACAAAGTTTTCCAAAAGAGTTTTGAATTTTCAGAAAAAATAAAAAAAATTTCATACAAAAATTACTCGAAATATAAAAAAGTACTAGATTCATCTAGGAATCTCACCCCCAACCAAAATCTAACATTGTCCTCAATGTAAAAAGATATGCAATAATCAATAATAATAATATGAGAGCAATGATAAAAATAAGGAGGGTGAGAACGAGAGTAATTGAGAGAGTTGTTCGCTCCCCAAGTGTAGGGTTGCGATGTAAAAATCATTCGGTAGAGATCGAGATCGTTCTCAAGGACTAATGTAGGAATTCTCAGAAATTCTTCTAACAATCTCCAATTGAAATCAAACTACAATAATCTGTAAATATGAATGTAGGAGAATAATCTGTAACTTATGATAAAATTAACAATCTAAAGAAGCACTAGGGTGCCGAGGATCCACTTGTAGTGATCCTTGATGCATAACTTACATTGGTTTCTCAATTACACAACTAGAATCGAAATCAAATCCTATCTAACCGGAATATGGAGCAGTTAATTCAACAAAACAGTCTGTCCCATGTGTTGTTCATCAACATGATTCACTCAATTCAAGTTAGGACTTGAGCACACTCAATGTATAGGTCAATCCTAGTTCCAATAGGTTAAGATCACAATCATAATAATCATCAAACCCTGTCACAAGACTTAACTAAATTATGATTTGAACTTCATCCAAATCATATGAACAATCAACACATACTTCAAACTTCTCATAAAAAGTAGAACTTTAGTTTGAAGTTCCCACATGAAGAACCAAGTCTAGAGCATCTTGAATCCGATTCCTCAGAGCGTACAGGTCTAGATTTATGCAAAACAACTAAGAACTAAAGCAATTCTTCCAAACATCCATGAGTCATCATAAGATTGAGAAAAACTGCTTAGAACTTTATTCAAACTCAACAAACCATTGTTCAATCAATAAAAATCCAACTTGAAAGCAATAAAAATGAATTAAAGCATCTTAGATCTATTATAAGCTTCACCTCTTAGCCATAGCTAAGAGGTTAACTAATGAAAAACATAAAAAAAAACTAAAACTAGAAGAAAAAGACGAAAACTAGTTGTAGGAGGCTAGGAAGCCTCCTAGGTCTTGATCTCTTTGCTCCCCACGTTGCTAGATGCCCTAGGAATGAAGTGGAGGTCTCCTTTTATAGCTTTCACACCCCACAAATGAAGAATCTTTGAGAATTTAGGTAGAATTTATGCACTGCGTAGAGAAAATTAGAGCCAGACTTGAAAATTTCTAAACTGGGCGCATGGTCGATTGATCAATTGGGCTGGGCGATTAATCGCACCTGCGATTCAACTGTAAAAACTATATTCTGTGATTGAGCGATCAATCGCAGGTGGCTGGGCTATTGATCGCTGGGTCCAAAAAGTGTCCAGAGAGTTCCAACAGCAATTCTTCAAAAATCTGCATTCTATCGATTGATTTACATGTTGGGCGATCAATCGCTCAGGCTAGGAGATCAATCGCAAATCTGCACTTTAGTCTAGCAATAAATATGCTAATTCTGCTGTGAGCGATCAATCGCTCAGGGCTGTCGATCAATCGCTCAGGCTGAGTGATCAATTGACGGATCAATCTTTAGATCAATCTTCAGAAACTACAACTTTCTACATTTTACTTTTATGGCCCTGCAGCTCTGCACTTTGCTTTTCAGGACAATTTAGAACTTTTAACATGATTTCTTCAAGGTTTTTCTTCTCTTTTTTGGCTCATCAAATCTCGGTCTTCAATGTATGTAAAGTGCTCTCTTAAGCCTTGAATTAATGAAATCTCCATCTCATTCCTACAATCACAAATCATGCATTAAAGTAGTCTTTTAATCATGCAACCCATGTATAATACGTGATGAATTGGGGTTAGAATATGCATAATTCAAAGCTCAACACACCCCCCAACCAGCATTTTACTAGACCCGAGCAAAACATGCGTGAGACAAGATTCAATTCTCCAAAATCCAACTCTCCTTAAAAAACTATGTTTCTATAAACTCCAAGTCATACAAGTGCAAAATTCAGAGAAAATTGATGATAAAAGTTGAAATCTTAAACTCCCTAAACATGATGAGTGTTTCTCATAGAATCCCCACCGATTAATTGATAAATAGAAGAATCCGAACAAGTATAATTTAGTGTGCATAGTGAATGTTCATCTCATGGATTTCTAGGATTACCTTCTTCATAGATTAATCAAACTAAAAATCTAAGAGTGTTCAGATCAACAACAAGCCTATGAAAAAAACTTGCCTTACCGTTCCTTTGACAGCTTTCACACTACTTCCCATTTCCAGCTTTGGTTACGGGTAGATCATCCCCTAGTTAGTAATAGGTAGCCCTTTTCAGAATTTTTCAACACATTTTCAACAATAACCATTTTTTTTATCATTTTCCTTATTTTTCATTTTTTAAGATAAATAGCCGAAGAATCTAAAAGGGCCCACTTCGAACTAAAGCAATAATCAAGTAATGGTAACGACATAGGATAAAAATCCTTACCCCAGATTACATTCGAACATGATGGACAAAGTTCCCCAGCTTGGTTCCTTAACACCTTAAATCTTAGTCTAACCGATCCATAAATTTACATAATCCCTTCAAACCATGAGAATCGTGTAATGTGAATTAGACTCAAAAGTGTTCAATTTTTGTATCAATCATAAAAATAGGGGAATTTATATAGAAAACTATCATATTACAAGTAATTCAAAATTTTCAAAATTAATCACTTCATTTCTCTTTCTTTTGTACTTGTAACATCCCAAGTGCATAGAAATACGATTTTCCAAAGGAGTTTTGAATTTTCAGAAAAATAAAAAAAATTCTACATAATTACTCGAAATGTCACAAAGGCTAGTAGATTCATCTAAGGAATCTCACCCCCCAACCAAAATTTTACATTGTCCTCAATGTAATAAGATATGCAATATGCATAACATGAGAGCAATGACATAAAACAAAGGAGAGTGAGAACGAGAGTACCTGAGGTAGCAAGTTGATCAATTCTAGCATCTTCCATTATCTCAATAAGACTTTTTCAATCCTAAATGCAGAAAAATAAATCCTAACCTACCTACCTACCTTTAATTAGTCTGATCGACTAAATGATCAAATTTGAGTAGGATCTTCATGAATTTCAATAAGTTTCTCATAAGGACCATCCAAAGTCCTGCTCGACAGTAAACATGGGTGCTTTTCTACATTGAAGTCTAATATTTATATGCACCATATGCTTGATGGGAGGAGATAAGAGTAGCAAAAATATATCTCCTCAAATTTTGAATTGGGTTGTGATTGATTAAAAATGGGTCTTCCCAATCAGAATTTTCAATGGGCTAAAGAACCCATGATGGTGGATAGACATTCATCAAGTATTCTTTAGTTTGGGTTGCCTCCTCCATAAATTCAGAATTGCATGGTGCTTTCACAAACAATGGTAAAGAATGTAAATCAGTGAATGGTGTTCTTCAGGCACCGACACCGCATCTAACAAAATGTTCAACTCTGTTACCATCTCATCATCAAGATTATAGGAGTGGGCCAAGCATTCCTCTTGGAAATCGAGATAGTCGGATGAAGGGTCCTTGTCTTCCCTAAGTGATTGCAAAAATATAGTTTCTATGGTGAGGGATTCACACTCCATGGAGTGAAATTCTTCCAAACTAGGTTCCTCATAACTAGTATGAGGCACCAAGTTGGAAGTGTGCAAGGCTTTAACAATCTCTTGAATAATTGAGTCTTTTAAATTTTCAAAGTGAGCCAAGCATTCATCCAAAGAATCTGAATTCTCACTCAAAGGGAAGTCTTTCACAATAAAATTTGGCATGTGTTATTGTTGGAAGGACTCAAAGAGATCGACTTCGGTCATCTCTGTAGCAAGAATATCTTCCAGCGACTCATAAACATTCGGCTCTTTGGAAGAAGAAATCATGGGCTCACAAGCATCCATTGAACCTTCATTATAGTTAATCATACTATCACTTTCAGATTTTGTAGATTCCTCAGGTTCGTCAACCGTCATTGAAATCTCTTCATCATTAAAATCAGGATATCTAAAAGAGATAGTTGATTCACCATAATTGATAGTGTTATTGGGGTCACCAAGATCAACATCCTCTAGAAGTTTAATCATTAAATCCGGAGAAGGTTGGGCTTCGATAGCCTCATCCTCCCCATTGTTGTGGATTGAATCGGTGATCCTAATTTCAGGCTCAACGTCTTCAAGAGATGGCGAGTCGTTTTGAATTGATTGCTCATACTCATACTCTTTCTCTAAGTCCTCAAGGATTTGTATGTACATGTTATCATAAGAGGAAGACATTTTATAACGATTGTCGATGACCATGATTGGTTCTTCCTTTGGACTAGAGGTGCGATGACTCTCCCAATGAAGATCATACGTGTTATATGACAGAGATTGATAAGATGGTTGATAGGCATAACCATACAAGTGATCACGCAATGTCTTTACCGGTTGGTCATTACTCCCCCGGTCCTTTTTCTTATTCCTACCTCCTGTCAAACTCAGTGGAACACTCTTGTTATTTTTAACCCAGTAATCACGTAGTGTTTTACCCGGCTAACTATTGTTCGATTTTGCTTCATTCCGGTACTCCCCCATCGTCTTATGCCATGTCTCATCATATGTATCATAGTAATCACACAGCGTCTTATGTTGGGGGGTAGTAGAGGTTGATTGAATCTCAAAAAAATACTCATGCTTATAATGTTTTACCCGGCTGACTATTGTTCGATTTTGCTTCATTCCGGTACTCCCCCATCATCTTATGCCATGTTTCATCATATGTATCAAAGTAATCACGAACATCCTACGTTAGGGGGTAGTAGAAGTTGATTGAATCTCAGAAAAATACTCATGCTTATAATGGTTCCAATCATAAAGAGTTTGGATTCCATGATCCGGCATCTCATCTTCCACAAGATATGCATAAGCACCACCCATCTATTCAGCCATAATGAGATTTAAGAAGTTGAAACTAAAAAAATCTAGAAACAAAACTAAAAGAAAGAAAAGAAAAAGAAAAAAAGAACAAAGAAGATCCTAAGAAAGAGAAAGGAAAGAAAAAGAAAAAGAATCCTTCTTACTTTCCTTTACTTCTCTTAAAGAGCGAAGCACAAGGTGTCTTGCAATGGCAAAGCCAGAAGTGAAGGTAGAGACCGATTTCTCCTGGTCAATAGAGGTTCAAAAGAACACTCCACCCACTCTTTGAATCTTTGAGAAAAAAATCAGAAAAGAAGAAAGAGGAGTAGGGTGAGAAGAGAAATCTCTGAGCTCAAGGTGATCCAAGGCGGCTATGCCGACTAAAAGGAATCAAGTTGGCTCAAGGCCAACGTATCATAGATCCAAAAGGAGTCTCCACCCACTCTATAAGAGATAAATAGGATAGGAATGAATAGGGAGAGAAGAAGAGTAAAGTTGAAAAGACAAAACCTGATTTGAGAACTTAAGAAAACCAACTTACTTCTACTTCAACTTCCTAACAATTCTTGCAAAAGAAAGATAAAAAAAAAAAACAAAGTTAGTACTAATAGAAAAATTCCTAAAAAATTCAATAAAAAACTATTTTCAGAAATTCTGTAAAACCGTCCAGTCCTGTTCGCTCGCCTCAAGTGCAAGGCTGCGATGTAGTGATAAATCTCGATAAGACCGAAGTCGATCCACGAGGAATTAGAAAACATCTTCTAAACTATTCCAGCAACTAGGATTGCAATAATTAAGAGATTCAATTGAGAGATGTATGTTAAAACAGTAACTTAAGAAAAACAGTAATTAAAGGAACTAAGGCTTTCAAGGATCCACTTGTAACAATCCCATGTCAATCCAATCAATCCAAGCATAAACGCAGCTAGATTTAAAGTTCTATCTCTCATCTAATTGGAAGATAAAGCATTAATCACATTTAATCCCACTTAAGTTGAATTCCAAGTTCTAATCCCATTCAACCACATGTAGCATTCACAATCATAGCCTTCGGAGTAACAGCAATGCTTATGGACTATGGCATGCTCAAGGGTTACCATAATTCGAATCTAATCAAGCAAAACATGATAATCTCAAAGAATTGCAAGGAATCCATGTCCAAAGCACATGAATTCTCATAAAACTTCTAAAAATATCAACTTTATAAGAACTAGAACATTCAAAATTCAAACTTGAACTGAAACTACTTGAATTAAATGATTTAAACATGAAATTGGCTACAAGCTTCACCTCTCAGCCTTAACTGAGAGATTCTATCCAAGCATTGTCATACTACCACTAGAACTCCATGAAAAGACATAAAAAGCATAAAAACCCGAAGTTGGGAGGGTTGCAAACGCTCCACGACGGCTTTCTTCACTTCCCACGAAGTTCCTCAGCTTCTATGATGCCATAGGAAGAGACCCTAGGTGTCCTTTTATAGTGGGGAAGCTCTATCGCGTTGAAATCTTTCAGAATTTGCGTAGCGTTACGCACTTGCGCAGAGAATTTCGGAGTTCGAATTTAGAAACTGTTGTTTTACACATGGCTGACCGGTCATGACGGGTCAGAATAGGCTGGCTGACCGGTCTTAACCGGTCGAACTTATTGGAATGGACGTCCAGCATTCACAGAGTGGTCACCGACCCGTTGGCCGACCGGTCTTGACCAGTTGGACCAAACTGGTCCTTTGTCCAGCAAGCTTCAGAGGAGGATGGTAGGGTGGCTGACCGGTCAGGACTGGTCGTGGCTCACCTGGCCGAATGGTCATGACCGGTCCGACCTCTTCTTTTCATATTTTCTTTCTTCCTTTCTTATTCTCTCTCCTCACCTTGCTTCCTTCTTTCTTTGATCCCTTTGGGCCTTCATCTAAAGCTCCTAAATATGGTCTTTAGCTATCATTCATGCAAAGTCTCTCTCTCAATCCTACATCCACAAAATATTCATTAGATGGGTCTTTTAAACATGCAAACCATGCATATAATGTGATGTAATGTGCTAGATCATGCATAAATTGGAGATTCAACAAGTCCCCGACAACAGCGCCAAAAACTTGCTCGCTCCCCAAGTGTAGGGTTGCGATGTAGTAATAATTCGGTACCGAGATCGTTTTCAGGGAATAATGTAGAACTTTTCAAAATTTCTTCTAACAATCTCCAATTGAAATCAAACTACAATAATCTATAAATATGAATGTAGGAGAATAATCTGTAACTTGTGATAAAATTAACAATCTAAAGAAGCACTAGGGTGCTGAGGATCCACTTGTAGCGATCCTTGATGCATAACTCGCATTGGTTTCTCAATTACACAACTGGAATCAAAATCAAATCCTATCTAGCCGAAATATGGAGCGGTTAATTCAACAAAACAGTCTGTCCCATGTGTTGTTCATCAACATGATTCACTCAATTCAAGTTAGGACTTGAGCACACTCAATGTATAGGTCAATCCTAGTTCCAATAGGTTAAGATCACAATCATAATAATCATCAAACCTTGTCACAAGGCTTAACTAAATTATGATTTGAACTTGATCCAAATCATATGAACAATCAACACATACTTCAAACTTCTCATAAAAAGTAAAACTTAGGTTTGAAGTTCCCACATAAAGAACCAAGTCTAAAGCGTCTTGAATTAGATTCCTCGGAGTGTATAGGTCTAAATCTATGCAAAACAACTAAGAACTAAAGCAATTCTTCCAAACATCCATGAGTCATCATAAGATTGAAAAAAAACTACTTAGAACTTTATTCAAACTCAACAAACCATTATTTAATTAATAAAAATTCAACTTGAAACCAATAAAAACGAATTAAAGCATCTTAGATCTACTACAAGCTTCACCTCTTAGCCCTAACTAAGAGGTTAACTAATGAAAAACATAAAAACAAACTAGAACTAGAAGAAAAAGAAGAAAACTAATTGTAGGAGGCTAGGAAGCCTCCTAGGTCTTGATCTCTTTGCTCCCCATGTTGCTAGATGTCCTAGGAATGAAGTGGATGTCTCCTTTTATAGCTTTCACACCCCACAAATGAAGAATCTTTGAGAATTTGCGTAGAATTTATGCACTGCGGAGAGAAAATCGGAGCCAGACTTGGAAATTTCTAAACTGGGCACATGGTCGATTGATCGATTGGGCTAGGTGATTAATCGCACCTACGATTCAACTGTAAAAACTGTATTCTATGATCGGACTATCAATCGCAGGTGGTCGGGCTATTGATTGTTGGGTCCAAAAAGTGTCGAGAGAGTTCTAGCAGCTATTCTTAAAAAATCTGCATTATATCAATTGATCTACAGGTTGGGCGATCAATCGCTCAGGCTAGGAGATCAATCGCAAATCTGCACTTTAGTCTAGCAATAAATCTGCCAATTCTGTTGTGAGTGATCAATCGCTTAGTGCTGTCAATCAATCGCTTAGGCTGAGTGATCAATCGACGGATCAATCTCTGGATCAATCTTCAGAAACTGCAACTTTCTGCATTTTACTTTTATGGCCCTGCAGCTCTAATTTTGCTTTTTTAAGACAATTCAGGACTTTTAACATGATTTCTTTAAGGTTTTTCTTCTCTTCTTTGGCTCATCAAAGCTTGGTCTTCAATGTATGTAAAGTGCTCTCTTAAGCCTTGAATTAACGAAATCTCCATCTCATTCCTACAATCACAAATCATGCTGTAAAGTAGTCTTTTAATCATGCAACCCATGTATAATATGTGATGAATTAGGGTTAAAATATGCACAATTCAGAGCTCAACAAGAGTCGAATATGGAAGTCTACAACTCCAAACCACTAAACAATTAAAACTAATAAAGCTACTCTATAGTTCCGTTGGACTAGGAGGTCAATCTCGATACACATGATCATCCAAAGGAATGGAATCTAACAGGATTAGTAGGTGGAGTAAAAGGTTTTTCAGTAATATCATCTACCATCTTGCTTCATAATGCACATGGGTGATGTTTGTCGTTCTAATCCAATGAAAATCCTGCTGAAAATTTTCAGCGGGTTTCTCAAAATTATCACCCCATGTGTTAGGAAAGGAGAATTTCTTCAGTTGGAATTCATCAATTACGAATCTCATTTCCAACTTGTCTAGAAAAAATTAATCAAATAACAGTCATCCTAGAGATGGTGCTCTTCGGTTTCAACAAACCAAAGAGATATGGAGACTTGTATTTTTTCTTCACAAGTCGGTATGGTCTCCACATTTTCATATTCTACAGGCACTTTCACAATCGATACTTTAGTGTTACACTTCGTGGAAGGAGTCTTTTTGGGCACCGGTGAAGTTTCCCTTAAGGCATTGATAATGTCACGGATCATAGGATCATCCCGATCCTCAAAATATGCCAAACACTCTTTTAGAGTGTAGGAAACTTCAACCTTCTCTGTCACTTGTGTAGGTTGGAATACGGCCTCAACCACTACACTTTCAGAAATTGGCCTCTCCTTAGGCAAATCAAGCACCAATTCATCAATTTCATTCACAATAAAATTGTTTAACTTAGTGATTGGTATCTTGTCAATTAAAATTTCAGATTTTGGTTCTTCCAAGGCCTCATCAATATCTAAATTTATTTCTTCCTTGGAATGAGCCAAGCAAACTTCCAAGGTTTTGAAAAATTTAGTTGAGGGTGGCTCATCATCATCTACAATTGTATCTATGAAGTTATTCATGTGGATCTCATCTTCATCATTATCTTCATCCTCTTATTGTTTATGCAAATTAAACACATTTAGCTTCATTGTCATATTTTCAAAGGATATTTTCATGACTCCATTCCTACAATTAATTATAGCA
Organism: Liriodendron chinense; assembly: GCA_003013855.2. Lineage (NCBI taxonomy): Eukaryota > Viridiplantae > Streptophyta > Magnoliopsida > Magnoliales > Magnoliaceae > Liriodendron > Liriodendron chinense. The sequence goes on along the minus strand of ML058515.1, from coordinate 5,343,847 downwards.
TTGGCGGTTGCTAGGAATGGTCAGCCTAGAATAACAGGAACTTGAATACATACATTTGTAACCGCTTGTGTATCTAAAACGATAAAGTCTACCGAGGTAGTAGAACTTATCAATTTAGACTAACGCATCATCAATTATCCTCTCGGTATTCTAATGTAGCGATCCGCAAATTGTAAAGTTATCTTGGTGGGTTTTAATTCACCAAATCCAAGTTGCTCATATACCGAGTAGGGAATCAAGTTAATACTAGCCACTAAATCGAGAAGTTCTCTATTAATCTAGAAGTTACCTATCATGTAAGAGATTGTAGGGCATTCGGGATCTTTGAATTTTGGGGGAGTGTTTATTCGCTCGCCTCAAGTGCAAGGCTGCGATGTAGTAATAATCTCGGTAATACCGAGGTCAATCCACAGGGAAGGAGGTAAACAATTCGAACTATCCTAATAACTAGAATCTAAAGAGTGGTGTATGAAATTAGTTTTAAACATTAAACAGAACAAATATGATAATAAAGAATAACTAGAGCATCAAGGATCCACTTATAGCTCTCCTTGATGTATAATTCGCATAGGTTTCTCAATTACTCAACTAGAATCGAAATCAAATCATATCTAGCCGGATTATAGAGCGATTATATTATCAAAACAATCCAAAACGTGTTGTTTATCAACATGATTCCCTATATTCAAGTTAGGACTTGATCACACTCAATTGCATAGGTCAATCCTAGTTCCAATAGATTAAGGTGCTGTTTGGTAAACTGAAAAATTAAGCCTGAAAATTAATTTAAGTACTGAAAACTTAAAGTGCTGAATTTAAGTACTTATAAGAACTGAAAAATCTATTTGGTAATTTATCTGAAAACTACCATTGAAAACTTATCACGGCCACAAAAGTTTCAGATCAAACTAATATTTGTGTTTTCCCTTAATCTAGGTCTTTGTGTTCTTATGAACAGGGTTGATGGTAAATAAACATCATGGTGGGCCCTAGTAAGGTTTCAATGGTGGGCATCATTGTCCTCATTGCTTTCAATGGTGTGGTCCACCTGAGGTTTGGACCTATCTCAGTTTGGGTTAATGACTTAAAATCATCTCTCCAAATGAATAAACTATGTAGATATAATACATACATTATGTCGGGGCTTATAGAATTTGGTGACTTGAAGTACTTGTCTGGGATGGTTTCATGGATGGGAAAGTAAACAAAGAAGGGTAATTTTGCCATTTTTAAATGTTAATAGGGATACTTTTGTCAATTTGTATCTAAAAATTTAAAGAGAAACCACTTACCGCATTCAGCTATAAGCTTTAAGTCAAGTTGGCATGACTTAAAATAATCCACTTAATTTAAGTGATTTTTCCAATTAAGCACTTAAATTTTTTTAGTTACCAAACGGTCTGAATTACTAAAATCACTGAAAATATCATTTTTCAGTGATAAGTCGTGGAATTAAGTTTTACCAAACGCACCCTAAGATTACAACTATGATAATCATCAAACCCTGTCACAAAGCTTAACTAATACCATGGTTTGAACTTGATTCAAATCACATAAACAAACAATACATATTTTAGAATTTCTGAGAAAGATAGAACTTTGGTTTGAAGTTCCCACATGAAGATCCAAGTCTAGAGCGTCTTGAATTCAATTCCTCGAGCGTACAGGTCTAGATCTTTGAAAAAAAAAATTAAGAAACTAATGTAATTCTTCCAAACATCCATAAGTCATCATAAGATTAAGGGGGCATTTGGCATCTCTACTCTAATTCAATAATAGCTTTTTGAATAAGAGCTATTTCAATAAGCTCTTTTTGTCCTAGCTCTTGTTTTAAATAAGCTTGTTTGGTAAAATCTCCAAAAAAAGCTCTTATTTAAAATAAGCATGTTTGGTAAAACTTTCAAATAAGAGTTTTTTTTAAGGGTAGTTGATGTCGTTTTTAAATGTTACAACCACTTAAGTATAAGAGCAATCCAAATGGTTGTTTGGGTGGACCGTCCATCATGTGGGGCCCAACATCAATGCTAATTGTCCTTTATGTGGGGCCCCTCAATGTCCACTACCCATCACCATCATGTGGACTCCACATTTGATGTGTCCATATTGTGGGCCCTACCTTTGAAGTGTATTGTCCATCACGTGGGGCCTAATTTTGATATACCATTCATCGTGTGAGGTGCACCTTCTATATGGATCATCCATCATACGGCCCACTTTGGATATGGGTCATTCATCATGAGAGACCTTGGATGTGGACCGTCCATCAGGTGGGGCACACTTGATGTCAATTGTCCATTATGAGGGGCCACACTTTTATGTGAGTCATCCATCATGTGAAGCCCACTCCGTCCATTATGTGGGCCCACCCTGATGTGGACCATTCTTTATGTGGGGCCCCACCTTCATTATGGGTTGCTCATCATGTGAGCCCATCTTTGATATCAGCTTACCATCATGTGGGCCCACCTTCAATGACCATCATCCATCATGTGGATCCCACCTTTGACGTGGATTGCCATTTAAATGGGACCTACTTGATGTGCATGTTCCGTCATGTTGGGCCACAATTTGATGTGGGTCATCTATCACGTGGGGCCTACCTTTGATGTGAACCTTTCATTACGTGGACCCACCTTGATGTGGAGCCCCACTTTAATATGAGTCATTCATTATGAGGGGCCCATCTTTGATGTCCACCATCCATCATGTGGGTCCTACCTTTGTTGTGGACCACTATCATGTGGGGGTCACGTCAAGTAGGTAGTCCATCATGTGGGACCCATTTGATGTCCACCATCCATCATGTAGGTCCCACCTTGGCTGTGGACTGTACATCATGTGTGGTCAAACCTTCAATATGGGTCATTCATCATGTAGGCCCACCTTTAATGTCAACCTTCCATCATATGGTCCCACATTCAATATCCACCATCCATCACTTGGATCCTACCTTTGATGTGGACCATCCATCATGTGAGTCCCACCACCTTTGTTGTGGACCATCTATCATGTGGGGCCCACTTGATGTGAATAGTCCATCATGTGGGACCCACCTTTGATGTCCACCATCTATCATGCAGGTCCCACCTTTGCTATGGACCATCCATCATGTGGGGCTCAACCTTCAATATGGGTCATTCATCATGTGGTCCCACATTTAATGTTAATCTTCCATCATGTGGTCCCACATTCAATGTCCACATACATCATGTGGGTCCCACCTTTGCTATGAATCGTCCATTATATGGGGCCCACTTGATGTGGATAGTCCATCAATCATGCGGGGCCACATTTTAATGTGGGTCATCCATCATGTGGGAGCCACCTTTGGTGTTCACCATCAATCATGTGGGGCCCAACCTTCAATATGGGTTGTTCATCATGCGGGCCTACCTTTGATGTCAACCTTCCATCATGTGATCCCACCTTCAATGTCCTCATCCATCATGTAGGTCCCACCTTTAATGTGGGCGTTCATCATGTAGGGCCCACCTTTGATGTGACCATGCATTATTTGGGCTCACCCTGATGTGGAAACCTACATTCAATATGGGTTGTTCATCATGTGGGCCCACCTTAGAGATATTCTAAAGAAGAGAAGAGGGCAAGATGGGAATTACTTAAAAAGTTGAAGGACAAACTTGTCTAAAAATTAATTAAAAATGTCTACTCGCTTAAGCTAAATAAGCTCTTAAAGAAAAGTGATCTCCCTATCACTTATTATTTAAGAGCTTTTATGCTAGTTTCTACAAAATTAAGCTCTAAAATGAAAGCTTTACCAAATGGTCTATTTTCATAATAAGAGCTTATTCTTTTAGAATAAGCAAATAAGCTCTTATTAATAGATTTGCCAAACGACCCCTAAGAAAAACTACTTAAAACTTTATTCAAACTTAAGCAAACCATTGTTCAACATTAAATTCAAACTTGAAACCTTAAAAATGAATTAAATTATATAAGAAAATTATAAGGTTCACCTCTTAGCTCTACCTAAGAGATTAGCTAATTAAAAGCATATTAAAAACTAGAACTAGAACTAATAAAATGAAGAAAAATTAGTTGTAGGAGGCTAGAAAGCCTCCTATGACTTGAACTCCTTGCTCCCCACGTCCTTGCTTGATTTGGAAGAGAAGAGAACACTTCTTTTTATAATGCAGCAATATTACAACAACATAGCAGATTTTGTTTCGCTTGGTGCGGCTTAACCAATGATTGGATTGCCTTCAAATTTGATTTGTAGCTTTCTTGTAATATGATCTTCCTCATAGATGATTTAAATTTCCAATATTATCTTCTGAATGGGCCCACCAATTAGATCAGCGACCACCTCTCAAAATCACATAATTCGGGTACTTTTAGAACCAATCATCTTGCTTTCAACGCTACGGAGTGTACAGAGGTCGGATTGATCTCAAATTTTGAAAATTGGTAGAAAACTTCCTCCTCTACATGATAGATGAATTAGATTGTCCAAAAAATTTCAAAAATTTGGTTCTAAAATTAGAAAACTTAGGGCTTTTTATAAAATCTGCGCAGTTGAAATCGCTCTGGATGGTCCATCTTTCTTCAGCCGGTATGATAAAACCACACATCCTTTTGACCTGAAACTTTGTGGTTATTTATATATCGATGTGCTCTAGAAGATGGTTAGCTTAAATTTTTCATATCAGTACTAGTAGGCCACCTGGACTAGTCCAATGTTGAGTAGGCGGAATTTGAAAGCTTTCTGGACAATTCGTATTATTTTAGCTACCATGGTCAATCCGTAGCTCTAATCAACACGAAACCACTTGGTTATTTCGGCGTCAAGTTCCTCTTCGATATAGACGTGTTGGATTTCCAAATATCATCAAGATGGGCCCTATGAACTGAGACGAAAAATAAAAAATGGGACTCCCTCTGTTTGGAATATGAATTCAGAAAGTGCATGGCCGATCGTCAGCCAGCCAGCCGGACCACAGGTCGGCCTTCATAAAATTGGTCCAGAGAATTTGTTCTTTCTGGAGGGTTTGGCCGGCCGGTGGGCATGAAAAATGTGATTTTTCTAATTTTTCTTCCTACATTGCATTGCATCTTTCCTTCATCTCTTATCCTTTATTTCTTTGATCTTCAAGGCATGTAAGAAAGGCCTCTGAGCATCATAATGACAAAGTCTTTCTCTCATTCCTACAATCACAAAACTATACATTAGATTAGTCTTTAAACTATGAAAATCATGCATATTGTGTGATGAATTGGGGTTAGAATATGCACAATTTAGAGCTCAACACACCCCCCAACCAGCATTTTGCTAGTCCCGAGCAAAATTTGCGTGAAATAAATCCAACTTTTCAAAACCCAACTCTCTTTTAGAAACTATGCTTCTATAAACTTCAAGACATACGAATACAAAATTTAGTAAAACTTGGTGATGGAAACTGAAATCTTAAACACCCTAAACATAATGAGTTTTTCAGATAGAATCCCCGCTGATTGATTGATAAATAGAAGAATCCAAACAAGTTTACTCTAGTGTGCATAGTGGATGTTCATCTCATGAGTTTCCAGGATTACCTTCTTCATAGATAAGTCAAACTAAAGATCTAAAGATGTACAGCTCAACCAAATGCCTATAACAAGAATTTACCTTACCGTTCCTTCAACGGGTTTCACACTACTTTTCATTTCCAGCTTTGGTTATGGGTAGACCATCCCCTGGTTAGTAATAGGTAGCCCTTTTCAAAAAAATTTTAACAAATATTCAATATAATTTTACTCTTTTTTTCTTTCAAGATCAATAGTCGACGAATCCAAAAGGCTCACTTCGAACTAAAGCAATAATCACGTAATGGTAACGACATAAGATAAAAATCTTTGCCCCTAATTGAAATTTCGGTTTTACCGCTAGTGAGATAAGCTTGAAGGTATGCTTATGTCCTAGAGGGGGGGGGGGGGGGGGGGGGGGGGTGAATAGGACTTTTTAATTTTTCTTGCAAATTCAAAAGCTCAATTGCATTTATACTATAATATACCAATTAAGCACAAGTAAATGATAGCAATTGATCACCCAAGATCCAACTCAATTTGACAACTCTTCTAAGAGAAGCATTTAGTCAAACAGTTCATATGCATGCTTGTGTCAATCATTCAAAGATGGCATATGAGCATTTTGTCAAACATAAGATGGGCATACAGTTAAGCACTTATAAGATTGATCAACAAGGAACAAAATAGACAAAATGCATTCACCACATTGCACACGATGTATAGTGGTTCGGTTTCCTTACTCCACTCCCGGTTCCCGATCTCAACCTATGAGACCACCGGATTTCACTATAGTCGTGGTTTTAAATCAAGTTAACCATCAACCTTCACATCCTTTGATCTAGGACCGCATTTACCATCCGTCGATGGCCCAATCCAGGGACTTGACGAGTTTGGATCTCAAACTCTCACTAATCCTAATTCAAGGACGGTCACGTACACTCCCGCCGGAGTTTCCCAATCCAGGGAATAGAGATTCAATAAATGGACTCTCAAAAACTAGACATACCTAGACGATTGAGCCCCGATTCAGCGCCTTTGATGAGTAGCTTCAGCTTCCACGAATGCCTTAGCTCCTCTCCAAGCTCCCACGATCAGCTACCAATGCATATGATGTTCCTAGACTAGTGCCGGGTAGGTGGGAGAAGTTGTTGGGGTTCCTTTTGCCTATTCAATACAATGGTGATGATAGGAACTATAAACTTGAGTATTCAATGGCTATTGATGACCAAGAGATTCAACAAGATGGGTTAGGTCAGCCATGAATACCTTGCTTGAATTCATTCTTCAATCCGAGCTTTGAATGCTCATTGAAGTGCCATGAATCACTTGGATTGAATGATGAACTCTAAGCAATGATGAGCAAAAGAAGGATAGATGATGTTCTTAATTGCCCCCTTCAGTGCTCTCAATGGGTGTGCAAGTCTACCCATAAAAGACCTCAAGATGTGCTTTTATAGAGGCCCAAGAATGAGCTCAAACGGACATAAAACGGTCCTATTCCGACCTGCCTGGGACCCCCTCCGGCTGGTCGGACTTAAGCTCCGACCTGTCAGCCGACCTGTCCTCAGATGGGTCGGGTAAATGGTCCAGAAATGAAAAACTAACTGGACGGTTTTTTGGCTTAACCGACCTGCTGTCCGGCCGGTCGGATTGGGCAGCAGACCTACTGTCCGGCCGGTCGGCAGACCTACCCAGTACTCGCTGACACGTTTTAACCATGCAGGCGGACCAGTCAAGACCGGTCGGCTGTGCTTCTGGAAAATGCAGCGTCCGGCCGGTCGGCTGGCCCATCCGACCTGCTGTATGAAGTCCGACCGGTCAAGACCGGTCGGCTATGCTTGCTGGACTTAATGAACTGTGAAGGCCGACTGGTCAAGACCGGTCGGCTACCTATCAATTGCTTGTTTAAGGGCCAGTGGCCGGCCTGTAAGACCCGTACCCTAAAGTGCCCTCCGTACGTTTAGTTTCCGGTACCGATACGTCCCGGACAGACCAGATTAGCGAGCCTTGATCGCGACCCTGATTTAGTACCGCAATGACCCAAGACCTATACCCCGGCGACCGCGCGGGCGCCAAGATTCCAACGCCGTGCGGCACGCCCCATTGCGATACCCGGTGTGTAAGATGCGTACTTTTGCGCAGTTCGAGGTGGGCCGCGCAACGCGCGTGGCGTGGGCCCCACTTACACAAATCCTAACAACATGTCAAATCAATCACCATCACCCTCACCCATACCCCTATCATTACCCTAACCTACACACACCATACCTATCCCATTCCTCTCTCACCAAAGTCAACTCCAACCCATTCCTCCCATGTCCTCTCCCATCATCATCATCATTACATCATGCACCCCCCTCTTCCCATACAAGAGCCATACGTAGGGGGGGTGGCCTTCTCCTATTCCATATTTGCAAGGAGAGAGAAAGAGATTTGAGAGAGAGAGAGATGAGAAAGAAGAGAGAGAAGTAGAGAGATTTAGAGGGAGATCAAGAGAGAGAAAGAGAGAGTTAGAGAGATTAAAGGAGGAGATCAAGCTTGGAGGACCCCGATCATCATCCGGACCGTCCGATCGGCAATCCAACCGTCCAACCATCATTGTGAGTGCATCCATGTCCCTATTAAGTTTTGTGTAGGATCTAGGATTCAAATGGGTCCCACCTTTTGATGGTGTGGATCCCACTTGGGGACCCATTTTGTGGCATGATTAGTGTGGCCAATGGCCCACCATGATACTTGATTTTCTTTTCTTCCCCATTCTTTGAAACACGAAGATATGGATGATGGATAAATATAAAGATTATCTTGATCCAAAGCTAATTGGGCCCACCATGAGATGGCCCAGCTGATGAATGGAGTGGATCCTGCATGTGTGGGCCCTGGTCAAGGCACAACAAAAAAAAAAGAAAAGAAAAAGAAAAACATTTGGCCGCTGGACAGTCAGCGTCCAGAGGATGCTGCTGCCCAGTAGCGCCTAGCCCTTTTGGGCATTGAGCAGGGTCCCCACTCGTGGGACCCACCTCGATGCATGTATGTGATCCACGCCGTCCATCTGTTTCTCCAGCCCATTTTAGGGCTGGACGCCAAAAATGAAGTAAATCCAGATCTCAGGTGGACCACACCATAGAAAACAGCGTAGCTAATGATGCCTATTGTTTAAAACTTTTTTTGGGCCACCTTGATGTTTCTAAGCTTTGTAAGATACCCAATATTGGGCTCATTGGGTCCCCCAAGAGATGGGGAACCTGATAGATGGAGTGGATCATACCCATGTGGGCCACACTTGAAGTAAACAAAGATAAAAAAAAGGAAAACAAAAGAAGCAGAACGTCCAGACGCTGGACGTTCACAGCGTCGGGAACAGTCTAGTGTGCTGAGGCTGGGACGGTGAGTGGGGTCCCCACTCGTGGGACCCACCTTGATGTTTATGTTGTATCCACACCGTCTATCTGTTTTCCCAGATCATTTTAGGGCCAGGGCCCGAATATGAACCAGATCCAAATCTTAAGCGGACCGCATCACATGAAAACAGTGAAAATAATGATTTCTACTGTCAGAATTTCTTTGGCCCACATTGATGTTTTTAGGCCTTGTAACCCGTCCAATATTGGGCTCGTTGGGTCCCCCACAAGCTGGTGAGCATGATAGACGGACTGGATCGTCCTCATGTGGACCCCACTCGATCAAAACCACAAAAAAATAAATAAAAAGGTGAAGAAAGAAAGAAGCAGGAGAGCCTCTGACGCGCTGGGAGTACCCAGCGTCCACGGACGCTGGGCTCCTCGGCCCGCCTAGTCAATGGCCCACCACGTGGGACCCACCATGATGTATTTGTTCTATCTGAGCCGTCCATCTGTTCTCCCATATCATTTCAGGGCCAAGGCCCATATGTCAAGAAGATCCAGATCTGGGGTGGGCCTCACTACAGAAAACAATAGGGACAGTGACCCTACCGTTGAAACCTTCCTACGGCCCGCCATGATGTTTATTTGAGATCCAACCTGCTCATAAGTTCACACATGCGTGTGAAGAAGGGAAAGCAACAATATCAGCTTGATCCAAAGCTTTTGTGGGCCCCACTTGTTTATATATATATATATATATATATATATATATATATATATATATATATATATATATATATATATATATATATATGGGTCTGCCAAGCCGGTGGCCACTCGTGGGACCCACCTAGAATGTATGTGCCTTATCAATTCCGTCCATATGTTTTTCCGGCTCATTTAGTGGCTGAGCCCAAAATCTAAGCATATCCAAATGTCAAGTGGACCATGCCACGGAAATAGTGGGAATAATGATCTCCACCGTTGAAATCTTCCCAGCCCTACAGTGATGTTTATTTGTCATTCAACCTGTTCATAAGATCACATGTATATGCATGAATGGGAAAATAAAAATATTAGTTTGATTCAAAACTCTTGGGGCCCATTTGGGTGCTACGCTCTATGGGTCCCACCACGATGTATCTGTTTTATGTATGCCGCCCATCTGTTTTTCCATATTATTTTAGTCCATGGGCCCTCTAAGAAAAGATGAGGCAATCTAGAGCTCTGGTGGACCACATTGTAGGAAACAGTGGTCATTGATGCCCACCTTTGAAACCTTCCTTGGGGCCATTGTAATGTTTATTTATCCATCTAACCAAAGGTGATGGGGCCCAACTTTGGGTCCCACCTTGATGAATGTTGGGTATACTTTGTCGTTCTTCTTGGCAGAGGTGTGGGCCCAGTTTTGAGTGGGCCACACGTAGTAAATAAGGGTGATTGAATGCCTACCATTGGAAACTTTACAGGACCCATCTGTTATGTTTATTTGCCATTCTTCCTGTTCATAAGTCACCCAGCCATGGGTAGGGTTCCACATGTGTGGTGTGCAGGCCCCACCATGGTGTTTGGTTGCCATCTCACTTGATTAGTGGGAAAGCACAAATATCGGGTTGATCCCAAATTGTTGGGGCCCATTGATGTATGTGACTCCCCCACTCCTTGGTACGGTTATACCCAACCACGGGTCCACCTTGTTATGCATGTGTTCTATCCACGTCAGCCATTGGCCACTATGGTGCGATATGTATGTTGCCCATCGATTAGGACCGCCTTAAATTTGTACTTGAACCAAACCATCCGAATGACTGGACCCTAGCATGTTATGTACAGGATGGCCCTTGGGACCACCTTAGTGTGTATGTTCGAATGACCGCTTTGTCCATCCCGTGGATCCACCTTGATGATTAATTGTGTAAACCCTTATTGAAAGGTCATCCTTAGAGTTTGCTTAATCCAAGTCACAGGGCTACCTTCTTAAACTCACCTTGTTGAGCCGTCTTGTCAATTCACCTTGTTAACTCACCATGTTGACCCGCCTTGTCAACCTGCCTTATTGACTCACCTTGTTGACTCACCATGTTGATTTATCTTGGTAACTCAGCTTGTATACTCATATGACTCACCCCTTCTACCCTTGTACCCAACTATTAAAGACCACCATATCGTGTACATCCCATCCACACCGTCAGTTTACCTTTAGGGCGAGTGTGGGGCTCATCCTTGACGTTCGTATGTCATCTAGGCCATCCATTATATGGAGCCTATCTTGTAGTATGAGGTTAGACCTGTCGTCCCTTTTTGGACCTCATTGTATTGACCATCTATCTCAGATTACCCTACCGTTTATGATCCTCTGTCATGACCTGTCTATCTTGCAACCCCTTCTATGACATTCCTTTTACGGACCATTATTGTGTTTATCTCCACTGTACTACAGGATTATGGGTCTCGGCATGATTTTGAGTATTCCACTTTTGCCGCTCAAGTAGGTTCTACCTTTGATGTGTCGGTAGTGTTTTCAATCATTTTCTTTCCATTTGGGTTATTTGAATATTGAAGGTTAATCCACACCATTCAGTTGTTGGACCGTCTGTATTGTTGTATACCATCCATTTAGAGTCTTATCTCTTTATGTTTGCTTGTATTATAAGTGAATTATCTTTTTATGCTATTTTTAGTATGTCCGTTGCCACACGTAGTGTTATTTGGAATACTCTTATGCGATCTATATAGTAATGCTTTGACGACCACTATACATGTGTAATGAATATGCATCCCGAATCACCATTGTTAGTTGGGGACCACTAGGGCATAAACGCATTCATAAAGCATTCGAGATGTAGTCTCGCAAATGTAATTCACGTGCTCTCTATCGCAAACCTCTCCAATAGGTATGGGACTATTCGAGGACAGGAATCTATCATCCTGACTTACACTATATGGTAGGAATAGCTTAGCATACCTTGTAGCCCTTGGTGCGAGATTCCCTGGCTAGAGACATCCCGCACTATGACTCGATCATTCATATGTGTCCCCTCATCTTAATCATATCTCAAATAAGTTTGACTAGATTGATTTATAGCCATCGTGGTAGATGGACTACTTGTTGGCACTCATACTGTATACTTGACTCATGCATCATGAATGCTTGGCTCATCTGATTGTCTTGTATCAACTGGCCATATCGGTCGTGATTGTCGTGCAATTCATTACTAGCTGACGGTGACTTTGTGTTTGAGACCTTATAGTTTTATGGTGCTCTTTGGAGACTTGCACGGGCATGTCGTCCCACGTTTGTATGCATGGTTGCATTTCGCACCGTCTGCTTGTGCCGCATATAGCATGGTTACTACGTTGCAACCACAGCTCCATCGTGGTTTGCAGAACACCGAAAATATGTGATCTTTAAACTGGATGCCAAAGATGTCCCTGGGTGAAAGTCCCTGATCCCGTTGGTACCAAGGTGGGTGCTCCATTCAAGGACCGCGTGGTTAAATCATACACCAGTATGCCGAATACCAAACGGCGGTGTTTTCCACTGCACGTGGTCAGTTTGGAAGGAGGTCTGACCTAACCTACCGGAAGAGTGTTGGCAAAGTGGGTTGAGTTTGACCAGCTGTGAGTAGGTCCGCCATTGTACCAGATAGGCTTTGGCATTCTACTGGTGAGTAGTGAGGTCTGTGAGACCCCGGTGATGTTCCGTTTCAGAGATGGTATTGGTATCACTGTATGGTGTGGGACGGTCCTGATGTGGGCGGGTGTGATGTGGGCAGGGCTGTAAGCCTGGGCGAGCTACCACACTGGGCGAGCTACCAGTTCCGAGTCCTGCATTGCTTACGTGATCGCGTTATGACTGTTCGTATCTGGACCACTGTACTGAGAGGTGGTGATTTGCATACATGCATTGGATCATTGTATGTGACATTAGGCCCTGTAGGCCATTGCATAGTATGAGTATATAGCCTTGGTAGGCTGGTTACCTGTATTGCATGCTTGCATAGCCATGGTAGGCTAGTTATCTGTATTGCATGCTTGCATAGCTGTTGTAAGCTGGTTATTCATATCATATGATCGTGTAGCCTAATTAGGCTAAGTTTTGGTTTAGTTTTCTCATCATGCTTTACTGCTTACTCTGATATTTATCATGTTTGTCATACGCATTGCACACGCACACACGCACTCACAAAGCTTCGTTCGAAGCTTATGCGCGTTTGTTACGCTGCAGGTTATACCAGAGTGTATCAGCAACGTTGAGTTGGAGTTGGGAGTGCAGTAGCAGGAGGTGCCGGATTGTGCACAGTTTTTATATTTACGCATTGTGTATTTACTTTTCAGTACTGTATATAAACGAAATGATTTAGTGGAAATATTGTGTTTGTTTTTTATGGTACTCATATGGTGATGCTCATGTTTCAAAAAAAAAAAAATCAGACCCTAAAATCCTCCTTGTGGTATCCCAGGATCGGAACCTGGCGTGTGGGGTTAGGATCCGAGATCGGGGTACTACGGAGGCTGCCACCTCTGAATTCGGGATTACAGCAAAGGGACGTCGAGAACCGAATTTGGGGCGTGACACAGCCGGTCGGTCGGCCGGTCGGCAGGTCTTATCTAGCCCAAAAATCAAGCTGTTTTCCAGCTGAATATGTGTGCCCCAACACGGAGATTTTCCTAGTGATTTTCATAGTTGGGCACCTACTTAATGAAGGTCCAAGACTGATCATTTTGACCTTAAGACCGTGGATTAAATGGCTAAGATTGGAATGATTAAAATGCCATAAATACGGGTGTTTTGGGATCCTATAGGCTGTCTATATGCAACTTACCTTCCGAGCTTGATTTGGCTTGAACTTGAGTGCGGAAAGCTTCTTTGGTCTTCAAGTCTTGAGTCTTCAATCTTCATCGGGGCTCACGAGACTTGACTGACTTACATAGTCACGTAATTGACAAAACGATGTACTGATTTGTGTACTAATAATCTCCCCTTTTGTCAATTACGTGACAAAACCTAACCTACCAAAACAAGATACATGTTCAAGATATTACATTGATAAAGCATTAAATACAGGACTCTTGACATGCCTAGTCTAAGCTGCTCCTCTTCAGTTTGCTCCCCCATAACCTGTCAATCCCTGCATCACAAAACATAGCAAACTAGTTTTGGTGGGACTTGATCTTTCTCCCTCTTTTTGTTAGCAATTGACAAACTATTCTCTCCCCCTTAATGATATATCAATAAGGCTAAGGTAAGAGAAGATAGTATGTCGCAGTTATAACTATAAGCACATGCTAACAAGGAGAGTATAGGGTGCATGACTCATAAAACCATGGAGCATGCTAAGGTACATGATTAACAAGAAAATGTAACTATCTAGACAAGGGTAATCATGCAAAATTGATCAAGGATATACATTTGCAATGAAAGCACAAAGGGCTTATAGCCCAATCAACCATCCTCCCCTATTGGTATATCAAGACCAATACTAAGCAAAGATTAGCATACAATGAAGCATAAAACCTAAGATGATTAGCTAATCTAAGCTGGATGATAGTCTAGCAAGAAAATATTCAGATTAAAGCAAAGCCAAACTACCGAATTTGGGCTAATGAGGCTTGAATCCTCTGATTTGCCCATGAGTACAAACATGAGGCTGAAATCCTCAGATTTTCCTATAGATCCAAAGAGGTTAAATTCCTCAAGTTCATCAATTTGCTCAAAATGAGGCTTGATCCTCAGATATGTATGTGAGCTCAATATGGTCTCCTAGGGTCACCTAACCTAGATCACAACCCCCTTGGGCATGATAAATAGGACCCAACATGCTTGTTGGAGGGAATTCGTTTATCCTAGATTTTTCTCCCTTAGGTTCATTCCAAGTAGGAGAGCAATGTTTGGTAGGGGATATGACAATAGTTCCTACCCTAGTTATTGTTGACCTCAACTAATCATTTTACTTATAGTTCAACATGAGGCAACAAGGATTCCCCTTTTTACTCCATATCATGAACATCCCTAAACAGAAAAAAAACACTTACACCTAATTACATGTCAGAACATAATTTATAATAAAAACTTTACAGAGTGACATGTACTGACACGAAACATCTTCAAGTTCTCCCCCTCAACATCTGCACCTAAGAAGGCCTACAAAACAAATTGGCTTCTTGGTGGGATATAGTTCTCCCCCTTATTGTCAGTCATTAACAAGGGTTAGCTTAAAAAATATTTGCCTATAAGAGTAGTGAAGCTAAACCATGAATTAGGAGAGATAGATCATGAAACATATGGGAGAATAGAAGCAATACATAGAAACCTGATATACAATAATCATTACGCACAAGAGGGCCTTTCTCCCAATCAGCCAACCACCCCAACTGGCATGTATATCAAGAAAATGCAATAGACTCATCAATATAGCACTAATAGACTCGAATTGGGCATGTTGCCCGAATCATCCATCGTCCAAAAAATCAGATTTTCATATAAAAAGCGCATTCTTACATGATTTTTGGAGATGGACATAGATGATAGTCCAACCGGTATGGACTAATAACATGATTCAATGGTGTACATAGCCCAATCGGCTAGTCTCACTCAATGAATAGTCAATAAGGCGCAAGACTCAAAGCGAATATAACTTAAAAGCACAAATATATATCGAGAAAAAGATCACTTATCTCAAAAAGATATATCAATATAGCTCGACATGTGATGACATAAAGAGATATAACTGTGAAGCTCAAGAAAGATGAAAATCCAAACAAGTGATGCCATAACTAGATCTGACTGGAAAGCTCAAACATCAAATGGTCTAACAGTCATCTAAAATGTAAAACAAGACAAGCAACAAGTGTCTTGGTCACCCAAAAAGATACTCCTGACCAAGACACATGATACAATAGATAATGATGCTAGAAATCAGTCCCGTCGCCCGAATCTGGTGGCAGTGCATCGCCACGAGTAGCTCGCTCCCAATCCTCCAAACGCCTGTCGATCTGGGCAAGGCGAGCCATAATAGTCTCGTGCTGTACGAGGAGAGTGGCCTGCCCCTGAAACAGCTGAGACTCGGTTTGATCCACCCTCTGCTCAATCCGGTCAAGTCTCTAAAATAGACGTTCCTGATGCTGGCGAATCTCAGTGAGCCATGCAGGAGGAACTGAAGATGAGGATGGATGATCAAAGGGCGAAGATGTGTCGCGACGTGTAAATGAGAGAACTGGAGTGCTGAAACGCCCTGGATGCTGACGAGGATCCTCAGTTGATCGTAGAGCAGGATCAGACTCATACTCTGGATGCTGCGGGACCTCCTGCTGCTGCCTCTGCTGCTGCTGATCCCTTCTTCATTGAAGCTCTGCTTGAGTGATCTCCATTCTGGCGATAATGGATTTGTTGAGGAGGATAGGCCTGACAGGTTTTTCGGTTGGATCTTCAAGACCTATAGAGCTAGCAAATTTTCCTATGAGGCACCCAAATGGAAGGCCTGCTGACTGACCGTCAGTCCCCAAAATGACGGAATGAATGGTGCTCATGATCATAGAGGGGAGACACATCTTCTCACCCTGACTGACTCGATATAGAGTGGTCACCATGGTCTCAGTTAAGTCAACTTTGTTACTCTTACGGGCATAGACGTTCTTGAAGAACAAGTTGTGGAGAATCCGAAAGTCCTACGACATATATGAAGACCGAAGAGCACAACCGCTAACCTCCCTAGGGATCTCCCCGTCACAAAGAGCCCTAATCATATCAAGCATAGGTGGAGCCTCCTCAGCAATATCAGGAAGATCACATGGATGAAGAATGGGAACATGAAGAGCCTCAGCTATGGATTCGAGACCGAAAGTCCATACAGTGTTGTTGTAATGGACAATGAAGGACACAGGCTCTTCAATGACATCTTGATAGCAGGCATAAAATTTACGGACAATATTTCTTTGCACAGGTCCCCCCATATACAACACCGACTCCCAATCTATTGCTCTCAATAAGCCTACAACATTGTAGGGTTCCAAGTCCACAGTAGAGGCTGATCTCTCACAAATCACATCTCTATCAGCAAATTTAGCCCATTTGGCAAGATGAGATGTGTCAGGACCTCGGGATTTAGAGGGGGATTTGGAAGTTGAAGCTGCCCCTTTTTCCCTTGGAAGCGGTTTTCTTGCATTTGAGTTGGGAGGGCCCCTCATCATGATGTTTCTTGGAGCGGCGTTCACGCTGAGGAGGGGGCTCATCTCTCCCACCATGAGAGGACACGATAGCAGCCAATTATACACACAAACCTTCCCTAGGTTTCAAAAGAAAAGGATGCAACAATGAATACACAAATAGAAACCCTTACCCGAGAAGATGACAAGGAAAAACCGGATTTGGAAGAGGAATGCACACTCTTGGGAGCTTCAAACCTTGAAAGGACACCTAGGATACCTAGAGGAGGGCTGGAGAGACCTTTGGAGAGAAGAGGGAAAGAAAAAAGATGAAGGATAGACAAATTTAAGTGGTTCGACCATTTTAAAACGGCGTCGGGCCGCACACGATGGACGCGCGCCGGCCGGTCGAACGTGGGCACCGGCCGGTCGGACCACAACAATTTTCAACCACAGCAATTTTCAACCTCCCCCCTTATAAATGATTTCTCTGGGGCAGCAGCTGCACGTGTGCCGGCCGGTAGGACAAGGGACACCGGCCGGTCGGACCTAAACGAAAATGTTCATCTTGAGCAGTTTTTGGGACCCGCTTGAATGGGTCCGCTATCGTAATCTTAAATGATGTGTTTATGACCTAATCAAGAACTTTTGATTTTGCTAAATGTTCATGAGCATTACACATAAAAAAGTTTAAGGCAACCATATGATTTCATTAGATTTTGATGCCTAAAATGATTAAGATTGAACACAAATGGTGATGACGGATCTTATAACCAGATTTTCATAATATGCTCAGAAATGATGAGGCTAAGAACCTCAGATTTTACTATAAAATGATAAACCACATTTATCTAAAGGCTAACAATCTGCAAAATAGATAATTTGTTAGCCAATCCCCAATGCACAGCCACCAATGAATTTCCATGATATTACAGATTGATCAAGTTCATGGGGCTGGCATAGGGCTATGAGATTACTTTGCCATTCATGACCCTCTTGGCAATAATCTCTGCCTTCATAATTGGAGTATGTTTCTTTAAAACTCAAGGTGTTATGTGTTCGCTTCCCCAAGTGTAGGGTTGCGATGTAGTAATAATCTCGGTAAGACCGAGGTCGATCCACAGGGAAGGAAGTAAACAATTCCAGCTATCCTAGTAACTAGAATCAAATAGGTTTGTGAAATCGGTTTTGAACATAAAATAGAAAATCTGATAATGGAAAGATAACTAGAGCATCAAGGATCCACTTATAGCTCTCCTAAGATGCATAATTCGCTATGGTTTCACACTTTCTCAACTAGAATCGAAATTAAGTTATATCTAGTCGGATGATAGAATAGTTAAACCAACAATCTGCTATATGTAAGATCCATGTGTATGATTCACTCAATGCAAGCTAGGCTGAGCATGCTCAATTGCATAGGTCAGTCCCAATTCCAATAGGATAAGATCACAATCATAACCATCATTAAATCCTGTCACAAGACAAAACTAGATTATGATTTGAACTTGATTCAAATCACATACACAGTCTCATATAGTTCAGAATTCCAGAAAAGTAGAACTTTGGTAGGAAGTTCCCACATGAAGATCATAGTACTAGAGCGTACTCCAATTCCTCGGATCATACAGGTCTAGACTAGCACACAACCATTAAGAACTCAAGTAATTCTCCCAAACATCCATGAGTCATCATAAGACTAAGAAAAACTACTTGAAACTTGTATTAACTTCAAACCATTGTTCATAAACATGAAATCCAACTTTAAAACCAATAAAACAAATTAAACAATCTAAGAAAACTATAAGGTTCACCTCTTAGCTCTAGCTAAGAGATTAGCTAATGAAAAGCATATTAAAAATAAAACTAGAACTAAGAAAAGGAAGAAAAACTAGCTAGAGGAGGCTAGGAAGCCTCCTATGACTTGAAATCCTTACTCCCCACGTCCTTGGTTGCCCTGGAATAGAAGAGAGCACCTCCTTTTATAGTGCAGCAAGAGTACCGCAACGTAACAGATCTTGTTTCGCTTCGTACGGCTTAACCAATGGTCGGATTGCCTTCAAAATTGATTTGTAGCTTCCTTGTAATGTGATCTTCCTCATAGATGATTTAGATTTCCAAGATTATCCTCTGAATGGGCCCACCAATCATATCACTGACCGCCTCTCAAAATCGCGCACTTCGGGTACCTTCAGAACTAGTCATCTTACTTTCAACGCTCCGGAGTGTACAGATGTCGGATTGATCCTAAATTTTGAAAATTGGTAGAAAACTTCCTCCTCTACATGATAGATGGATTATATTTTCTAAAAAAATCTCATAATGTGGTCCAAAATTAGAACACTTAGGGCTTTTATAAACTCTGCGCAGTTGGATCTTTCTGGATGGTCCATCTTTCTTCAACCGGTACGATCAAACCACACATCCTTTTGATCTGAAACTTTATGGTTATTCATATATAGATGTGGTCTAGAAGATGGTCAAAGTAGATTCTTCATATCATTAATGATGAGTCACCTGGACCGGCCCAGAGTGGAGTAGGCAGAATCTGGAACTTTCTGGACAGTTCCTATTGTTTTGGACACCACGATCAATCCGTAGCTCCGATCGACACGAAACCACTTGGGTTAGTTCGGCGTCGAGCTTCTCTTCAACATAGATGTATTGGATTTCCAAATATCATTAAGATGGGCTCAAAAAACTGGTCTGAAAAATCAGAAACGGGAATGGCCTGCTGTCTGCAATCTGCAAAGCTGAACTTGCATGGCTGACCGGTCGGACAGGGCTGGCTGACCGGTCAAGACCGGTCGTGACCTGTTTGGTCTAGTCCAGCAAGCTCTGTAGAAGGCTGCAATGTTGGCCGACCGGTCTAGATCGGTCGGGGCCTGTTTGGCCGACCGGTCTTGACCGGTCGGATGACCTTTTGGGGCTCCTTTTTCATTCTTTCCTTCTTTCTTTTCTTTCTTATCTTCTCTCCTTCCTCTCTCTTTGCTTTCTTCTTTCTTTGGCCCATCTTGGCTCTTCATCCAAGGCTCCTAAATGTGCCCTTTTGGTTACCAATTGGGCAAAGCCACTCTCATTCCTACAATCACAAAGCCATGCATTAGAATAGTTTTTAAACATAAAATCCATGCATAATAAGTGATGAATTGGGGTTAGAATATGCACAATTAAGAGCTCAACATTATGGTTAAGATCTTTCTCTCAAATGTATAGATGTAGGGAGAGAAGGGTGTTGGAGATTATCAAGGTTTGCATGATATCTCGCTCTTTATCACCACGGGATTTAGAATCTAGTTATCCCATTTTTCTACCAGATTACTCTAAAAAAAAACAAGAGGAAGAAGCATAACCATAACCATCTAAATGTGGCAAAGATGATTAATTGAAGGATTTTCATATAATTACACATGCGACAAAAAATTCATCAAACCACATTATCTCAGACATAAAGATAAGCAAATAATAGCATATGGGATGGCTACCTAAAAAACTCAAGATTAGTTATCCTAATTATGCATACAAGGATAAGTTTGATAGATAGAAAATGTTTAAAGAGGCTAGATTTCCTCAAGTTTACTTATAAAGCACAATTAACAGAATTTTCTCGGCAAGATTAAACAATTAAGCTTTAATGATATTCAATCAATTCAAGATACACAAACTTAGTCGAGAATGTCATATACTACACATGAAGCATGCAACATATATATGGTCACAAATGAATTTTAACTATTGAGCAAAATTGACCACAATAGGGATTAGCAAAGCACACAATCAATCCAAGCTAATCCAAAAGCAATTAGTTCAACAATCAAAATGATCTGAGCATGATACACAAGAGTCGGACTAATCAAAAGAGAATGAGGCTTGGTTCTCAAATTTACCAATATGCACATATAGCTAACTACTCGACTAGCACACAAAGCCACCCATGGATTTCCTAAAATCCAAAGGTCTAAAGATGTCAACTAGCCGTCTCATCTTGGTTGGCGCATAATATTGGTTTTCGGTATATGAATTGCCAATATGATTCCCAAAAACCCTTTGTTGTTTGCCCTTAGCCATATTCTGAATTTTCTGGTTCAAATGGGCAACCTGCTTTAACATCTCCCCCACATAATCATGTCTTTTGAAGGGGATGAAACTTTCCTTTTCTTGCCAACCTTGTGAGATTTTTCTTCATTCTCAACTTTGGTTGAGTTCTTCACAAATTTTGGAGCCTTCCCATGTTGGCTCTTCTTTTCTTGAGTCACTCTTTCAGTCACAATTGATTTAACTATTTGAGGTCGGACTGAGGCGCATGGCGGTCGTTTTGCAATTGGACATTCAAATTTAAAGTGTCCCGCCTTTCCACAAAAGTGGCATGAGAGAGACGACTTGGGTTTGCTCTCAAGTGAAGAAGACTCAACCTCCACAAATACCAGAGAAGGGGTTTTCTTGACATATTTGTAACCCCATTTTTCTCCCAAATCTTTACCCATAATACAAGATTTACTTATTTGCGCATTTTGGGTTTCTTGGTCCTTGTTCTCATTGGTGTAGGTCTTAAGTTGGTTGACCTCAAGTTTTAGAGCTTGATTTTCATATTTAACTGTTTTAAGTTCAAGCTCAAGCTCTTCAATTCTTTTTACTGCCTCTCTCACTTCATTTTGAACATTTTCCTTTTCTTTAGTTAGAGAGACATGGTCAATTTCCAACTTTTGCCTTTCAATCTTTTCTTTATTTAACTCTTTCATAACTTTTAAATTTTCACAATAGAGCTCATTATAGACATCTTGTAATTGGTCATCCTCATCATTATCTTCCTCTTCACTACTAGAGGATGTCTCATCATTGCTCATATTCTCCCTTAAATTGATACTTACAACTCTTTCAGTAGAAGGGATGGGTATGGATGAATTAGTTGTTCAAGAATGTTCATAAATGGATTCCAACTTCTCCCAAGCTTTCTTAGTAGATTCGCAAGTAGATATTCTATTTTGTTCCTCTTGGGAGAGGGCACAATGGATTACATCAAGGGCTTCAAGATTGCTCATAGAATTGGCCCTTTCTTCTTTACTCCATTTTGATTCATCTTTTGGAGTGGAAGTGGTCTTACCCTTACGTTTAGTTTGAACAATAGGGACCGACCAACCTTTCTCAATTATGTCACATATAATTGGATCTAGTGACATTAAAAATATGCTCATTCTAGCCTTCCAATATGTATAATCGGATCCATCAAAGTGTGGAGGACTAAAAATCAAACTTGCCTCGGAGTTGGACATACTTACAAGCTTACTTAGGATCTACCTCTAGGCAATTAAGCCCTTAAAGAGGAACCTGCTCTGATACCAATTGAAATTGCGGTTTTACCGCTAGTGAGATAAGCTTGAAGTTATGCTTATGTCCTAGAGGGGGGGTGAATAGGTCTTTTTAATTTTTCTTGCAAATTCAAAAGCTCAATTGCATTTATACTATAATATACCAATTAAGCACATATAAATGATAGCAATTGATCACCCAAGATCCAACTCAATTTGACAACTCTTCTAAGAGAAGCATTTAGTCAAACAGTTCATATGCATGCTTGTATCAATCATTCAAAGATGGCATATGAACATTTTGTCAAACATAAGATGGGCATACAGTTAAGCACTTATAAGATTGATCAACAAGGAACAAAATAGACAAAATGCATTCACCACATTGCACACGATGTATAGTGGTTCGGTTTCCCTACTCCACTCCCGGTTCCCGATCTAAACCTATGAGACCACCGGATTTCACTATAGTCGTGGTTTTAAATCAAGTTAACCATCAACCTTCACATCCTTTGATCTAGGACCACGTTTACCATCCGCCGATGGCCCAATCCAGGGACTTGACGAGTTTGGATCTCAAACTCTCACCAATCCTAATTCAAGGACGGTCACGTACACTCCCGTCGGAGTTTCCCAATCCAGGGAATAGAGATTCAATAAATAGACTCTCAAAAACTAGACATACTTAGACGATTGAGCCCTAATTCAGCGCCTTTGATGAGTAGCTTCAGCCTCCACGAATGGCTTAGCTCATCTCCAAGCTCCCACAATCAGCTACCAATGCATATGATGTTCCTAGACTAGTGCCGGGTAGGTGGGAGAAGTTGTTGGGGTTCCTTTTGCCTATTCAATACAATGGTGATGATAGGAACTATAAACTTGAGTATTCAATGGCTATTGATGACCAAGAGATTCAACAAGATGGGTTAGGTCAGCCATGAATACCTTGCTTGAATTCATTCTTCAATCCGAGCTTTGAATGCTCATTGAAGTGCCATGAATCACTTGGATTGAATGATGAACTCTAAGCAATGATGAGCAAAAGAAGGATAGATGATGTTCTTAATTGCCCCCTTCAGTGCTCTCAATGGGTGTGCAAGTCTACCCATAAAGACCTCAAGATGTGCTTTTATAGAGGCCCAAGAATGAGCTCAAACGGACATAAAACGGTCCTATTCCGACCTGCCTGGGACCCCCTCCGGCTGGTCGGACTTAAGCTCCGACCTGTCAGCCGACCTGTCCTCAGATGGGTCGGGTAAATGGTCCAGAAATGAAAAACTAACTGGACGGTTTTTTGGCTTAACCGACCTGCTGTCCGGCCGGTCGGATTGGGCAGCAGACCTACTGTCCGGCCGGTCGGCAGACCTACCCAGTACTCGCTGACACGTTTTAACCACGCAGGCCGACCGGTCAAGACCAGTCAGCTGTGCTTCTGGAAAATGCAGCGTCTGGCCGGTCGGCTGGCCCATCCGACCTGCTGTCTGAAGTCCGACCGGTCAAGACCGGTCGGCTATGCTTGCTGGACTTAATGAACTGTGAAGGCCGATCGGTCAAGACCGGTTGGCTACCTATCAATTGCTTGTTTAAGGGCCAGACCGGCCGGCCTGGTCGGCAGGTCTTATCTAGCCCAAAAATCAAGCTATTTTCCAGCTGAATATGTGTGCCCCAACACGAAGATTTTCCTAGTGATTTTCATAGTTGGGCACCTACTTAATGAAGGTCCAAGACTAATCATTTTGACCTTAAGACCATGGATTAAATGGATAAGATTGGAATGATTAAAATGCCATAAATACGGATGTTTTGGGATCCTATAGGTTGTCTATATGCAACTTACCTTCCGAGCTTGATTTGGCTTGAACTTGAGTGCGGAAAGCTGCTTTGGTCTTCAAGTCTTGAATCTTCAATCTTCATCGGGGCTCACGAGACTTGACTGACTTACATAGTCACGTAATTGACAAAACGATGCACTGATTTGTGCACTAACACTAATTATATTTGAACATGATGGAGAAAGTTACCTGGCTTGGTTCCTCAACACCTTAAATCTTAGTCTAACCAATCTACAATTCTCCATAATCCCTTTAACCATGAGAATCGTGTAATGTAAACAAGACTCAAAAGTGTTCAAACTTTCTATCAATCAAATCAATATGGG
The DNA here is from genome assembly GCA_003013855.2 of Liriodendron chinense. Lineage (NCBI taxonomy): Eukaryota > Viridiplantae > Streptophyta > Magnoliopsida > Magnoliales > Magnoliaceae > Liriodendron > Liriodendron chinense. The sequence goes on along the minus strand of ML058515.1, from coordinate 5,319,368 downwards.
AATTTAAATAGAAAACTATCATATTATAGGTAATTCACGATTTTCAAAATCAATTACTTCATCTCTCTTTCTTTTGTACTTATAACATCCCAAGTGCATAGAAACACGGTTTTCCAAAGGAGTTTTAAATTTAAAAAAAAAAAAAATTCTACATAATTGATCGAAATGTCACAAAAGCTAGTAGATTCATTTAAGGAATATCAAATCTCACCCCCAACCAAAATCTTACATTGACCTCAATGTAATAAGATATGCAATATGCATGACATGAGAGCAATGACATAAAGCAAAGGAGAGTGAGAACGAAAGTACCTGAGGCAGTAAGTTAATCAAGTCTAGCTTCTTCCTTGTCTCCATGAGACTTATCCAAACCTAAATGCAAAAAGGAAATCCTAACCTACCTACATACCATTTCTGAATACGATCGACTATATGATCAAATTTGAGCAGGATCTTCATGAATTTCAACAAATTTCTCATGAGGACCATCCAAAGTCCTGCTCAACAGTACACATGGGTGCCTTTCTTCATTAAAGTCCAATTATAGTGTGCCCCACATGCATGTAAGGAGGAGATAGGAGCAACAATAAGATGACTCCTCAAATTCTGATTTGGGTCGTGATTAATTAAAAATGGGTCCTCCCAATCAGAATTGTCAAAGGGCTGAAGAACCCATGATGGTGGAGAGACGTTCATCATGTATTCTTCAGTTCGAGTTGTCTCCTCCATAAATTCAGAATTGCACGGTGCTTCCACAAACAATGATAATGAGTGTAAATCAGGTGGAATGGTGTTCTTCAGGCACCGACATCGTGTCTAACAAAATGTCCAACTCCTTAATCATCTCATCATCAAGATCATAAAGGTGGGTCATGCATTCTTATAGAAAATCGAGAGAGTCGATGAAGGGTCCTCGTTCTCCCTAAGTGATTGAATAGATTTTGTTTCAATGATCATGGATTCATCTTCTTTAGAGAGAAGGTTTTCCATATAAAGTTCGTCGGGGTTGGTGGAAGGCAACTCATAAGTTGGTCGTTTGAAGTTTCAGATTATGCCACCCCGTCATCCAAAGAAACAGAATTTTCAACCCAAGGGAGTTCTTCCACAATAGAATTTGGCATGTGTTGTTGGTGGAAGGACTTAAAAAGATCGACTTCGACCATCTCTCTAGCAAGAATATCTTCCGACGACTCATAAACATTCAGCCTTTTGGAAGAAGAAATCATGGGCTCACAATCATCCATTGAACCGTCATTGTAGTTAATCATAATATCACTTTCAGATTTTATAGATTCCTTGGGTTCGTCAACCGTCCTTGAAATCTCATCATTATTCAAATCAGAATAGCTAAAAGAGATAGTTAATTCACCATAATCGATGGTAATATTGGGATCACTAAGATCTACATCCTCTAAAAGTTTAGTCATTAAATCGAAAGAGGGTTGGGCTTAGATAGCCTCATCCTCCTCATTGTTGGGGAATGATTCAGTGTTCCCAATGTCAGGTTCAGGATTTTAAGAGGTTGGCGAGAGGTTTTGTATGCATTGCTCGATTATTTTCATAAACTCTCGCAGCATATCCTCAAGAGTTTGTGTCGGTTGAAGCTCATGAGAAAGAAACTCTTGAGGATAATTGTTAGCATCCATGGTTGGCTTGTCTTCCAAGTTGAAATTTTAATGCTCCCACCAATTAGGATTATGCATGTCATATGTTGGGCTATTAGATGATTGTTGATATGTGTAGCCATACAAGTGATCATACATTGTTCCAACCGGTGGGATATTATTCATCTCTTTTTTATATTCTCCCATTGTCTTACCCGGTGAAAAGTTATGCACATTGTTCTTATTCTGATAATCTCGCAATGTCTTACTTGTGGGAGTATTAGAAGTAAATTGAGTCTTAGGAAAATAATCATGCTTATAATGGTTCCAATCATAATGAGTTTGGATCCCATGGTCTGACATCTTATCTTCCAAAAGGTATGTATAAGCATCACCCATCCATTCAGCCATAATGAGATTTAAGAAGTTAAAACTAAAAAAAAAAAAATCTAGAAACAAAAATAAAAGAAGGAAAAGAAAAAGAAAAAGAAGAACAAATAAGATCCTAAGAAAGAGAAAGGAAAGAAAAAGAAAAGGAATTCTTCCTACTTTCCTTAACTTCTCTCAAAGACCGAAGCACAAGGTGTCTTACAATGGCAAAGCCAGAAGCGAAGATAGAGACCGATTTCTCCTGGTCAATAATGGTTTAAAATAACACTCCACCCACTCTTTGAATCTTTAAGAAAATATCAAAAAAGAAGAAAAAGGAGTAGGTTGAGAAGAGAAATCTCTGAGCTCAGGGTGATCTAAGGCGGCTATGCCAACCACAAGGAATCAAGGCGGCACGGGCCAACCAATTAGAGATCCAAGGTGGTTAAATCGACCAAAAGGAATCTCCACCCACTCTATTAAAGATGAAAGACGAAGAAGAGGAGAGGAAGAGATAAGGTTAAAAGAATTTTACCAAACTTCTCCCTAGGTTAGCTCCTATGCTTGAATTAGAAACTTGAGAAGATGCACTATATTTGCAAAAATTCCTACAAAACAACAAAACAATGTTAGTTTCTAAAATAAAAAAACTAATTTCTAAGAAAAATAGTAAATCCTACCTAACTAAGACTACTTTATAGCTACTAAAACAACTTGAATCGTTTAACCTCTTCCCCTGAAGTGGTGCCAAACACTTGTTCGCTCACCTCAAGTGCAAGGTTGCTATGTAGTAACAATCTCGGTAAGCCTGAGGTCGATTTATAGGGAAGGAGGTAAACAATTCGAACTATCCTAATAACTAGAATCTTAAGAGTGGTGTATGAAATCAGTTTTAAACATCAAACAGAAAAAATCTGATAATAAGGAATAACTAGAGCATCAAGGATCCACTTATAGATCTCATTGATGTATAATTTGCATAGGTTTCTCAATTACTCAACTAGAATCGAAATCAAATCCTATCTAACCGGATTATAGAGCAGTTATATTGTCAAAACAATCCAACACATGTGTTGTTTATCAACATGATTCCCTCAATTCAAATTAGGACTTGAGCATACTCAATTGCATAGGTCAATCCTAGTTCCAATAGATTAAGATCACAACTATGATAATCATCAAACCCTATCACAAAGCTTAACTAATACCATGGTTTAAACTTGATTCAAATCACATAAAAAAATAATACATATTTCAGAATTTCTAGAAAAGATAGAAGTTTGGTTTGAAGTTCCCACATGAAGATCTAAGTCTAAAGCATCTTGAATCCAATTCCACGGAGTGTACAGGTCTAGATCTTTGCAAAACAATTAAGAAACTAATGTAATTCTTCCAAACATCATGAGTCATCATAAGATTAAGAAAAACTACTTGGAACTTTATTCAAACTTAAACAAACCATTGTTCAACATTAAATTTAAACTTGAAACCTTAAAAACGAATTAAACCATATAAGAAAACAATAAGGTCCACCTCTTAGCTCTAACTAAGAGATTAGCTAATGAAAAACATATTAAAAACTAGAACTAGAACTAAGAAAAGGAAGAAAAACTAGTTGTAGGAGGCTAGAAAGCCTCCTATGACTTGAACTCCTTGCTCCCCACGTCCTTGCTTGATTTGGAAGAGAAGAGAACACCTCCTTTTATAATGCAGCAATAGTATAACAACATAGCAGATTTTGCTTTGCTTGTTGGGGCTTAACCAATGATCGGATTGCCTTAATTTGATTTGTAGATTCCTTGTAATATGATTTTCCTCATAGATGGTTTAGATTTTTAAGATTATCTTCTGAATGGGCCCATCAATCAGATCAGCGACCGCCTCTTAAAATCGCACAATTCGGATACCTTCAGAACCAGTCATTTTGCTTTAATCGCTACGGAGTGTATAGAGGTTGGATTGATCTCAAATTTTGAGCATTGGTAGAAAACTTCCTCCTCTACATGGTAGATGAATTAGATTATTCAAAAAAATTTCAAAATATGGTTCGAAAATTAGAACACTTAGGGCTTTTTATAAAATCTATGCAATTGGAATCTCTCTGGATGGTTTATCTTTCTTCAACCGGTACGATCAAACCACATATCCTTTTTACCTAAAACTTTGTGGTTATTCATATATCAATGTGCTTTAAAAGATGGTCAACTTGGATTTTTTATATCAGTACTAATAGGCCACCTGGACGAGCCCAGTGTTGAGTAGGTGGAATCTAAAAACTTTCTGGACAATTCGTATTATTTTGGCCGCCACAGTCAATTCGTCGCTTCGATCAACACAAAACCACTTGGGTTATTTCGGCGTTGAGTTCTTCTTCGACATGGACGTGTTGGATTTCCAAATATCATCAAGATGGGCCCTGTGAACTAGGCTAAAAAATAAAAAATGGGACTGCATCTGTTTGGAATATGAATTCAGAAAGTGCATGGCCGACTTGTCAGCCGGCCGGCCGGACCACAAGTCGACCTTCATAAAATTGGTCTAGAGAATTTGTTATTTCTGGATGGTTTGGCCGGCCTGCCGGTGGGCATCAAAATGTGATTTTTCTAATTTTTCTTCCTCCATTGCATTGTGTCTTTCCTCCATCTCTTATCCTTTATTTCTTTAATCTTCAAGGCATGTAAGAAAGGCCTCTAAGCATCATAATGACGAAGTCTCTCTCTCATTCCTACAACCATAAAACTATGCATTAGATTAGTCTTTAAACTATGAAAATCATGCATAATGTGTGATGAATTGGGGTTAGAATATGCACAATTCCCAGCTCAACAATGTTTTATTGTATGATAACACTCACTTGTTCTGTAAAAAATGCCCTCTTGTGAACGTTTTTCTTATGCTTTACGGCACATAGGTCCTTTAAAAATTTGGCGTATAAAGGAATTTGCTTAATTGTATCCAACAAGGGAATGTTGATTTTAAATTGTTGGAATACTTCTAGGATGTCCTGATTTTCACTTGGCCTTTGGTTGAGACAAGATGTTGGGAGAATGGGGCCACAAGTTTATACACTTCTCCGGCTCTTTATCTTGTGAAGCATTGCTCAATTCACCATCACTTTTAGAATTGACCGGATCATTAGGCCTTGCGGCCTTCACCGGTTCAGATTTTTCAATTGTTTTACCACTTCTAAGAGTGGTGGTGGCTTGAACATGTTCCACTTGATTGGTTAAAAAATTGGGATTTGATTCAAATTGTTCTTTAAAGTTAGGCTGAGATTGGGTTGGAAAGGTCCATTGCTCCCTAACCCTTAAATGTGCCTCAATTCTTTCAATTGAGGTTTTAAGTTCATTCATAGCCTGTATGTTGGACTGATTTATCTAAGTTTGTCCAACTATGAATGCGTTCAATGTATCCTCAAGAGTACGCTTTTGAGGAGGCCCTTGGGAAACATTGTTTGTATTTTTCATTAGTTCATTCCTCTCATTAAGGTTTAGTTGACACCACTAATCAGGATTTCGCAAGTTAGAATTTGGCGCACTAAAGGGGCGTTGGTAAGCATTTGTGACATTCGATTGAGTTTGTAAGATATCTTGAAACGAAGGGATTGTTGGACAATCCTTTATTAAGAGAACATCACTCTCAAACATACCACATACACTCTCAACGACCTCACCAGTGGTTATCATGTTAACACTCCTCAATTCTATGGCCTCAACCTCCTTTGTAAGACCTGCCACCTTTGTATTTAAATCATCCTCCCCATTTAATGCATGTACTCCTTTCTCTCTTAGAGTTAACTTAAGATTACTAGTCAGAGTGGAGATGTCCCAACATTGGGCATTCTTGAAATTACGTCGAGTAGTCTAACACGACACCCTACGCATACGCGTGTGGAAGCGTAAGGAGCAACTAAAATTATGGCTAAGTCCTACAGGGGGGGGGGGGGGGGGGGGGGGTGATAAGGACCTTTTGAAATTCTTTTCGACTACTTATGTATTTATCAATTCAAACTAAGTAACCAATTAACACTTCGGCTTCCAAGCCTAAGTGGGTCTAATCACAGGACTAGCAGATGGTTTAAGCAATAAACATCCTAGTCTAATCAACTTAAATAGACTATAGAGGATGGATCAACATAAGATCAAGTTTACATGAGGAGTGAAAGTACATCTTATGTGTGTGGAGGTGCCTATCAAGTGCATATTATACATTCCTAATTAAGCATTCATAATTAAGCAATTAAACACAATGCATAATGAGAAATGTGCTCAAGTACAATCACAAATATGTATAGTGGTTCGACCACTTGTCTAGTCCACTCCCAGTTCAAGTACTCAACCCCTTTGAGCACACCGACATTCACTAGGGAATTTAAATCTGGTTCCTCCCAACCAAGGTGTTTTAACTCGGATCCATCCAACTAGGGAGTTTACAGGTTCCTCACAACCTACACGTTCACACTCGTGTTAGTGGCTCTCCTTGGAGACTTGTTTAGGCCTGCCAAACGTGCTAAGGAACGGCAAACGTCCCTGAATTTAGGCCCGGTGTAGACACTCACCTTCGGCTACAATGTTGGTAGAGATAGCTGAATGAATGGAGGACCGTACCCCCAAATCCCATGTCCAAACTCAGCCAAACTCACCCTTGTAAGCCCCAATCCATAGCCCAGTTCAAGCCTGAACCCAGTCAACTCACCCCTAAACATCAGCCCAAAAAACCCCCCATAAGAAAAACCAGTAAAAAAATCCTGAAAAAAGTTAAACTTGGTGAGTCAACCCGCTAAGTCAAATCACTAAGTCAACCCGCTGAGTCAACCCATCGAGTCACCTCACCGTGTCAACCCATCCCCCAAACCCAGTCAACTCACCGAGTTCCAGACCGCAGCCTCGGAGCAGGTCCGTACTGCCTGCTGAATCCCAAGAAAGGCCGTACGGGCGGCCCCCTGAGGGCCGCCCAAACTTCCACGAAATCCCAAGAAAGGCCGTACGGGTAACCCCCTGAGGGCCGCCCAAACTTATTTACGCAATCTGCCACTGCCCGCTGCTATAAATACCCCCTCTCCCCTTCACATTCGACATCCACTTCCCCTCTCTTCAGTCTGAGAGCTCTGAGTCCACCTCCATCCCTTTTAGCCCATTTTTCCACCAAGGAGAGCCCGAGTGAGGAGAGCCTAGCCCTGGTCCAGCCTAGCCTGACCACTGGTACAAGTCTCCCAAGCCATCCAAGTCTTGATCCAGCCACTCGAAGCCAACCCTTGCGACACCTCCGTCCATCTAGCTGTTCTTTACCAGCATCATCTCATTCGCATCTAGCATAAGTGCAACATTTACTTTTCTTCCAACGCCCCTGCTTCACTACAAGCACTTTGATTATTCAAACACACAGCATGCATCCTACATAGAGCACCTGTCAGTTTGAGCGTATGCTCTGGGCTTGCCTGTTAATGGAAACCTGCCCATCAGAAACTCTTACTGTTTAGACCTGCATTCATGCATCAATCACTACAAGCACTTTGATTATTCAAACACACAGCATGCATCTCGCATAAAGCACCTGTCAGTTCGAGCGTATGCTCTAGGCTTGCCTGTTAATGGAAACCTGCCCATAAAAAACTCTTACTGTTCAGACCTGCATTCATGCATTATGTCATCCATGAGAATGTACGAGGATTAAATCAGACTTTTAAGTATTAGTTTGATTCTGTGAAGTAGAGACCGTACTTCGGTACGGGCAGTGTGTGGGGTGCTTAACCTCTTCCCACCCTGTAACCGTGATCCCTTACCTTGAATCTCTGGCCGCAGATCAAAAGGAGTCATTTTAGAGGAAGAAATCTTTGGATTCCCTTCTCTAATGTTTCTACAGGGTCTAGCCGACTGTAGATTCGAAGTAACTGGGTAGTGGCGACTCTGGTCTTATATAAACTCATCTAACACATCCAGCCTAACACGACAACCAAACAAAGCCTTCGAGAACGTGGTAAGCCAGTGGCACAAACGGCGATTCGCGCGCACGCACCCCTTCTTCTTTTTCCAAAAGGAAAGGGAGGACGTACGGGAGCGCGGAACGACGAGGGTCCACAGAATGGCGACTCCACTGGAGATTTGTTAGTCCCACTAGTCGTGATCCGACTTGAAAAACAGAATCCTCCCTATGCTTGAAAGTCATTTGTCCTCTTATAATCTCATTTGCATAGCATTCTACCTAAAAAGAAATTATAGAAAATTCCAAAACCCAAAGAAAAAAAAGTAGAGCATACTTCCCCATCATTACTCCTCCAAACCAAATCACCCTGCCACATCCAATACAAAACCGACATGGCTCTTCCGTTCTCTGCCCTAGAAATACCCAAGGCTTCCTTTCCACAGTTAAACTCGAGAGAATCCATGTTAATTCCTGGCATCCAAGAGCTACAACAAAGCATGAAGGCCATGCAGGAAATGCTTCTCCGATTCACACAAGCCCAGGTTTCAGCAGCCAGCAATCAAGCAGGTCCAGTTCAACAACCACAACAACCATCTCTTCCAGCCTCTAGTTCATCCCAACCACAGCTATCAGGGTTGGCGTAGGACTTTTAATACCCTCCGAATGAAGGCCCTCAATCAGAATAACCCTCGACCTCAGGGCATTTCTTCCAGTATCCTCCTGCAAACAGGAGCCATTTTTAGGTTTCTTTGCAGTCTCCCTTCTCAGCTCCAGTCCAACAAAGCCCCTATAATGGGAGTAATTATCAGGCCCAACCCCCTTCAAGCAGGAATCATAGGAGCATCAGTGACACCAATTATTACGAAAGGGGGCCAGCTCAGTCCTGGCAAGGGGCAAGATCTCCTTCATCTGGTCCCTCTGAAATCGAACAACTCCGAGAACAGATGCGAGAGATCAAGAGAAAATTGCAAAAGCAACAAGGGGTGGATCTTCCATCCACTAAGTTCAGGAACCTTTGTCCATTTCCCGATACAATGGTACCTCAAGGCTTTCAGGTACCAAAATTAAAAAGATATGATGGGACAGGGTGTCCTATAGACCACTTGAGATCATTTTGTGGTGAGCTAGATGTTGTGGCAAGCAACGACGGAGCGTTGATCCGTCTGTTCCAAAAGTCTCTGAAAGACGATGCCCTAGACTGGTACACATCATTGGATTGTCATCGCATCAGGACTTGGGAGTAGCTCTTCCAGGCTTTCGTCGACAGGTTTGTATACAATCTTAACATGGCACCCAGAAGAGCGGACCTTGCAACTCTCAGGCAAAGAAGTGACAAAACATTATCAGCTTACGTCGGACAGTGGCGGGCCATGACCGCTAGAATGAAGACTCCCATTGACGACGAGGAGCAAATCTCCATGATCCTCCACTCAGCAAATCTAGGAATCTCTGGATACCTTGTCTCACATCCATATGCGAACTTCACCCAACTCATCTGCGCCGGGGAATAACTCGAAGCCGGAATAAGGGCTGGGATGATCTCCCCTTGGTGGCCTTACCAAGCCTCTCTTATACAACCGATAGTGAAAGGTGAGCCTGCCGGATACGAAAGCGATAATGATAGTGTTCCTATCTCCCATCCAATAGAAGAAGATGATCTTGTCGCCTCTACCGAAGGTGCACTATTCCTCCCTCAGCATGGACAACCACAGCAACAACAAAAGTTGTTGAGATCTAAATTGTGCATATTCTAACCCCAATTCATCACTCATTATGCATAATTCCATGATTTAAAGACCAATCTAATGCATATATTTGTGGTTGTAGGGATGAGAGAGAGGAAGCATCAATTGAAGACCTAAAGGTGCTAGTTAGAAGCAAAGAAGATCAAAGGGGCTAAGCGTCGAAGAATGAAAGGAAGAAGTCAGAGAAAAGAAGAAAAGAATGCAGAAGAAGATGCCCACGACCGGTCGTCCGACTGGTTGTCCAAAGCCAAAGACCGGTCGTCCGACCGGTCCGCACATGCACAGAGGAAGACCTTGAAGCCATAACTCTCTGGACTGTTCACGACCGGTCGTGCGACCGGTCCTTAAATTAATTTTTCAGGCTGAAACTCTCTGGACCCTTTTTGGTCATTTTGAGACCGGTCGTCCAGCATCCACGACTGATCGTCCAGCCACTACGACCAGTCGTGCGACCGGTCGCCTGCGTAAGATTTAAACTTTCTAATTCTGGCGCCGATTTTCTCTGCGCACTGCGTAAGTGTTACGCAAATTCTTGAATCTTCTGAAGTTGCGGAGCCTCCCCACTATAAAAGGACACCTAGGGATCGTTCCTAGGGTATCTTAGAAGGGTTTAAGCAAGGTTGGAGGCGGCGGAAGTGGATTTCGAAGTTCCACAACTCCTTCTAGTTTGTTTTACTGTTTTATGCTTTTCTTAAGTTGTTTCATGTTTCCTTGGATCATGAGCAGCTAAACCTCTTAGCTAGGGCTAAGAGGTGAAGCTTGTAGTGGATTTAAGATGTTTCAATTCATTTTAAGTTGGTTTTAAGTTCGTAATTCATGTTTATGAACAATGGTTTGAAGGTTATACAAGTTCTAAGTAGTTTTTCTTAGTCTTATGATGGCTCATGGATGTTTGGGAGAATTACTTAAGTTCTTAACTGCTTTGTATTAGTCTAGACCTGTATGATCCGAGGAATTGGAGTACGCTCAAGTACTATGATCTTCATGTGGGGACTTCTTACCACAGTTCTATTTTTCTGGTTTTCTGAATTATGTAGGGGACTGTGCATGTGATTTGAATCATGTTCAAATTATAATCTAGCCTTGTCTTGTGACAGGACTTGAGGATGGTTATGATTGTGAACTGAGCCTATTGGAATTGGGACTGACTTATGCAATTGAGCATGCTCAGCCTAGCTTACATTGAGTGAATCATATGCATTGGACTTACATATAACAGATTGTTTGGTTTAACAGCTCTATCATCCGGCTAGATAGATCTTAATATCGATTCTAGTTGAGAGAATGAGAGACCACAGCGGATTGAACATCAAGGATTGCTACAAGTGGATCCTTGAATCCCTAGTGCCTTTTTATAATAGTTTACCTTCAATTTAATTCAAAATTGTTACCTACATCAATTTCATACAAAATCTGGTTGTTAGCTTTCAATAGACACTATTGGATGTCTTTGTGAATTCTTACACAAGTCCCGGTGGATCGATCTCGGTCTTACCGAGATTATTACTACATCACAACCCTACACTTGGGGAAGCGGACAAGTTTTTGGCGCCGTTGCCGGGGGCTTTAACGGTTTTCACAAATTTTTAAAATTAGCATCTATTTAGGATTTTTAGGATTTTAGGACTAACTTAGTTTGTTTTATTTGATTTTTGCAGGGATTTCTAGGAAGCTGAAGAAGATATAAGGATTTCAAGTGCCAAATCAGGTTTTATCTTTCTAAACCTTACTCTTCTCCTTCTCCTATTCATTCCTATCTTATTCATCTCTTGTAGAGTGGGTGGAGACTCCTTTTGGATCTCTGAAAGGTAGGCCTTGTGCCACATGGATTCCTATTGGTGGGCTCTGCCGTCTTGGATCACCTTGTGCTCAGAGATTTCTTTTCTCACCTTTACTCCTCTGTCCTTTTTCTGCACTTTTTCTCAAAAGATTCAAAGAGTGGGTGGGGAGTTCTCTGAACCCCTATTGACCAGGAGAAATCGGTCTCTATCCTTGCTTCTGGCTTAGCCATTGTAAGACACCTTGTGATACGGTCTTAGAGAAGAGTAAAGAAAGGGAGGAAGAATTCTTCTTTCTCTTTGTTTCATATTTTTTTTGTTTTGCATGCCACATTGGGCTCGGGATTCCAATAACCGACTCATAAGTGAAGGGGGGATAGTAGAAGGAATTAACAGATAACCACGTGCTAGGAGACATCTAACTTCTCCAATTTCGTCTGAAAGTATAGCTATGAATCAATCTAATCCAATAGCCAATCCCAATCTGGGCCAAAACCAAACTGAAACGGGGGAGAATGTGGTTGAGAATGTTCCCCGACCAAGAAATCTACGTGATTTCTTGCAACCAGCAAAAGCGAGCACTCCCTCATGCATAATCTTTTCACAAAATGCAAGGAATGTGGATTTAAAACCGGGAGTGATCCAAATTCTCCCTAAATTCCATGGATTAGACAGTGAAAGTGCCTATCAACACCTTAAGGAGTTTGATGAGGTAATAACCACCATGCACTTTGCTAATGTGACTGATGATGTGGTGAGACTTAAATTCTTCCCTTTTACTCTTAAAGATAAAGCTAAAGGTTGGCTTCATGCATTAAGGCCAAGATCAATTGGTGCATGGACTGTATGCATAGGGAATTCATAAAAAAATTCTTCCCTACTCACAAAACAAACATGTTGAAGCGCCTTATCATGAACTTTGCCCAAAAGGAAGATGAAACCTTCTTCCAATGTTGGGAGAGGTTTGAATACCTATTAAACACATGCCCACATCATGGCTACAAAATTTGGCGGGTTATAAGCTTTTTCTATGAAGGACTAACTTCATCCATGCGCCAATTCGTAGAGATGATGTGTAATGGGGAGTTCATGAATAAGGAGGCTGATGAAGCATGGGATTATTTGGAAGAATTGGCTGAGAATGCACAGTCTTGGGATACATCGAAACCAACAAATTCCAAGACTGGCCAGCAAAAGGAAAAAGGAGGAATGTATGTCTTATCGGAAGAGGATATCATAAGTGCACGGGTGGCTAGCCTCACAAGAAAGGTCGAAGCCATGGAATTGAGGAAAGGAGAGACGATTAACTCCAATGACGTGGAAACTGTTTGTGGAATTTGTGCCGGAAATCAACATGCAACACAAGATTGTCCTACAATTTCAGCAGTTCAGGACATCCTACAAGAACAATTAAATGCCATAAACAGTTATCAACGGCAATTTGGTGCTCCAACTTCAAACACGTTTAATGCTAGTTGGAAGAATCATCCCAACTTCAGTTGGAGGAACGGACCCACTGCGAATGCAACCACTATCCCTCAAGCTCAACCTATACTAGGTCCATCTCTAGTCATTACTCCAAAAGTGACGCTAGAGGAGATGTTGGGTGCATTCGTATCGGTCTAAGCTGAGTATAACAAGACAAATTCTCTAAAAATAGATGGGTTCATGCAAGAGCAATTGAAGTTCAATCAAAATTCAACTCAAGCCATCAATGAATTGAAAACATCAATGGCTAGAGTTGAATCTCATCTAAGTGTTAGAGAGAAGGGCACACTTCCTGCTCAACCTCTTCCTAACACAAGAACCCAGTTTGAGATATAAAATGCAAGCTCATCCTCCCATCATACGGAGCATGTTCAAGCTATCACCACTTTGAGCAGGGGGAAAGAAATTGACAAATCTAATCCGGTGAAGGCCCCAATGCCTAAGGATCCGAAAATTTCCAAAGAGGATGATAGCTCAAACAACACTCCACAAGAGAAAGAACCGGAGGCAATACAAGCCGGTTGCCCCGTTTCCACAAAGGTTGATTTCACCTAAACCTTTAGATAAAAATCTAGAAATTTTAGAAGTTTTCAAGCAGGTGAAGATCAACATCCCATTGTTGGATGCAATAAAACAAATACCATCTTATGCCAAATTTCTAAAGGAATTGTGTACAGTCAAAAGGAAACACAATGTTCACAACAAAGTACTTTTGACTGAGAATTTGAGCGCCATCATCAAACAAGAGGTGCCTCAAAAATACAAGGATCCGGGTAGTCTAACCATCTCATGCATCATAAGAGATTACCGGATTAAACAAGCCTTACTCGATTTGGGGGCAAGTGTGAACCTTATTCCTTACTCCGTTTATGAACAACTTGGGTTAGGTGAATTGAAACCCACCAAAACTACACTCCAATTTGCTAATAGATCCATTCGTATACCGAGAGGAATGATTGAGGATGTTCTAGTCCAAGTTGATAAATTCTACTACCCAGTAGACTTTATTGTCTTGGATACACATCCCGTGATAGGCACCGGTGCTCAAATTCCTGTCATACTTGGCCGACCGTTTCTAGCTACTTCAAATGCAATTATCAAATGTAGAAACAGACTTGTACAAATGTCCTTTGGAAATATGACCCTTGAGCTTAACATATTTGATTTATGCAAACAACCACGGGAGGTTGATGATGATATCCACGAACTAAACATCATTGAATCATTCGTGGAAGATACATTCCCCTTGCCATTATCTTCTGACCCTTTGGAGGCATGTGTGGCCCATTCTCATGAGATAAATGATGACACAATACAAGAGATGGATGCCATTCTAGATGCGAGGCCGGTGCTTGATAATAAAAGATGGAGGGCCCTATTTGAGCCTTTGCCTGTAAATGAGAACAAGGCCCTCCCATCCAATATCAAGGCGCCAACACTCGACCTAAAACCATTGCCAAGTGAGCTGAAATATGTCTATTTAGGTCGAGATGAGACATATCCAGTGGTGATTTCTTCCCACTTGGATGAGGAACAAGAGAGTAGGCTAATGGCCACTCTATTAGAGCACAAGAGTGCCATTGGATGGTCAATTGCGAATCTCAAAGGCATAGACCCACTGATTTGTACTTATCGCATACACCTTGAGGAGAATGCGAAGACATCTAGGCAACTACAACGACGATTAAATCCAAACATGAAGGATGTGGTCAAGGCCGAAGTGGTGAAACTATTGGATGTGGGTATTCTTTACCCAATATCCGATAGTCAATGGGTGAGCCGAACTCAAGTGGTGCCTAAGAAATTCGGAATAACCATCGTAGCCAATGCCAATAATGAACTCGTGCCAACTAGAGTCACTACCGGTTGGAGAATGTGCATTGACTACAGGAAGCTAACCACTGTCACGAGGAAAGACCACTTCCCCCCTACTGTTTGTTGATCAAATTTTATAATGGTTGGCGGGACATTCCCACTTTTGCTTCCATGATGGCTATTCAGGGTACAACCAAATAGAGACTGCCCGTGAAGACCAAGAAAAGACTACATTCACATGTCCATTTGGCACTTTCGCCTATCGACGGATGCCGTTTGGACTATGTAATGCCCCTGTCACCTTTCAGTGTTGTATGATGAGTATCTTTTCTGACATGGTGGGGACAATTCTCGAAGTCTTCATGGATGATTTTTTCGTATTTGGCTGTAGTTTTGATGAGTGCCTTCAGCACTTGAAATCTGTGCTGAAAAGATGTGAAGAGAAGAACCTTGTGCTGAATTGGGAGAAGTGTCACTTCATGGTTCAAAAGGGAATTGTACTTGGTCACATCGTTTCACAAAATGGAATCGAGGTGGACAAAGCGAAAATTGATCTTATCTCTAACCTTCCACCACCCAAGAGCATACGAGATGTACGGTCCTTTTTGGGGCACGGAAGATTTTACAGAAGGTTCATAAAGGACTTCAGTTCACTTTCTCGTCCTTTATGTAACCTACTTCAAAAGGAAACTTCATTCGAGTGGAATGAAGAATGTCAAAATGCCTTTACCACCCTTAAAGGTATGTTGACATGTGCTCCCATAATGCAACCACCTGATTAGAGCCTTCCTTTTGAAATTATGTGCGATGCTAGCGACTATGCTATTGGGGCCGTGCTAGGCCAAAGAAAAGAGAAAAAGCCATGTGTCATCTACTATGCAAGTAGAACCCTAAACTCAGCCCAAGTAAACTACACCACTACTGAAAAGGAACTTTTAACCGTAGTTTTTACCTTGGACAAGTTTAGGTCCTACTTGATTGGATCTAAGATCATCATATTCACTGACTATGCCGCGCTTAAGTACCTTCTCTCTAAGAAGGATGCTAAACCACGGTTGTTAAGATGGATCCTTCTACTCCAGGAATTTGACATAGAAATACGTGATAAGAAAGGAGTAGAAAATGTCGTAGCTAACCATCTCTCTTGACTTGTCCTCACTGATTCCCCTGAAACAACCACGATCAATGACATGTTCCCTGATGAACAACTTTTTGTTGATTCTCAATTGCCATGGTATACGGACATTGCTAACTATCTTGCTACAGGTACAATTCCTACACATTGGAAAAAGCAAGATAAAGATAAATTCTTCACTGAGGTGCGAAAATTCCTATGGGACGACCCATACTTATTCAAGTATTGTCCCGATCAAATCATAAGGAGATGTGTGCCAGATGATGAACAGCAAAGTATCATCTCCTTCTGTCATTCTCAAGCATGTGGTGGCCACTTTTCGGTTAAAAAGACCACAGCAAAAATTCTGCAATGTGGGTTTTATTGGCCCACCATGTTCAAAGACACACATGAGTTTTGCAAAACATGTGATCCTTGTCAGAAATTGGGAGGAATCTTCCGTAGAAATATGATGCCACTCAATCCCATCTTAATAATCGAAATTTTTTATTGTTGGGGCATCGATTTCATGGGTCCATTCCCATCTTCTTTTGGAAACACATACATCTTGCTTGCCGTTGATTATGTTTCCAAATGGGTCGAGCCATCCCTTGCCGAAATAATGACCATAAAACGGTCATTCGCTTCTTAAAAGAGAATATTCTTTCTCGGTTTGGAACACCTCGAGTCATCATAAGTGATGGAGGGTGTCACTTTTGTAATCGCCCTTTTGAAACTTTAATGAAGAAATATGGCGTCACACACAAAGTGAGCACTCCCCATCACCCACAAACGAGTGGGCAAGCTGAGATATCGAATAGGGAGATTAAACACATCTTGGAGAAAACGGTGAACCCCGATCGCAAGGATTGGTCGCTTCGGCTTACCGATGCGCTTTGGGCCTACCATACTGCTTTTAAGACCCCTATTGGAATGTCTCCCTATAGACTTGTCTATGGGAAGGCTTGTCACTTGCCTGTGGAGTTGGAATAAGGGCATATTGGGCAATTAAGAAGAGAAATTTCAATTCTGACAAGGCAAGCTCGTTGCGCAAACTACAATTGAATGAACTTGCAGAAATCCGAAACGAAGCATATGAGAATGCGAGAATTTACAAGGACAAGACGAAGATATTCCATGATAAGAATATTCTTTGCAAGATATTCACGATCAATCAAAAAGTCCTCAGGTATAATTCTCGCCTACATCACTTAATTTACAGTTTGAGAGTTTACGGTTTCAACCTCTATCACCTAATTTCTCTAACTCTTACACTTATGTATCTTGGGATGTATAGAAGAATGGTTTCTAAAGGAGAGTTGGGTTTTGGAGAATGGAATTGGTTTCACGCATGTTTTGCTCGGGACTAGCAAAATGCTGGTCGGGGGGTGTGTTGAGCTCTTAATTGTGCATATTCTAACCCCAATTCATCACTCATTATGCTTGTTGTTATAGTTTATAGACTAAACTAATGCATGGATTTATGATTGTAGGGATGAGAGAGAGGAAGCATCAATTGAAGACGTAAAGGTGCTAGTTAGAAGCATAGAAGATCAAAGGGACTAAGCGTCGAAGAATGAAAGGAAGAAGTCAGAGAAAAGAAGAAAAGAATGCAGAAGAAGGTGCGCACGACCGGTCGTCCAAAGCCAAAAACCAGTCGTCCGACCGGTCCGCACATGCACAGAGGAAGACCTTGAAGCCATAACTCTCTGGACTGTTCACGACCGGTCGTGCGACCGGTCCTTAAATTAATTTTTCAGGCTGAAACTCTCTGGAACCTTTTTGGTCATTTTGAGACCGGTCGTCCAGCATCCACGACTGATCGTCCAGCCACTACAACCAGTCGTGCGACCGGTCGCCTGCGTAAGATTTAAACTTTCTAATTCTGGCGCCGATTTTCTCTGCACACTGCGTAAGTGTTACGCAAATTCTCGAATCTTCTGAAGTTGCGGAGCCTCCCCACTATAAAAGGACACCTAGGGATCGTTCCTAGGGTATCTTAGAAGGGTTTAAGCAAGGTTGGAGGCGGCAGAAGTGGATTTCGGAGTTCCACAACTCCTTCTAGTTTGTTTTACTGTTTTATGCTTTTCTTAAGTTGTTTCATGTTTCCTTGGATCATGAGCAGCTAAACCTCTTAGCTAGGGCTAAGAGGTGAAGCTTGTAGTGGATTTAAGATGTTTCAATTCATTTTAAGTTGGTTTTAAGTTCGTAATTCATGTTTATAAACAATGATTTGAAGTTTATACAAGTTCTAAGTAGTTTTTCTTAGTTTTATGATGGCTCATGGATGTTTGGGAGAATTACTTAAGTTCTTAACTACTTTGTACTAGTCTAGACCTGTATGATCCGAGGAATTGGAGTACGCTCTAGCACTATGATCTTCATGTGGGGACTTCCTACCAAAGTTCTATTTTTCTGATTTTCTGAATTATGTAGGGGACTGTGCATGTGATTTGAATCATGTTCAAATTATAATCTAGCCTTGTCTTGTGACAGGACTTGAGGATGGTTATGATTGTGAACTGAGCCTATTGGAATTGAGACTGACCTATGCAATTGAGCATGCTCAGCCTAGCTTACATTGAGTGAATCCTATGCATTGGACTTACATATAACAGATTGTTTGGTTTAACAGCTCTATCATCCGGCTAGATAGAACTTAATATCGATTCTAGTTGAGAGAATGAGAGACCACAGCAGATTGAACATCAAGGATTGCTACAAGTGGTCCTTGAACCCCTAGTGCCTTTTTATAATAGTTTACCTTCAATTTAATTCAAAATTGTTACCTACATCAATTTCATACAAAATCTGGTTGTTAGCTTTCAATAGACACTATTGGATGTGTTTGTGAATTCTTACACAAGTCCCTGTGGATCGACCTCGGTCTTACCAAGATTATTACTACATCGCAACCCTACACTTGGGGAGATGAACAACAGTCAAGATGGAACCCACAGTTCCCTAATCAAGGCTGGCAAGGGGCACCCCTAACCAGTCCAGTTTTAGAACCCCTCATCCTACAAGAGGCATCTCCAGTCGGTCCAGTCTCCACAATGCAAGGCGCACCTCCTGCTTGTCCAGCTATCATCAGCCAAGAAGAGCCTCCTCTTTAGTTTATGCGTGCCATCGACTCTAGTTCAGAGTTCGAACCTCTCATCCTGCAAGGGGCACCCTCAACCATTTCGATCCCAGAGACCATCATCATGCAAGGGGCACCTTCAGTCAATTCATTCTTCGCACCCATTTCTAACCATGGGCACATTCAGCCCATCTCAGTCAACCAAGGGGACAATCTCCCTAATGCAGCATCAGCAAACCAGGGGCACAACCTACCCGTCTTAGCAATAGTTAGTCAGGGGCACAACTTGCCCACTCCAGCTTACCAGGGGCAAAACCTACCCATCTCTCCATCAAGCAATCAGGGGCACAACTTGCCCGCCGCACCTGTCTATTCGGCTTCTACTTCAGCCATCATCCTCCAAGAAGAAGACCCTTTCCTTGGACAGCATGCCACATAACCTAGCAAAATTGGGGCCCAGCTTCAATTATGTGGCCACTATCGAGGAGGTTGAAGGGGAGATTGATGTCCAGGTTCTAATCGGTCCAAAAACATTAACTATCACTCTTCAGGTCTTGGACATCTCAGCTTCATTCCATCTCCTTTCCGATCGGACCTGGTTTCATAGAATCTGTGTCATCTCTTCAAATCTTCACTAAAGGGTCAAGCACATCTTCGGAGATAGGGCGATCAACATCATTACCGATCCTGGACAATTTCCCATGGGAGAAGCATTCAACCTTCGAGAGCCTACCATCCCAGCCATGGACGTACAACGCACTAATGGGGGGGTCTCATACCATCACAATGCAAATTACTTCCCTCGCGCATGTCCCATCGAATCGAACTACGTCTTCCTTCCTGTCGAGCATCAAACCTTCTACTATCAACTCGAATATCAAGACTCGACCCAAGTCTGGGAGTTCAAGAGAATGTGGATAGAGAAAGACTGCGATATCGGCCTACTCGGATTAAGAAACCAAAGCACAGAAGTATCAGAAGAAGACGGGGTCATCAAGAAGGCAATCTCTGCATCTGCACACCAATCCAGTTTATCAATGCAGGGATTATCTATCCTAATGATAGGCTGGATTCCACCTTCGATGATCGAGCGAGCAGATTGAGTCTGATAGAATTGCCCAAAGAAGACTCAAGTAAGGGGCAGGAATTTCCCCCGATCGACTGGACTGCCATTCTAGTCCCACCTCAGCCAGATGAACCCGAAGAGCTACAATATATCGGGGATGAGTCAGGAGAAATCGCATCCGACACCGACTCGGAGCCCAATTCGAGATCTATCATGATGTTTGGGCGCAACAATAAGGTTTAGCCTACTGATCCTTTTGGCCCTGCCTCCTGAGGGGAAGGAGTGTAGGGCAGTAACAGGTTTTAGTCCCCATGACGGCACAATAAAAGCCGACAGTGCTCGGCTCCCCGAGCCAAATCAGGCAACACTTGGTTCACATCGCCATCTTGCTCGGGTCCTTTACAAAAAAAAAAATTAAAAAAAATAGAAGATTCAAAAACCCAAAACACCAAATATTTAAAAAAAAATCAAAATTTTAAAAAGTCCAAAAAGTTCAAAAAAATTTAGATATTCACAAAATTTCAAAAAAAAAAACAGAAAATCTTTGAAAGCAAAAAAAAAAAAAAATTAGAAATCTCTTTTTCAATAAAATGTCAAGTCTGTCTATCAAAGCACTTGAGTATGAAGTTGACTCATATGATTTCAATCTAGAGTTGGATTTCAAACTCAAGGGTTTGGACAAAGCCAAATGATGTGGAAAATGATGAGCTGACTCCCAAACTTAGAGGGTCTCCTCGAAAGCTCAAACCAAAAGCCGATGTCATCTCAAAAAGTTTTAAAATTATAAACCTAGGATCTCCTGAGACCCATAAGGAATTGTGCATTGAGAATCCTTGTCCCCGAAAAATAAGCAGAGAATGATCGAATTTTTGAAGTCATGACTTCCCAATCTTGCGTCCTATGAAGACTTATCCAGACTCGATCAAAAACTCATCAAGCCTATTAAGAAGATGCTGCCAAGACTATACTTGCATTCCGTGCTGGAGTGTGCGACTTGACGAATGATCGAAGAAACCTCACGGCTCGATGGAGACAGATTGTTGCCAACATGTCAGAAAGCGCTTCAAGTGTCAGCAACATGCACATTGGATCCATGTGTGTGCTTCCAAACTCTACAACCTGATAACGCTCCAACTATTCCCTGTACGAGGTATCTACATCAGCAGAAAGATCGACTCGACATCATCTAGCGGTCATACGCATATACTTGTGGCAGTCGATTACAGCACAAAGTGGATGGAGGTAATATTCTGATCTCGCATGATAATTCTCATGAAGAATGACATCATCAATTGTTAAAGGTTCCCACAAGCTATCAACATTGGCAATGAGACGTCCTTCAAAATCTAAGGATGGAGGAGTTTCTCGAGAAGCTTAAAATCAGAAGACAGACCTACGAGTTCGAGTCAAAATCATGTCACCGTGAGTGCTGATGAAGAATGAAGCCGAAGAACGAAAAGTCATATCGGGTTTACAACAAGCACTACTGCATCTGTCAGACTCAAGGGCAAGCCCCGAGAATCAGAGAAGTTCTTCTGGGAGGCACCGTTCGAGTTACCAACCTGAGGGGTAAGGATCTTCCAGAGCCAATCAACGCTGACAATGTGAAAATCTCTCACAGGTAAGCCATTCCAACCTTATTAAGAGTTACATTAGTAGAGCTGAAGTCAAGAGGTCAATGTTTAGACTGCTGAGAACCCCTTCCCGTCCACCAATAAGTGTTCCAAATAAAGGGTTCAAAAGCTAAAGAAAAAAGAAGAGAAAAAAAGGAATAGAGCAAAAAAATAAGGGTTAAAAAAAAAGAGAGTGAACACAACCAAAAAAAGAAAAAAAAAAGAAGAAAGAAAGAAAGAGAAAAAAATCGACTCAAAAGAAGCACATCTATCCATCCATCCACCTTAGAAGGGTCTGTAGCTAAGGCCGACAGCTCTGCCATTGTAACTTAAAATAAGGGCAGAAAGGTTACCATCGGCCGGTAACGACAGATTCCTAACCTCTGGTCGCTACGGTTATTTAAAGAAAAAAATAAGAAAAAGAAAAAAAAGAGATGTGTGCCTAAACAAAGAGGGCGGAGAGAAAACTAGAAAGGGCGCTCTGAGTAAAAATAGTGGACACACAACGGACTTGGTGAAAACTTGAAAGGGCGCCGAGGGTAAAAACAGCATAGCTGCCAAGGGGCAAGCAAGATCAAATACCTGGGACGTGGTGAAAACCCGAAAGGACGCCACGGGCAACAATGACGGGCAAGCCGGACACAGCAAACACCCGAAAGGGCTTTGCGGGTAATAATGGCTAAGAAAAGAAAAGAAAAAAAAGCAGGTACACGAGAGATCCAAGCGACATTTAGATTCAATGGAAGCAAGGATGGTGGCTATGACTCGAAAATTCTTTCAAGATCTGCCCAAATTCTAGGGGCAGGATACCATTGCGCACTATCTTAAGGGGACCAGGACCCTTGGTAAATAATTAAGAAAATCGAGTATGACATCAGGCTGAGTCAAATATTCTGATTCCTACATCTAAAAGCACAAATCCGAATCACGCATAGACAGTCAAGCACTTGGCACAAATTTTCATTTCACGCATGATTTGCATACATATATTTAAAAAACAAAATCATTTTTCCTTATTCATATATATGCAAAAAAAAAAAAAAAATCTTATAGGGCTTTCAAAAAAAACGTCCTCCAGTCAACTAATGGGGTACCTTTCGTGAGTGCATTTCTCCCGATCATTCCTCCCAGAAGGTAAGTATCTCTTCCTGCTTTAATGCTTCAATCCTTTTGCTAAAGTGTTTTCTTTCCTCACAGGTACCAGAAGGCAATCTAAGATTAGCTCATCAATGTCCATCATGACCCCATCATCAACATCGATCACATCATCCATGCGGCCCACGCCCAGAGGATATGTAGCCTCACCTATGGCCCATCTCCCCATCCCATCCATACCATCCAATCTTATCATGGTCAATGCCCCATTCAAATCTGAAATTTCAGCCATCTCGCCATTAATGGAGTCATTAAAAGCTCCATTAACCACCATCCTTAAACCCCCATCAATGCCCTCATTCAAAGCTTCATCTCTACCATCAATCAAAAGCATCCCACCATCATTAAAGTCTTCACCAATTTCTGAAGTGTGGGACCCACCAACCTCTCCCACAATGGCTCCCAAGCCATCATCAATGGCTGCCCAAGAGAGGACTAAGCAAGAAAAAGACAAAAAGAGAAGGAAAGATGAGACAAAGGGAAGATTCATGGCCGGAATCGAACCTGGGCGTATAGAGAATATGGGACAGGGACAGTGGGCTGCTGGGAATGTCCGAACCAGAGCTTGCACCAACTGCACATGAAGAGAGGTCTAGGCAGCCCCCTGAGGGCTGCCCATACAGACGCTCTTCCTCTCTCTCCGCGGGATTGGTTTCACAGTCGCTGGTAGGTGAGACTGACAGTCCACGTCAGTAGATGGCACCCTGAGGGCCGCCCAAGGCTCCAATCAACTCCAGATTTCGTTTGAGGCTAATCTGAATCATCTGGAGGGTACCCCACCTATCCAATCATGAAGTACTGCGGCCAAAATGGGTTTGATCAAGTCAAAGAAAAGAAAATTGTTCAAGAGGGGCCCACCAGCAATCTGAGCCACTCAAAGACTGGATCATCATGATCCAAACCATGGAAAAGCTCGCATGGGTCATCAAATAGCAACATCAAGGGTTCAATTGTCAAGAAAGAAGGCCAGAGTCCAAGATCTAATCGTCAATTGGGCCCACATGGCTAAAAAGAGCAATCTGAACCGTCCAAGTCATCATCCGCACTGTGGAAAGCCTTCTTAGCCCCACAAAACATCAAGGATAGGTGCTCTGAAGCAAAGCTGAGTCTGGAAAGGGCCCACTAGGACCAATTCAAGCAATTCGGACCACTTAAATCACAATCAGCCTCGTCAAAAGCCAAACAAAACAAGGTAAGTATGCCCAACCACAAAGTATTTTGTGTCCGAAGACCTTAAACTACATCGGGATCATGATCCCAAGGGATTTTTAATAAAAATCGGTAGCATTCTTGATCGTCCGAATCAAGATCCGACGACACCGGACATTTTCTAAAAATCACAAAAAATTGTATTACCATTCTCGCTCATGTTCGGGGTCCTAACACCTTAAAGTACGTCGGGACCCAAATCCCGAGAGATTTCCAATAAAAGCCAGTGTTAATCTTGATCGCTCAAATTGGGATTTGACAGCCTGGAACATTTTTTTTTAAAAAATCACAAAAAGAATGTATGTTCAGCATGTACATATCCTTGGTCCGAAGACCTTAAACTACACTGGGATTAATTTCTCGAGGGACCTTTTCCTACTTTCAACCAAAAACCGACATCGGCCTCAACCGCTGGGATCAAGGTTCGATAACCCGGATCATTTCCAAAAATACCAAAAGGATTTTGAGCTTTCCATAAAAACCAGTATCAATCTCAATCACCTGAGTTGAAATCTAGAACCTTTTCAAAAAAATAAAAAAATCACCATCAATTTCAACTTCACAAATTCATCCCTAGCAGTCCGAAGACCTAAAACTATACTGAGATTAACTTATCGAGGGCTTTCTTTCCTAACCTGTCCCAGACATGGCTGACACTTGATCGTATGGGTGTCTGTAATCTTTTAACCAGGTAAGGATGAGGCGGGCAGAACCCCACAATCCTGTTCGTGTTGAACGCACCATGATAGACAACCTTGATTTGGAAGTCGCTGTTGAATCTGACGGATGTTCCCTGTTCCTAAAACTCATGAAGGGGATTAAGGCAGTTAGGAGGTGAAGCGCACCCTCATGGATTTGTGAGCAACATAAGGCTCCAAACTGGATTGACAAAGGGAAATGTGAGGATGTGGCTCATTTTGTGGCCGAAGGAGTTCGTCGGACGATACGTGGTCTATGTGCATTGCACATAAGGAACAGGCAACTTTATAGGTGTGTTGACTGAAAACCCTCAAAATCCCCTCATCCGAAGATGTAAAACTACGGCACTTAACTGTGTGAGACTCGTCTTGCTCGCTGACGTAAAATGGATCGGGTGCCTTACCAGCAATAGAAGCTGGAAGTGGATGAAAATTCCATACCTTTCCCTGCATTTCAGAAAAATCAGAAAAATACCAAAACATTGCAAAATATTTTCAAAAATCACAAAATATTTCCCTTGCTTTCAAACAAAATCGTCTTTCAAAAATCATAAAAATATTTCCCTTGCTTTCAAACAAAATATTTTCAAAATCACAAAAATATTTCCTTTGTTTTCAATAATCGATCTCTATCCCGACTCAGGAAAAGATTCGGACCACATATTTGCAAAAAATCACAAAATTGTCACTATCCTCAGCACTACATTTCAGGAATCTTGAACTCCGCTCACTCATTTCGCAGTTTGGGATGACGAATCCAATTGCCCACAAATTGGAATCTTGACCAAAACTGGCGACCAAGCACCGTCTCAATCGCATCCATTCACAGAAGAACATCTTGAAGTCTGATAACATCCTTCATCCATTCCCATTAGCAAAGAAACAAAATCTTGGGACGATGGACCTGATCGACAGTGGGTCGGGATCTTGACCAACCCGCTGACCAAACATCTGCATAAAAAAGAAAGAAATCCCCAGGGGAGCATAACCGTGCAAGCAATAAGCTCAAAGCTCTCTGCATCCCCAACAAAAGCAAAATCATCAAACGAAAAGAGAATGAGCCAAACCATGCATTCATCATGCATCTCCATGCATCAGCATCCATCGCATCAATCATCATGTTTAACTGCTTTCAAAATAAAAGTCGGTTAGCTAAAGACCCCACAGGCATCCCTAGTGGAGGCGCATGCAAACCAGATTTTCATTTCAAAAAGAAAAAAAAATTCCTATTTGTAAATAAAAACCCCACGGAGTATCACTCCCCAGAGTGGGTATCTTTTCAAAAATCCAAAAAAAAAAATCCCAGTAGAGCGTTCTGCCTCCAAAACACCAGGAGATCTCCCATATCTCTAGGTAGGAGCTGACACAAAAATCAAATAAGATCCGATGTCTCGCGGTTTCCCCGAGACTATCGGATCCGATGCACTCAAAGTACGGTCGAACTGAACTCCAGTGTCAGTGCGGTCGTACCACATGCCAAGATACGAAAAGATGAAAGCCAAAAGGCTCGGTCAAAGAAACCATTTGAACAGGTGAAAACGATGAATTGTAACCTAAGTATCAAAATCAGCAGATCGGGTGGAAAGAGTTCACCCGTACATACCTAGGCGTGGATGCCTGAAGTACCTTAACTGATTCCAAGTCGGCATAGTGGACTCCCGTAAGACTACATGAGGTAGGGTAGCTAATCACTTTGACAGTCAAGCGAAACAAGTACTCATGGAGTGATCCGGGAAAACATCAAACAATTAATCATAGGGTCAGTATCCTCGTAAGACTATGCACAGAGGCTCAACTGTACCTTTCCGATGTTAGTACCAATCGGGAATGGAAGGGTTGCGATT
Organism: Liriodendron chinense; assembly: GCA_003013855.2. Lineage (NCBI taxonomy): Eukaryota > Viridiplantae > Streptophyta > Magnoliopsida > Magnoliales > Magnoliaceae > Liriodendron > Liriodendron chinense. The sequence continues at coordinate 5,292,866 of ML058515.1, read as the reverse complement.
GGGTACCCAGGTTGCAGCACACTGCAGGGACAATCGCAACGTTTTCTCCAAACTCCTGCGGTATGTGTGTTGAGCTCTTAATTGTGCATATTTTAACCCCAATTCATCACTCATTATGCTTGTTGTTATGGTTTATAGACTAAACTAATGCATGGATTTGTGATTGTAGGGATGAGAGAGGAAGCATCAATTGAAGACTTAAAGATGCTAGTTAGAAGCAAAGAAGATCAAAGGGGCTAAGCGTCAAAGAATGAAAGAAAGAAGTCAGAGAAAAGAAGAAAGAAAGCAGAAGAAGGCGCCCACGACCGGTCGTCCAAGATCAAGGACCGATCGTCCGACCGGTCCGCACATGCAACAGAGGAGACCTAGAGGCCACAACTCTCTAGACTGTTCACAACCGGTCATGCGACCGGTCATCCACTTCTGCCACCGGTCGTGCGACCGGTCCTTAAATTATTTTTCTGGGTTGAAAATTCTCGAAACTCACTGGACACTTTTTTGCCATTTTGAGACCGGTCGTCCAGTATCCACGACCGGACATCCAGCCACTGCGACCGGTCGCCTGCGTAACGAAACGTGTTCTACAAGTCCCAAAAATCTCTGCGCACTGCGTACTCTTACACAAAATCTGAAAGTTTTCAAAGTTGCGAAGCCTCCACACTATAAAAGAACACCTAGGGATCGTTCTTAGGGTATCTTAGAAGAGTTTGAGCAAGGTGGGAGGCAGGAGGAAGTGGATTTCGGAGTTCCACAACTCCTAGTTTGTTTTACTGTTTTATGTTTTTCTTAGTTGTTTCATGTTTCCTTGGATCATGAACGGCTAAACCTCTTAGCTAGGGCTAAGAGGTAAAGCTTGTAGTGGATCTAAGCTGTTTCAATTCGTTCTAAGTTAGTTTTAAGATTGAATTTCATGTTTATGAACAATGGTTTGAAGTTTATATAAGTTCTAAGTAGTTTTTCTTAGTCTTATGATGACTCATGGATGTTTGGGAGAATTACTTAAGTTCTTAATTGCTTTGAGTTAGTCTAGACCTGTATGATCCGAGGAATTGGAGTACGCTCTAGTACTATGATCTTCATGTGGGAACTTCCTACCAAAGTTCTACTTTTCTAGTTTTTTTGAATTATGTATGGGACTGTGCATGTGATTTGATTCAAGTTCAAATCATGATCTAGCTTTGTCTAGTGACAGGACTTGAGGATGGTTATGATTGTGATCTTATCCTATTGGAATTGGGACTGACCTATGCAATTGAAGCATGCTTAGCCTAGCTTGCATTGAGTGAATCATACACATGGCTCTTACATATGACAAATTGTTGGTTTAGCAGCTCTATCATCCGGCTAGATAAATCTTAATATCGATTCTAGTTGAGAGAATGAGAAACCACAGCGGATTGAACATCAAGGATTGCTACAAGTGGATCCTTGAACCCCTAGTGCCTTTTTATAATTGTTTACCTTCAATTTAGTTCAAAGTTGTTACTTACATTAATCTCATACAAAACCTGGTTGTTAGCTCTCAATAGACATTATTGGATGCGTTTGTGAATTCCTACACAAGTCCATATGGATCGACCTCGTTCTTACCGAGTTTATTACTACATCGCAACCCTACACTTGGGGAAGCGAACAAGTTTTTGGCACCGTTGCCAGGGACTTTGACGGTTTTTTACAAATTTCTGAAATTAGTATCTATTTAGGATTTTTAGGATTCTCGGACTAACTTAGTTTGTTTTATTTGATTTTCCTTTTTGCAGGGATTTCTAGGAAGCTGAAGAAGATATAAGGATCTCAAGTGCTCGAATCAGGTTCTATCTTTTTAAACCTTACTCTTCTCCTTCTCCTATTCATTCCTATCATATTCATCTCTTGTAGAGTGGGTGGAGACTCCTTTTGGATCTCTGAAAGGTAGGCCTTGTGCCACCTGGATTCCTATTGGTCGGCTTTGCCGTCTTGGATCACCTTGTGCTCAGAGATTTCTTTTCTCACCTCTACTCCTCTTTCTTCTTTTTCTGCACTTTTTCTCAAAAGATTTAAAGAGTGGGTGGGGAGTTCTCTGAACCCCTATTGACCACGAGAAATCGGTCTCTATCCTTGCTTCTGGCTTAGCCATTGCAAGACACCTTGTGCTTCGGTCTTAGAGAAGAGTAAAGAAAGGGAGGAAGAATTCGTTTCTCTTTTCGTTTCATATTTTTTTGGATTTGCATGCCACATTAGGCTCGTGATTCCAATAACCGACTCATTAGTGAAGGGGGGATAGTTGAAGGAATTGACAGAGAACCACATGCTAGGAGACATCTAAACTCTCCAATTTTATCTGAAAACATGGCTGCAAATCAACCGAATCTTGGCCAAAACCAAACTGAAACGGGGGAGAATGTGGTTGAGAATGTTCCTCGACCAAGAACTTTACATGATTTCTTACAACCAGTAAGAGCGAGCACTCCCTCATGCATAGTTTTTCCACAAAATGTAGGGAATGTGGATTTGAAACCGGGAGTGATTCAACTTCTCCCTAAATTTCATGGATTAGACAGTGAAAGCGCCTATCAACACCTTAAGGAGTTTGATGAGGTAATAACCACCATGAACTTTGCTAATGTGACTGATGATGTGGTGAGACTCAAATTCTTCCCTTTTACTCTTAAAGATAAAGCTAAAGGTTGGGTTCATGCATTAAGGCCAAGATCAATTGGTGCATGGACTGATATGCATAGGGAATTCATAAAAAAAATTCTTCCCTACTCACAAAACAAACATGTTGAAGCGCCTTATCATGAACTTTGCCCAAAAGGAAGATGAAACCTTCTTCCAATGTTGGGAGGGTTTAAGGACTTATTAAACGCATGCCCACATCATGGCTATGAAATTTTGCGGATTATAAGCTTTTTCTATGAAGGACTGACTTCGCACATGCGCCAATTTGTAGAGATAATATGTAATGGGGAGTTCATGAATAAGGAAGCTGATGAAGCATGGGATTATTTGGAAGAATTGGCTGAGAATGCACAGTCTTAGGATACATCGAAACCAACAAATTCCAAGACTGGCCAACGAAAGGAAAGAGGGGGAATGTATGTCTTATCGGAAGAGGATAGCATAAGTGCACGGGTGGCTAGCCTCACAAGAAAGGTCGAAGCCATGGAATTAAGGAAAGGAGAGACAATCAACTCTAATGACGTTGAAACTGTTTGTGGAATTTGTGCCGGAAATCAACATGCAACACAAGATTGTCCCACAATGTCAGCAGTTCAGGACATCCTACAAGAACAATCAAATGCCATAAACAGTTATCAACGGCAATTTGGTGCTCCAAACTCAAACACGTTTAATGCTAGTTGGAAGAACCATCCCAACTTCAGTTGGAGGAATGGACCCACTGCGAATGCAACCAATATCCCTCAAGCTCAACCTATACTAGGTCCATCTCTAGTCATTACTCCAAAAGTTAAGCTAGAGGAGATGTTGGGTGCATTTGTATCGGTTCAAGCTGAATATAACAAGACAAATTCTCTGAAAATAGATGGGTTCATGCAAGAGCAATTGAAATTCAATCAAAATTCAACTCAAGCCATCAATGAATTGAAAACATCAATTGCTAGAGTTGAATCTCATCTTAGTGTTAGAGAGAAGGGCACACTTCCTGCCCAACCTCCTCCTAACCCAAGAACCCAATTTGAGATACAAGATTCAAGCTCATCCTCCCATCATATGGAGCATGTTCAAGCTATCACCACTTTGAGAAGTGGGAAAGAAATTGATAAATCTAATCCGGTGAAGGCCCCAAAGCCTAAGGATCCAGAAAATTCGAAAGAGGATGATAGCTCAAACAACACTCCACAAGAGAAAGAACCGGAAAGGCAATACAAGCCGGTTGCCCCGTTTCCACAAAGGTTGATTTCACCTAATCCTTTAGACAAAAATCTGAAACTATTAGAAGTTTTCAAGTAGGTGAAGATCAACATCCCGTTGTTGGATGCCATAAAACAAATAACATCTTATGCCAAATTTCTAAAGGAATTGTGTACGGTCAAAAGGAAACACAATGTTCACAACAAAGTACTTTTGACTGAGAATTTGAGCGCTATCATCAAACAAGAGGTGCCCCAAAAATACAAGGATCCGGGAAGTCCAACCATCTCATGCATCATAGGAGACTACTCGATTAAACAAGCCTTACTCGATTTGGGGGCAAGTGTGAACCTCATTCCTTACTCCGTTTACGAACAACTTGGGTTAGGTGAATTGAAACCCACCAAAACCACACTCCAACTGGCTGATAGATCCATTCGTATACCGAGAGGAATGATTGAGGATGTCCTAGTCCAAGTTGATAAATTCTACTACCCAGTAGACTTTATTGTCTTGGATACACATCCCGTGATAGGTACCGGTGCTCAAATTCCCGTCATACTTGGCCGCCCCTTTCTAGCTACTTCAAACGCAATTATCAATTATAGAAACGGGCTTGTACAATTGTCCTTTGGAAATATGACTCTTGAGCTTAATATTTTTTATTTATGCAAACAACCACGGGAAGTTGATGAGGATATCCACGAAATAAACATGATTGAATCATTCGTGGAAGATACATTCCCCTTGTCATTATCTTCCGACCCTTTGGAGCCATGTATGGCCCATTCTCATGAGATAAATGATGACAAAATACAAGAGATGGATGCCATTCTAGATGCGATGCCGGTGCTTGATAATAAAAGATGGAGGGCCCTATTTGAGCCTTTGCATGTAAACGAGAACAAAGCCCTCCCATCCAATATCAAAGCGCCAACACTCGACCTAAAACCATTACCAAGTGAGCTGAAATATGTCTATTTAGGTCGAGATGAGACATATCCGGTGGTGATTTCTTCTCACTTGGATGAGGAACAAGAGAGTACGCTAATGGCCATTCTATTAGAGCACAAGAGTGCCATTGGATGGTCAATTGCGGATCTCAAAGGCATAGACCCACTGATTTGTACTCATCGCATACACCTTGAGAAGAATGCGAAGACATCAAGGCAACCACAAAGATGACTCAATCCAAACATGAAGGATGTGGTTAAGGCAGAAGTGGTGAAACTATTGGATGTGCGTATTATTTACCAAATATCCGATAGTCAATGGGTGAGCCCAACTCAAGTGGTGCCTAAGAAATCCGGAATAACCATTGTAGCCAATGCTAATAATGAACTCGTGCCAACTACAGTCACTACCGGTTGGAGAATGTGCATTGACTACAGGAAGCTAAACACTGTCACAAGGAAAGACCACTTCCCCCTACCGTTTGTTGATCAAATTTTAGAACGGTTGGCGGGTCATTCCCACTTTTGCTTCCTTGATGGCTATTCAGGGTACAACCAAATAGAGATTGCCCATGAAGACCAAGAAAAGACTACATTCACGTGTCCATTCGGCACTTTCGCCTATCGACGGATGCCGTTTGGACTATGTAATGCCCCTGCCACCTTTCAGCGTTGTATGATGAGTATCTTTTCTGACATGGTGGGGACAATTCTCAAAGTCTTCATGGATGATTTTTCAGTATTTGGTTGTAGCTTTGATGAGTGCCTTGAGCACTTGAAATCTGTGCTGAAAAGATGAGAAGAGAAGAACTTTGTGCTGAATTGGGAGAAGTGTCACTTTATGGTTCAAAAGGGAATTGTACTTGGTCACATCATTTCACAAAATGGAATCGAGGTGGATAAAGAGAAAATTGATCTTATCTCTAACCTTCCACCACCCAAGAGCTTACGAGATGTACGGTCCTTTTTGGGACACGCAGGATTTTATAGAAGGTTCATAAAGGACTTCAATTCACTCTCTCGTCCTTTATGTAACCTACTTCAAAAGGAAAATTCATTCGAGTGGAATGAAGAATGTGAAAAGGCCTTTACCACCCTTAAAGGTATGTTGACATGTGCTCCCATAATGCAACCACCTGATTAGAGCCTTCCTTTTGAAATTATGTACGATGCTAGTGACTATGCTATTGGGGTCGTGCTAGGCCAAAGAAAAGAGAAAAAGCCATGTGTCATCTACTATGCATGTAGAACCCTAAACTCAGCCCAAGCAAACTACACTACTACTGAAAAAGAACTTTTAGCCGTAGTTTTTACCTTGGACAAGTTTAGGTCCTACTTGATTGGATCCAAGATCATCATATTCACTGACCATGCCGTGCTTAAGTACCTTCTCTCTAAGAAGGATGCTAAACCTACGGTTGTTAAGATGGATCCTTCTACTCCCGGAATTTGACATAGAAATACGTGATAAGAAAAGAGTAGAAAATGTCGTGGCTAACCATCTCTCTCGACTTGTCCTCACTGATTCCCCTGAAACGACCGCGATCAATACATGTTCCCTGACGAACAACTTTTTGCTGTTTCCCAATTGCCATGGTATGCGAACATTGCTAACTATCTTGCTACAGGTATAATTCCTACACATTGGAAAAAGCAAGATAAGGATAAATTCTTCACTGAGGTGCGAAAATTCCTATGGGACGACCCATACTTATTCAAGTATTGTCCCGATCAAATCATAAGGAGATGTGTCCCAGATGATGAACAACAAAGTATCATCTCCTTCTGTAATTCTTAGGCATGTGGTTGCCACTTCTCGGCTAAAAAGACCACAGCAAAAATTCTGCAATGTGGGTTTTATTGGCCCACTATGTTCAAAGACACACATGAGTTTTGCAAACATGTGAACCTTGTAAGAAATTGGGAGGAATCTCCCATAGAAATATGATGCCACTCAATCCCATCTTAATAATCAAAATTTTTTATTGTTGGGGCATCGATTTCATGGGTCCATTCCCATCTTCTTTTGGAAACGCATACATCTTGCTTGCCGTTGACTATGTATCCAAATGGGTTGAGGCCATCCCTTGCTGGAATAATGACCATAAAACGGTCATTCACTTCTTAAAAGAGAATATTCTTTTTCGGTTTGGTACACCTCGAGTCATCATCAGTGATGGAGGGTCTCACTTTTGTAATCGCCCATTTGAAACCTTAATGAAGAAATATGGCGTAACACACAAAGTGAGCACTCCCTATCACCCACAAACGAGTGGGCTAGCTGAGATATCCAATAGAGATATTAAACACATTTTAGAGAAAACGGTGAACCCCGATCGCAAGGATTGGTTGCTTCGGCTTACCGATGCGCTTTGGGCCTACCGTACTGCTTTCAAGACCCCTATTGGAATGTCTCCCTATAGACTCGTCTATGGGAAGGCTTGTCACTTGCCTGTGGAGTTGGAACATAGGGTATATTGGGCAATTAAGTAGATGAATTTTGATTCTGATAAGACAAGCTCGTTGCGCAAACTACAATTGAATGAACTTGCAGAAATCCGGAACGAAGCATATGAGAATGCTAGAATTTACAAGGACAAAACGAAGATATTCCATGATAAAAACATTCTTCGTAAGACATTCACGATCAATTAAAAAGTCCTCTTGTATAATTCTCGTCTACATTTATTTTCGGGAAAATTGAGATCTCGATGGACCGGTCCCTACATTGTGCAAACTGTCTATCCATATGGGACTGTCGAGTTGTTAAATCCAACGAACGGCAACATTTTTAAGGCGAATGGGCAGCGATTAAAGCCGTTCTTTGAGAAATTTCCTTCAGAAGGTATGTCCATACCTCTGACTGATCCTGTCTACCAGGATGATTGATCTCCTAGTCTGATGGAGGTGTAGAGTAGTTAGGATTAGGATTTTGTTGCTTTTGTTTGCTTTTACTTAGGTTTGTTAGAAGGAGGAAGAATTCCACTTTTCACTTTTTCAGGTACTCTCATTCCTCACTCCCTTTTCTGTTCATCTTGCTCTCATGTTGTGTTCATTGCGCATCTTTTACATTGAGGACAATGCAAGATTTGGTTGGGGGTGTAGGATCACTTGGATGAATCCAGCGTTTTGTAACATTTCGAGCAATTATGTAAAAAAAAATTTGATTTTTCTAAAATTCAAGACTCTTTTGAAAAACTTTATTTCTATGCATTCAAGATGATATGAGCATAAGAGGAGGAGATATGAAGTGAGTGAGGTTGCAAGTTTTGAATTTCTCATAACATAATGGTTTTATATGTGAATTCCCCTATTTTTGTGATTAATAGAAAATTTGAACACTCTTACACCTAGTTCACATTACACGATTTTCACGGGTTGAAGGGATTATGTGATTTGTGGATTAGTTAGATTTTGATTCAAGGTGTTGAGACATCAAGCCGGGGTACTTTGTCCATCCGTGTCCATGGGAAAATAATGAAATATATGGATTTCCAAAAATCCTATCTAATTTAAAAGAAAAAGGAAAATGAATGATGAAATTGGGAATGATGGAAAAATGGTGGAAAAATCCGATTAGGGCTCCCTACTACCAACCGGGGGATGGTCTACCCGTAACCAAAGCCGGAAATGGGACGTAGTGTGAAAGTCATTGGAAGGATAGTAAGGCAAATTCCCGTCATTGGCTTGTTGTTGCTCTATATACCTTGAGATCCATAGTCTAGTTGATTTATGAAGAAGATAACCCTGGAAGCTCATAAAAAGAATTTTCACTATGCACACTAGATTGAATTTGTTCAAGTTCTTCTATTTGTCAACCAATCAGCGGGAATTTCATATGGGTGCTTATTATGTTTTGAGAGTTTACGGTTTCAAACTCTATCACCTAATTTCTCTAACTCTTACACTTATGTATCTTGAGATGTATAGAAGAATGGTTTCTAAAGGAGAGTTGGGTTTTGGAGAATCGAATTGGTTTCACGCATGTTTTGCTCGGGACTAGCAAAATGCTGTTTGGGGGGTGTGTTGAGCTCTTAATTGTGCATATTCTAACCCCAATTCATCACTCATTATGCTTGTTGTTATGGTTTATAGACTAAACTAATGCATGGATTTGTGATTGTAGGGATGAGAGAGAGGAAGCATCAATTGAAGACTTAAAGATGCTAGTTAGAAGCAAAGAAGATCAAAGGGGCTAAGCGTCAAAGAATGAAAGAAAGAAGTCAGAGAAAAGAAGAAAGAAAGCAGAAGAAGGTGCCCACGACCGGTCGTCCGACCGGTTCGCACATGCAACAGAGGAGACCCAGAGGGCACAACTCTCTAGATTGTTCACGACCGGTCGTGCACTTCTGCGACCGATCGTGCGCTTCTGCGATCGATTGTGCGACTAGTCCTTAAATTATTTTTCTGGGTTGAAAATTCTCGAAACTCATTGGACACTTTTTTGCCATTTTGAGACCGGTCTTCCAGTATCCGCGACCGGTCGTCCAACCACTGCGACCGGTCGCCTGCGTAACGAAACGTGTTCTACAAGTCCCGAAAATCTCTACGCACTGTGTACTCTTATGCAAAATCTGGAAGTTTCCGAGGTTGCGAAGCCTTCCCACTATAAAAGGACACCTAGGGATCGTTCCTAGGGTATCTTAGAAGAGTTTGAGCAAGGTGGGAGGTGGCGGAAGTGGATTTCGGAGTTCCACAACTCCTTCTAGTTTGTTTTACTGTTTTATGTTTTTCTTAGTTGTTTCATGTTTCCTTGGATCATGAACAGCTAAACCTCTTTGCTAGGGCTAAGAGGTGAAGCTTGTAGTGGATCTAAGATGTTTCAATTCGTTCTAAGTTGGTTTTAAGATTGAATTTCATGTTTATGAACAATGGTTTGAAGTTTATACAAGTTCTAAGTAGTTTTTCTTAGTCTTATGATGACTCATGGATGTTTGGGAGAATTACTTAAGTTCTTAATTGCTTTGAGTTAGTCTAGACCTGTATGATCCGAGGAATTAGAGTACGCTCTAGTACTATGATCTTCATGTGGGAACTTCCTACCAAAGTTCTACTTTTCTAGTTTTTTTCAATTATGTATGGGACTGTGCATGTGATTTGATTCAAGTTCAAATCATGATCTAGCTTTGTCTGGTGACAGGACTTGAGGATGGTTATGATTGTGATCTTATCCTATTGGAATTGGGACTGACCTATGCAATTGAAGCATGCTCAGCCTAGCTTGCATTGAGTGAATCATACACATGGCTCTTACATATGACAGATTGTTGGTTTAACAGCTCTATCATCCGGCTAGATAGATCTTAATATCGATTCTAGTTGAGAGAATGAGAAACCACAGCGGATTGAACATCAAGGATTGCTACAAGTGGATCCTTGAACCCCTAGTGCCTTTTTATAATTATTTACCTTCAATTTAGTTCAAAGTTGTTACTTACATCAATCTCATACAAAATCTGGTTGTTAACTCTCAATCGACATTATTGGATGCGTTTGTGAATTCTTACACAAGTCCCTGTGGATCGACCTCGGTCTTACCGAGTTTATTACTACATCGCAACCCTACACTTGGGGAAGCGAACAATGTGCGAGTTATTAATGTCCAAACAATCAACTGACTTAGATACAAAGGACAACAAAGATTCCAGACCACAATCTATGAAAGAATGAATTGCAAACCAAGCATCAAAACCACCAGATCGGGTGGAAAATAACCATCAAAATGTCCACCCGCACATACCTAGGCGTGGATGCCTGAAGTACCTTGACTTATTCCAAGTTAGCGTAGTGGACTCTCGTAAGACTACATGATGCAGGGCAGCTAACCACTTTGACATTCAAGTGAAACAAGTGCTCCTGGAGTGATCCGGGAAAACATCATACAATCAATTACAGGGTCAGTAACCTCGTAAGACTATGACGCAGACGCTCTGCTATATCATTCTGATGTTAGTACCGATCGGGAATGGAAGGGTTGCGATTGGGTACCCAAGTTGCAGCACACTACAGGGACAATCGCAACGTTTTCTCCAAACTCCCGCGGTATGTGCGAGTGATTAATTTTCAGACGATCAACTAGCACAGATGCAAAGGCAAGCAAAGATTTCAGACCATGATATATGAATGACCGGGTCAGAAGTGGGGTATCCACCCACTTTGGCATTCGGTTGCATGCAGCCTCTGCCAAAGAGAGGCATCTGTAGACACCCCACCTTCGACTACAATGTTGGTAGAGATAGCTGAATGAATGGAGGACCGTACCCCCAAATCCCATGTCCAAACTCAGCCAAACTCACCCTTGTAAGCCCCAATCCATAGCCCAGCTCAAGCCTGAACCCAGTCAACTCACCCCTAAACATCAGCCCAAAAAACCCCCCATAAGAAAAACCAGTCAAAATTTTTTGAAAAAAGTCAAACTCGGTGAGTCAACCCACTGAGTCAAATCACAGAGTCAACCCGCTTAGTCAACCCATCGAGTCAACTCACCGTGTCAACCCACCCCCCAAACCCAGTCAACTCACCGAGTTCCAGACCCCAGCCTCGGAGCAGGTCCGTACTCCCCGCTGAATCCCAAGAAAGGCCATACGGGTGGCCCTCCGCGGAATCCCAAGAAAGGCCGTACGGGCGGCCCCCTGAGGGCCGCCCAAACTTATTTACGCAATTTGCCATTGCCCGCTGCTATAAATACCCCCTCTCCCCTTCACATTCGACATCCACTTCCCCTCTCTTCAATCCGAGAGCTCTGAGTCCACCTCCATCCCTTTTAGCCCATTTTTCCACCAAGGAGAGCCCGAGTGAGGAGAGCCTAGCCCGGTCCAGCCTAGCCTGACCACTGGTCTAAGTCTCCCAAGCCATCCAAGTCTTGATCCAGCCACTCGAAGCCAACCCTTGTGACACCTTCATCCATCTAGCTGTTCTTTACCAGCATCATCTCATTCACATCTAGCATAAGTGCAACATTTACTTTTCTTCCAACCCCCCTGCTTCACTACAAGCACTTTGATTATTCAAACACACAGCATGCATCCTGCATAGAGCACCTGTCAACTCGAGCGTATGCTCTGGGCTTGCCTATTAATGGAAACCTGCCCATCAGAAACTCTTACTGTTCAGACCTGCATTCATGCATCAGTCACTACAAGCACTTTAATTATTCAAACACACAACATGCATCTCGCATAAAGCACCTGTCAGTTCGAGCGTATGCTCTAGGCTTGCCTGTTAATGGAAACCTACCCATTAGAAACTCTTACTGTTCAGACCTGCATTCATGCATTATGTCATCCATGAGAATGTACGAGGATTAAATTAGATTTTCAAGTATTAGTTCGATTCTGTGAAGTAGAGACCGTACTTCGGTATGGGCAGTATGTGGGATGTTTAACCTCTTTCCACCCTGTAACCGTGATCCCTTACCTCGAATCTCTGGCCGTAGATCAAAAGGAGTCATTTTAGAGGAAGAAATCTTCGGATTCCCTTCTCTAACGTTTCGACGGGGTCTAGCCGACTGTAGATTCGAAGTAACTGGCTAGTGGCGACTCTGGTCTTACATAAACTCATCTAACACATCCAGCTTAACATGACAACCAAACAAAGCCCTCGAGAACGAGGCAAGACAGTGGCACAAACGGCGATTCGCGCACACGCACCCCTTCTTCTTTTTTTCAAAAGGAAAGGGAGGACGCACGGGAGCCCAGAACGGTGATGGTTCACACCCAACAAACAAGCCAAGGAGTGCCAAACAAACCCTTGTCTTTAGGCCAAGGAACGGCTAACGTCCCTAGAGTTTTAGGCTCAACAAACAAGCCAAGGATCGACAAACGACCCTAGTTTGAGTTTAATTAACAAACTCTACACTCAACTCCCACAGGGAATTGAGTGGATGGACTCTAAATAAAAACAACCTTGCTTGTCGGATTGAACCCCTTTGTAGCGCCGCGTCGGGTTGCTTCTTCTTGCTCTCCCATGCTTAAATCAGCTCCCCTTGTGCTCCCCCGATCTTTGATGCCGCTACTTTGCCATGGCTTCATCTCTAAGATCAGGTCCCTTGCATGTGATGCTCCATTGGAGATGCCCAAGGTGCTAGGGAATGGTGAAACCTCTACAAATGGTAGAAAATGAGTTTTCTAGAGGAATACACCTATTTGGACTCCTAGGTGGTATTTGGACAAGGGATTTAACTATAATTAAGGTGTCTAAAACCCTAGGAATCAAGAGGGAATAAGTCCATTCTCATTATGCCATTGAATGGCCCAAGCTTGTGATGAAAACACGAGGAGAATGACTTGTTATGGGTTTGGAATAAAGCCTCTGATGGTCTTTAGCAATGGTGGCTTCTATCTCCTTAAAATCCCTTCTCTTGGCCCTAAAAAGAACCCCCCACGCGCGCTTTTATAAAGTTTCTCCCAACGGTCAAATAACGAACAGATTCGCGCAGGGTCGAATGTCGTCAGGTGCCCGAAATCCGGTCTAGAAAATGATTTTAGTCGCTAGACATTTCTTGAGTTGGTCAGGCGCCCAGACAAGTTGTGGTCGGGCGCTCGATGACCATTATTGTACTGATCGGGCGCCCGGTGAACACTAGGTCGAGCGTCTGAAATTCAATCCTAAAATGGTCGTGTTGCTGGACGGTTTTTGCACTGATCGGGTGCCCGGACAGGTTGTGGTCGAGCGCCTGATGACCATCTGATTTTTCAGGCCACTCACTTTGACAGATTCATCTAAAGTTGGGCACCCGGTTGACACTGGGTCGGGCGCCCGGCCATGCATGTTTTGTTGCTATTTGTTTCTGTTTTTTAGCAGAAGATGCAACCTCTCGCCCAATCTTTTGGTGGTCTTTTGGGACACCTAAGGCCAATCTAAGATGACTAATGGTATGCCTATTGGTCATAGTCATCTAGAAGTTTATGGTTTTGGGTGGTACAAGATTAAGGTTCACCATGGCATCACTTTCACCTGTTTCTTCTTTCTTGATGCAGCAGGTCCATCTTGAGTCTTCGGTTTTCGTCTTCATTAAGCTCAACTGACACTAAACTCACTGACCTAAGTAATTGACAAACAAGGTGCACTAGTATGCCACAGAAAAGTGCACTAACAATCTCCCCCTTTGTCAATTACTTACAAAAACTTAACCTACCAAAACAAAATATATTACATGTCAAAATTCAAATAAATTTTATAACTCAAAGCACTAAGACATGTAAACTAAGCAAGCTCTTCTTGATTGCTCCCCCATAACCTGTCAATCCCTGAAATACAAAATAGAAAAATTGTTTTAGTGGGACTTGGATCTTTCTCCCCCTTTTTGTCAGCAATTGACAAACTATTATCTCCCCCTTAATGATATATTAATTAAGGTTAAGGTAAGAGTAGATAGTATGTTGCAGTTATAACTTTAAAAACATGCTAACTAGAGAGCGTATGGGGTGCATGAACATATAAAAATGGAGCATGCATGGGAACATGATTAACAAGAAAATGTACTATTCTAAGCATAGTTAATCATGCACAATTGGTCATTTATGATATACATTAAGCATTGAAAGCTCAAGAGCTCATTGCCTAATAAACCAACCTCCCCAAATGATGTACATCATGACCAAACCTAAGCAAAGATTAGCATATAATTAAGCATAAAATTCAACAAGATTAGCTAATCTAAGAAGGATGATAATCTAGCAGCAAATATATCAAATAAAAGCAAGGCTAAATTATTAAAATTTAGGCTAATGAGGCTTGAATCCTCTGATTTTCCCATACACACAGATATGAGGCTAAAATCGTCAGATTTTTCTATTGAAGTATTTCTAGCTACCCTTACTATGTTTTGTTTGATTAGCCTAAGTGTAACTAATTTCCATAACACCTTTATAAAATATAGCATAAGGTGAGGGGTTGGGAACTCCTTCTCCTAGAAGAAAAAGCGGTCGGGATCCTCTTTTAGATTAGGGGGAAAGAGGTAGTGGTGGAAGCCATGAGAGCTCTCACTTTATTTTGGTTCTCATCACTATTGGAGTCACTAGATTCAGATTTTGACTCCTCTGTATCATCCCACCTGGCTACCATGGCCTTTTACCTTTCGGTTTAGGCGTTTCTTGACAATCCACAGCACTATGTCTACGTTGACTGCAACCTTAACATCGGATGGATGAAGTTTTGGATGATTTTCGTTTATGTTTATCACCCTTCTTGTCTTTCTTATCACAGATACTCCCTCTATCAAATTTGAGAAATCTCTTAAATCTTTTATTAGATCATCATCCTCATCATCGCTATCTTTTGATGACTCACTCTTAATTTTCTTTTACCTATGTGAGTGTCTATGTGAAGATTTTAAAGCGACAACTTTCTTCTTAAAGGGGGCCTTAAAGTGTAGTTCATAAGTTTGTATGAAACCTATAAGTTCTTCTACTTTCATGTTATCTATGTCTCTACACTTATCTAAGCCTACTACCTTGGTACCGAATCTTTCCGGGAGGGACCTAAGTATTTTTCTACATATCCTTTCCTCCATAACCCTTTTCCCCAAGGCAAACATGGAGTTGCAAATATCAGAAAGTTTTATATAAAACTCCATGAAGATTTTAGTCTCTTCCATCCTAATATTTTCAAGTTTGGTGGTTAAAAGCTGAAGCTTCGAGCGTCTTACTGTGCTAGTTCCCTCATGGGTTACCTTAAATATATCCCACGCTTCTTTTGCAGTTGCGCATGTGAGAATGCGCTGAAATTCTTTTAGGGAAACCGCACAGCAAATCGCATTGAGAGTTTTGGCATTTGCCACATATTGAGCTCTCTTATTGTCATTCCATTTCTCATTATCTTTAGGAATGACAATGATCTTACTATCAACCTCCACTTGTTCAGTGGGCAAGGAGTATCCATTTAATGTTGCTGCCCATATAGATCAGTCGATGGATTTGAGAAAAATCCTCATTTTAGCCTTCCAATAGGCATAGTTGGATCCGTCAAATTATGGTGGACGGTTGACAGTATTCCCATCTCAGGTAGACATGATGCTAGTTTTTCAGTATCGAATCTCACTCTAGACAGTTAAGTACTTGAAGAGCAACTCGCTTTGATAGCAATTGAAATAACGTCGGGTAGTCTAACACGACACCCTACGCATACTCGTGCGGAAGCTTAAGGAGCAACTAGAATTATGGCTAAGTCCTAGGAAGGGGGGGGGGGGGGGGGGGGGGGGGGGGGGTGATAAGGACCTTTTGAAATTCTTTTCGCCTACTTATGTAATTTATCAATTCAAACTAAGTAAGCAATTAACACTTCGGCTTCCAAGCCTAAGTCGGTCCAATCATAAGACTAGTACATGGTTTAAGCAATAAACATCCTAGTCTAATCAACTCAAATAGACTATAGAGGATGGATCAACATAAGCTCAAGTTTAAATGAGGAGTGAAATGTTCGCTTCCCCAAGTGTAGGGTTGCGATGTAGTAATAATCTCGGTAAAAGCGAGGTCGATCCACAGGGACTTATGTAGGAATTCACAAACACATCCAATAGTTTCTATTGAAAAGCTAACAATCAGATTTTGTTTAAGATTGATGTAAGTAACAATTTTGAACTAAATTGAAGGTAAAGAATTATAAAAAGGAACTAGGGGTTCAAGGATCCACTTGTAGCAATCCTTGATGCTCAATCCGCTGTGGTTTCTCACTTTCTCAACTAGAATCGATATTAAGATCTATCTAGCCGGATGATAGAGCTGTTAAACCATATAATCTGTCATATCTAAGGCCAATGTATATGATTCACTCAATGCAAGCTAGGATGAGCATGCTCAATTGCATAGGTCAGTCCCAATTCCAATAAACTAAGTTCATAATCATGATCATCATTAAGTCCTGTCACCAGACAAAGCTAGATCATGATTTGAACTTGAATCATATCACATGCACAGTCCCATACATAATTCAGAAAACCAGAAAAGTAGAACTTTGGTAGGAAGTTCCCACATGAAGATCATAGTACTAGAGCGTACTCCAATTCCTCGGATCATACAGGTCTAGACTAACACAAGACAATTAAGAACTTAAGTAGTTCTCCCAAACATCCATGAGTCATCATAAGACTAAGAAAAACTACTTAGAACTTGTATAAAATTCAAACCATTGTTCATAAACATGAAATTCAATCTTAAAACCAACTTATAATGAATTGAAACATCTTAGATCCACTACAAGCTTCACCTCTTAGCCCTAGCTAAGAGGTTTAGCTGCTCATGATCCAAGGAAACGTGAAACAACAAGAAAAATCATAAAAATAGAAAAACAAACTAGAAGGAGTTGTGGAACTCCGAAATCCACTTCCGCCGCCTCCCACCTTGCTCAAACTCTTCTTAGATGCCCTAGGAACGATCCCTAGGTGTCCTTTTATAGTGGGGAGGCTCCGCAACCTCAGAATATTTCAGAATCTGCGTAAGCATACGCAGTGCGCAGGGAATTTCGGCGTAAAAAACAGAAGTTGTTTTAAACACTTGGCCGACTGGTCGGACGACCAGTCGGACTAGGCTAGCCGACCGGTCATGATCGGTCGGACTCACTATTGGAATCAGTCAAGCAGCTTCTGGAGTTGCACTGTCTTCTGGCCGACCGGTCATGACCGGTCAGGCTGTCTTGGTCCTGCCTCCAGCGTCTGCAAGGGGTTAGCCAACCGGTCTTGACTGGTCTGGCTCCCTTGGCCGACTAGTCGGACGACCGGTCTTGGCCATTGCTTCTTCATTTCCTTCTTCTTTTCTTCTCTCTTTGCTTCCTTCTTCCTTCGGCCCACCTTGGGTCTTCATCTAAGGCTGTTAAAGGGATCTTTTTGGTCTCCTATTAGGTGAAGTCCACTCTCATTCCTGCAATCACAACACATGCATTAAATTAGTCTTTAAATTATGAAAACCTTGCATAATGAGTGATGAATTGGGGTTAGAATATGCACAATTAAGAGCTCAACACACCCCCCAACCTGAATTTTGCTAGTCCCGAGCAAAACATGCGTGAAACCAATTCCATTCTAAAAAACCCAACTCTCCTTCAGAAACCATTCTTCTATACATCCCAAGATACATAAGTGTAAGAGTTAGAGAAATTAGGTGATAGAGGTTGAAACCGTAAACTCTCAAAACATAATAAGCATCCATATGAAATTCCCGCTGATTGGTTGACAAATAGAAGAATTTGAACAAATTCAATCTAGTGTGCATAGTGAAAATTCTTTTCATGAGTTTCCAGGGTTATCTTCTTCATAAATCAACTAGACTATGGATCTCAAGGTATATAGAGCAACAACAAGCCAATGACGGGAATTTGTCTTACTGTCCTTCCGACGACTTTCACACTACGTCCCATTTCCGGCTTTGGGTATGAGTAGACCATCCCCCGGTTGGTAGTAGGTAGCCCTAATCGGAATTTTCCATTATTCCCAATTTCATCCTTCCTTTTCCTTTTTCTTTTAAATTAGATAGGATTTTTAGAAATCCATATCTTTCGTTATTTTCCCATGGACAAGGATGGACAAAGTACCCCGGCTTGATTTCTCAACACCTTGAATCAAAATCTAACTAATCCACAAATCACATAATCCCTTCAACCCGTGAAAATCGTGTAATGTGAACTAGGTGTAAGAGTGTTCAAATTTTCTATTAATCACAAAAATAGGGGAATTCACATATAAAACCATTATGCTATGAAAAATTCAAAACTTGCAACCTCATACACTTCATATCTCCTCCTCTTATGCTCATATCATCTTGAATGTATAGAAACAAAGTTTTTCAAAAGAGTTTTGAATTTTAGAAAAATCAAAAAATTTCTACATAATTGCTCGAATTGTTACAAAACGCTGGATTCATCCAAGTGATCCTACACCCCCCAACCAAATCTTTCATTGTCCTCAATGTAAAAGATGTGCAATAAGCAAAACATGAGAGCAATTTGAAAATAAAAGGGAGTGAGGAAAGATAGTACCTGAGAGAGTGAAAAGTGGAATTTTCCTCCTTTTAACAAACCTAGGAAAAAGTAAACAAAATCCTAATCCTAACTACTCTATACTTCCATCAGACTAGGAGATCAATTCCAACAAATCGTCCAAAAGCATGAAGTCAAGTAGAATAATTAGATGGATCAAAAGGTTTTGCAATAACGTCATCCAATATCCTGCATTACAGTATACATGTGTGTGAGTGATCCAGATAAGCCATTGAAAATTCCAAAAAAGAATTTCAGTGGGTCCATTATAGTTTTCACCACATGTATAAAAGGCGACAGTATCATATTTGTCAGAAAAAATATGTCTCCATTCAGATTTTCCTGGGTATTGATTTTGCAAGTATGGATCATCCCAGGGTTAGTAAAGGTCAGTATGCATCATCCGTAAAGGTGTGAGAATATGAATTGATGTCTCAGTACAATAAAGTGTTGTTTGGACATCCTTCTCTTGGCTAACATTATATGCCGAAACCAACCCGAAAGATGTGACTATATCTCCTATCACATCCACATTCTTATCAAGAGAATAGGCCACATCTTCTTCTAAGTGATTGGGGTAAGGAGTTGAGAGGGACGCATCTTCTACAATAGAATTAATCATGTTTATTTCATGAACCTCTTCATCTTCATCCTCTTTTTGGTTGTCAACTTTGAAAGCATTTAACTCAATCGTCATATTACCAAAGGTCATTTGTATGACCCCACTCCTACAATTTAGGATAGCGTTTGATGTAGCTAAGAATGGGCGGCCAAGTATGACAGGAATTTGAGGGCCAATATTAACCATGGGTTGTGTGTCCAAGACAATGAAGTCCATTGGGTAGTAGACCTTGTCAACTTGTACAAGAATGTCCTCAATCACCCCTCTCGGAATACGAATCGATCGGTAAGCGAGTTCTAATGTGGTTTTGGTGGGTTTTAATTCACCTAAACCCAATTGTTCATAGACCGAAAAGGGTATTAAGTTTACACTTGCTCCTAGATCAAGTAAGGCATGCTTCACCCGGTAGTCTCCAATTATGCATGATATTGTCGGACTACCAGGATCTTTGTATTTCTCCGGCATCCTGTGATTTATAATGGCGCTTACATTCTCTTTCAAAAATGCCTTATTTTGCACATGTATTTTTCTTTTTATCGTGCAAAGATTCTTCAAAAACTTAGCATATGACGGTATTTGTTTAATAGCATCCAACAATGGGATGTTGATCTTCACCTGCTTGAAAACCTCTAAAATCTCCAGGTTTTTATCTAAAAGTTTGGGTGAAATCAACCTTTGGAAAAATGGGGCAACCGGTTTGTATTGCCTTTCCGGTTCTTTCTCTTGTGGAGTGTTGTTTGGGCTATCATCCTCTTTGGAATTTTTCGGATCATTAGGCTTTAGGACCTTTATCGGATTGGATTTATCAATTATTTTCCCACTTCGCAAAGTGGTGATAGCTTGAACATCCTCCATATGTTGGGAGGATGAGCTTGCGTCTTGTATCTCAAATTGGGTCCTTGAGTTAGGAAGAGGTTGGGCAAGAAGTGTGGCTTTCTCCCTAGCACTGAGGTGAGATTCAACCCTAACCATTGAGGTTTTCAAGTCATTGATGGCTTGGGTTGTATTTTGATTAAATTTCAATTGCTCTTGCATGAACCCATCTATTTTCAGAGAATTTGTCTTGTTATACTTAGCTTGAACCGATACAAATGCACCCAACATCTCCTCTAGCGTAGCTTTCGGTGTAATGACTAGGGATGGACCTAGTAAAGGTTGAGCTTGAGGAGTATTACTTGCATTCGCAGTGGGTCCATTCCTCCAACTGAAGTTGGGATGATTTTTCCAACTAGAATTAAACGTGTTTGAGTTTGGAGCACCAAATTGTTGTTGGTAACTGTTTATGGCATTTGATTGTTCTTGTAAGATGTCTTGAATTGCTGAAATTGTGGGACAATCTTGTGTTGCATGTTGATTTCCGGCACAAATTCCACAAACAGTTTCAACATCCTTAGATTTGATCGTCTCGCCTTTCCTTAATTCCATGGCCTCGACTTTTCTTGTGAGGCTAGCCACCCATGCACTTAAGCTATCCTCTTCCGATAAGACATACATTCCCCATTTTTCCTTTTGTTGGCCAGTCTTGGAATTTGTTGGTTTCGATGTATCCCAAAACTGTGCATTCCCAGCCAATTCTTCCAAATAATCCCATGCTTCATCAGCTTCCTTATTCATGAACTCCCCATTACACATCATCTCTACAAATTGGCGCGTGGGTGAAGTCAGTCCTTCATAGAAAAAGCTTATCACCCGCCAAATTTCATAGCCATGATGTGGGCATGCGTTTAATAAGTCCTTAAACCTCTCCCAACATTGGAAGAAGGTTTCATCTTCCTTTTGGGCAAAGTTCATGATAAGGCGCTTCAACATGTTTGTTTTGTGAGTAGGGAAGAATTTTTTTATGAATTCGCTATGCATATCAGTCCATGCACTAATTGATCTTGGCCTTAATGCATGAAGCCAACCTTTAGCTTTATCTTTAAGAGTAAAAGGAAAGAATTTGAGTCTCGCCACATCATCAGTCACATTAGCAAAGTGCATGGTGGTTATTACCCAATCAAACTCCTTAAGGTGTTGATAGGCACTTTCACTGTCTAATCCATGGAATTTAGGGGGAAGTTGGATCACTCCTGGTTTCAAATCCACATTCCTCGCATTTTGTGGAAAAACTATGCATGAGGGAGTGCTCGCTCTTGCTGGTTGCAAGAAATCACGTAAAGTTCTTGGTTGGGGAACATTCTCAACCACATTCTCCCCCGTTTCAGTTTGGGTTTGTCCCAGATTAGGATTGGCCATCGGATTAGGTTGATTCACAACCATACTTTCAGACAAAATTGGAGAAGTTAGATGTCTCCTAGCACGTGGTTCTCTTTCAATTCCTTCTACTATCCCCCCTTCACTTATGAGTCGGTTATTGGAATCCCGAGCCCAATGTGGCATGCAAATCCGAAAAGTATGGAACAAAAAGGAAAAAAGAATTCTTCCTTCCCTTCTTTACTCTTCTCTAAGACCGAAGCACAAGGTGTCTTGCAATGGCTATGCCAGAAGCAAGGATAGAGACCGATTTCTCCTGGTCAATAGGGGTTCAAAGAACTCCCCACCCACTCTTTGAATCCTTTGAGAAAAGTGCAGAAAAAGAAGAAAGAGGAGTAGAGGTGAGAAGAGAAATCTCCGAGCACAAGGTGATCCAAGATGGCAGAGCCGACCAATGGGAATCCAGGTGGAACAAGGCCTACCTTTCAGAGATCCAAAAGGAGTCTCCACCCACTCTACAAGAGATGAATATGATAGGAATGAATAGGAGAAGGAGAAGAGTAAGGTTTAGAAGGATAGAACCTGATTCGGGCACTTGCGATCCTTATATCTTCTTCAACTTCCTAGAAATCCTTGAAAAAAGAAAAATAAATTAAACAAAATAAACTAAGTTAAAACTATTCCTAAAAATCCTAAATAGATTCTATTTTCAGAAATCAGTGAAAAACCGTCAAAGTCCCCGACAACTGCGCCAAAAACTTGTTCGCTTCCCCAAGTGTAGGGTTACGATGTAGTAATAATCTCGGTAAAACCGAGGTCGATCCACAGGGACTTATGTAGGAATTCACAAACACATCCAATAGTTTCTATTAAGAAGCTAACAATCAGATTTTGTTTGAGATTGATGTAAGTAACAATTTTGAACTAAATTGAAGGTAAAGAATTATAAAAAGGCACTAGGAGTTTAAGGATCCACTTGTAGCAATCCTTGATACTCAATCCACTATGGTTTCTCACTTTCTCAACTAGAATCGATATTAAGATCTATCTAGCCGGATGATAGAGCTGTTAAACCATATAATCTGTCATATGTAAGGCCAATGTATATGATTCACTCAATGCAAGCTAGGATGAGCATGCTCAATTGCATAGGTCAGTGCCAATTCCGATAAACTAAGTTCATAATCATGATCATCATTAAGTCCTGTCACCAGACAAAGCTAGATCATGATTTGAACTTGAATCAAATCACATGCACAGTCCCATACATAATTCAGAAAACCAGAAAAGTAGAACTTTGGTAGGAAGTTCCCACATGAAGATCATAGTACTAGAGCGTACTCCAATTCCTCGGATCATACAGGTCTAGACTAACACAAGACAATTAAGAACTTAAGTAGTTCTCCCAAACATCCATGAGTCATCATAAGACTAAGAAAAACTACTTAGAACTTGTATAAAATTCAAACCATTGTTCATAAACATGAAATTCAATCTTAAAACCAACTTATAACGAATTGAAACATCTTAGATCCACTACAAGCTTCACCTCTTAGCCCTAGCTAAGAGGTTTAGCTGCTCATGATCCAAGGAAACGTGAAACAACAAGAAAAATCATAAAATAGAAAAACAAACTAGAAGGAGTTGTGGAACTCCGAAATCCACTTCCTCCGCCTCCCACCTTGCTCAAACTCTTCTTAGATGCCCTAGGAACGATCCCTAGGTGTCCTTTTATAGTGGGGAGGCTCCACATCCTCAGAATATTCCAGAATCTACGTAAGCGTACGCAGTGCGCAAGGAATTTCGGCGCAAAAAACAGAAGTTTTTGTTTTAAACACTTGGCCGACCGGTCGAACGACCGGTCGGACTGGGCTGGCCGACCGGTCACGACCGGTCGGACTCACTATTGGAATCAGTCCAGCAGCTTCTGGAGTTGCACTGTCTTCTGGCTGACCGGTCACGACCGGTCAGACTGTCTTGGTCCTGCGTCCAGCGTCTGTAAGGGGTTGGCCGACCGGTCTTAATCGGTCTGGCTCCCTTGGCCTACCAGTCGGACAACCGGTCATGGCCATTGCTTCTTCATTTCCTTCTTCTTTTCTTCTCTCTTCGCTTCCTTCTTCCTTCGGCCCACCTTGGGTCTTCATCCAAGGCTCTTAAAGGGATCTTTTTGGTCTCCTATTAGGTGAAGTCCACTCTCATTCCTGCAATCACAACACATGCATTAAATTAGTCTTTAAATCATGAAAACCTTGCAAAATGAGTGATGAATTGGGGTTAGAATATGCACAATTAAGAGCTCAACACACCCCCCAACCAGCATTTTGCTAGTCCCGAGCAAAACATGCGTGAAACCAATTCCATTCTCAAAAACCCAACTCTCCTTTAGAAACCATTCTTCTATACATCCCAAGATACATAAGTGTAAGAGTTAGAGAAATTAGATGATAGAAGTTGAAAACGTAAACCCTCAAAACAAAATAAGCATCTATATGAAATTCTCGCTGAATGGTTGACAAATAGAAGAATTTGAACAAATTCAATCTAGTGTGCATAGTGAAAATTCCTTTCATGAGTTTCCAGGGTTATCTTCTTCATAAATCAACTAGACTATGGATCTCAAGGTATATAGAGCAACAACAAGCCAATGACGGAAATTTTTCTTACTGTCCTTCCGACGACTTTCACACTACGTCCCATTTCCGGCTTTGGTTACGGGTAGACCATCCCTCGGTTGGTAGTAGGTAGCCCTAATCGGAATTTTCCATCATTTTCCCATCATTCCCAATTTCATCCTTCCTTTTCCTTTTTCTTTTAAATTAGATAGGAGTTTTAGAAATCCATATCTTTCGTTATTTTTCCATGGACAAGGATAGACAAAGTACCCCAGCTTGATTTCTCAACACCTTGAATCAAAATCTAACTAATCCACAAATCACATAATCCCTTCAACCCGTGAAAATCGTGTAATGTGAACTAGGTGTAAGAGTGTTCAAATTTTCTATTAATCACAAAAATAGGGGAATTCACATATAAAACCATTATGCTATGAGAAATTCAAAACTTTCAACCTCATACACTTCATATCTCCTCCTCTTATGCTCATATCATCTTGAATTTATAGAAACAAAGTTTTCCAAAGGAGTTTTGAATTTTAGGAAAATTGAAAAATTTCTACATAATTGCTCAAAATGTTACAAAACGCTGGATTCATCCAAGTGATCCTACATCCCCCAACCAAATCTTGCATTGTCCTCAATGTAAAAGATGTGCAATAAGCAAAACATGAGAGCAATTTAAAAATAAAAGGGAGTGAGGAAAGATAGTACCTGAGAGAGTGAAAAGTGGAATTCTTCCTCCTACTACCAAACCTAAACAAAAGTAAACAAAATCCTAATCCTAACTACTCTATACCTCCATCAGACTAGGAGATCAATTCCAACAAATCGTCCAAAAGCATGAAGTCAAGCAGAATCATTAGATGGATCAAAAGGTTTTGCATTAACGTCATCCAATATCCTGCATTACAGTATACATGTGTGTGAGTGATCCAGATAAGCCATTGAAAATTCCAAAAAAGAATTTCAGTGGGTCCATTATAGTTTTCACCACATGTATAAAAGGAGACAGTATCATATTTGTCTGAAAAAATATGTCTCCATTCAGATTTTCCTGGGTATTGATTTTGCAAGTATGGATCATCCCAGGGTTGGTAAAGGTGGGTATGCATCATCCGTAAAGGTATGGGAATATGAATTGATGTCTCAGTACAATAAAGTGTTGTTTCCACATCCTTCTCTTGGCTAACATTATATGCCGATACCAACTCGAAAGATGTGACTATATCTCCTATCACATCCATATTCTTATCAAGAGAATAGGCCACATCTTCTTTTAAGTGATTGGGGTAAGGAGTTGAGAGGGACGCATCTTCCACAATAGAATTGATCATGTTTATTTCATGGACCTCTTCATCTTCATCCTCTTGTTGGTTGTCAACTTTGAAAGCATTTAACTCAATCGTCATATTACCAAAGGTCATTTGTATGACCCTACTCCTACAATTTATGATAGCGTTTGATGTAGCTAGGAATGGGCGGCCAAGTATGACAGGAATTTGAGGGCCAATATTAACCATGGGTTGTGTGTCCAAGACAACGAAGTCTACTGAGTAGTAGACCTTGTCAACTTGGACAAGAACGTCCTCAATCACCCCTCTCGGAATACGAATCGATCGGTCAGCGAGTTGTAATGTGGTTTTGGTGGGTTTTAATTCACCTAAACCCAATTGTTCATAGACCGAAAAGGGTAATAAGTTTACACTTGCTCCTAGATCAAGTAAGGCATGCTTCACCGGTAGTCTCCAATTATGCATGATATTCTACCAGGATCTTTGTATATCTCGGGCATCCCATGATTTATAATGGCGCTTACATTCTCTGTCAAAAATGCCTTCTTTTGCACATGTATTTTTCTTTTTATCATGCAAAGATTCTTCAAAAACTTAGCATATGACGGTATTTGTTTAATGGCATCCAACAATGGGATGTTGATCTTCACCTGCTTGAAAACCTCTAAAATCTCTAGGTTTTTGTCTAAAGGTTTGGGTGAAATCAACCTTTGGGAAATCGGGGCAACCGGCTTGTATTGCCTTTCCAGTTCTTTCTCTTGTGGATGTTGTTCGGGCTATCATCCTCTTTGAAATTTTTCGGATCATTAGGCTTTAGGGCCTAAACCGGATTGGATTTATCAATTATCTTCCCACTTCGCAAAGTGGTGATAGCTTGAACATGCTCCATATGTTGGGAGGATGAGCTTGCATCTTGTATCTCAAATTGGGTCCTTGGGTTAGGAAGAGGTTGGGCAGGAAGTGTGGCTTTCTCCCTAGCACTGAGGTGAGATTCAACCCTAGCCATTGAGGTTTTCAAGTCATTGATGGCTTGGGTTGTATTTTGATTAAATTTCAATTGCTCTTGCATGAACCCATCTATTTTCAGAGAATTTGTCTTGTTATACTCAGCTTGAACCGATACAAATGCACCCAACATCTCCTCTAGCGTAACTTTCGCTGTAATGACTAGGGATGGACCTAGTAAAGGTTGAGCTTGAGGAGTATTACTTGCATTCGCAGTGGGTCCATTCCTCCAACTGAAGTTAGGATGGTTTTTCCAACTAGAATTAAACGTGTTTGAGTTTGGAGCACCAAATTGTTGTTGGTAGCTGTTTATGGCATTTGATTGTTCATGTAAGATGTCTTCAACTGCTAAAATTATGGGACAATCTTGTGTTGCATGTTGATTTCCAGCACAAATTCCACAAACAGTTTCAACATCCTTAGATTTGATCGTCTCTCCTTTCCTTAACTCCATGGCCTCGACTTTTCTTGTGAGGCTAGCCACCCGTGCACTTAAGCTATCCTCTTCCGATAACACATACATTCCCCCTTTTTCCTTTTGTTGGCCAGTCTTAGAATTTGTTGGTTTCGATGTATCCCAAGACTGTGCATTCTCAGCCAATTCTTCCAAATAATCCCATGCTTCATCAGATTCCTTATTCATGAACTCCCCATTACACATCATCTCTACAAATTGGCGCATGGGTGAAGTCAGTCCTTCATAGAAAAAGCTTATCACCCGCCAAATTTCATAGCCATGATGTGGGCATGCGTTTAATAAGTCCTTAAACCTCTCCCAACATTGGACGAAGGTTTCATCTTCCTCTTGGGCAAAGTTCATGATAAGGCGCTTCAACATGTTTGTTTTGTGAGTAGGGAAGAATTTTTTTATGAATTCCCTGTGCATATCAGTCCATGCACCAATTGATCTTGGCATTAATGCATGAAGCCAACCTTTAGCTTTATCTTTAAGAGTAAAAGGGAAGAATTTGAGTCTCACCACATCATTAATCACATTAGCAAAGTGCATGGTGGTTATTACCTCATCTAACTCTTTGAGGTGTTGATAGGCACTTTCACTGTCTAATCCATGGAATTTAGGGAGAAGTTGGATCACTCCTGGTTTCAAATCCACATTCCCCGCATTTTGTGAAAAAACTATGCATGAGGGAGTGCTCGCTCTTGCTGGTTGCAAGAAATCACGTAAAGTTCTTGGTCGGGGAACATTCTCAACCACATTCTCCCCCGTTTCAGTTTGGGTTTGTCCCAGATTAGGATTGGCCATCGGATTAGGTTGATTCACAGCCATACTTTTAGACAAAATTGGAGAAGTTAGATGTCTCTTAGCACGTGGTTCTCTGTCAATTCCTTCTACTATCCCCCCTTCACTTATGAGTCGGTTATTGGAATCCCGAGCCCAATGTGGCATGCAAATCCGAAAAGTATGGAACAAAAAGGAAAAAAGAATTCTTCCTTCCCTTCTTTACTCTTCTCTAAGACCGAAGCACAAGGTGTCTTGCAATGGCTATGCCAGAAGCAAGGATAGAGACCGATTTCTCCTGGTCAATAGGGGTTCAAAGAACTCCCCACCCACTCTTTGAATCCTTTGAGAAAAGGGCAGAAAAAGAAGAAAGAGGAGTAGAGGTGAGAAGAGAAATCTCCGAGCACAAGGTGATCCAAGATGGCAGAGCCGACCAATGGGAATCCAGGTGGAACAAGGCCTACCTTTCAGAGATCCAAAAGGAGTCTCCACCCACTCTACAAGAGATGAATACGATAGGAATGAATAGGAGAAGGAGAAGAGTAAGGTTTAGAAGGATAGAACCTGATTCGGGCACTTGCGATCCTTATATCTTCTTCAACTTCCTAGAAATCCTTGAAAAAAGAAAAATAAATTAAACAAAATAAACTAAGTTAAAACTATTCCTAAAAATCCTAAATAGATTCTATTTTCAGAACTCTGTGAAAAACCGTCAAAGTCCCAGGCAGCGGCGCAAAAAACTTGTTCACTTCCCCAAGTGTAGGGTTGCGATGTAGTAATAATCTGGGTAAAACCGAGGTCGATCCACAGGGACTTATGTAGGAATTCACAAACACATCCAATAGTTTGTATTGAGAAGCTAACAATCAAATTTTGTTTGAGATTGATGTAAGTAACAATTTTGAACTAAATTGAAGGTAAAGAATTATAAAAAGGCACTAGGGGTTCAAGGATCCACTTATAGCAGGATCCTTATAGCAATCCTTGATGCTCAATCCGCTGTGGTTTCTCACTTTCTCAACTAGAATCGATATTAAGATCTATCTAGCCGGATGATAGAGATGTTAAACCATATAATCTGTCATATGTAAGGCCAATGTATATGATTCACTCAATGCAAGCTAGGATGAGCATGCTCAATTGCATAGGTCAGTCCCAATTCCAATAAACTAAGTTCATAATCATGATCATCATTAAGTCCTGTCACCAGACAAAGCTAGATCATGATTTGAACTTAAATCAAATCACATGCACAGTCCCATACATAATTCAGAAAAGCAGAAAAGTAGAACTTTGCTAGGAAGTTCCCACATGAAGATCATAGTACTAGAGCATACTCCAATTCGTCGGATCATACAGGTCTAGACTAACACAAGGCAATTAAGAACTTAAGTAATTCTCCTAAACATCCATGAGTCATCATAAGACTAAGAAAAACTACTTAGAACTTGTATAAACTTCATACCATTGTTCATAAACATGAAATTCAATCTTAAAACCAACTTATAACGAATTGAAACATCTTAGATCCACTACAAGCTTCACCTCTTAGCCCTAGCTAAGAGGTTTAGCTGCTCATGATCCAAGGAAACATGAAACAACTAGAAAAATCATAAAAACAGCAAAACAAACTAGGAGTTGTGAAACTCCGAAATCCACTTCCGCCGCCTCCCACCTTGCTCAAACTCTTCTTAGATGCCCTAGGAACGATCCCTAGGTGTCCTTTTATAGTGGGGAGGCTCCACAAGCTCAGAATATTCTAGAATCTGCTTAAGCGTATGCAGTGCGCAGGGAATTTCGGCGCCAAAAACAGAAGTTTCTGTTTTAAACGCTTGGCCGACCGGTCGGACGACCGGTCGGACTCACTATTGGAATCAGTCCAGCAGCTTCTGGAGTTGCACTGTCTTCTGGCCGACCGGTTTGGACCGGTCGGACTGGCCTGGACGACCGGTCACGACCGGTCAGACTCTCTTGGTCCTGTATCCAGCGTCTGCAAGGGGTTGGCCGACCGGTCTTGACCGGTCTGGCTCCCTTAGCGGACCGGTCGGACGACCGGTTGTGGCCATTGCTTCTTCATTTCCTTCTTCTTTTCTTTTCTCTTTGCTTCCTTCTTCCTTCGGCCCACCTTGAGTCTTCATCCAAGGCTCTTTAAGGGATCTTTTTGGTCTCCTACTAGGTGAAGTCCACTCTCATTCCTGCAATCACAACGCATGCATTAAATTAGTCTTTAAATCATGAAAACCTTGCATAATGAGTGATGAATTGGGGTTAGAATATACACAATTAAGAGCTCGACATGAAAGTACATCTTGTGTGTGTGGAGGTGCCTATCAAGTGCATATCATACTTTCCTAATTAAGCATTCACAATTAAGCAATTAAACACAATGCATAATGAGAAATGTGCTCAAGTACAATAAAAAACACACGCATGTATAGTGGTTCGACTACTTGTCTACCCTACTCCGGGTTCAAGTACTCAACCCCTTTGAGCACACCGGCATTCACTAAGGAGTTTAAATCTGGTTCCTCCCAACTAAGGTGTCTTAACTCGGATCCACCCAACCGGGGAGTTTATAGGTTCCTCCCAACCTACATGTTCACAACTGTGTTGGTGGCTCCCCTTGGAGACTTGTTTAGGCCCGCCAAACGTGTCAAGGAATAGCAAATATTCCTGAATTTAGACCCGGCAAACGAGCCAAGGAGTGTCAAACAATCCCTAGTCTTTAGGCCGACAAATAGGCTAAGGAACGACTAGCGTCTCCAGAGTTTTAGGCTCAACAAACAAGCCAATGATCAGCAAACGACGCTAGTTTTAGTTTGACTAACAAACTCTACACCCAACTCCCACAGGGAATTGAGTGGATGTACTCTAAACAAAGACAACATTACTTGTTGGATTGAACCCCTTCGTAGCGCCGCTTTAAGTTGCTTCTTCTTGCTCTCTCGTGCTTAAATCAACTCCCCTTGTGTTCCCTCGATCTTTGATGCCGCTGCTTTGCCAAGGCTTGAGCTCCAAGATCAGCTCCCTTGCATGTGATACTCTATTAAGGATGCCTAAGGTGCTAGGGAATGGTGAAACCTCTACAAATGGTAGAAAATGGGTTTCTAGAGGAATACACCTATTTGGACTCCTAGGTGGTGTTTAGACAAGGGATTTAACTATGATCAAGGTGTCTAAAACCCCTAGAAATTAAGAGGGAACAAGTTCATTCTCATTATGCCATTGAATGGCCCAAGTTTGTGATGAAAACATAAGGAGAATGACTTATTATGGGTTTGGAATAGAGCCTCTGATGGTCTTTAGTAATGGTGGCTTCTATCTCCTCAAAATCCCCTCTCTTGGCACTAAAAACAAACTCCCCGCTTTTATAAAGTTTCTCCCAACGGACAAATAACGGGCAGATTCGTGCAAGATTGGGTGCCCAGAATCCAGTCCAGAAAATGATTTTAATCGCTAGACATTTCTTGAGTTGGTCGGGCGCCCGGACAAGTTGTGGTCGGGCGCCCGATGGCCATTCTTGCATTGATCGGGCGCTCGGTGGACACTGGGTCAGGCGCCCAAAATTCAATCCTATAATGGTGATATTGTTGGACGATTTTTGCACTGATCGGGCGCCCGGACAAGTTGTCGTCGGGCGCCCGATGACCATCTGGTTTTTCAGGCCACTCACTTGGATGGATTCCTCTAAAGTCGAGCGCCCAGTGGACACTGGGTCGGCTCCCGGCCATGCATGTTTTGCTACTATTTGTTTCTGTTTTTCAGCAGAACATGCAACCTCTCGACCAATCTTTTGGTGTCTTTTAGGACACCTAAGGCCAATTTAAGATGATTAATGGTATGCCTATTGATCATGGTCATATAGAGGTTTATGGATTTGGGTAGGTATAAGGTTAAGGCTCACCAAGGCATCACTTTCACCTGTTTCTTCTTTCTTAATGCAGCAGGTCTGTCTTGAGTCTTCGGTCTTCGTCTTCATTAAGCTCAACCGACACTAGACTCACTAAACTAAGTAATTAACAAACAAGGTGCACTAGTATGCCACAGGAAAGTACACTAACAATTCTTGACTAGCATATCAAAGTAATCCCAAGCATCATTGGGCATTTTGCTAAAAAATTTACCATTACACATCTTTTGGACAAATTGACACATGTTTGAACTTAATCCGTCATAGAAGAGGTCAATCAAGCACCACTTTTCATAACCATGATGTGGACACTCTAATAAAAGATCTTTGAACCTCTCCCAACATTGAAAAAATGTCTCTTCTACTTTTTGGGAGAAGTGCATAATGGTCCGCCTTAGTGCATTGGTTTTATGAATCGGAAAGTAGTTTTTAAGGAACTCTTGGGTCATCTCAGCCTATGTCCCGATATTTCTAGGTCTAAGTGATTGAAGCCATGCTTTGGCTTTGTCCTTTAGAGAGAAGGGGAACAATTTCAGTTTGATTACATTTTAAGAGATGTCATTAAATTGAAAAGTATTGGTTATCTCCTCAAATTCACTTAGGTGTGCATATGAACTTCAGAATCAAGTCTATGAAATTTTGGAAATAACTTGATAATTTTCGGTTTAAGATCCACATTTCCTACATTAAGTGGAAAAACAATGCAGGAAGACATGATTGTTCCTTCGGTTGTAGATAACTCGCGATGTTTTAACCGGAGGAACATAACGTACCTCATTCTCATTACGTTCTGTCCTATTTGGTGGTGCATCATACTCAATATTTTCAATATTGTGTGGTTCATTCTCAATAATGATTTCAGACGATTCAGAATTTCCTAGACGTTTTCTAACTCGTCTGTGATTAACTAGACCTTCATCTAAACCTCCCTCACTTAAAAGTCGTAATGTATGATCACGCTCCTAATGAGGCATAAACCACACAAAAACTAAACTAAACCTAAAATATGAAAACGAAAATAAAAACTACAAAATAAAAATTAAAGAAGTCTAAGTTAGAACAGTGTTACCGAATTTGAAGAACTAGGTTAGTAAAGAAAATCCTACAAAATAAACAAAATATGTTAGTAGTAGAAAATTCTGAGAAAAATCTATTAAGGCAATAAATCCTAACCTAACCTACTAACCTAACTATACCCTAATTACAAAATTCAAAATTATTAACACAATCCCCGGCAGGGGCGCCAAAAACTCGTTTGCTAACCTTAAGTGCAAGGCTGCGATGTAGTAATAATTCTCGGTAAGACTAAGGTCGATCCTCACGGATTGTCGTAACAACTATAAACTGCGTAACTAGGATGAACTAAATTTGGATTTGTATCAATGGATAGAAATTAAGAACATAAAACTATCTATTTTAGAACTAAATCAGAGAAATAAGCACTAGAGCGCCAAGGATCCACTTATAATCATTTACAATGCCAATTCAAACCATTCAAGCCAATGACTCAATTAGAATCAGAGTTTTATCCCTATCCAATCAGAATATAGAGTAATCAAATCATCATAACATATCTAACATAGATATATCATCCACTGATATGATTTTCTCATAACAACTAAAGCATTGGGCGTATCCAATCACACGGCCCAATCCTTCACAAAACAATTGAGATCACATTCATGATTCTTCTTCAAGTCTTGTCACTAGACTTGATCTAGAAGCATGAATTGAACCTCTATTAAACCAATATCAATACATAAATAACTATCTCAGATCAACCCAAAAGATAAGAACTTCTTCTAGTTTAGTTCTAGATAAGCACTTAGGAAACTTAGTTTGTAAGATCTCCTAGCATCCAACAATCATAATGGATCTACGATCTCTACAACCCAAAATCCTATCAACAACACCTCATTGATCAATCTCAATAAATTAAAAATCCCTTGTAAGCATAATCACAAGAGATAGAAGATTAAACTAAAAATATCAACTTTTATTTCAAACTTGAACTAGAAGTGTTCTTCATTAAACCTAAAAAAGACTTGAATTAAACTCAACTAAACATTGTAAATGACTATAAGCTTCACCTCTTAGCCCTAACTAAGAGGTTTAGCCAACCATGGAGAATGTTGAACTAAAATTCAAAAGAAAAACTACTAA
This sequence comes from Liriodendron chinense, assembly GCA_003013855.2. Taxonomy (NCBI): domain Eukaryota; kingdom Viridiplantae; phylum Streptophyta; class Magnoliopsida; order Magnoliales; family Magnoliaceae; genus Liriodendron; species Liriodendron chinense. Next base: position 5,259,050 of record ML058515.1, on the reverse strand, counting down.
AAGTATAGAAAAACCATAAAAACCTTAGCTGAAGGAGTTGCGAACGCTCCATGATGATCCTCTCCACCTCCTACGACTTCAATGTCGTTTTATGATGCCTTAGGAAGAGTGTGGAGGTGTCCTTTTATAGAAAAAAATACCCACCGCCTCAAATTGCGTAAGAATTTATGCACTTACGTCGGTTATTGAGCACCTGGCAAGTATTGGTCGAGCGACCGACCATACCACAAAACAATCCAGCAAGTTTGGTAACTTTTCTTTGAATTTCGGGTGCCCGGAACCTCTTTATTTGGCGCCCGACGGGTCATCGGGCGCCCGGCCTTGTCCAGAAAAGTTCTAGCAAGAAACTGAAATTTCTGTGAATTTCGAGCGCCTGGTAAAGTGGTGGTCGAGCGCCCGAAGGCAAAAAGTATAATTTTTCTGCTCCGCAGGGTCATCTGCTGAACTTTCTGCAATTTACTTTTCTAGCCCTACAGCTCTATAATTTGACTTTTCTGACCATTCTAGGTCTTCAACTTGATTCCTTCAAGGCTTTTTCTCCACTTCTTTGGATCATCAAAGCTTGGTCTTTTAGTTACTCCAAATCATTCAAATTAGTATTAAATTCAGGTCATCTCTCTCTTTTACCTTTAAACATAAAAACAAGCATAAGTCCTTATCTTTAACAACTTAACTATGCAATTGTGCTATGAATTGGGGTTCAGATATGCACAGTTCATGGCTCAACATCCTGCTCTCAACTACACATACATACAGACAGAAATGTCATGTTCCTTGACCCAATGCTATCGAGCCCTCAGTTGTAACAAGTGGGCCACATGGTCCAGTAATCCAGACCATTGGAATATTGCATAATGGCTGTGATGGAATATTCCATAAAATAAACGGTTAAGAAAAAATACAAATATCGTCCCCAATCACATGAAAGAATTCATTCGAATGGTGGTGAGAGTTTTGAAACGTAGCCCACTCACAATTCAATGCAGCAATCCAACGATCTAGATTATCCAAATATGGGCCCCACTTATCAGACCAGAATACCTGAGCATACAATGAAAACTCTTAGGTCGAGGTTCCTATAAATACTCATTGGGAATGATGCGGTAGAGCTGTAAAGCTAGAGTAAGGTAGCGTCATCTCTCCTTCTTGCCCTTTTCATGAGAAAGATAAAAAAGCAAAAAAAAAAAGTTACTGAAATGCTGATGTGCTTTTAAGTAAAAAAAAAAGCTTATAAATAATACTTAACCAAACTTACTTATGTTAAACAAGTAACTTAATGACTGCCATCAGCCAACAAAGCTACTTATGTAGCTACATCCAAACGGGCCCTTATATGTGGTAAATGCCACTCAGCCCTTCTATTAGGTGCTCCACCCTAAGTTTGGACATGAGCTTGTGACGTGCCTGCCTACCCATATCATTGTCATCTTTTTCATAAAATTATTATCCAAAGATCACCTGAATTTGTAATTCGTGGGGGCCTTCGTTATCATCCTAATGTCGTCGTACGTGTTGGGATAACAGCGATCGGCCCCATAGCGGAAGCGAGAGAGATCAAACGAAGCAAACCACAATGATCAAGCAAATCAACACGCACAAGTAGACAATCTGAACTTAACATAGAAAAACCCCTCATGGGTAAAAAACCACGACAAAGCGACCAATCCATTATGAATCAGAAGTTACAAGAGATTACAAAAGAATACCTACCTAGATCACAGCCCACAAGAGAAATCTCAAGCTAACAAAGCTAATCCTTACATGAGAAAGACAAACACAAAGAGCTCCAACCTTTCCCTTAGCTCTTTCTCTTGCCCTAGAACTCTCTCAATCCCTCTAGGATACCCTAATCCAGCATTACACCTATTTAAATAAGAAAAAAATCAGAATTAGAAACAAATCCCGCACAAAACCGCGTCACCGACTTAACACTCTGCACACCGTCGGGCCCTCGATAGATCCAAAATCTGTCTAGAGAGTTCCAGAATAAATCCAGGGGAATTTCAGCCCCTTAGAAAAATTGTCAGGTGCCCGATCGTCGGGCCCCCTACAACAGTCATCGGGCCCCCTACAATACCAAAAAGATCTAGCAGTCGAGATTTTAGAATCCCGTTTTGGGTCAATTTTGGGCATTGTAGCCAAACGCATCGGGCGCCCGACACCCTCTAGTGTCCAAGATTAAAGACAACAGTACAAGTGAGACCACATAGTTCAAAATCGTAGTGATCACACTATCTTGACCATGGGGTGAAGGACCCTCCTTAGTGGGGTATGATCATTGGTCTTTCTATGACTTGTTCTTAGGCTTCAATCTTTGGACATCGGTGTGATTTTTGCATGTTTCTTCATCGCGAGATTGTTCTCTCCCCAAGTGTAAGGTTGCGATGTAGTAATAATTCGAAAAGACCAAGTATCGTCCCACAGAGATCTATATATAGATATTCTCAGAATTTATCTAAAACAACCTATCATTGAAATCACATTAAGATCTAAATCTGAAAAATAATGATTCGGAATTAAACAGTGATTATGAGAGGTAATAATAAGCTAAAAAGGCACTAGAGCGCCAAGGATCCACTTTTGATGGTTTTCAATGTATCAACATAACTACGTCTCTCACAACTCAACCAGAATCAAATTTCTATCTCTATCCAATCAAAATATGGAGTGGTTCAACCAACACTTATCTAAAACAGTTGCTTGTTCATTGATTCGATTCCCACAATAATGCTCAGGCCTTGGGCACACTCAATTGTATAGGCCAAGCCTCCTTCCAATCTATTTGAAATTCACAACCATAGTTTACATCAAATCCTGTCACTAGACTTGACTATGACCAATGATTACAACTCTAATTAAATCAAAATCAACTAACAAAACAAATATCTCAGATTATCACAAAAGATTAGAAATTTAGTTTGAATGAGTTCCCACATGAAGATCGTGCCTATTGTACACAAGGTAATCAAAGAGTCTATCATGCCTGGAGTTGATGATAGATCAATGAACTATACAAGCATAAACAATGCCAAAAAAGTAAGCTACTAAGTTTAGATTCACTAAGAAGCACATGAGCCCGGAGAGATCAAAACAAAACTAAACTAGTACTTTATTCGAAGTCTTATTAAACCAAATTCTTCAATCAAAGCATAAAAAGAAAACCTAGGTTGCATCAATCCATCAAAAATGAATCAAAAGCTTCACCTCTTAGCCCTAGCTAAGAGGTTTTAGTTCATCTATAACATTCTTGAACTAGAAGCCTCAAAAATATAAAAACAACTAAGAAATAGAAGAAAACTAGAAAGAAATCCTTCTCCGATGCTTTCTTGATCTACCCCACATCCTAGCATGCCCTGAGGATGAAGAGGAGTCCTTTTATAGCACAAACCACCCACCGATGAAGAATCTTCTAGACTTGTGCAGCGAAAATTGAAATTACAAGTTTCCTTGCTCAATCAGGACGTTAGCCGGCCGGTCAGTCGAAGCTTATACTGCAATGTACAGAATTCTCTAGATGTTAAAATACCCTAAGCAACCTGTCAGCTGGCCAGCCAGTCAATCCATCCGACCGGTCAGTCAGCGGGTAGGACTGTGTAAAAATAGTCCAGCGATTTTGCTCTTTGGAAGGTTTGGCCGGCCGACCGGACAGCCTATGAAATGTGAGTTTTCACTCTTCACTTTATCCATCTCCATTGCATCGTTCTTCCATCTTTTGTCCTTTCTTCCATTGATCTTCAAGGCATGTAAAGTGTGTCTTTTATCATCACATAATTGAAATCTCTCTCGCATTCCTACAAACACAAAACCATGTATTATATTAGTCTTTAAATCATAAGAAACATGTATAAAGAATGATGAATTGGTGTTTGTTCACTCCCTAAGTGTAGAGTTGCGAAGTAGTAATAATTCGGAAAGACCGAGTATCGTTCCCACAGAGATTTATGAATGGGTATTCTCAGATTTTATCTAAAACAACTAGTAATTAAGATCCTATTAAGAACTAAAGCTAGAAAATAGTGATTTGGGTTTAAACAGTGAATGTGTAAGGTAATATCAATCTAAAAAGGCACTAGAGCGCCAAGGATTCACTTTTGATAAGTTTCAATGCATCAACACAACTAGGTCTCTCATAACTCAATCGGAATCGAATTCATATCTCTATCCGATCGGAATATAGAGCGGTTAAATCAATCAATTATCCAAAACAGTTGCTCATTCATTGATTTGATTCCCACAGTAATACTCAGGCCTTGGGCACACTCAATTGTGTAGGCCAAGCCTCTTTCCAATCTAGTTGAGATTCACAACCATAGCTTTCATCAAATCCTGTCACTAGACTTGATTACAACTAATGATTAGAACTCTAATTAAATCAAAATCAATCAATAAACAACTATTCCAGATTATATAATAAAAGATAAGAACTTTAGTTGAATGAGTTCCCACATGAAAATCAGGTCATTGTACACAAGGCAATCAAAGAATCTATCATGCCCGGAGTCGATGATAGATCAATGAACTACACAAGCATAAACAATGCTCAGAAGCTATAATACTAAATTAGGATCACTAAGAATCACATGAGCCCGGAGTCATCAAGAGATCAAAGTAAAAACCAAACTAGTACTTGATTCAAACTCACATTAACTAAAATTCATCAATTAAATCATAGAAAGGAAACCTAGGTTGCATCAATCCATCAAAAACGAATCAAAAGCTTTACCTCTTAGCCCTAGCTAAGAGGTTTTAGTTCATCTCTAACATCCTTGAACTAGAAGCCTCTAAAAACATAAAAAACTACTAAAACAGGAAGAAAACTAAGAAACTCGAAGTAGAATCCGTCTCCCAAGCAATCCCCACGTCCTAGCATGCTTTGGTATGAAGGGAAGAAGTCCTTTTATAGCTTGGAGGTGTCCATTACGCAAGAAACTTCCAGATTGCGCGTAAACTTACGCACTTGCGCAGAGAAATTCAGCGCCCAGAATAGAAACCTTGCTGTTTACGCATGTCCGACCGGTCGCACGACCGGTCTGAGCCTGTGAACGACCAGTCGCACGATCGGTCTCAAAACTGCATAATCTGTCCAGAGAGTTTTTTGTGTTTCTGGACTACTCTCGACCTGTCTGGCGACCGGTCTAAGAGGAGAAAAAAACAGTCCAAAAAATACACTTAAGACCTGTCTGTCGACCTATCTGGCGACCGGTCTAGCAACCGGTCTACAGACAGGTCTAAGAACAAAATTTCAGTTTTCTTCTTTATCTCCTCTCTTTCTTTCTTGCTTCTTTCTTCCACCTTTTGGCACTTGTTCTATTGATCTTCAATGCATATAAAGTGACTCTTTTAACCATGAATTGGTGAAGTCTCATTTTCATTCCTACAATCACAAATCCATACATTAGATTAGTCTTTAAATCATGAAACGCATGCATAATAAGTGATGAATTGGGGTTAGAATATGCATAATTAAGAGCTCAACACACCCCCCAACCAGCATTTTGCTAGTCCCGAGCAAAACATGCGTGACACAAGTTTCATTCTCCAAAGGCCAACTCTTCTTTAGAAACTATTCTTCTATACATTCCAAGACACACAAGCGTAAAAATCAGAGAAATTAGGTGATAGAGGTTGAAACCTTAAACTCTCAGAACATAATAAGTGTTTATATGAAATTCCCGCTGTTTGATTGATAAATAGAAGAACTTGAACAAATTCAACCTAGTGTGCATAGTGAAAGTTCATCCCATGAATTTCCGGGATTATCTTCTTCATAAATCAACTAAACTATAGATCTCAAGGTGTATAGAGCAACAACAAGCCTATGACAGGAATTTGCCTTACCGTCCTTCCAACGGCTTTCACACTACGTCCCATTTCCGGCTTTGGTTACGGGTAGACCATCCCCCGGTTGGTAGTAGGTAGCCCTAATCGAAATTTTCCACCATTTTTCCATCATTCCCAATTTCATCCTTCCTTTCCTTTTTCTTTTACATTAGATAGGATTTTTAGAAATCCATATCTTTCGTTATTTTCCCATGGACAAGGATGGACAAAGTACCCCGGCTTGGTTTCTCAATACCTTAAATCAAGGTCTAGTTAATCCACAAATCACATAATCCTTTCAAATCATGAAAATCGTGTAATGTGAACTAGGTGCAAAAGGTGTTCAATTTTTCTATCAATCATAAAAATAGGTGAATTTACATATAAAACCATTATATTAAGAGAAATTCAAAGCTTGCAACATCCCTCACTTAATATCTCCTCTTCTTATACTTATGCCATCTCGAATGCATAGAATCAAAGTTTTCCAAAAGAGTTTTGAATTTTAGAAAAATCGAAAAATTTCTACATCATTGCTCGAAATGTCACAAAAGCTAGCAGATTCATCCTCTAAGGAATCTCTCACCCCCAACCAAAACTTTACATTGTCCTCAATGTAATAAGATATACAATATGCATGACATGAGAGCAATGACATAAAACAAAGGAGAGTGAGAACGAGAGTACCTAACGTAGCAAGTTGATCAATTCTAGCATCTTCCATTGTCTCAATGAGACTTATTCAATCCTAAATGTAGAAAAGAAATCCTAACCTACCTACCTACCTTTGATTAGTCCGATCGACTATATGATGAAATTTGAGCAGGATCTTCATGAATTTCAATAAGTTTCTCACGAGGACCATCCAAAGTCCTGCTCGAATGTATACATGGGTGCATTTCTTCATTAAGGTCCAATCATAGTGTGCACCACACGCATGTAAGGAGGAGATAAGAATAGCAAAAAGATATCTCCTCAAGTCCTGAATTGGGTTGTAATTGATTAAAAACGGGTCCTCCCAATCAGAATTTTTGATGGGTTGAAGAACCCATAATGGTGGAGAGACATTCATTAAGTATTTTTCAGTTTGGGTTGTCTCCTCCACAAATTCAGAATTGCTTGGTGCTTCCACAAATAATGGTAAAGAGTGTAAATCAGTGGAATGGTGTTCTTCAGGCACTGACACCATGTCTAACAAACTATCCAACTCCTTAATCATCTCATCATCCAGATCAAAGGGGTGGGTCATGTATTCCTCTAGGAAATCGAGAGAGTCGGATGAAGGGTCCTCGTTCTCCCTAAGTGATTGAGGAAAGTCTGTTTCAATGGTAATGAATTCCTCCTCTATAGAGGGGAGGTCTTCCAAAGAAAAATTTTCAGATTCAGTGATAAGCACATCATCTAACATTGGTTGATCTAAAATTTCAGATTGTGCCACCACATCATCCAAAGAAACAGAATTTCAACCCAAGGGAGTTCTTCCACAATAGAATCCGGCATGTGTTGTTGGTGGAAGGACTCAAAAATATCGACTTCAGCCATCTCTCTAGCAAGAATATCTTCTGGCGACTCATAAACATTCGGCCCTTTGGAAGAAGAAATCATGGGCTCACAATCATCCACGGAACCCTCATTGTAGGCAATCTCACTATCACTTTCAGATTTTATGGATTCCTCAGGTTTGTAAACCGTCATTGAAATCTCTTTATCATTAAAATCGGGATATCTAAAAGAGATAGTTGATTCACCATAATCGATGGTGATATTGGGGTCACCAAGATCAATATCCTCTAGAAGTTTAATCATTAAATCTGAAGAAGGTTGGGTTTAGATAGCCTCATCCTCCTCATTATTGAGGATTGATTCGGTGTTCCCAATGTTGGGTTCAGGATTTTGAGATGGCGAGAGGTTTTGTATGCATTGCTCAGTTATTTTCATAAACTCTCGCAGTGTATCCTCAAGAGTTCGTGTCGGTTCTGGCTCGTGAGAAAGAAACTCTTGAGGATAATTATTGGCATCCATGGTTGGCTCGTCTCCCAAATTGAAATTTTGATACCCCCACCTATTAGGATTATGCATGACATATGTTGTGCTATTAGATAGTTGTTGATATTTGTAGCCAAATAAGTGATCATACATTGTCCTAACCGGTGGAACATTATTCATCTCTTTCCGATACTCTCCCATTGTCTTACCTGGTGAAAAGTTATGCCCATTGTTGTCATTCTGGTAATCTCGCAAGGTCTTACGTGGGGGAGTATTAGAAGTAGATTGAGTCATAGAAAGATATTCATGCTTGTAATGGTTCCAATCATAATGATTTTTAATTTGGTTCGACCTCTCATCTTCCAAAAGGTATTTAGATAATCCACCCGTCCAATCATTCATAATGAAATTATAAGAAGTTGAAACAGAAAAGAATTCTTCCTTCCTTCATTTACTCCTCTCTAAGACCGAAGCACAAGGTGTCTTGCAATGGCTGAGCCAGAAGCAAGGATAGAGACCGATTTCTCCTGGTCAATAGGGGTTCAGAGAACTCCCCACCCACTCTTTGAGTCTTTTGAGAAGAGTGCAGAAAAAGAAGAAAGAGGAATAAGATTGAGAAGAGAAATCTCTGAGCACAAGGTGATCCAAGACGGCAGAGCCGACCAATAGGAATCCAGGTGGCTCAAGGCCTACCTTTCAGAGATCCAAAAGGAGTCTCCACCCACTCTACAAGAGATGAATATGGTAGGAATGAGTAGGAGAAGAAGAAGAGTAAGGTTAGAATAATAAAACCTGATTTGTGACTTAAGATGCCTAGTTCTTCTTCAACTTCCTAAAAATCCCTGAATTAGACCTATGTTAGAATCCTGCAAAAATCAAAACAAAGTAAGTTAGTATTTAGAAGAAAACCTACCCTAGAAAGCAAAACAAATCCTAAACCTATCTTAACACAATCTCAACTAAAAGTTATTTTAGAAAATTCTAAAAATACCGTATAGAAATCCCCGGCAACGGCGCCAAAAACTTGTTCACTCCCCAAGTGTAGGGTTGCGAAGTAGTAATAATTCGGAAAGATCGAGTATCGTTCCCACAGAGATTTATGAATGGGTATTCTAAGATTTTATCTAAAACAACTAGTAATTAACACAGTCAAAAACTTGTTTACCTCTTTCCATGTGGATCGACCTCAGTCTTACCAAGATTTATTACTAAATCGCAGCCTTGCACTTGAGGAGAGCAAACAGATGGTTTTCAATGTATCAACACATCTAGGTCTCTCACAACTCAACCGAAATTGAATTTCTATCTCTATCCGATCGGAATATGGAGCGGTTCAATCAATACTTATCTAAAACAGTTGCTTGTTCGTTGATTCGATTCTCACAATAATGCTCAGGCCTCGGGCACACTCAATTGTATAGGCCAAGCCTCTTTCCAATCTAGTTGAAATTCACAACCATAGCTTTCATCAAATCCTGTCACTAGACTTGACTACGACCAATGATTAAAACTCTAATTAAATCAAAATCAACTAACAAAAAAAATATCTCAGATTATCATAAAAGATTAGAACTTTAGTTTGAATGAGTTTCCAAATGAAGACCGTGCTATTGTACACAAGGCAATAAAGAGTCTATCATGTCCGGAGTCGATGATAGATCAATGAACTACACAAGCATAAACAATGCCAAAAAGGTAAGCTACTAGGTTTAAATTCACTAAGAAGCACATGAGCGCGGAGTCATCAAGAGATCAAAACAAAACTAAACTAGTACTTTATTCAAACTCTTATCAAGCCAAATGCATCAATCAAAGCATAAAAAGGAAACCTAGGTTGTATTAATCCATCAAAAATGAATCAAAAGCTTCACCTCTCAGCCTTATGTTGAGCTCTTAATTGTGTATATTCTAGCCCCAATTCATCACTCATTATGCTTGTTGTTATGGTTTATAGACTAAACTAATGCATGGATTTGTGATTGTAGGGATGAGAGAGAGGAAGCATCAATTGAAGACTCAAAGATGCTAGTTAGAAGCAAAGAAGATCAAAGGGGCTAAGCGTCAAAGAATGAAAGAAAGAAGTCAGAGAAAAGAAGAAACAAAGCAGAAGAAGGTGCCCACGACCGGTCGTCCGACCGGTCGTCCAAGGTCAAGGATCGGTCGTCCGACCGGTCCGCACATGCAACAGAAGAGACCCAGAGGCCACAACTTTCTGGACTGTTCACGACCGGTCGTCCACTTCTGTGACCGGTCCTTAAATTAATTTTCTGGGTTGAAAATCCCCGAAACTCACTGGACACTTTTTGGCCATTTTGAGACCGGTCGTCCAGTATCTGCGACCGGTCGTCTAGCCACTGCGACCGGTCGTGCGACCGGTCGCCTGCGTAACAAAACGTGTTCTACAAATCCCGAAAATCTCTACGCACTGCGTACTCTTACGCAAAATCTGGAAGTTTCCGAGGTTGCGAAGCCTCCCCACTATAAAAGGACACCTAAGGATCGTTCCTAGGGTATCTTAGAAGAGTTTAAGCAAGGTGGGAGGCGGCGAAAGTGGATTTCGGAGTTCCACAACTCCTTCTAGTTTGTAGTTTGTTTTATGTTTTTTCTTAGTTGTTTCATGTTTCCTTGGATCATGAACGACTAAACCTCTTAGCTAGGGCTAAGAGGTGAAGCTTGTAGTGAATCTAAGATATTTCAATTCGTATTTAGTTGGTTTTAAGATTGAATTTCATGTTTATGAACAATGGTTTGAAGTTTATACAAGTTCTAAGTAGTTTTTCTTAGTCTTATGATGACTCATGGATGTTTGGGAGAATTACTTAAGTTCTTAATTGCTTTGTGTTAGTATAGACCTGTATGATCCGAGGAATTGGAGTACGTTATAGTACTATGATCTTCATGTGGGAACTTCCTACCAAAGTTCTACTTTTCTAAAATTCTGTGCTATGTGGAACTGTGCATGTGATTTGAATCAAGTTCAAATCATAATCTAGCCTTGTCTTGTGACAGGACTTGAGGATGGTTATGATTGTGATCTGAGCCTATTGGAATTGGGATTGACCTATGCAATTGAGCATGCTCATCCTAGCTTGCATTGAGTGAGTTATATGCATTGGTCTTACATATGGCAGATTGTTTTGTTCAACAGTTCTATCATCCGGCTAGATAGATCTTAATATTGATTCTAGTTGAGAAAGTGAGAAACCACAGCGGATTGAACATCAAGGATTGCTATAAGTGGATCCTTGAACCCCTAGTGCCTTTTTATAATCTTTTACTTTCAATTTAGTTCAAAATTGTTACTTACATCAATCTCATACAAAATCTGGTTGTTAGCTCTCAATAGACATTATTTGATGTGTTTGTGAATTCCTACACAAGTCCCTGTGGATCGACCTCGGTCTTACCGAGTTTATTACTACATCGCAACCCTACACTTGGAGAAGCGAACACCTTAGCTAAGAGGTTTTAGTTCATCTCTCACATATTTGAATTAGAAGTTTCAAAAACATAAAAACAACTAAGAAATAGAAAGAAAAAAAAAAAACTAGAAATAAATCCTTCTCTGAAGCTTCATTGATCTTCCCCACGTCCTAGCATGCCCTAAGGATGAAGAGGACGAGTCTTTTTATAGCACAAACCACCCACCGATGAGGAATCTTCTAGACTTGTGCAGCGAAAATCGAAATTAGAAGTTTCCTTGTGCAATCAAGATGTTGGCCGGCCAGCTGGACCCCTTGGCCGGCCGGTCGGAGCTTGTACTACAATGTACAGAATTCTCTGGACCGACCTGTCAGCCGGCCGACCGTATAGCCTATGAAATGTGAGTTTTCACTCTTCTCTTTCTCCATCCCCATTGCATCTTTCTTCCATCTTTTGTCCTTTCTTTCATTGATCTTCAAGGCAAGTGTGCCTTTTATCATCATATAATTGAAATATCTCTCGCATTCCTACAAACACAAAACCATGTATTATATTAGTCTTTATATCATAAGAAACATGTATAATGAGTGATGAATTGGGGTTAGAACATGCACAATTCAGAGCTCAACAGAGATCAATCAATTTAGGTTAACCATTCAATTGTTTTGTAAGCTTGTTCCCTAGTGATGGGTTCGACTCGATTTATGAAATATGGTAACTACCCAGTGGAGCTCACTAATGTGTGGCTCCCACCCTGAGAATGTGCTTACCAGGACACGAATTGCCTGTGGCCAAGGACTGCAGGAAGCCCTAAGCCCTGTGGGGCCCACCCTAATGTATTTGTACATCTGCCACCTTGCCCATCCATTTCACCAGCTCATTCTAGGACATGAGCCCAAACATAAGGCAGTTCTAAAGTTCAAGTGGACCACAGCATTGGAAATAGTGCGGATAAAGAGTGACCTTCCTAAGGCTCGGCGTGATGTTTATATGACATATGGCCGCTTATAAGGTGACTCCAACTAGGATGAAGGGAAAATACAATTTTCTTCTTGATCTAAAACTTCCATTGCCCTTAAGAAGTTTTTATGTGGGAATCTAACTCCCACTGCTTCAAGTAGTGCGGTCCACTTAAGATTTTGATATGCCTCATGTTTGTGCTTATGTCCTAAAATGAGCTAGCTAAAACATATGGATGAGTGATATAATACATCCATCACGATACAAAGCTTAGGGCAGCAAAAATCACATTGAACCATCAACCATCGGGATCTAGGCAATCCACTTTTCACTTATCATTGGAAGGCTTGATTCAGACCTAAATTAGAGGAATTTTTGGGAAATAAAAAATGTGACATAAGTGAATGATAAACTGACATCAGTCTAAGGGAAAGCAAGTCCTTTGCATCTGTTTGGTTTGCTATTGGATTGCAATCGTTAAAACCTCGGATAAAAGCAAGCTTTTTTTTCTTTTGTTTGATTTTTAATAAACATGCATGCTTGTACTCAGATTTTTATTTTATTTTTTTATTTTTTTATTTTTTTTAATTGTGGAGGGAAAAGCAAATGTAAATACTGGATTGTACTATTTACTACTTCGTGCAAATGTCTTGTTCTTACAAACTAGTGGCATCCACAGGTATGCATTCTATTTTACCAATGGAGCATGATACATCTGCATCCATATGACCTGACCTCTGAACCTGTGAAAGATGGGTACCTCAATTGAAAACCATCCAAATGGCTGATTTCATTTTAGGTTGGGAGGTATCTCAAAGTTAGAATGATTAGACAGTTTTAATCTGTGGGTGATGGACATCCATTAGTTGTATTCGGAAATTGGACCATTTACATTTTTTATTTTTATTGTTTGTTCTCATTTAACCGTCCACTTGATGCTATCAGTATTAAAATGCATTCAGCTTGTCCGCTTTAGATAGCCTGTCCAGCAAGAATCATTTGGATCGCAGGACTATAGCCACCCTAGCCTTGAGTTGGAAATATCCAATGGTCCAAATTCACCAAACAAATGCCCATTTATCAACCGGTATGATTTTGGTTCAATTACTTATCTATGATGGCTCCCATAATTTGGACGGTTCAGTTTAAGTTGATGAATACCACATGTAAAATTCCAGATGCCAGCATATCAATCATCACATTGCCAGAGTATCAAATAGCATCATTAGTAAGTGGTTCGGCAAGGGAGTCGAGGATATGGAGCACACACAAGGACAATCATTTCAGCACAGCACTGCCAATTTCTGAAAACAGAAATGAAAAGAGGCCTGCCTTCGCACACAGACCCAAGTGATCCCAACCGTTCAGATAGTGGGCTCAATAAAAATTCCCCACCAATTAGATGATCCCGCAGCCCCATTCATTGTGGGCCCCCAGGAGCGATTTGTGTGAATCCTGGTTGAAGAGGGATCCTCCACAACGTTTATAGAATAAGCATACTCTACAGCTCTTGAGAACGGGCCCACAGTCATGTCTCCACGACATCTAAACCACACAAAAAGGTTGCCCCACCATGAAATTGAGAAACCTCAAATATCAGGCCGGTCCAATTAGTCAGTACATCCATCATGTGGTCCCCCACATGAATGAGAGGTTTAGGGTGGTTGCAAATCATGATGTACATTGACACATACACCATCCTGTAACGGCTCAAAGTGAATGGGAACCATCCTCTAATGGCTCAAAGTAAATGAGATTTTAACTTGTTTGTGGCAAGCAGAGGATTAGAATTCGAATAATAATAACATTAGATTATGAGACAATTAAGATGTATACATTTCATGAACTAGTTGAAGAATACAACAAAATCACACGGGGCATGATGGGAGGATGTTTTTGCAGTCAACGTTGACGACAGACTCATAATGTTGAGCCAGGTCTTATTACTCTTCCGCAACATCGACCATATATAGAACTAGCCTTTTTCGATTTTGGTGGCATCTTTTTTTCGATTGAGAAATATACACACTTACTGTTCTCAGAGCCTCCAAAATCTCTGATTTGGGTGTCCGACCGGTCCCTTGTTTTTTGGACAGAGCCTTGAAAGGCTTGCTGGACATGTGCTCCGACCGGTCTTGACGGGTCGGACAATGGAGGCCGACCGATCACGATTGGTCGGACAGAGGAGCTCAACCGGTCAAGACCGGTCGGTGGAGGCTGAAGTTTGATGTTTTTAAAGGTAAAACTCATTGGACCTATTTTGCACAGGTTCGACCGATCGTGAGTCGGGTATATGCGCGGTTTTGCACAAATTCAAGTTGCATGTTTCTATTTTGGGTTGGAGGCCTATAAAAGCACCTCCTAATCCGTCTTAGAAGTATCCTAATCAATACCAATGAATCCTATTTCGAGATTAGGGCTTGGGGGAGAGATTGTGAGGTTTGAGAGTGCCTTGTTCATCTTTGGGATTTGCTTGAGGGTAGATTAGCTTTGTAATATTCTAGAATTCATAGTGGAGGTGTCGCTTTGTGCTGTGATTTTTTTCTGCAAGTTTTTTCCACGTAAAATTTGTTTGTTTTTGCATTGATTGCTTGTGTGGCTGTGTGGTGATTGTTTGATCTTCTTCGGTGCTTCCGCTGACCGAATTTCCAACAAGTGGTATCAGAGCTATCGTTGGAGGGTTGAAGAAGAAGTTTTCTGAAACGATCTCATGGCTTCAAGTACTAAGTTCGACGTTGAGAAGTTCTCAGGCAAAAATAACTTTGAGTTATGGAAGGTGAAGATGCATGCCGTCCTAACTCAGCAAGGGGTCGTGAACACCCTTGGAAAGTGCCATGCCGAGATGAAAGATGATGAGTGGACGAAGATGGATAAGAAGGCAATGGCCTCAATCAAATTGTGCCTTGCTAATGACACCCTCTATAACATCATGAAGGAGAAGACCGCTGTAGAAACATGGACCAAGCTAGAGAACATCTATGTGAAGAAGTCTCTAGAAAATCGCATGTATCTAATAATGCAACTCTTTACTTTAAAGATGGCGGAGGGGACAGATGTGGAGGACCACATTTGTCACGCCCCAAACCCAGAGACTAGGCTCACTAAATTTCCAATCACCGACCTTGGTGCCAACAGCCTCCGTAGTACCCCATTCTCGGCTCCTAACTCTCATATGCCAGGTTCCAGTCCTGAGATCCCACCAGGAGGATTTTCAAGGAAATTTTTTTTCTTTCTAAAGGAGCATAATCAAAACCATAAAACATCATCAGATATCCACTATATAATTTGTTGAGTACATTGCTAGAAAGGGAAATACAAAATATAGCAAAAGCCCAAAATATCAGGTACATGAACCGAGCTCAACACTGCTAATGTGCCCTAGTACCTATTCGCTCGCCTCAAGTGCAAGGCTGCGATGTAGTAATAATTCTCGGTAAGACCAAGGTCGATCCACAAGGAAAGAGGTAAGTAATTCTAACTACTCTAATAACTAGAATCTAAGAAGTTTAGAAAAATAGTTTTTCACATAAAATAGGAAAATCTGAAAATAAGAAGAATTAGAGCATCAAGGATCCACTTGTAGTAGTCCAATGCTAATCCATTCATCCAAGTACAACACAATTAGAATCAAAGTCATATCTCTCATCTAATTGGAAGACATAACATTCAAGCACAAACAATCCCACTTAAATCTGGAAATCAGATTTCTAGTTCTAATAAAGCACATAAAACTTGAACTCGTAGCCTTCGGAGTAACAGCCATGCTTATGGACTATGGCATGCTCAAGGGTTAGTACAATTCGAATTCAAACAACCCAATCATGGTAATCTCAGAGAATTGCAAGGAACTCATGTCCGGAGCACACACTCTCACAAAACTTCTAAAAAACCAAACTTTATTCAAACTAGAACTTGAAAATCCAAAATTAAAGTAAAGGGTACTTGGAGAAACGAATTAAAGCATTGAAACAAACTACAAACTTTACCTTTTAGCTCTAGCTAAGAGGTTAGCTAAAAGAAAACATTAAAAACTAGAAACTAGAACTAGAAGAAGAAGAAAACTAGTTGTAGGAGGCTAGGAAGCCTCCTAGGTCTTGATCTCTTTACTCCCCACGTTGCTAGATGCCTTAGGAAGAGAGTGGAGGTGGTCTTTTATAAGAGAAAGCCTGCACCAACTTAGAAAGTTCGAGAAAACACGGAATCCTTTCGCAATTTGAAAACTTGGCCTTGAAAATCAGAGTTTCTAGAGTACCTTAGACCTGTCTGGCGACCGGTCTGGAGACCGGTCTAGCAATCGGTCTAAGAAGAAAAGAAAACAGTCGAGAAATACACTGTAGACCTGTCTGGCGACCGGTCTATAGACAGGTCTAAGGCAAAAAAATCAGATTTTCTTCTTTCTCTTTTCTTTTTCTTTCTTACTTCTTTCCTCCACCTTTTGGCACTTGTTCTATTGATCTTCAATGCATACAAAGTGACTCTTTTAATCATAAATTGGTAAAATCTTCCTCTCATTCCTATAATCACAAAAACATGTATTAGATTAGTCTTTAAACATGAAAATCATGCATATAATGTGATGTAATGGGTCAGCAAATGTATAAATTGGAGGCTCAACAGTACCTGCAGCGTAAACAAATGCGCATAAGCTTCCTACGAAGCTCAGTAGAGTGCGTGTGTGCTTGTGTGATGCATATGACAAGTATACAGATATCAGAGTAAGCGAAAGTAATAGAGAGCTAAGTTACCAGGTTCATGAATGCTATCAGCCATCCCAAGGCTATGTGATGCAAAGGCCTACATGGCCGAGTGTTACATGCTAGAGATGCAATGCAAACACGTCAATCCTCAACTAATCCACATATCAAAACGGTTCTCATCTGGGACATCACCGGGGTCTAGTACACCCTGATATTGGCCGCCGCACATCGCGCTCATAACCAAGCGAGTAGAAAAGACCTCACTATCTGCCTCGTCAGTGGTATGCCAATGCCCAACCGGCTCGCCGATAGCGGACCCATTTCATAAGCTGATCAGACTCGACCTAGCTTATAGCCCATTATATCCGTGTTGATAAGGTCACACCCCTTTCCAACCAACCTCGACACAGTAGGAGACGTGGCCTACTGGTATTTGGCAATCGGGCGCTCGTGTTATCCACTCGGTCTCGACATTGGAGCATCCTACTAGTACCACAGGGTTTAGGGACTTTCACCCAAGGACATCCATAGCGCCCACGTGCTAGAACATGTTTCCGGTGTCCATTACCGCCAACCATGATGTGACTATGGTGGCCACCACCCCGATGCTGCTAGGGTGTGAAGGCGATCGTGACATACATAATGCAAAATGCATGAGTCATACAATCCAAGTGATGCACCAAACTTACGCATACTGCACAATCATGTGGGGCGACCTTGTCTCGTACGGGTCCCCTAAGTATAACAAGCCAAAATAGCATGTGTTATGATTATTCATGATCCACAACAAGCATACAAATGATGTGTATGGGCATATGAATGAGCAGGTTATTCATTATACTAAGCATGTTATCAGTGTGACATATCAAGCTAAGTATACTAGCATGTTACCAAACGTATCATGTGACGTTGGCCTTATATGGCCCAATATATGTAGAGAGTAGGACCCGGACTGTGGGCCCCATTGGAAATGTAAAGGTCTTTGGGGCATAGCCCACCATCGGCCCCATACTTGGGTCTACACATACAAAATAGGCCGACAAAATAGGTGTACAGCATGGATAAAACATATATATCAAAGGAAGGACCATGGTGGGCCCCGCCCACTAGTCAGATAACAAATATACAACATCGGTTTTAGGAAGTTTCAGTGGTAGGTATTCACTCACCACCATTTCCTAAGTGAAGCCCACTCAATTTGGGCCCCACGCATCGGTCAAGACGGATGGCATGATACACAATACATCCATTAAGGTGGAACCCAAAGATGGACCCACAACCTTTAGTTGGATGAAAAATAAACACTAAAGTGGCCCCAAGGAAGTTTTCAATGGTGGGCATCAATGACCACTATTCCCTGCGGGTGTGGTCCATCTGACAATTGGATCTGCCCCCAGGTCACACGAGTTTCAAATCAAGCTAATATTTGTGTTTTCCCACCATCCAGACCTATGCCACAGGTTTGGATGCATTATAAACATTATAGTGAGCCTTAGGAAGGCTTCAACGGTAGACACCATTCTCTCCCACTGCTTCTTATGTTGTGGCCCACCTACTACTTGGATCTAGCTCAGATGTGGGCCCATGTACTAAAATGATCTGGACAACAGGATGGGCGGTGTGGATGATACATATACATCATGGTGGGTCAGGAAGTATTTCAATAGTGGACGTCACTATCCCCCACTGTGTCCCATGATGCGGCCCACCTGGGATGTGAATCTGGCCTAAACTCGGGCCTGAGGCCTAAAATGATCTGGGAAGTAGGATGGGCGGTGTGGATGATACATATACATCATGGTGGGTCCCACGAGTGGGCCACCTGCTGGGCAACCCAACGAATTCAGCGTCATGGACGCTGGTTGCTCCCAGCGTCCTTGTTCCTTCTTTTTTCTTTTTTATTTTGTTATTGTTCTCATCAAGTGGGGCCCACATGGGGACGATCCACTTCATCTTTTATATTGACAATCCTATGGTGGGCCCAATGAGTACAATTTGGACAGGTCTCGTAACGTACACACATCATAGTGGGCCTTAGAAGGTTTCAACAACAGAGGAGTCTTATCGTTGGTATGGCCCACTTGAGGTTTGGATCTCTCACATTTTTGGGCCCCTGGCCTAAAATGATAGGTAGGGACAGATGGACGGAGTGGATATATCATACGCATCATGGTGGGACCCACAGGGTGGGCCACCTACTAGGGCACCACGAGTCCAGTGTCCGTGGACGCTGGGTACTCCCAGCGTCAGGCGCTGTGCTCTCCTTTTTCTTTTTCTTTTTTTTTTGTTTTTCTTTATTTTTCTTTTTTCTAGGTTTTTATCAAGTGGGGCCCACATGAGGACGATCCACTCTGTCTATCAGGTTCCCCAGCTCATGGGGGACCCAAAGAGCCCTATATTGGGTACGTTACATGGGCTACAAACATCAAGGTGGGCCGGGGAAAGCTCAGCAGTAGGCATCATTCCCCCCACTAGTTTCATGTGATGCGGTCCGCTTAAGATTTGGATTTGCTTCATTTTTGGCCCTTGGCCCTATGGTGATCTGGGAAAACAGATGGACGGTGTGGATTCAACATAAATATCAAGGTGGGTCCCATGAGTGGGGACCCCATTCAGCCACTCTAGCGTCCTTGATGCTGGACAGTTCCAGTGTCTCTGATGCTGTGAACGTCCAGTGTTGAGTCTCTTTTTTTTGTTTTTTTATATCAAGTGGGGCCCACATGAGTATGATCCACTCCATTCATCAGGTTCCCCAGCTCATGGGGGATCCAATGAGTCCAATATTGGACAGGTAAAAAGGTCTACAAACATCAAGGTGGGCCAAAGAAGTGCCAACAGTGGACATCATTATCTCCACTGTTTTCTATGGTGTGGTCCAGTTGAGATCTGGATCTGCTTCATTTTTTTGTCCAACGCCTAACATGGCTTGGCAGAAAATACGGACGGTGTGGATTAAATCCATACATCATGGTGGGTCCCCTTTGGTTCAGGAAATCTGGACACTGGACAGTTCCAGCGTCAGAGACGCTGAGAATGTCCAGCGTCTAGAGTTCTTTTTATTTATTTATTTATTTATTTATTATTATTATTATTATTATATTATTATTATTATTTGAGGTATGTGGGGCCCATTCATGGACGATCCAATCCATTCATCTGATTGTCCATCACAAGGTGGGCCCAAAAAATGAAAGGCAAACAAGAAAAGGGGGAGTTTATGTCCCCCCTTACACTCACTTGAAAGATGAACGGTCGAATCGAATTGGACGGTAGATCGAATGGTTCAGATGATGGTTAGGGCCCTCCAAGCTTTGATCTCCACCTTCTTGTCCTAATCTCTCTCTCTCTCTCTCTCTCTCTCTCTCTCTCTCTCTCTTTACAAATGGAAAAAAAATGAGAAGCCCCCTCTCCCCTACATATGCTCTTATATGGGGTAGAGTAAAATTACGGTTTTACGGCTTGTAGAGAAACTCGGAGATATGCCTAATGTCCTAGGGGGGGTGAATAGGACTTTTTGAATTTCCAATTACAATTAAAAGCTAATCAAGTCAATCTTATCAACCAAGATTATCACAATAGCATTCAAGACAATTATATGATGAATTTGTAAGCAAAGACTATCATAGGCATTTCATCAAACAGTTATCATTCATGATTGACTAAACCATTCAACACATAGTAATCATTCAATCTCACAATGCACAACGATTTATAGTGGTTCGGTTTCCCTACTCCACTCCTGGTACATGATCTCAACCTATGAGACCACCAGATTTCACTATAGTCTTGGTTTTAAATCAGGTTAACCATCAATCTTGACATCCTTTGATCTAAGACTGCGTTTACCATCCGCTGATGGCCCAATCCAGGGACTTAACGAGTTTGGATGTCAAACTCTCACCAATCCTAATCCAAGGACGGTCACGTACACTCCCGCCGGAGTTTCCCAATCCAGGGAATAGTCATTCAATAAATGAACTCTCAAATACTAGTCATACCTAGACGATTGAGCCCCGATTCGATGCCTTTGATGAGTAGCTTCAGCTCTTCGTGCTTCAGCTTCTCTTTGTGCTCCCAAGATCAGCTACCAATACAAATGATGAGATTATGATTATGCCGGGTAGTTGGGAGAGAGTTGGTCAAGTTCCTCTTGCCTATTCAATGCAATGGTTATGAGGGAATTACCAAACTTCAAGCATTCAATGGCTACAAACGACCTCATAAAGATATTCCGAAGGTAGGTCAGCCATGAATGAAGATCTTGAGTTCATACTTCAAACCGAGCTTTGAATACTCAATGACAAGCCATTAATGGCTAGGTTTGAATGATGAACTCAAGGGAGTTAAGAGCAAAGAGGGTAGGAGGATGTGAGTAAAGACTCTCTCTCTCTTAGCTCTTGAAGTGTGTTGAATGCATACCATGAAAGACCACAAGTTATGGCTATATAAAGCCCCAAATGATGGCCCCAACGGATCAAAAACGGTCACGTCCGACCTGTCAGAGAGAGGTCTCAACCGGTCGAACAGACCGGTCGTAATTCAAAATGCTGAGCCATATCTGGGTCTGCCCGATCGGTCAAGACCGGTCGGCAAAGTTTGCTGGACAGAATGATGCACGCAGTCCGACCAGTCAAGACCGATCGGCTGCCTATCTGGATCAATGCACAGAGCTGCTGGACTGTTTTAGAACTTCTAGCCGACCGGTCTTGACCGGTCGGCTGTCCAGATTTTTACTCCCAGCAGGGCTGCTGGATGAATTTGAACAATTGGCCTACCGGTCAAGACCGGTCGGCTGTCCAGTTGATAATCTCACAGCAAGGTCACTGACCTCTTTTGATGCTCCAGGCCGACCAGTCAAGACCGGTCGGCTGCCCAGATGCATTTATCACAGCAAGGCTGTTGTTAGTGTTGAAGAGCCTGGCCGACCGGTCAAGACCGGTCTGCTGCCTAGATGTTTTCATTACAACAAAATTGCTGGATACATCTTGTAGTTCTGGCCGACCAGTCAAGGCCGGTCGGCTATCTAGATGATCTTGTCATAGCAAGCTTGCTGGACCAAGTCCTTCAACACAGCAGCGGATCACTTCAAAGATGAAGCAAGAAGTGATTTGGTGCATAGGGTCCAATGTTTGGACATATCTTCAATTACGATTCGCACCAGCCATGGACCACAAGTCTGATCAACTTGTGCTAAGGTCGAGAGGGAATGAGATAAGATAGGTGAGTCATTACGCCATTCTTTGATGTTTTGGGTTTCCAACGGTCGATCTATATGCAACTTACCTGAGATCTTGTTTCAGCTTGAGCTTGAGTAATGGAAGAAGCATAATCTTTAAGTCTTGATCTTCAAATCTTCGACCGGGGCTCACATGACAAGACACGACCAACTAACACGTCAATTGACAAAATAAAGTGTACTAATAATCTCTCCCTTTATCAATTGCGTGACAAAACATCTATCCTCGACAAATCATGACTTCCTTATCATGATTAACCCTAAAACAGAAAGAAATATACACCCAATTACATGTCTATACAGATATACAAAATAATCTGTACAAAAGGACATGTACAAACTCGATTTTCTTCAAAATCTCCCCCTCAATGCTTGCACATACAAAGTCCTGCAAAAGATATAATCGGACCTTCTAGGTGGGATGATTCTCCCCCTTTTTGTTAGTAATTGACAAGGGTTAGTCAGCAAAAAGATATGCCTAAGAAAGCTGCAAGGCTAGCGCCGATAACATGTTAATCACATAAAGCAGGGAAGAGATATAGAAATTGTAGCCCTGAGGAGATTTAAAGAACAAATCATGCTAGATATACAAGTAATCATGAAAGCATAGAGGGCTTATAGCCCAATCAACCAACCACCCCTCCAGATGTATATCCAGACACATAAAGAACACACAGCGAGCTAATTAGGGCGAATATGCCCAAACCATCCAACCTCCCAACAAATATTCAATAAACGATCAAAAGCTCATATATATAAAACAAAAGTATAACTATAGTGAACTGAAATAGCATTCATACATATGCCAAAATGGGCAAGCAGCCCAATGTAGATATGCGCAATCCGTGCAAAATATACAGACAAACCCATAGAAAGATAGTACATGAAATCCAGACAATGTCATTGGTCATACAAAAAGGAACTGTGACCAAGACACGAGACTAGTAATCTATTCCATCTCCCAGATCGGGGGGTGGAACGTCCCCACACGCCGCGCGCTCCCACATCTCTATCCGCCTCTCCAACTGTGCGAGGCGAGTAACAAGAGCCTCCTGCTGTACAAGAATCATGGCCTGTCCCTGCAGAAGCTGCTGCTCACTCTGCTCGATCCCGTCAAGGCGATGAAATAGACTCTCCTTAAGCTGGCGAAGCTCAGCAATGTATGAAGGAGGATCCACGGAAGGGGATCGTTTTCGAGAAAAAGCTCTAGGAGGCGTACTGAATCAACCCGGAGCAGCTCGAGGATCGAGGGAAGGATCCGAGGAAGGAGCTGAAGTGAAGTCTGAGAAGGGCCAGTGGAGGCAGGTGGAGCCTCAGGGTGGGACGGCTCTGCCGGATCCTGCTGCTGATCCTGCAAAAGACAACTCTGGATGGCTTCTTTTTAAGCTCCATACGAGCAATGATGGTACGGTTTATAATGACAAGCTTGTGAACTTTATCAGAACCGACAATGTCAATTGCACCAGCTAATTGGCATATGAGATGCCCAAAAGGAAGACTGGAGGAGTTTCCATCGTCTCGCAAGATAACCTGGTGAATGATGGACATGATTCGGGATGGGAGGCAAAGCGGATGACCCTTACCAACACGATAGAGCACACGAAACAGGGTTTCAGTGACATCCGCCTTGTTGCTCTTCCGAGGATATACATTGCGGAAGAAGAGGTTGTGAAGAAGGCGGAAATTCCATAACATGGAGGACGCCCGAAGCGCACCTCCAACCCATTTGGGTGTCCCATCACCACATAGGAATTTGGCAATAACATCGTTAGGTTTGGGACCCAGCGAGGCAAAATCAAAAGGAAACTCCTTAACAATGGGAACTGCAAGAATTCAGAGATGGATTTCAAAGTAAAAACACATAGCCGATCACCAACCTCAACTTTAAAAGAGGGGGGAGAGGTGGTGACATGGACACAGGAGGCATAGAACTTCCGAACAACGTCAAACTGGATAGGGCCCCCCATGTGGAGTACGGGACCCCAATTTATGGCGTTCAACATGGAAAGGACATTATAGTTGGCCAAGCCATCCAATTTTACGGACTTTTCAACACCACCTCTTTGTCCTTGAAGTCATCCCAATGGGTGGAATGGGATGAGACATTTTTACCCAAGGATTGAGATTTAAGAGGGGGAACGGAAGATGAGGTAGCCACTTTCCCTTTTGAAAGTGTTTTCTTGGATTTTAAAGGGCGAGGAGGAGGTTTATCTTTTGCCTTGGACCGATCACTCCGCCTCAAGGGGAGCTCATCTTCACTCTCTTGGGAAGACATTGAAGAAACAACAAAATACCCTAAACCACTCCTAGATATGAAAGGAAGGGATTTATCAAAGAAGGATGAGAGTGAATCCCTTAGCAATGGAATGAGAATGGAGAGGAGCGAAGTAGAGGAGGTTAGAAACTCTAATCTTGCCAAAAATCACCTTGGAGTGCAAGAGGGGGAGCTGGAGCAGCAAGTGGAGGTGAGAAAATGGAAGAATGAGTGACCTAAATGAGCTCCAACTATTTATAAAGACCCCCCCCACGGACGGGCTGACGCACGGGCAGACCGATCTAGGTTTGCACGATCGGTCTTGACCGGTCATGAGGAGTGAAATGGCCGTCCAACAGCACCTGATGGCAGCCTGACCGGTCTTGACCGGTCGGATGGCGTGAAACACATGAGACAGACAGGTCTCAAGGCAGGCCCGACCGGTCTTGACAGGTCGGCTGACCGGTCGTCCGTCACTGCTTCCAGCAGCAAAAGAATTCTGCACTGGTTTTGCTGGATAGAAGGTTTGTCTTTTGGACAGACCATTAGTTTTTAAATCCAAGTACCCATACTAAGGATACAACACCCATGGTCATGGTGTACCACGGTGCAACCCAACACAAAATGAGGGACCCTTAAAGGTCTAGATTTAACGGTAGAAGACAGAAAATGGGACAATGATCCTAGATATACTTTTAGAGCAATGAAAATAGAGGCAAAGGTCCTCAGGTATACCTATACAGAACAGATAGAGAGGCTTAATCCTCATATATTACCTGCAAAACATACACTTGTTAGGTAAACTAGACACACCCAACACCAATGAACTTCTGGAGGTTCGCAAAGCGAACCGAGTCCAAGGGTTTCGTTAGGATGTCAGCTAGTTGATTCTCGGTAAGCACATGTTTGAGAGATATTATGTGATCTTCAACCAATTCTCGAATAAAGTGGTGCCTAATGTTGGGGTCCCAAAAGTCCGTACCCTCTAAAACGAATCGACTGGGCACGTGCTTCGAGGAAATTCCACAAAACACTACTCGACGCACCCAAAATACCCAGCTTTGCAAAGGATCCAGTACTTAGCCATTTTTTCCGGTGGACCCCACGGATCACCGTGATCGAAACCGACCAGAATCAAGCGGGGCCATCCTTCATGAATTATGATAAGCAGTGCATGGCGATTCACCGGGAAACGAGCCCCACAGGCCCTCCGTTTTGCAAAACCCAAATTTGCAAAACACGAGTACGTCAAGCGCACCCAATTATTCAGCTTGACGCACCCTTAAATTCATGAAAATTCAACAAGTGGTTTAGGATGTATTTCACCTCTGACGCATCCGAAAAATAGCTTGACGCATCCAAAAAATACTTCCAACGCGTCCGTAAATTCAGGAAATACGTAACAGCAATTTCGGGGTGCATTGTACTCCAACGCACCCTAAAATTGTCCGACGCACCCATAAAATCACGAATGACCAGCATGGCATTTTTGGATGCATTGTACCTCCACGCACCCGAAAATGGCTCGACGCACCCATAAAATCAGCACATCTCAAAATCTCATTTCGGGGTGCGTCAGAGTCCCCACGCGTCCATTTTAGGGTGCGTCAAGGTATTTTTGGGGTGCGTCATACGTGGCAGGTCCTCATTGGTCGTTGCCCGGTATTCTACTATTCATTTGTACAGATTACGAGAGAGAGAGAGAGAGATTATCCCCTGAGTATCTGAATTTTGCTGCCGGAAACCCTCGCCGGAATCCCTTCCCGACAGCCGGAAAACTTTCCCGGTGACCGGAATTCTTTTCCGATCGCCTGTATCTTCCACCGGAAGGTCACACCGGCCAACACCACCGCAGGTCCGAATCATAAAAGATCATAAGTATGATTGCGCACCTAAAAATAGGTCGACGCATCCAAAAAACCGAACAAAAAGCGGACATGTGTTTTCAGGGTGCATTGTACCTCCACGCACCCGAAAATGGTCCGACGCACCCGAAAAATAAGCAAAAATATGGATTTGTATTTTTGGGGTGCATTGGACCCCAACGCACCTGAAAATTACCCCACGCATCCATAAAATCAATATAATTCAGATATGTATTTTCAGGGTGCGTTGGACTCCCACGCACCCGAAAAATCAGCCAATTCCGGAATATGTTCAGGAGCGCACCGGGCTCAATTTTAAGTGTTTTCAAGGGCTGTTTGAGCCTATCTTGGGTATTTTGAGCGTTCCGGACGCAATGGAATGGTCGAATAGACGTTCCAAGACCTCTAAATGAGTAGAATTGCGCATCTTCAAAGTTCGATCTGATTCGACACGATGAACGAAACATCTTCTCGAAAGGGACGTCGCCAACATCCAGGACTATGCGAACATGTCATCATTTGTATCTACTGTAAAGATGTGACCCGATTTGAGCCGAAAGCTAGATAAACGGGACTATGGTTATCACAGTAAACCATACCAAAGAGTTTCAACTCACTACAAGACAATTGTTATGAACTGCCACAACACAACAGTCGATGCCCTACCCATTAAAAACGGCATCCGTCGGTTGGGCTACGCAGGTATACACAACTGCAGAGTGGACTTCCCGAGGTCACCTGTCCATACATTGACAGGCGCAGGCCCAGAGTCGTCCTTCTCAGTCATAAACCCTGATAGTCTCAGCCCGGATCTCCGGCCAAAACATGGGACATAGACATCTGATTAATACAAAGATGGTTCAGTCCATAACAAAACAAATACAGGTCTCTATGACCACAAACTCTAAGACCATAGTCCCTGCTGACTAGTCTTTTGCCTTTTAATCAAGGGTCATCGATCATTCGATGTAATTAAGGGCTCGTACCAGATCACAGCCTGGAATGTACAAGATCTCAGGATCTCTGGAATAAAATTCGCCTTGCGATATCTCTCCTTGTGTACTCTTAGGAATGTTTTGTGATTGTCTATGAATGTTTCCTTATTCAGAACCCCAGAGCAACAAAACACCACATTTCAAGAAAATGTAAATCGTATTCATTTTCTAGTTCTAACACCTAATATCGATGTGCTTAGTGCGCGAGTGCTGAACTGGATTTTTCGAAATATTTATGGCACTAGTATTGTTGCAAAATAGAGTCATTGTGCCTTGGTTAATCCCATAGTCAGTCAAGGTTTGTTTCATCCATAATAATTGTGCACAACAACTTCCGGCAGCAATATACTCTGCTTCGGCTGTGGATGAAGAAATGGAGTTTTGTTTCTTACTATGCCACGCCACAAGGTAATTTCCAACATAAAAACACCCACCGCTGGTTGATTTACGATCATCTATGTTACCAGCCCAGTCAGCATCTGAATACCCTGCAATATCTGTAGATGAATCAAAGGGGTACCAAAGACCGTATTTGGTAGTGCATCCTACAAACCGGATGATTCGTTTAACAGCGGTAAGGTGAGATTCTTTAGGATCAGCCTGAAATCGAGTACAGGCACCTACACTAAATGCAATATCTGGTCTACTAGCAGTGAGATAAAGAAGACTACCAATCATGCTTCTATAAAGATGTTGATCTACACTTTTTCCGGCAAGGTCTTTCGATAGTTTAACAGTAGTGCTCATTGGAGTAGTGTAAGATCAACCAGAGTCTAAGCCAAATCTCTTAACAAGATCTTTAGCATATTTGGCTTGGGTAATGAATATACTTGATGCAAGTTGTTTTACTTATAACCCTAGAAACATGTTAAGTTCTCCTACCATACTCATCTCAAATTCTAATGTCATTAATTTAGCAAAGGAGATGGACATTTTCTCACATGTGGATCTAAAAACAATGTCATCCACATAAATCTGGGCAATCAACATAGAATTCTCTGCTTCTCTTATAAAGAGAGTTTTGTCAACGCTCTCCCTAGCAAAATCATGGTCTATAAGAAAGTGAGTTAAGCGTTCATACCATGCACGGGGAGCTTGCTTGAGTCCGTAAAGAGCCTTTTTCAATCGGTACACTTTGTGAGGATACTTAGGATCAATGAATCCTTTTGGTTGTTCAACATACACTTCCTCATCAAGTATACCATTCAAGAAGGCGCTTTTTACATCCATTTGAAATAGTTTGAACTTTAAAGCATAGCAACAGCCATAAGAATTCTAATAGACTCGAGTCTAGCTATAGGGGCAAATGTTTCATCAAAATCAATACCTTCAATTTGTGAATATCCCTGAGCAACTAACCGAGCCTTATTCCGTATTACATTCCCAGATTCATCGGATTTATTCTTGAAAATCCATTTGGTTCCAATAACATTTTTCCTTTCAGGCCTGTCGACTAGATACCAAACCTCATTTCTAATGAATTGTTGAAGCTCTTCCTGCATTGCAAGGATCCAGAATTCATCGTTTAGAGCTTCATTAGCATTTTTTTGTTCTATTTTTGAAGTGAAACACAGGTGACTGTTGACTGCCTCTAACTGTCTCCTGGTTTTGACACCAACACTAGGATCCCCAATGATTTGATTGAGGGGGTGATCCTTGACAATTTGTACATCACCTGGAGCAGTGGGAGCATTTGGAGATGAGGGTTGTTTATCAGATTTGCCTATCTCGCATATACCCTCATCTTCTTCTTCATCACCTGGAGACACAGATTTTTCCAAGCTATCATCTACAGTCACATTAATTGACTCTTGAACTGATGAGGTACGAAGGTTGTAGACACGAAAGGCTCTACTAGTTAATGAGTACCCTAAGAAGATACCCTCATCACTCTTGGAGTCAAACTTTCCCAAATTTTCTCGGTCTCTCAGAATATAACATGTACTACCAAAGACCTTAAAGTATTTCACATTTGGTGTCTTTCCACACCACAGTTCATAAGCAGTTTTGTTTAAACCTGCCCTTAAATAAACTCGATTTATAATATAGCAAGCAGTGTTTACTGCTTCGGCCCACAGATTTTGCACAAGATTCTTATTATTAAGCATAGTTGTGGCTATATCCAACAATACTCGATTTTTCCTTTCAGCAACCCCATTTTGTTGAGGTGTTTGGGTGCTGAGAACTCATGGTGAATACCCAATTCATCGCATAATGCCTTCAAACGATGATCTTCAAATTCACCGCCGTGATCACTCCTGATTCTTGCTACCATGTATCCTTTCTCATTGTGAAGTCGCTTCACTAGTTTTTGGAATTCTCCAAAAGTGTCAGATTTTTCTCTTAGGAAGGTGACCCATGTGAATCTAGAGTAATCATCAACGACTACAAAGAAGTATCGTTTTCCACCTTGGCTAAGTACCCTGGTAGGACCAACTAGGTCCATGTGTAGCAGTTCAAATGGTTTTGATGTGACCAGGATAGAGGTTCTCTTGTGTGCAACCTTGATTTGTTTGCCTTTTTGGCATGCGATGCACACAGCATTAGGTCTTTTACCCATCTTTGGTAGACCTCTCACCAAATTTTTCTGACTCAGTTTAAACAGATTTCTATAATGTACATGACCGAGTCGATGGTGCCATAGTTCTGTTTCATACTGAACGGCCACGTGACACATGGTGGAGGAGCTTGAATTGTTGTGATTTTCAATGACATAGCAGTTGTCTCCTGTGTGTAGACCTTTCATAACTAATTTTCCTGTAGAGTTCAGGATCTTGCACATATCTTTGGAGAAGCTTACTGAGTGCTCTTCATCACAAATCTATGAGATACTCAGTAAGCTGTGTTTAAGACCATCAACATACAGCACATTTTCAATTTCGGGCAAACCTAGCCCCGTGATGGTTCCTTTACCAATGATTTTAGCCATGCTCCCATCACCAAATGTGACAGACGCACCATCAAATTCGCCATATGCACAAAATTGAGATCTATCACCTATCATGTGTCTAGAGCAACCACTATCCAAGTACCATCTAGGGGTATTCCCAGCTTTTAGGGCAGTATGAATGACCAAACACTTGTTCTTAACTACCCATTTAGTGTTGTCCTTTTATGAGGGATATTCTTATTGTGAGATTCTCTAGTTTTCTTGGGAGAATCAGATTTTTCTTTTTCACGCAAGAGAAGAGCAGTTTTCAAATTCAGCATTTTAACTTGCTCCAACAGTTCATCCATCCTCTTGTCCTTCCTAGGAAGAGTAGGATAATTCTTTCGAATGTTTCCTCTTTTTGGTGAAGTATGCATGGGAGGATTCCAATTAGCTTGCACATTTTTCTCGGTCGGTACAAATTTACCTTTCAAGTTTCTGACTCGATTTTTGAACACCATGCATTCAAACTTCAAGTGGCCAATGTCTCCACAAGCATGGCAAACAGGAGATGCTTTGGTTGTACTCCTTGATGCACCTTGATCTTTTCTTACCATAGGATGGACTGAGGTAGTTTTTGAAGTGTGACTGTCATAACCCAAACCTCTTCTGTCCATTGGTGATCTTACAACACCTAGGAGTTTTTCAAGGTTTTCTTCTCCTTAGGCGAACCGTCTTCTAGAGTCAACGACTTGACACTTAAGATGATCAATTTCAGTGTTCGCCTCTTTGAATTCTTTCTCAAGTCTAGCATGCTTGTCTAGAGATTCACCACTTATGAGCTTTTTCTTTTCTTGTTCAAGCTCATCATTCTTCCTTTTCAGTTCTTCTAGATTTGACCCATCTTTTGATTCTCAATTTTTTATCCGTCAAGATTTTTTGTCAATTTGTCATTTTCAGCCTTCATTTGGCCCAACTTTTTAATGGTATTCATATTTTCAATGTATAGTTGGTTATATACCTCCTGAAGGCCTTCATCCTCATCCTCATCATCACTCAAGGAATCATTTTCAGTGTTAGAGGATTCATGATCATCAATGTCTCCGGTGATCTTTGCAATGGGCTCAATTTGAGGCACAATATCAGTGATAGAGGCCATTAAAATTTTGATTGAACCTTGCTCCTCCTCACTTTGGTATATGTATGATTCTGATTCTGATTCTTCAGTTTCATCCCGTGTAGCCGCCATTGCCTTTTTCTTGGCCTTTTTATCAGTGCACTCGGATGCAATGTGACCAAATCCTCTACACTTGTAGCATTGAGGATCTTTTGACTTAAAAAATTTTCCTTTGTTGTTCTTGGAGTCAAAAGGTTTACCCTTCTGGTAGGGTTTCCTTCTAAAAGTATTTCCCCTAGTTTTAAAGAATTTTTGAAATTTCTTGGCCATAAGTGTCATTTCTTCTATGTCTGGATCTTCCTCACTTCCATATTCAGACTCTTGTTTCTTGTGAGAGGATTTCAAGGCTGTACTTTTTTATTTAGAGGGAGTTTTGAAATGTAGCTCATAGGTTTGAAGGGACCCTAGTAATTCTTCAACTTTCATGGTATCTAGGTCTCGACATTCTTCTTTTGGTAGTAACTTTGGAAGAGAACCGTTCCGGTAGGGATCTTAGAATTTTCCTACACAATCTATTCTCCGGAAGAGGATCCCCCAAGCCCCACATTTCATTAGTGATCTTGTTCAGTTTGGTATAGAATTATGTAAATGTTTCATGCTCCTCCATAGTAATGTTTTCAAATTATATAGTGTGGCGCTGAAGTTTTAAGCGTTTGACAACGCTTGTTCCTTTATGAGTAACTTCAAAAATATCCCAAGCCTGCTTACTGGTTGTGCAATTTTGAATCCAACTAAATTCATCTTTAGACACTGAACAAAAAATGACATTCAGGCCTTTGGCGTTATGAATACGTTGAGCTTTATCATAATTAGTCCACATCGCCTTATCTCTTGACCTAAGGACATCCGGTTCACCTTCCTTACATATAATGTCCATTGGGGGTTTATATCCAATATCAACCATGTCCCTAACTCCGAATCAATAGATTCCAAAAAGATGCGCATTCGAGCTTTCCAATATGGATAGTTTGACCCATCAAAGAAGGGAGGCTTAGTAACAGATGTAGAGTCCTCTCTAGACATATTTTCAAGTTCTCTTAGGATCTCACTCCGGGTTTTTAAACCTGAGCAGAGGAACCCGCTCTGATACTAAATGAAATTGCGGTTTTACCGCTTGTAAAGAAACTCAGAGATATGCCTAATGTCCTAGAGGGGGGTGAATAAGACTTTTTGAATTTCTAATTATAATTAAAAACTAATCAAGTCAATCTTATCAACCAAGATTATCACAATAGCATTCAAGGCAATTATATGATGAATTTGTAAGCAAAGACTATCATAGGCATTTCATCAAACAGTTATCATTCATGATTAACTAAACCATTCAACACATAGCAATCATTCAATCTCACAATGCACAACGATTTATAGTGGTTCGGTTTCCCTACTCCACTCCTGGTACACGATCTCAACCTATGAGACCACCGGATTTCACTATAGTCGTGGTTTTAAATCAGGTTAACCATCAACCTTGACATCCTTTGATCTAGGACCGCGTTTACCATCCGCCGATGGCCCAATCCAGGGACTTGACGAGTTTGGATCTCAAACTCTCACCAATCCTAATCCAAGGACGGTCACGTACACTCCCGCCGGAGTTTCCCAATCCAGGGAATAGTCATTCAATAAATGGACTCTCAAATACTAGACATACCTAGACGATTGAGCCCCGATTCGATGCCTTTGATGAGTAGCTTCAGCTCTACGTGCTTCAGCTTCTCTTTGTGCTCCCAAGATCAGCTACCGATACAAATGATGAGATTATGATTATGCCGGGTAGTTGGGAGAGAGTTGGTCAAGTTCCTCTTGCCTATTCAATGCAATGGTTATGAGGGAACTACCAAACTTCAAGCATTCAATGGCTACAAACGACCTCATAAAGATATTCCGAAGGTAGGTCAGCCATGAATGAAGATCTTGAGTTCATACTTCAAACCGAGCTTTGAATACTCAATGACAAGCCATTAATGGCTAGGTTTAAATGATGAACTCAAGGGAGTTAAGAGCAAAGAGGGTAGGAGGATGTGAGTAAAGACTCTCTCTCTCTTAGCTCTTGAAGTGTGTTGAATGCATCCCATGAAAGACCACAAGTTATGGCTATATAGAGCCCCAAATGATGGCCCCAACGGATCAAAAACGGTCACGTCCGACCTGTCAGAGAGAGGTCTCAACCGGTCGGACGGACCGGTCGTAATTCAAAATGCTGGGCCATATCTGGGTCTGCCCGACCGGTCAAGACCGGTCGGCAAACTTTGCTGGACAGAATGATGCACGCAGTCCGACCGGTCAAGACCGGTCGGCTGCCTATCTGGATCAATGCACAGAGCTGCTGGACTGTTTTAGAACTTCTGGCCGACTGGTCAAGACCGGTCGGCTGTCCAGATTTTTACTCCCAGCAAGGCTGCTGGATGAATTTGAACAATTGGCTGACCGGTCAAGACTGGTCGGCTGTCCAGTTGATAATCTCACAGCAAGGTCACTGACCTCTTTTGATGCTCCTGGCCAACCGGTCAAGACCAGTCGGCTGCCCAGATGCATTTATCACAGCAAGGTTGTTGTTAGTGTTGAAGAGCCTGGCCGACCGGTCAAGACCGGTCTGCTGCCTAGATGTTTTCATTACAGCAAAGATGCTGGATACATCTTGTACTTCTGGCCGACCAGTCAAGGCCGGTCAGCTGTCTAGATGATCTTGTCACAGCAAGCTTGCTGGACCAAGTCCTTCAACACAGCAACGAATCGCTTTCAAAGATGAAGCAAGAAGTGATTTGGTGCATGGGGTCCAATGTTTGGACATATCTTCAATTACGATTCGCACCAGCCATGGACCACAAGTCTGATCAACTTGTGCTAGGGTTGAGAGGGAATGGGATGAGATAGGTGAGTCATTACGCCATTCTTTGATGTTTTGGGTTTCCTACGGTCGATCTATATGCACCTTACCTGAGATCTTGTTTCAGCTTGAGCTTGAGCAATGGAAGAAGCATAATCTTCAAGTCTTGATCTTCAAATCTTCGACTGGGGCTCACACGACAAGACGCGACCAACCAACACGTCAATTGACAAAATAAAGTGTACTAACAGAGAGGGGGGATTTTGAGATGATGATGGCTAGCATGGGAGGGGGCATGGAAGGTATGGTTTGTGTTGACTTTGTGGTGAGAGAAGGATGGGGTGGGTATGGTTTGTGTTGACTAGGGTGATGAGAGGGGTATGGGTGAGGGTGATTGATTGATCGATTTGACTTCCTTGGGATTTGTGCAAGTGGGGCCTGCGCCACACGTGCGTTGCGCAGCCCGCCTCGAATTGCGCAAATGATCGCAACTTTCACACCGGGTATCGCAATGGGGCGTGCCGCATGGCATTGGAATCGCTGCGCCTACGCGGTCACCAAGGTATAAGTCTTGGTTCGATGCGGTACTAAAATAGGGTCGCGATCAAGGCTCGCTAATCTAGTCCATCCGGGACGTACCGATACCGAAAACCAAGCGTACGGAGGGCAATTCAGGGTACGAGTCTTACAAGATTAGCATGTTCAATAAACTAATTTGCAAGTTGCTTGATTTTGGTAAGCAAATGAAGGACAAGTATCAAGCCTTGATCTTGTTGAAATCGCTTCCTAGTTCATATGAGTCACTCAGGGACTCGTTGTGCGCGGGTAGGGACATTATTAGTGTCAAGACCGTTCTCTCAGCCCTTCAATCGAAGGTCATGAGATAAAAAAGCGATGATACTAATTCCTCCTCCGAAGCACTATTTATGAGAGGAAGGAATTCTGAGTGAGGTGAAGGATCGTCGCGTTCTCAATCCAAATCGAAGGGTAAGGGTAAAGGCAAGTTGAAGTGTTGGGGATGCGGCCAAGTTGGGCACATGAAGAAGGACTGCAAGAGTCCTAAATATAAAAAGGAGAAGTCAGGTGATTCTTCTAGGGAAGCCAATACTGCTGAAGCTGAGGAAGGTGGTAGTGATGTGTGCGAGGTCTTGACGGTGTCAAAGGGTGGATCTCTTTGTGATGAGTGGATCATGGACTCCGGGGCTTCGTATCACATATGCCTAGATAGGAGCGTCTTTACTTCCTATAGGGAGTATGAGGGAGGCTCGGTATATCTAGGCGATGACTACGCCTACAAGGTTGTGGGGATTGGTACTATGCGCATCAAGATGTTCGATGAGATCAAACGGACCTTGACGGAAGTGAGGCACGTTCCAAGGTTAAGGAAGAATCTGATCTCCCTTGGTGCATTTGAAGCATTGGGGTGCAAGTTCACCGATTTTGACCGGTTTTGCAAAGTTTCAAAGGGAGCCCTTGTAATTATAAAGGGACAGAGGCATGGTAACATTTACAGGATGATTGGGAGCACTTCAGTAGGTGGAGTGCAGCGACTATAGCGGATTCCACATCTTCACATATGTGGCATGCACGCTTAGGCCACATGAGCGAGCGGGGCATGAAGGTACTCTCTGAACGATCTTTGATTCCTTCCTTTAAATCTGTAGACTTTAGTATATATGAACACTGCATATATGGAAAATAGTCTAGATTGTCTTTTAAAGGGGGGAAACATGTATGAAAGGGGTGCTTGATTATGTCCATTGCGATGTATGGGGGCCGTCGCCCGTTATTTCTGTTGGTGGGTCATTGTGGTTCATGTTGTTGATCGATGACTATAGCAGGAAGGTTTGGGTTTATTTTTTGAAAAATAAATCCGATGTCTTCATAACCTTCAAGTATTTGAAGGCGATGGTGGAGAATCAGTCAGGGCAGAAATTGAAAATTTTGAGAACCGATAATGGAGGTGAGTTCACTTCCAAGGAATTTAACACGTATTGTAAAGAAGAGGGGATCATGAGGCACAACACAGTGCGCCACACGCCAGAGCAGAATGATATGGCAGAGCGGATGAATCAGACTCTCTTGGAGAGAGCTCGATCCATGATTAGTAATGCTGGGTTGGGCAAAGAGCTATGGACTGAGGCCATTAACACTGCTTGTTACTTGATAAATCGGTCACCCTCTATGGCAATTGAATGTAAAATCCTTGAGGAAGTGTGGAGTGGTCGTACGCTAGACTACTCAAGTCTACGAGTCTTTGGTTGTGAGGCTTACTCCAGGTACCATCAGTTGAGAGAGATAAGCTAGACCATAGGGCCAGAAAAGGGATCTTTGTTGGTATGGTGATGGTGTGAAGGGATATCGAATATATGACCCTGTCACACGGAAGATCACCCTGAGCCGTGATGTTAAGTTTGATGAAGGGTCTTTGTTTCGTAAGGATGCTACAAAGGAACCAGAAACATCAGAACATGTTGATACTCATGAGGACAAAGATGAGACACGGGCCGATACTGAGGCGCAGACAGAGGTACATGATCAGGTGGAGCAGCCACCTGTGTGAAGAAATCCACCCAGGGATCGTACGTTACCGGCAAGGTACAGGGATGGCTCGAACGTTGCATTCGCTCTCATTATAGATGAGGGGGATCCGTCAAACTTTGAGAAAGAACTACAGGATGTAGATGCTGAGAAGTGGAAGACGGCAATGCAATACGAGATGGACTCCTTGTACAAGAATGAGACTTGGGAGCTTGTGAAGCTTCTAGTGGGCCGAAAAGCGATAGGGTGTAAGTGGATTTTTTAGAAGAAATAGGATAGATACAAGGCAAGGTTGGTAGGAAAAGGTTATGCTCAGCGTGAAGGCGTAGACTTTAGTGAGATTTTTGCACCGGTTGTGAAGCAAGTATCTATCAGGTTCGTGTTAGCGCTGGTTGCCCAATACGATCTCAAGCTGGAATAGATGGATCTGAAGACTGCTTTCCTGCATGAGGAATTGGAAGAGCAGATATACATGGTGCAACCAAAAGGTTATACAGTGCAAGGGGCCGAGAACAAGGTTTGTACGTTGAGGAGATCGATGTACGATCTCAAACAGTCGCCTAAGCAGTGGTACAAGAAATTTGATTCCTTCATGATGAGTCGAGGCTTTACCAGGAGTGAGTATAATCATTGTGTCTATTTCAAGACATTGAATGATGAGAAGTTTCTCATACTGGTATTGTACGTCGATGACATGCTTATTGCCAGTCATAGCATGTCTGACATTGATGTGTTGAAGACTCAGCTTTCAGGGACATTCGAGATGAAGGATCTAGGGGGTGCAAAGAGGGTTCTTAACATAGATATTCATAGAGATAGGAAGAGGAGATAGGAAAAAGAGCAGGTTGTGGTTATCTCAGGAAGAATACCTTGAGAAAGTATTGAAAAAGTACTAGATGGACAAGTCCAAACCGGTTAGCGTTCCCCACGTGGCTCATATCAAGCTTTCTTCTGAACATTGTCCTAAAATGGATGAAGAAAAGCATGTTATGTCTCATGTGCCCTATTCAAGTGTTGTAGACAGTTTAATGTATGCCATGGTCTGTACAAGACTAGATATTTCACAGGCTATGGGTGTTGTAAGCCGATTCATGTCTAACCCGGGCAAACAACATTGAGAAGCTATAAAATGGCTACTTCGATACATTCGAGGTACGCAGGACTGTCTTGACGTTTGAAAAGTCTAAGGACAAGTTGGTTAGTTGCGTCGATTTTGACTACGTAGGTAGTGTGGATAGTAGGAGGTCGACTTCACGGTGCTCGTTTGTATTAGCAGGTGGAGCGATTAGTTGGATGTCTAAGCTTCAGTCTGTGGTGGCTCTTTCTACTACTGAAGCTGAGTACATGGCTGTTATAGTAGAAAAGAGGTGGTCAAAGATATCGAAGACTAAAGACCTGCAAGTGCCTTTTTGGTTTATGGTGTTCGACCCGCGAGCCCTTATGGTCGAAGATCACATATCGTAAAAGTATGGTATATACTCCCGAATATGCGAGCCGGCTTGGTTGCTGGTCATCGAATGAGGGCATTTTCATAATTCGCCTGCCTTTACTCCTTGGTTACAAAACAGAGATTCCGCATGCAAGTAGCTCGGCTCGTGGTTGTCGAAAGGGATCGTATATCCACATGCGAGCAGCTCACTTCGAGGCTGTTAAATGAGGTTATCTTCGAGGCCAATAGTTGCTACCTTTCAGTACCAGTCTATACAGATCAATTCTGTTTCATCCTCATTCACAACTCCAAGCATCTCCATCAAGAGACGTAATCAGTTAAACATCCAAGGTTGTTAGGCCATCCCTTTATCTAAGGATTAACAAAATAAGCACCTTATCCTCTGAAATCAGCAGTGATCTTAACGGCTTGCGTAATAGATTAGATCACCTGGATCTATATAAATAGATGGCCCCACAGATGATAAAGGTACACAACCCCTAAGCTCATATCCGGCTTTTCACTTTATAACCATATCTCGTCTGACTTAAGCTCTGGAGGGCCAATGACTGAACGCCGGCCACCCTTAGCTTTCTCCTTTACTTTTTCAGGTTTGGAGGGAAGCTCTCTCGAAGGAAGGTGAACGTCTGGAGGATCATGTTACTAAATTAGACGTAAACAGATTGGCGCCGTCTCTGGGAACGCGTT
This sequence comes from Liriodendron chinense, assembly GCA_003013855.2. Lineage (NCBI taxonomy): Eukaryota > Viridiplantae > Streptophyta > Magnoliopsida > Magnoliales > Magnoliaceae > Liriodendron > Liriodendron chinense. The sequence goes on along the minus strand of ML058515.1, from coordinate 5,220,260 downwards.
GTCAGAATTAGTCATTCTCATCGTTGATCGTTATCTCCCACTATGCCTCCCAAAAAGACGGCTCATCCTTCTACTTCAAGACAGACGTTACCCCCGCCTGACATCCCTGAACCAGTGTCTAATCTTCCTCAGATTGTTTCGGCGGGCATGCCCCCAGGAGAGTCCAATTTGCCGTCATAAAATTCATTTTACGATGTATCCAGCAATCAAGATGACATTATGCGTTTCCTTAGAAGCACACTTCTTACTCTCAAAGCTGGGCTTCAAACCTTATCTAATCGGTTTAATTAACATTTTTCCGAACCACCACAACAACCTCCAGAAGGGCCGCCATTGCGACCTGTACCAGTAGCTTCCAGAAAGTTTGCAGGCAAGCCACGAACCCAACTAAATCCTCCTTCAAATCGAATGCCACTCGGCAATCAAGTCCCGGTGCCTCCTCCACAATCTATACACTCCAGTACCACCCGGCAACAACAATCTCAGGGATCTGTTGTCGAAACTTCGAGTTACACCTTACCATGGGAAGGGGATCTCAAGAGAATTGAAGATCGCTTCGCCGATATGGAGCAACGATATCGGTCTAACCTCCCACCTATTGCTCTTGCATCAATCCATCGATTTGATCTTCCTTCACCCGCGAGGTTATAGAGGCTCCCTTGTCTAAGAAATACCGAACGCCTATCATCGCCCCGTATACAGGCATCGGCGATCCTCTCGAACATCTGGAGACGTATAAGTCTCTTATGGAGCTGGAGGGATATGGTTCAGAAAGTATGTGTAGGGCTTTCTCCTTAACTCTAAAGGATGCAGCGTGTACATGGTTTCGAAGCCTAAAACCTGGGTCTATCGGATCCTTCTCCCAATTATTGAAGGTCTTCCTCTCTCAGTTCATGGTAAGCATCCGTAACAAAAAGTCGGCATCTCATTTAATGGATTTAAAGCAACAGCATGGGGAGACAATTAAGGAGTTTACAGTTTGGTTCACTGCAGAAGTCGTCCAAACTGAAGGTTATACCGAAGACAAAGGCCTCACTGCCCTTATAGCCGGAATTACAAGCGAAAAATTCCGGTTCGCCCTGGACAAAAACCCTCCTAAAACTATGACGGAATTCCAAGCCAAGGCTAAAAAATACATCAATGCGAAAGAAGTCGCTTTGGCTCGTCACGGTATACAGGGTAAGAAGCGTAAGTCTGAGGAGATCTCTCCTCCTGATAAGAAATATCGGCGCGATCGACGGGACCATTCCCCTAAAAAGCCCTACTCTGGTAAATATCATAATTATACACCTCTTAACCAATCTCCCGAGAAAGTATTAATGGAGATCAAGCACAAACCTTATGTGAAGTGGCCTTCAAGGATCAAGCCCGATCCTGAAAAAAGAGCCAAGAGGAAGTTCTGTTATTTCCATAAAGATCATGGGCATAATACCCAAGATTGTATATCATTAAAAGATCACATCGAAGCTCTAATTCGGTAGGGTCACCTCCGGGATTACATGACGTGAGAGGGTCGGTCACCTAAAAGAACGGAAGCCCCATCATAAAGGAAAAAGTCACCTCAACATCATCCTTCGCAAGAAGATGCTGAACCTGCTGGTGAGATCTGAACCATTGCTGGAGGTCCAGCTTGTGGGGGAGATTCTCAACCGTCAAGAAAAGTATACACTCGCAATGCGTCTCAGAAGCCCCAGTATATTTATTGGCTGGAAAAAACGTCCGATGTATCAAATCCTAGCCATCATCCGATCTCTTTTTCTCTTGAAGATACAGAAGGGATTCATTTCCCTCACGAGGACTCCATCGTAGTCGCTTTAAAGGTATTGAATTATTTGACTCATCGTATTATGTTGGATACAGGTAGCTCTGCTGATGTTCTTTACTTAGAAGCTTTCAATAAAATGGCACTCGCTAGAAGTCTACTCAAACCAGTCTTCACTCCCCTCATCGGCTTCGGGGGCGAAGTTGTAACACTAGAAGGAAGCATCGACCTTCCAGTCACCTTCGGAGAAAGTCCAACCAAAACTACAGTCTTCGTTAATTTCCTAGTGGTGGATCGAAGATCAGTGTACAACGCCATTTTGGGTCAACCTTCGTTCACCAAGATAGGAGCATCTTTACACCCCTTGTACCTATGCATCAAATTCCCTACTCCAGACGGAGTCGGGGTCGTACGAGGAAATCAGAAGGAATCTCGAGCATGCTACGAAATAGTCGTACAAGATTGAAAGAAAGCCCAAGTAGCCCCTATAATGACGATTACAGGAGACCCATCTTATCTCCCGATAGCTACAACGTTAGACCCAAGAGAGAGCGTTCTTCAATTAGGTACCCCGGGGGAAGAGACAGTCGAAATCCACTTATTTAAAGATAATTCGTCCAAGAAGGTTTACATTAGATCTTCCTTGAGCAATGTCTTTCATGAAAATCTGATTCATTTTCTCACCGAATATCAAGATGTATTTGCTTGGTCTCATAGTGACATGCCAGGCATCGACCCCAATGTCATAGTTCATCGCCTGAATGTTGATCCGAAGCATAAACTTGTTCATCAGCGTCGACGAGCGTTCACCGCAGAAAGGCAAATGGTGATTAAAACTAAGGTCGAAAAGTTGTTGACTGTCAATTTCATTAAGGAAGTTGACTACCCAGAATGGGTCGCAAACGTGGTCCTTGTTCAAAAAACTAATGGTAAGTGGAGAATGTGCGCTGACTATTCTGATCTGAACAAAGCATGCCCAAAGGATAGTTTTCCGACTCCCCGCATTGACCAATTGGTTGATTCAACAGCGGGGCATGCCCTGCTTAGTTTTATGGACGCCTACTCTGGTTATAACCAAATCATGATGCATCCGCCCGATAGTCAACACACTGCCTTTATCACTGATTGAGGCCTGTATTGCTACAAGATAATGCCTTTTGGTCTCAAGAATGCAAGAGCCACCTATCAACGTCTGGTCAATAAAATGTTCGCTACGCAAATCGGTAGGAATATGGAAGTTTATGTCGACGACGTGCTCATGAAAAGCGTTGCAGCCAACGACCATCTCGCGGATCTCCGAGAAGCCTTCGACCTAATGAGGAAGTATCGAATGAAGCTAAATCCAGAAAAATGTGCTTTCGGGGTTTCCGTCCGAAAATTTCTTGGGTTTATGGTTAGCCAACGAGGAATCGAGGCGAATCCCAAGAAAATAAAAGCCTTGATCAAAATGAAGTCGCCGTCCACTCTCAAAGATGTCCAACGATTGACTGGTCACATTGCATCATTGAACAGGTTTATTTCGCGTGCCTCTGATAAATGCCTTCCTTTCTTTAAGCTTCTTCGAGCTACCGCAAAAACCGACTGGGTGTGGACTCAACAATGCGAAGAAGCATTTCAACAACTGAAGCAATATATGAGCACGCCCCCTATCTTATCAAAACCTGTTTTACACGAACAACTCCTTTATTTATCTATGTCTTCTATGGCCATTAACGCCGCATTAATAAGAGAAGATTCTGGGGTACAAAGGCCCATTTATTATATTAGTCGAGTGATGGTGGATGTCGAAACTCGATATTCTGATATAGAGAAGTTAGCTCTCGCTTTAGTGACTGCTACTCGAAAACTGTGACCATATTTTCAAGCCCACTCTATATTGATACCTACAAACCATCCATTAAGACAAGTCCTTAAAAAACCTGAGGTTTCAGGACGATTGACTAAATGGGCAATTGAGATTAGTGAGCACGATATTTCGTTCTGTCCAAGAACCGCCATCAAGGGTCAATCCGTGGCTGATTTCATTACTGAATTCACGTATTCTTCCTCCAGCAATGACCCTGCGACCAGACCCCCTGGTCGTTCTTCGTAGATGGGTCTTCACACGCCACCGGTAGCGGAGCCGGCTTAATCTTAATTGCTCCTGACGGGTCGCATTTTCAATATGCTTTACGATTTGACACTCATGTCTCCAACAACGAAGCAGAATATGAGGCTTTGATCGTTGGCCTCGAACTAGCAAATGTGCTCGCGATACAGAGTTTACTTATTCATAGTGATTCTCAACTCATAGTCAATCAAGTGCTCGATGAATTCGAGGCAAAAGAAGAGCGAATGGCTTTATACAAATCCCGAGTACTTATCCTGCTCGCAAAGCTAAACAAATATGAAATAATTCACATCCCTCGTGAGAAGAACAAGCTCACAGATTCCCTGGCAAAGCTAGCCTCTACACCAGAGTCTGAATTAGCGCGATCTGTTTCTATCGAGCGATCTGTTTCTATCGAGCATCTTCATGCTCCGAGTATTAGTCAAACGACCCCAGAGCAAGTAGTCACAATACATTCCTCCCCATGTTGGATGGACCCCATCGTTCTTTACCTCAAAGATGAACAACTCCCAGATGATAAAAAATCCGCACGACAAATTCATCACCGTGCTGCCAGGTATATCTTACAAAATGAAATTTTACTACGTAAAAGCTTTACTTTACCATACTTAAGGTGTCTTCATCCAGAAGAGGCGCATCGCGTTCTTGATGAAATACACCAGGGGGCATGCGGTAACCATCCTAAGGGACGCTCTTTAGCATACAAAGCAATGAGGCAAGGGTACTACTAGCCCACCATGAAGGCGAACGCAATCGAATTTTCCAAAAAATGTGACAAATGCCAGCGATATTCTCCAATACCTCATGTACCATCTGAGCAGATGACACCGATGGATGGCCCTTGGCCCTTCGCCCAATGGGGAGTTGATATCATCGGACCATTGTCCACCGGGAAAGGTCAAAACAGGTTTGCAATTGTAGCAGTCAATTATTTCACCAAATGAGCCGAGGCGGAACCATTAACTACAATCACCGAAAAGCAGACTACTAGGTTCATGTGGAGAAATATCATATACCGTTATAGGCTCCCCCACACTATAATCACCGACAATGGAAAGCAGTTCAACAACGCCGCGTTCTCGGAGTTCTACGAAAAATGGAAGATACGAAGTATTCATACCTCTCCATATCATCCCCAGGCTAATGGACAAGTTAAAGCAGTCAATAAGATCATCAAACATCATCTAAAGACTAAGCTCGATGAATGTAAAGGTATATGGCCAGAGCTCCTACCTGAAGTCTTATGGGCCTATAAAACTACAACTCGCATGTCAACTCGAGAAACTCCTTTCTCTTTGGCATTCGGCATAGACGCAGTTGTCCCCGTCGAAGTCCAAGTACCCTCGTATCAAATCGAGCGGTACGATCTCACGAATAATCAAGAGGGGCTAAGGTTTCATCTCAACCTCTTGGAAGAAAAAAGGGACGCATCCCGACTTCGAGCAGCAGCTTACCAACAATGTATCTCTCGTTATCGTAACGCCAAAGTCCGACCCAGAGCTTTCCAGCTTAGTGATTTGGTCCTTAGACAGAATCTCAAAATTCCTGCTTGCTCATTGGATCCGAATTGGGAAGGCCCATACCGAGTTATCAAAATTGTGCGACTAGGTACATATTATCTTGAAGATATGCAAGGAAGACCCCTACGTCGCCCTTGGCATGTAGAGCATCTACTCCGATATTTTCCTTAACCCGATGTAAATCCGAACGATATTTAAATAAAGATGAATTTTCTTTTGGTCGCAACTCCATTAGTTGGACCCGAATAGCCTCGAAGGGAATATACGCATTCCCTTGGCCAAATCCTGTGCTTTTGGCAAAGTCAAAACCTCAATCGATAGATCAGTTTATCTCTACGCGAACATGGTCACCAAGACCCCCGGATTGAGCCTAACTCATTCTTTCATGAGTTAAATACTCAGGCATTCAATGTACGACCAACAAGAAAAAAGAGAGAAGGAGAAACAACATACGAGCCATAGTATCAAAAAGATTTTTATTCATTCCATTGACCAAAATATTCAGATCGTTTACAAAAGGAGAATGAAATTTTTTTACATAAGATAGAAAGAGAGAAGAAAGGAGATGATCATTCTTGCACATCACTTGTAGGAGGAGCGTTACTTTCAGCCTCAGGGCTCGCTTCCTAGACCCCTCCAGCTTGTGTAACCTCAGTGACCTCGTTCTCAGTGGCTGCCCTCTCCTCGGTAGTAATGATAGCCGCGACCTTCTCGAATTCTCCCATATCAAACGATGGAGACATCCACTGCACCAATCGCAGTGCGAAGTCAAGACCAGCATCGTACGATTCATATCTTTCGTCGTCATACAGCTGTGAGGTATGGAACTCCATGATAGCACAGGGCCCCTCTTCGGACAGCATCTTAACGAGGGCTACTCTCTCCTCCTCCCAATGAATCGAGTCATCTTTGAGCTGCACGAGGGTGGACGGCTCTTTCTCCAGTGCCTCGCTGACCTCTTTTATTCGCGATCTGCTCTCAGCGAGCTGCTCCTCCAATGAGATCTTATCTTGGCGAAAGATCTCTCTCTCTTTCTCTATCTTCTCCTTCGTCTCTGCGAGCCTTGCGAAGTTTGCGTCCAAGGCCTGGTACCTGTCGATCAGGACTTGGACCTTTACAACGAGGATTTTCTTCTCCTCAGTCATCTTCGCGATCAAGGCCTCGCGAGATTTAATGACCCAGTCCCTCCCGTAGACCGCCTTCTCTAGGGCAACTCTCTTCCCCTCAGCCTCATCTATAATACGGCGGGCGGCGAGGATGTCACGCCTCGTCCGTATGGTGAGATCCAGTCCCTGTTCAAGAAGAAGAAGGATTATCAGATGCTCATTTGAAAACCAACAAAGAGAGCAAGAAATAAAAATTGGAATGTTTTTTACTTGGACCATCCTCACTCCCACGTCCAGAGAAAGGTCTTCGGGACTTGGCTCGGGAAGAGTGCCGAAGGTCTGAGGGGAGATGTTGTCAAAGAGGAATTTGTAAATTAGGTGCAGATGGCTTGGAACGGTAAACGTCCCAACTTGAGAAGGCTGGGCTACGACTAGCCTAGCAGGGCTCGCATCTTGACCAATAGGTTTCTCGCGAGCACCTTCAGGCTCGCGAGCTTCTTCAGCCAGGGGGCAGCTTGACCCCGCCCCATCATTCCTTGGGGAATTGTCAATAATATCGATCACCGGTGGTTCGGGAGAAACCACCGGAGCAGCTGTCGCAGTGTCAGGGAGAGGCTGACACGGCTGTGAGCTTTGGGCAGGCTCACCCGACCGATTAGACGGGTAAGATGGGTCGGCGGATGTCTTCTTTTGTCTCTTCGACCTAGTGCCCTTTAAGCGAGGCAACAATCCCCTCTTCTCTCCCACATTTGTCATGGAAGCCTCTTCTTGAGATACCAATCCAGCAGCAGTGAGTCGAGAGAGTGACAGACAGGCCTCGATATTCCTGTCATGAACTAATAACTTGTAAACTTTTGCAATCTTCACATTGATTCCTCCCTTCAGGCTAGGTTTTCCTCCCGTCGGAATACCTGCGAATATGAGCGGAGGTCAATCAGGTTAGTTAAAGTTCGAAATCATAACAGAAATCGGGGCAGAGTGAAGCTTCACCCACCTTCGCAGAAGAAGCGGCTCACATTATGGCCCCCAGGGGTGGATCCCGTCTCAGACTCCCAGTTCCCGGAGGCAAAAAAAACCAGCGTTTCCTCCATCCAGGGTAATTCGAAGTGGGTTTCCCCAAAACGAAATTATCCCGGTGCCAGTAACATAAGTAATACCAGCCTTCGCTGGAGGGAGCTTTCTTGAGCTGGTACATTCTAAGGAACTCCTCGGCGGTCAAGTCTCCATTGCCGGTTTGTTTTCAGAGAACAAAAGAACTCAGGACCACCCTCCAACCATTTACAATGAGTTACCCTGGGGCAATCTTATAGGTGCGGAGTACATCACGAATAAAAGGGTGAAGGGGAAGACGCACTCCGAGGATGAAGAGGTAATCATATAGGGCTACGCAACCAGGGGGAGGTGAATCCGGAGTCTCTCCCTCTCCAGGCAACCAGAAAATGGTGGAGTCAGGAACCCGATATTTTTTTCGTAACTCGTTCAGCCGCTCCTTCGTCATTATTGAGGGATACCCGGACGAAGAATACTTCCCCGCCAAAACCCTCGCATTATTGGAGGAGGAAGAGTCCGAAGTTGCATCCCCCAGAGGGACAGTTTCCTCATCAGAATCTCTCACCATGGTTTCTTAAGGTAGGATAGAAAGAGTATAATACCTTGAAGAAAATGAAGAATGAAGTTACACCAGAGGAAGATTGGGACACCAGAGAGAAAGAAGGAAGCAAAGAGAGAAGAAGAATTTTCGAAGCCCTCTGATGAAATTTTAAAAATTTCGCAGGCTCCATATATTTATAAGCAATCATTCCTCAAGATTTGGTGACACGCAACGACCATTCGTTTGGCGCAACAGTCGAACGGGCATGATCATTAATTTCGTAGATACGTGGCGGGTGTCTCTTCATTTCCTCTCTGCTGAAAAGCTGTGGAAAGCCGGCGTTCATTAATGACAGTCCAATCATGTACGGCTTCCCCTCCGAGAAACGCATTAGGCGGTTATGCATGCTGGTGAGCAAGTCCTTCCCCTAGACGTCTCAACAGCAAGGACTTAGGGGGCATCTGTTATAGCAGAAAAGCGGTGGTCAAAGATATCGAAGACTAAAGACCCGCGAGCGCCTTTTTGGTTTATGGTGTTCGACCCATGAGCCCTTATGATCGAAGCTTGTATATCGTAAAAGTACGGTATATACTCCCGAATATGCGAGCTGGCTTGGTCGCTGGTCATTGGATGAGGGCATTTTCATAATTCGCCTGTCTTTACTCCTTGGTTACAAAACAGAGGTTCCGCATACGAGCAGCTCGGCTCGTGGTCATCGAAAGGGATCATATATCTACATGCGAGCAGCTCACTTCGAGGCTATTAAATGAGGTTATCTTCGAGGCCAATAGTCGCTGCCTTTCAGTACCAGTCTGTACAGATCAATTCTGGTTTGTCCTCATTCATAACTCCTAGCATCTCCATCAAGAGACGCAATCAGTTAGACGTCCAAGGTTGTTAGGCGATCCCTTTATCTAAGGATTAACAAGATAAGCACCTTATCCCCTGAAATCAGCAGTGATCTTAACGGCTTGCGTAATAGATTGGATCACCTGAATCTATATAAATAGATGGCCCCACAGATGATAAAGGTACACAACCCCTAAGCTCATATTCGGCTTTTCATTTTATAACCATATCTCGTCTGACTTAAGCTTCGGAGGGCCAACGGCTAAATGCCGGCCACCCTTAGCTTTCTCCTTTACTTTTTCAGGTTTGGAGGAAAGCTTGCTCGAAGGAAGGTGAACATCTAGAGGATCCTGTTACTAAATTAGACGTAAACAATGGCAATGACAAAAGCTTTCAAGGAAGCTGTTTGGTTGAAAGGAATGATAAATCAGTTAGGGCTTCAGCAGGAAGCTGTGTCGGTTAATTATGATAGCTCTAGTGCTTTCAATTTGGCTAAAAATTTTGTTTATCACTCTCGTACTAAACACATTGATGCGTGTCACCATTTTATTCGACAGGTGCTTGAGGAAGGAGATGTGACTCTGGACAAGATTCACACTACCGTGAATCCGGCGGATATGCTGACCAAGGTGGTCCCAACAGAGAAGTTCAAGTTCTGTATAACTTCTCTGGGATTGGCAAAGGCTTAATGAAGAAACAGTGATGCATGAGAAGCGACGACACTATGTTTTGAAGATGAGCTGATCGACGAAGCAAATGAAAGATGGTTCGATTTTGAAGCCTCAGTGGAGTTTGTTGTCAGAGCCTCCAAAATCTCTGATTTGGGTGTCCGACCGGTCTTGACCGGTCAGACCAATCCATGTTTTTTGGACAGAGCCTTAAAAGGCTTGCTAGACATGTGCTCCGACCGGTCTTGACCGATCGGTGGAGGTTGAAGTTTGACGTTTTTAAAGGTAAAACTCTCTGGACCTGTTTTGCACAAGTCCGACCGGTCGTGACTAGTCGGGTATAGTCGAATATATGCGCGGTTTTGCGCAAATTCGAGTTCCATGTTTCTATTTTGGGTTGGAGGCCTATAAAAGCACCTCCTAATCCGTCTTAGAAGTATCCTAATCAATACCAATGAGTCCTATTTTGATATTAGGGCTTGGGGGAGAGATTGTGAGGTTTGAGAGTGCCTTGTTCATCTTTGGGATTTGCTTAAGGGTAGATTAGCTTTGTAATATTTTAGAATTCATAGTGGAGGTGTTGCTGTGTGCCGTGGCTTTTTCCCACAAGGGTTTTCCACGTAAAATTCGTTTGCTTTTGCATTGATTGCTTGTGTGGCTATGTGGTGATTGTTTGATCTTCTTCAGTGCATCCATTGACCGGATTTCCAACACTCACTAGGTCCCACCGGACGTGGAATCTTCTAGATCATTGCTGGTTCTCCGAACGTCTATGGGAAAATCTCTCATTTTGAAAAGATTGTGAGAGACAGCCTTTCAGATGAGATCATATCTAATTGTGAGATAGAATATACTTGCTCGAAGGGTCTTTTTATAGATGTGTCAGGCATGTTGCCTCATTTAATGGGCACCTTGATTGTGAGCACATGACTGGCATGTGACAATTCATCCCCTTAAAGGGCTTGGTAAGAGTTCGTACCATCGCAATAATGACAGAACACAAAACACCAAAGGAAGATCAAACACATATTTCTTCGGGGTGCAAATACAAATTCTATATATGTCAAACATGTAGTCTCTACATGACATTCTTATATTAATCTGCATCGGGGCGCCGAAAATAGGTGTAAACAGACTTCTTACAAACAGCGACAATTAGTTTGCCACTACTAGTCATACTTACATTTTCTACCCATAGTGTGGTTCGTAGTAGTCTTAGCTGTGCACTAATGGGCCCTAATTTGCCAAAAGGTGTTAGCAGTGATCGGTTTACCGCAGATATAATTTTTCTGAGCTTTGGCTTGGCTGTGCTCATTGGAATGATCCTATCACGGCCCTGTGTCACTTAAATTGGGTGATAAGATGGTCCAGTAAGTTGGTGGTTGTTCGCTCGCCTCAAGTGTAAGGCTGCGATGTAATAATAAAACTCGGTAAGATTGAGGTCGATCCACAGGGAAATAGTAACAACCCCCAAATCACTCCAGCAACTCAGTTTTTTAAAAGAAATCATATTTAATTAAGTGATTACTTAATTCAGGAATTTAATGAAAAATCAGAGATATAAAGTACTAAGGCTTTCAAGGATCCACTTGTAGCAATCCTATGTCAATTCAGTCAATCCAAGTAGATAACACAACTAGATTTGAAGTCCTATCTCTCATCTAGTTGGAGAATAAAGCATTCACACACATTCCATCACATTCAAGTTGAACTTCCAAGTTCTAGTCCAATAAAATCAATACTAAACTCAAACCATAGCCTGCGGAGTAATAGCCATGCCTCTGGACTATGGCCTGCTCAAGGATTACTATAATCCGAATTTAGATAAACAAACATGATAATCTCAGAGAATTAAAAGGAATTCATGTCCGGAGCACATAAACTCAGATAAGACATCTCAAACTACCACTTTTTGGAACTAAATCATGTAAAAATCCAAACTTGAATGTAAATTACTTGAATTAAACTGAAACCAACATAGAATTAGCTACAAGCTTCACCTCTCAGCCTTAGCTGAGAGGTTTTAGCCGAGCATAGTCATGCTACAACTAAAAACTCTGAAATAAAGCATAAAAATAGAAAAACCCGAATAGAAGAGTTGCAGCCGCTCCATAATCGCCTTCACTCTCCAAACTCACGTTCCTTAGCCTCTCTGATACCCTAGGAAGAACCCCTAGGTGTCCTTTTATAGCAAACAACCTCCCTTGCGTCGGATTCTGCGAAAGATTACGCATTGCGTAGCAATTTTCGGAGTCCTGATTTAGAAAGGAATCATGTTACGCAGAGCCGACCGGTCGTGACCGGTCGGACTGATTTTTTTAAGCACTCCAGGGAGCACAGTCGACCGATCATGACCGGTCGGACTGGCTGTCCATTGTTCCAGCAACTGTGGCCGACCGGTCATGACCGGTCGGACCAATTTTCCCATCTTATTCCAGTGTATACAGCCGACCGGTCATGACCGGTCGGGCTCCTCTGTCCACCTTCCAGTATGCGTGGCTGACCGATCAAGACCGGTCGGCCTGTTCTCCTCTTTGATCAGCAACCAGGGCTGACCGGTCGTGACCGGTCAGCCCTCTTCAAATTGTTCTTCTTTCTTTCTTTTTCTTCTCTTCTTTCTTCTTTCTTTGGTTCTCTTTCTTCTTCTTTCTTTGGTCATCTTAGGACTTCATGCAATAGCTTCAAATGCATTCTTTTGTCTCGTATTTGAATGAAGTCCGCTCTCATCCCTATAATCACAAAAACATGTGTTAGGTGGGCCTTTAAACCATGAAAATCATGCAAACCTTGTTGTGTAATGGGCAATGCAATGTATAAATTGGAGGTTCAACACACCCCCCAACCAGCTTTTTGCTAGTCCCGAGCAAAACATGCGTGAATAAGTTCAAACCTCCAAATCCAACTCTCTTCCAGAAACCATGTTTCTATCCATTCCAAGACATATGAGTATAGAATTTGGAAAATTTTGGTGATAGAAGCTGAAACCTTGGGTTCTCAAAACATAAGAAGTGTCTACATGAAATTTCCGCTGATTGATTGATAAATAGAAGAACTCGAACAAATTCAACCTAGTGTGTATAGTGAAAATTCATCTCATGAGTTCCTGGATCATCTTCTTCATAGATTAGGTAAACCAATGATTTTAAGGTGCACAGAGCAACAGCAAGCCTATGACAGGAATTTGCCTTACCGTCCTTCCAATGGCTTTCACAGTACGTTCCATTTCCGGCTTTGGTTACGGTTCGACCATCCCCCGGTTGGTAATAGGTAGCCCTTTTCGGAATTTTCCACCATGTTTCTTTCCTACCCGATTTCATCCTTTCTTTCCTTTTTCTTTTAAATTAGATAGGATTTTTAGAAATCCATATCTTCTGTTATTTTCCCATGGACAAGGATGGACAAAATACCCCGGCTTGGCTGCTCAACACCTTTAAATCAAAGTCTAGCTAATCCACAAATCACATAAACATGTCACTCATGAAAATCGTGTAATGTGAACTAGGTGTAAAAAGTGTTCAAATTTTTCTATCAATCACAACAATAGGGGAACTATCATATAACACCATTATGGTGGGAGAAATTCAAGACTACAACATCACACACTTCGTTTCTCCTCTTCTTATACTCATAGCATCTCAAATGTATAGAAACAAGATTTTCTAAAAGAGTTTTGAGATGTTAGAAAATTCGAAAAAAATTTGTGCATATGAAGCTCGAAATGTTGCAATATGCTAGATGAAGAATCTCATCTCACCCCCCAACTAAATCTTGCATTGTCCTCAATGTAAAAAGATAGTCAATTAGCATGAACATGAGAGCAATGATAAACAATGAGAGAGTGAGAACAATAGTACCTGAAGGAGCGATCATGGAATTCTCCAACTCAACAACTAAAACCTAATAAAACAGAAGAACAAAACTAAACCTACCTATGCTATACCTCCATCAGACTAGGAGATCAATCATCCGGATAGACAGGATCATTAAGGGAGATGGACATGTCCTCTGAATCAAATTTCTCAACAAATGGTTTAAGGCGTTGTCCATTAACTTTGAAACAGTCACCATTCGCTGCATTCCCAATCTTAACAGCCCCATGAGGAAAAACTTCTTTGACAATATATGGGCCGGTCCATCGAGATCGTAATTTTTCCAGAAAAAGATGAAGTCGGGCATTATACAAGAGCACTTTCTGTCCTTCATGGAAAGATTTCCTGAAGATGTGCTTGTCATGAAAGGCCTTCATCTTGCTCTTGTAAATTCTCGAATTCTCATATGCATCGTTTCGGATCTCATCAAGCTCATTTAATTGAAGTTTACGAAGCAAGCTAGCCTTGTCAATGTCAAAATTTAAAGCCCGAATTGCCCAATAGGCTTTGTGTTCTATCTCCACAGGCAAGTGGCAAGCTTTCCCATAGACAAGTCTATAAGGGGACATTCCAATAGGTGTCTTGTAGGCAGTACGGTGAGCCCAAAGTGCATCATCTAATCTTAGGGACCAATCCTTGCGATCCGGTCTCACCGTCTTTTCCAAAATCTGTTTGATTTCCCTATTGGAGATTTCAGCTTGCCCACTTGTTTGTGGGTGGTATGGGGTACTCACTTTGTGCCTAATACCATATTTCTTCATCAAAGTTTCAAAAGGTCTATTGCAAAAGTGAGAACCACCATCACTAATAATGGCTCGAGGCGTCCCAAATCTAGAGAGTATGTTTTCCTTGAGGAACTTGAGAACCGTACGATGATCATTGGTTCTACATGGGATAGCCTCTATCCATTTAGACACATAGTCTACGGCAAGCAGAATATAGGCATGCCCAAAAGATGAGGGGAATGGTCCCATGAAATCGATGCCCCAACAGTCAAAGACTTCAAGATGTTGAATTGGGGTGAGAGGCATCATATTTCGACGAGATAATCCTCCTAGCTTCTGGCAGCGCTCACACGCTTTGCAAAACTCGTGGGTATCCTTAAATAATGTGGGCCAATAAAAACCACATTGCAGAATTTTCGCAGTTGTTTTCTTGGCTGAAAAATGACCCCCACATGCTTGATCATAACAAAAGGAGATGACTGAATTGTGTTCATCATCGGGGACGCATCTCCTTATAATTTGGTCTGGGCAATATTTAAACAATAGAGGTTCATCCTAGAAAAATCTGCGCACTTCCCTTAGAAATTTACGTTTGTCTTGCGCAGTCCAATGAGTCGGCATCGCACCTGTGGAAAGATAATTAGCTATATCAGCGTACCATGGTGGATGCATAGCAACAAAGAGTTGCTCATCAGGGAATGAGTCCTCAATAGGTGACTCGTCAATGGAATTTGGTAGGACTAGGCGGGATAGATGATCCGCCACCACATTTTCTACCCCCTTCTTATCTTTGATCTCCAAGTCGAATTCTTGAAGGAGTAGGATCCATCTTAACAAACTGGGCTTAGCATCCTTCTTAGAAAGAAGGTATTTCAGCACTGCATGATCCGTATAAACAATAACTTTGGATCCTATTAAGTATGGCCTGAATTTGTCCAAGGGAAAAATGACAGCTAGGAGCTCTTTCTCCGTAGTCGAATAATTAACTTGGGCAGGATTCAAGGTCCTACTTGCGTAGTAGATGACATGGGGCTTTTTATCTTTCTTTTGGCCTAACACTGCCCCAATAGCAAAATCGCTCGCATCGCACATCAACTCAAAAGGCATGGACCAATCTGGTGGTTGCATGATAGGAGCGGTAGTCAACATGTCTTTTAGCTTTGAAAAAGCTAATTGACATTCGGCACTCCACTCAAATTGGTTCTCCTTTTGTAGAAGGTTACATAAAGGCCTTGAGATGTGACTAAAATCCTTTATAAACCTTCGATAGAAACCGGCGTGTCCAAGGAAGGACCGCACATCGCGTATGCTTTTGGGTGGTGGTAGATTAGAAATTATGTCAATTTTCGCCCGGTCTACCTCTATTCCATTGGACGAGATGATATGTCCAAGGACTATTCCTCTTTGTACCATGAAATGACACTTTTCCCAGTTTAATACAAGTTGCTTTTCCTCACACCTCATCAAGACCAACTTCAAGTGCTCGAGACACTCATCAAATGTACAACCAAAAACAGAAAAGTCATCCATGAACACCTCAAGAAACTCACCCACCATGTCCGAGAAAATACTCAACATGCATCGTTGGAATGTGGCGGGTGCATTGCATAACCCGAATGGCATCCTTCGGTAAGCGAAGGTACCAAACAGGCATGTAAATGTGATTTTCTCTTGGTCTTCCGGAGCTATCTCAATTTGGTTATATCCGGAATAGCCATCTAGGAAGCAATAATAGGGATGGCCTGCCAACCTCTCCAAAATTTGATCCATAAATGGGAGAGGGAAGTGATCTTTTCTAGTGACCGTGTTGAGCTTCCTATAATCAATGCACATACGCCAACCGGTGGTCACCCTAGTCGGTATAAGCTCGTTGTTGGCGTTTTCAATGATGGTAATACCGGATTTCTTGGGGACAACTTGGGTAGGACTCACCCATTGGCTATCTGAGATGGGGTAGATGATACCCACATCCAATAGCTTTAACACCTTGGCTTTGACAACCTCCATCATGTTTGGGTTTAGCCATCTTTGAGGTTGTCTAGTCGTTTTTGCATTTTCTTCAAGGTGTATTCGGTGAGTGCAAACCGAAGGATCTGTCCCTTTGAGATCCGCTATTGTCCAACCTATGGCTTCCCTATGTTCTTTGAGTAACTCAATCAACTTAAGCTCTTGGTCTTTCTCTGGGTGGGAGGCAATGACAACTGGGAACGTTTCCTCTTGACCCAAATATACGTATTTAAGCTCGGATGGTAATGGTTTAAGGTCAAGCTTCGGTGGTTTGATGTTAGACGGTAGAGGCCTTGATGTGGTTGGTGGCAATTTTTCAAAGTGGGGCCTCCACCGGCTAATATCTACCACCGGTCTTTCTATATTTAATGCCTGCACAATCTCACTAATGATGGGATCTTCAGAATCCATGAAATGTGCTAAGCATGTCTCCAAGCTTTCTAGTGGTTCAAGTTGGAGGAGTTCTTCTTCTTCAAAGGTTTCAAGCATGTTTATCTCGAAGAACTCATCATCATCAACATCCCTATGTCTTTTGCCTAAGTGAAACACATTCACCTCTAGTGTCATATTTCCAAAAGATAGTTGCATCACCCCATTCCGACAATTGATGATTGCGTTTGATGTGGCAAGGAATGGGCGGCCTAATATTACCGGTATTTGGGTGCTAGCATCCAAAACCGGTTGTGTGTCCAAGACTATAAAATCTACTGGGTAGTAGAATTTGTCAACTTGGACTAGAACATCCTCAACTATCCCCCTCGGTACACGAATAGATCAATCAGCGAGTTGCAACGTGGTTTTGGTGGGTTTTAATTCACCAAGACCCAATTGCTCATATACTGAGTATGAGATCAAGTTCACACTTGCCCCCAAGTCTAACAAAGCACGTTCAATCCGGTAGTCTCCAATGATACATGAGACGGTGGGACTACCGGGATCTTTGAATTTTGGGGGGGTCTTTTGAGTGAGGATAGCACTCACTTGCTCAGTTAAGAAGGCATTTTGCTGCACATTATATTTGCGTTTTGTTGTGCATAGGTCTTTTAGAAACTTGGCATAAGAAGGGATTTGTTTAATGGCGTCAAGCAAAGGGATATTGATCTTGACTTGTCTGCAAATCTCTAGAATATCTTGAGAGTTTGGGAGAGATTTTGGGGCAACCAATCTCGAAGGGAATGGTGCTACGGGCTTGTAAATGCGTTCCGGTTGTTGTGGAGCTAAGTTAGATCCATTTTCATCCTCAGAATTTACCGGATCATTAGGCTCATCGGCCTTCACCGGAATAGTCTTGTCAATTTGTTTACCACTTCTAAGGGTGGTAATGGATTTAGCTTGCTCCATGTTTTGGTTGAAAGGATTAGGGATGCTCACTTCATGTACTTGCTTTGGATTGGGCTGAGGTTGGGCCGGAAAGGTCCCTTCCCTAGCATTCAAATGTCCCTTAATCTCATCAACCGAGACTTTCAGCTCTTGGAACATTTGCTGATTCGATTCATTTATTTGCGCTTGCCCTTGCATAAACATTTTCAAGGTATCCTCCAATGAGAATTGAGGTGGGGCCATATTTTGCATGGGTGGCCCTCTTTGGGAGTTGGTAGGATTGCCCGTAGGAGCATTCTTCCAACTGAAATTTGGGTGGTTCTTCCAACTCTCATTGTACGTATTACCTACCGGTCCATTGAAGGGCCGTTGATAACCATATGTGGCATTGGCTGTCTCTTGTAGCACTTCCTTAAATGCAGGAATTGTGGGACAATCTTGTGTAGCGTGTAAGTCGGTGAGGCAAATCCCACATGTAGTTTCAACGGCTTCCTTGGACTTGGGAACTCCACTTTTGCTAAGTTCCATGGCTTCAACCTTCCTTGTGAGGTTGGCTATCCTTGCATTCACGTCGTCTTCCTCTTTAAGGACATAGATCCCTCCTTTCTCTTGAGTGGGCTTGGGGTTCTTGGGTTTATCCGAGGTATCCCAAGATTGGGCGTTTTCAGCCAACATGTCCAAGTAACTCCAAGCATCATCTGGATTTTTACTCATAAACTCGCCATTGCACATCATTTCCACAAATTGGCGCATATTGGAACTTAATCCATCATTGAAAAAATTTATAACTCGCCAACTCTCATAGCCATGATGTGGGCAAGCAAGCAGGAGTTCCTTAAATCTTTCCCAACACTGAAAGAAAGATTCACCTTCTTTAGCCCAAAAATTCATTATGGCTCTT
The DNA here is from genome assembly GCA_003013855.2 of Liriodendron chinense. Classification (NCBI taxonomy): domain Eukaryota; kingdom Viridiplantae; phylum Streptophyta; class Magnoliopsida; order Magnoliales; family Magnoliaceae; genus Liriodendron; species Liriodendron chinense. Next base: position 5,201,832 of record ML058515.1, on the reverse strand, counting down.
CGAAGGGTGTTCGTTTTATGAGCCGGGAAGAACTTTTTCAAGAATTCCGGGTTCATCTCAACCCATGACCCAATCGAGCGTGGTCTAAGAGAGTGAAGCCAATCTTTGGCTCTTTCTTTCAAAGTGAAGGGAAAAAGTTTAAGTCTGATTGTATCCTCAGAAACATTGGGATAATGCAAGGTGGCCAACACTTCTTCGAATTCTTGCAAGTGTAAGTATGGGTGGTCAGAGTCTAGCCCATGGAATTTAGGTAAAAGTTGAATTACACCCGGTTTTATGTCAAGGGTCCCACCGTTAGCTGGTAGAACTATGCAAGAAGGTGTAATTGCACGGGCAGGTTGTAGGTAATCCCGTAGTGATCTCATTGGAGGAACATTATGTACCTCATTCTCTCCTACTCCTTCCTGATTTGCGTTTGTAATTGGAGTAGGGGGGGAGGATTCCTTACAGGTGTTTGATCCATATTCCCCAAATTTTCACAATGCTCTTGATAATTCCGGACTCGTCTATGGACTGACAATGGTCCAACTAAACCACCTTCAGATTGGAGACGATTTGAGTGATTACGTTCCCAACGGGACATAAACCACTCAACCAGAAACTGAAACTAATCCTCCTAGAAATCTGAAATCTGAGAGTAATCTAAAAAAAAAAACTAAAAAGACTAAGTTAGAAAAATATCACCTGATGCGCTTGAACTAAAGAAGAATTCCTACAAAACAGAAAGAATTAGTTAGTTCTAAGAAAATCAGGGAGCCTATCTATTTCTACTTCTACAGCCACTGAATTATTTGAAAACCGTTATCTAATTTCTCCGGCAACGGCGCCAAAAACTTGTTCGCTCGCCTCAAGTGTAAGGCTGCGATGTAGTAATAAAACTCGGTAAGACCGAGGTCGATCCACAGGGAAATAGTAACAACCCCCAAATCACTCCAGCAACTCAGTTTTTTAAAAGAAATCAGATTTAATTAAGTGATTACTTAATTCAGGAATTTAATGAAAAATCAGAGATATAAAGTACTAAGGCTTTCAAGGATCCACTTGTAGCAATCCTATGTCAATTCAGTCAATCCAAGTAGATAACACAACTAGATTTGAAGTCCTATCTCTCATCTAGTTGGAGAATAAAGCATTCACACACATTCCATCACATTCAAGTTGAACTTCCAAGTTCTAGTCCAATAAAATCAATACTAAACTCAAACCATAGCCTGCGGAGTAACAGCCATGCCTCTGGACTATGGCCTGCTCAAGGATTACTATAATCCGAATTTAGATAAACAAACATGATAATCTCAGAGAATTAAAAGGAATTCATGTCCGGAGCACATAAACTCAGATAAGACATCTCAAACTACCACTTTTTGGAACTAAATCATGTAAAAATCCAAACTTGAATGTAAATTACTTGAATTAAACTGAAACCAACATAGAATTAGCTACAAGCTTCACCTCTCAGCCTTAGCTGAGAGGTTTTAGCCGAGCATAGTCATGCTACAACTAAAAACTCTGAAATAAAGCATAAAAATAGAAAAACCCGAATAGAAGAGTTGCAGCCGCTCCACAATCGCCTTCACTCTCCAAACTCACGTTCCTTAGCCTCTCTGATACCCTAGGAAGAACCCCTAGGTGTCCTTTTATAGCAAACAACCTCCCTTGCGTCGGATTCTGCGAAAGATTACGCATTGCGCAGCAATTTTCGGAGTCCTGATTTAGAAAGGAATCATGTTACGCAGAGCCGACCGGTCGTGACCGGTCGGACTGATTTTTTTAAGCACTCCAGGGAGCACAGCCGACCGGTCATGACCGGTCAGACTGGCTGTCCATTGTTCCAGCAACTGTGGCCGACCGGTCATGACCGGTCGGACCAATTTTCCCATCTTATTCCAGTGTATACAGCCGACCGGTCATGACCGGTCGGGCTCCTCTGTCCACCTTCCAGTATGCGTGGCTGACCGGTCAAGACCGGTCGGCCTGTTCTCCTCTTTGATCAGCAACCATGGCTGACCGGTCGTGACCGGTCAGCCCTCTTCAAATTGTTCTTCTTTCTTTCTTTTTCTTCTCTTCTTTCTTCTTTCTTTGGTTCTCTTTCTTCTTCTTTCTTTGGTCATCTTAGGACTTCATGCAATAGCTTCAAATGCATTCTTTTGTCTCGTATTTGAATGAAGTCCGCTCTCATCCCTATAATCACAAAAACATGTGTTAGGTGGGCCTTTAAACCATGAAAATCATGCAAACCTTGTTGTGTAATGGGCAATGCAATGTATAAATTGGAGGTTCAACAGTGGTGAACGGATACCTAACCAGGTTTTGTTGATTTCCTAAAGTTGCAAACTTGGGTTAGCTTCAGTTCTGTTTCAACATCAGGTGCATGATTTTATCAGCATAGGGTGTCAAAATAACCATGGCGCCAAGGCTTTGTAGGGTTCTCAGCTCTGAAAAGGAGTGGTTCGGTTATTCAGACCATTAGTCTGTTGGTGGGTGGAATCTATGCCAAAGTATATAGGATTGTCCTAACCTTGGCTTTTGTGGCCCATCAGTAGACAGTTAGGATGAGGGATATATATACAATCCATTGCTTTCGAGAGAAGAAGGCCCCATCAATTGACAGGATCTTCCAATGTGGGAGATTTTTTTTGCATCTGGTACAATGGTGGTGAGACATAACATACCAATGGTCTAGATTATCCAATCACGACCCCAATTGTCAGAACTCGACCAGCATGCAGCAAAGCCTTCGGTATACACGATCCATTCCTCTCTGTTGTTTTTGCTGTGGTACCTGAGGAATGACATAAGAAGATGCAAAGTACATGTGGGTCCCACACCACACTGATTGAGGACACGGAGGGAATGGCGTTCATCCTTCATTCACAGGGACGCGGATGGCGTTTCAAAAGCATAGGGTGTCCACCTGCTAGCCCAGCTGGAACAGGCCTTGGTGTTTTCACAACAGGTATAAGGTTCGTATGCTAAGGAGATACCAATTGCACCGGGTGCATCGTGTTACTAACAGTGTGGGTGCTGCCCAGCTAATAGGGTAGGTGCGTCGCATGACTAACAAATAATTAAAAAAAAAAGACATGGATTGGGTTGGGTTGTCAACACCACCGCAACAGTGGTGTGGTAATGTGTTGGGTGATGTGGTCTCACCTTGATGTATGTGTTTCATATCCATGTTGTCCATCCATCTAGCCAGCTCATTTTAGGGCATGAGCCCAAAAATTAGAGCAGTACATGATCTAAACTGAATCAGGCTAGGCCCAACTTGGCTCGGGTTGGCTCGACCAATAGACTCCTTGGGCTCGTGCTTGGCTCGATTTGGTCCATGAGCCAGGTTGGCCAGCTTAGCTTGGTTTGGTCGAGCTTTCGAGTCGAGTTTGAGCCAAACCAAACTGTGAGAGAGAGAGAGAGAGAGAGAGAGAGGGTCATCTAGCCGTCCGGGAGAGCAATAAGAGCCGGGCGAGTTGGCCGTTTGGGGAGAGAGAGAGAGAGAGAGAGAGAGAGAGAGATCCGACGAGGGTCTACCAGATAGTCGTGGCTGAGCGACTGTCGACTAGGTGCTGGGCGTGGGTGAGCGGTTGGCAAAACTCGAAAGGGAGAGGGTGCTCAAATGAAATTAGGGTTGGGGCCGCCCGAAATATATTATCTATTTTTTTATAAAAAAATATAAAAATTTATATATAAAATTAAACCGAGTCGATCCAAGCTTGGTTTGAACCAAATTGAACCTAGTTTTGATCCGAGCCGAATCGAGCTCGGCGGGTCAACTTGAGCTCGGCTTCGAGTTTGATCCACCTTTCAAATGAGCCAAATCAAATTTTTTCCAGCTGAACTGAGTGAAATTTTTCGAGCCAGCTCGGTTTATGTACAACTCTACCAAAAATGAAGCAGATTAGAAGTATAAGTAGACCACGCCACAAAAAACAGAGGTGAATGAACATCCACTATTAAAAACTTCCTGGAGGCTATAAAAGTTTTGGACCAAGCTGATATTTGTGTTTTCCCTCCATCAACGTCTATGTGACCTTATCAACAGGTTAGATGGCAAATAAACATTACAGTGAGCCTTGAGAAGATTGCAACGGTGGGTGTAATTATCCCATTGTTTCATGTGGTGTGGTCAACTTGGGCTTCATGTGATTCATTTTTGGGCAAAAATGAGCTGGCAAAATGGATGGACGGAGTGGATATGAAACACATACATCAGATCATGGTGGGTCCCACAGCGCCCAACACATCACATCATAGATCATTGGCGAAAAGTACAAGCTTTGGTTTCTTCTTGTTGAATCTTGACCCCTGATGCATTCCCTCCTTAACCATTATTCGCAGTGTCAGGACTGTTTACTGTAGGGATTTTTTTGGGCGAATTAACCCATTACTGGCGTCTGGATGACGGGGCCGTGGGCCCACTTAGCCAAACTATCGGTTTGTGGATGGCGCGTGTACACCCATCCATTTTTTTCATATCATTTAGGCATATAAACACTAAAATGAGGCATATCCAAGGCTGGACCACACAGTGGGGATTAAACGACCACCATTAAAAACTTCTTGGCAGCCGCAGAAGTTTTAGATCAAGCTGATATTTTTGTTTTGCCATCATCCGGATCTATGCTACCATATGAACAGGATGGATGGCAAATAAACATCACGTTGGGTCCTAGGAAGTTTTCAACACTGAACATCAATATCAACGCTGCGTCCTAAGGTGTGGTCCACATGAGCCTTGGATAATCCTCATTTTTTTTTGTCTTATATCCTAAGATGATATGGAAGAATGGATGAACGTTTTGATAAACCCTTAAATCATGGTCCTCTGAACCCCGGCCTGTTCCGAGCACGGTACAAGAGCAGCTTCATGGATGGGTGGACACTGACTGTGGCGCTCACGGTGATGTATATGCCTTAAATCCACACCGTCCAGCCATTTTGACAGCTCATTTGAGGCCATGATCCAAAAAATAAAGCTGACCCAAATCTTAGGTGGACTACACCACAGGAAACAGTCATAACTGAAACCCCACCATTAAAATCATGGATTCCACCAGAATGTTTATTTGTTATCCAAACCGTTGATAAGGTCACAAGGACCTAGATAAGAAGACCACAAAAATATCATCTTTGAACCAAAGCCTTTGTGGCCCACAAGAAGTTTTTAATGGTCAATTAGCACTTTCTTCGTATAAGCGTTGGGGTACCACCCACCACCGAAGCCGCACCCACCAAATCCGCGTCCGTATACTCAACTACTGCGAAACCTAGCATTGGGGCAGGCACGACGCGACGAGCCAGGGCATGTCAGTCTAGCCTACTCTAGTCTAACCTTGAATACTGACGCAACATGCGGACGCCAATTGCATCCTTCCCCTGCCAGGACGGACTCTGGCTCTGTGAGGCCCACTGTGATTTCCGTCATTTTTTGACAAGATCGTCTTGGGCATGAGCCCTAAAAAGAGCAGATCCAAGGCTTAAAGGACCACACACAGGAAGCAGTGGTGATAATGACACTCACCGTGATGTTTATTTGCCATCCAACCTGTCCATATGGTCAGGTGGACATTGACGAAGGGAAAACACAAATAACAGGTAGATCAAAACTTCTTCCATTCTTAAAAAGTTTTTAACGGTAGGTGTTCAATCCCCACTGTGTGGTCCACTTGTGCTTTGGATCTGCTTATTTTTGGGTTAACATTCTAAAATGATCGGGCAAAATGGATGGACGGCGTGGATAAACTCATATATCACGGCGGGCCCCACGAATCGTACTGAATGAAAAGTTTTCATGTAAAGGAGAACATACAGAAGCCGTCCATACCGACGGGAAAAAAGCGAAGTTTCCCATGTAGGGAGGTTTCAATCCATGGTCTGTCGATTTTCAAGCCCACCGGATCGACAGTCTTGGATCACTTAAACGTGGGGCCCACTCCTCCGTAATCAATCAATGCTGGAGCTTTCTGTGTATAACTCTTCCATTCCTAAGTGGATATGCTCCTGAGGAATTACATAGGCCCCCAAAGGGTATCTGCGTTTTCAGTTTGCATACGGACAGGTGATCCAGACGACCAGGAAATCCGTGGTTCCCACCGTGGATTTATCAAAATCCGTGGTTCCCACCATCAGTCCTTTCGGACACATAATGATGGACCACCCCACCAAAAAAAATCCTACCGGAACAATCGAAACCTTTCAATTTTGTGACCAGAAAAACAGAGGGTGAAGAAGAGAAACACCGTCATCCGTCCACATTCAAGTGGACGGAGGCCCAAGATTCTTCAAATTTGGAAAATCAGTGGACCCCACATTTTACAAACTGAAAAACCCAAACCCACTCTCTCAACATTAAAAATAATAATAATAATAATAATAATAATAATAAAATTTTCCAACTCCCAAAGAACATAATACCCAACTCATAAATGAAAAGAAATAAAATCAAATATAACAAAAATCACAAACTCCACAAAGAAACAATACAAAATCAAGAAAAAGACCTAAAATCTAAAACTTCAGGAGGTTGGAGGAGCAGGCTGTTTGGGAGAATGCAAAGGGAACAAAGGTAAGAGCTCAGGCTCACTACTCCTGGGCGCATTTACAGCCGTTGGATGCAAATAAAACCCCTTCTCAGCAATAGCTCTCTCTTCCTCCCAACAAGGAGAAGTAGAAGAAGGGGAAGGAGAAGAGAGAGAAAGAGAAGGAGAGGTGGGTGTCCTTGGGCTGCATGAAAATAGACGGTCCAGAGTCGAGACTGGAGAGACCAACATCATCTCACCTTTGAGGCTTCTTGCATGGTGGCGTGGGGTGGGCCCCAGATTGATCTCCAGCTTCCTCATGTTCTGCCTTCTTTCTTGAAGCTTAAAGGCTTGTCTGCGGGGCCCTATATCGGCCGAAACGGGTTTTGGGGAGTGGCGTGTCGGAACGGTTATGGGGAGTTTTGGTTGGGGTGAGGTGTCGTCGGCGCCGGTTAGCTTTTGGACGAGAGCTCGGAAGGTGGATGGGTCGGCTTGGACGAAGGTGGTCAGTGTCGAGCCCTGGTCCGACGGAGAGGGTTTGGTTGCCATTCTTGAGAGAGAGAGAGAGAGAGAGAGAGAGAGAGGGGCATGCGAATGTGGAGTGGTGGGGCTTTTTATCGATTTACTACTGTGATCTGCGGGAGTTTACTCATTTGAGGATTTGACTTTTAACACCCGCACTTTTGGCCCAACGACAATTAACACCCTCTCACTCATGAAAATTTTCATTAATGAGATTTGCTAAGCTGACACGCGTGTGTAGCAAAAGCTCATGTGCACGCCACACATATGCCAGCATGGTACGATTCTCTGGATCCATTCCATTTGTTAAAATGGTAGAATTATATCGATGACCTGGCCAAAGATATAGGTTGATCTATTGGTTAGGTCGGCCACTCTACACTTAACAAACGTACGGCTCTAAAAAAATGGACCGAAGTCTTTTAACCCTTCCATCTGTTTCCAATATGAGGGTCTATATGCTGAGTGAACCGGAATTATTGGATGAAAAAAAATGTATTAGGTGGGACCAACCTGATGGATGGATGGATTGGATCTCGCCCTATGCATTTTTTGACACGTGTGACTTGTATATGAGCTTTGTTGGACATTCACGCGCTTTGCTAAGCTCTTCATGAATAATCTCTTTAATCTCTAATTATAAGTGTAACCCTATCCTCCCCAAAGTCAATTATAACGGCTATCACATGATAATGCTTTGCGGGACGCGGATTGGGTACTGCCCCACCTGTCTCTAGCTCGGAACAGATAGGGCATTTGAGGGCCACCATGGTGCATGGGTTTTATCCACACCGTTCATTCATTTTTCCAAATCATTTTAGGGTAGAAGCCTAAAAATGAGGTGGTTCCAAGGGTCAAGGGGATCACACAGTGGCGGTTAAAGTCCCACCGTTGAAAACTTTTTGTGGGTAAGAGAAGTTTTAGATCAAGATGATATTTGTTCTTTACCGTCATCTCAGTCTACGCTTACCTGACGCGGATTTCCAGCGAAATTTCACAGTAGGTTCCTGCATAAGGAACCTAGGTGGGGCCACCATGATGTTTGTGAGTAATTCACTCGGTTCATCCATTTTACGGCCTCATTTTAATGTAAACCCCAAAAATGAGAAGGATGCAAATCTCAATTGGACGGTACCAGAGGAAACAGTGGGGATTGGACAACTAAACATTCATATGCCCACAAAAGTTATCTGTCAAGCTAATGTCCCGTTTGGCACCTGGATTCCAGGAGAAAGTGAGGGAAAGGAGGAGAAACTGGTTGCTTTATTATGTTTGGCACCATGGATTTGAAGAGAAGTGGATTTAAGTGGAATCCAGGAGAACTCAAAAAGGCACTTTTAGACCTTTTTCAAATCCTCAAAAAAAAGGTGAGATTTGAGGAGAAATCCTTCCCAACGTGAGACCCACCATAATGTGTCCCTAACTATGGGACCCAACATGATGTACATTTTCCATCCAACTTGTTGATAAGGTCACAAGGACCGGGATGAAGGGACCACACAAATTTCAGTTTAATCGAAGACTTTTGTGCATCATAAAGGTCTCACTCTCCATTTTTTCTTGTTTTATGGTCCACTTTAGATGTGGATTTGCTTTATTTTTTGGATCTTGGCATAAAATGATATGTGAAAATGGATGAATGGCATGGATTTAAAAATCGAGGCTAATACGGTAGGCATACGGTGGGATTAAAATTTATACCGTCCATTCCTTCATGTTTGATTTCTCTCAAATCTTGGCTGCCAAACAGAAAATCTGGAATTGATAAGAAGTGGAATCGGTGAGAATTCATATCATGGAATCCACTTCTCCTCACTTCTCCTCAAATCCATGGTGCCAAACGGGCCATAATTTTTTTTTCTTGGTTTTTGTTCATACCAGTGGGAATGACGTTATAAACCGTTTGGATGTCATATAAACTAATTTTCAATGAAGGTGGAGTCCAGGAAGGTTTCAATGATAAGAATTCTCCTTCTTGGTTTTCGCTCTCATATGGCCCACTTGAGTATTGGATCCTACTCATTTTTTGGATTTATCTTGGAATTAGCTCATAAAATGAATGAATGGGATGGATTTCTCACAAACATCATGGTGGACCCCACTTAGGCTCGATGCTTCCACTTGAACGTTGGATTTGCCTATTTTTTTGCTTTGGAAAAACGGACGGACGATGTGGATAAAATTCACAGATCATGGTGGCTCCTAGTAGCCCTGGTCTGTTCCTAGCCTAGGACAGGTGGGGGTAGTACCCAATCCATATCGGTTTTGCTGGATGTAAAAGACAGAGCAGATTAAGTGCAGCCCGGCCTCACCCAATATCAACTTAGTTCATCCCTTTTTCCAAACCAACTTAGGGGCGAGACCAAAGATGGAGCAGATCCACATCTCAGGTGGATGACATTACACAAAATTTATTTTTTAACACTCACACTACACAATGGGATTTCACCACAATGAGTAATGGAACCCATGACCTCGTGTTGAAACTCTTGTGAATCTACAACTGAAGCATTAGTAAGTACCAAATAGTTATATTGGCTATTATAAACTTTTTATGGACCACAATTTTTTGATCAAGTTCATATTAATTTTTCCCTTCATCCATTTCAGTGTAACCTAATTAATAGGTTCCATGGCAAATAAATATTACACTGAGCTCTAGGAAGTTTTTAATGGTGGGGGTTTAATCACCATTGTTTTTCGTAGTGTGGTCCACTTGAGACTTATATCTACTTCATTTTTGGGTGAGGCTAGGGACTTATATCTCTCACCCTAAAATGAGATGAAGAAACAGAAGGACCGCATGGATATACTACACATACATTAAGTGGGCCCCATGGTTATGGCTGCACACCTTGTTGGTCGAGGCCAGGGCCACACCTTATCCACTCACTTGTGGCCTCAACCAACATGTTGCGGCCAGACCATGGGGCCCACCTTGATGTATGTATATATCCATGTCGTTCATTTGTGTTTTTTTTTTTTTTTTTTTAAGATAAGAAGATTTTATTAATCTCATAGTGTAAAAGCCCAAAAATATAATACCAAGAGGCATAGTAAACTCACATCCTGAGCAAGAAAGAAAAGAAAAATAAAAGAAAAAAAATGAGAAAAAAATCCACACCTTGGGCTAAGGAGAAGAGATCCACTCCTAGATCAAAGAGTAGGGGAGACCTCACCACTTTGACTAGAGGAAAGGTAAGAGGCGCAAGTAGAAAGAAGAGATAGGAGGAGCTCTCAAGGCCAAGCAAAAGCACTAGATGACAAGCATCGGATGAGCTCCATATAGGAGATAACACAAAGTGTCCAACTAGGCACAATGTCAACCATCCTGCATATAAGATACCGACGTCGTCTTAGGATGATGCAAGCATGCCCGTCAAAGTGGCTCCAGTAATAGGCCACTTATTGAGCATATAAGCACATGGACCATGAAGACATATTCGAATAAGCAAGCACAACTTCGAGGGAGAAGCTTCCAATTATAGAGCTGCATAACCTAACCAGACCAAAACAAGTAAGACAAGGGCATTTGCCTCCAAGCTCTCGGTGATCCGTCATAGAGATCATTGAAATTGCACCTATCGATCTCACACTTAAGGTACCTTGCACACGGAAGCTTGGCGAAACTAGTAGGAACAATGACAAAGTTCTAGAGGGGGGTGAATAGGACCACTTAAAATTCTTTCCTAATTAAAACTAATTTACCAATTAAACTTAATTAAGGAATTAACACTTAAGTTTCTAAGCTAAGTGGGTCCAATCACATAGACTACAAATAATTTAACTAATCAAGCAACTAGTCTATAGGTAAAGTGAAAATATAACTTGTGTGTGCTACCATTCAAGTGCCTAACACACAATTCAAATTAAGCATTCATATGATTCAACTAATCAACATATAAGCATGAATAGAATAGGTATGCAGATCATAATCTACATACAAGTATATATAGTGGTTTGATTTTCCTACTCCACTCCCGGCTTCCGCACTCTTCCCTCAAGTGCATCGGATTTCAATATCTGAGAGGTTTTAAATTAGGTTCACTTCTCAACTTTTACACTTGGTTTTTTATAGGTTCATTAATAACCTCGGTCCTACACAAGAATCGGCTCCCTTGGAGACTTAATTGATTTTCTATCGGCTAACCAACAGCTACTTGCAGGCCTAATTCAAGGCCCTATATACACTCCCGTCAGAGGCTCCCCACAGAGATTAACACATACTCACCTATGTCCGATGAATTTAACCCTACCTAGCCTAGGTCCTAATCCAAGAACCTATCCAGATAAGAGCAACTTTGAGGGAGAAGCTTCCAACTACAAAGGTGCATAACCTAACATGACAAAAATAAGTAAGACACGAGCATTTGCCTCCAAGCTCTTGGTGATCCATCATAGAGATCGCTGAAATTGCACCTATCGGTCTCACACTTAAGGTGCTTTGCACGCAGAAGCTTGACAGAAGTACTAGGAACAATGGCTAAGTTCTAAAGGGGGGTGAATAAGACCACTTAAAATTATTTCCTAATTAAAACTAATTTACCAATTAAAATTAATTAAAAAATTAACACTGAAGCTTCCAAGCTAAGTGGGTTTAATCACATAGACTACAAATGATTTATCTAATCAAGTAACTAGTCTATAGGTGAAGTGAAAATACAACTTGCGTGTGCTACCATTCAAGTGTCATGCATACAATTCAAATTAATCATTCATATGATTCAAGTAATCAACACATAAGCATGAATATAATAGGTACGCAAATCACAATCCAAACACAAGCATATATAGTGGTTTAATTTTCCTACTACACTCTCCCTTTAAGTGCATCGAATTTCACTATCTCAAAGGTTTTAAATTAAGTTCACTTCTCAACTTTTACACTTTGTTTTTTATACGTTCACCAACAACCTCGGTCCTACACAAGAACCGGCTCCCTTAGAGATTTAATTGATTTTCTATCAGCTAACCAACAACCACTTGTGGACTTAATTCAAGGCCTTATGTATACTCTCGCCGGACGCTCCTCACGAAGATTAACTTGTACTCACCCATGTTTGGTGAATTCAACCCTACCTCAGAGCCTAGGTTCTAATTCAAGAACCTATCGCATTTGGTAATTAAAATCTCATACTAAATCATTCACAATGAAAGAGCATGTAATGGACTTTACACTTGACAACTTACTTGTCAGATTGACCCCCTTTATAGTGCCTTCTTCGAGTTACTTCCTCAAAGCTCTATCATGCTTGGATCAGCTTTTCATTGCTCCTCCGATATCTGACACCGAATACTTCAGCTCTCTTGATCGACTACCTTGCATTTAATGCTCCTTTGAGGTGACCAAGGTAATGGGATTTTATTGAGCCATGAATTATACATATTTTAACCCCTTTTCATCACCACGTTATGTATGTTTTCTATGATAAAAGGTATATCTAATGCATGCTTTTGTTATTGTAAGAACAAGAGAGAGACAATACTAATTTAGTGTTAAAAAGCCCTTCTAAACATCATCGAAGATTCAAGGAAGAAAGGAGACAAGAAGGAGTGATGAAGCAAGAGAGAAAAGAAGGAAAGAAGTGAGAAAACCAAGTCACAAGAGAGGTCCGACCGGTTGGCCACCACAGCCACCAAGGGGCTGAAGCTGTTGAACCTTGCCCAGGTCAATCTGACTGGTCATGATCGATTGGCTACACGCAGATGCGAACTTGGCAGTTTCTAAATTCGATTTTTCAAATTTCCAAAGTACGATAGGACTCTGTGTTCTCTCAATTCTTCCAAGTTGGTGGCGATTCTAAGCTATAAAAGGACACCTCCACTTCATTCCTAAGACATCTAGCAATATGGAGAGTAAAGAAATCAAGACCTAGGAGGCTTCCTAGCCTCCTAGAACTAGTTCTTCTTCTTCCAAACTAGTTCTAGTTTCTTTTTATATTTTCTTTTAGTTAACTCTCAGCTAGAGATAAGAGGTGATAGTTCTTGGTTTTTAATTATGCTTTAATCCTTTGAATTCAAATTATGATTTAATGGTTAAATGATTAATTATGGTTTGAATAAAGTTGATAGTTTTAGATAATTCAGGGAGTTTGTGTGCCAAATACATGAGTTCTTGTTGGATTTCTGAGATTAATCAAAGTGGCTTATGACTTGTTGATTGATGGAAGTTTTTTATTCGAGTTCTCAACGATTTAAAACAGTAGAATCTCTATTAGAACGATAATGGAAAGTTCATATATCTTGTGTAAAATTTGAGATAGTTTGTGTTACTTGTTTAATTGATTTGATTAGAGTTCAAATCATTGGTCGTAGTCAAGTCTAGGGACAAGATTTGATGAAAGCTATGGTTGTAAATCTCAACTAGGTTAGAAAGAGGCTTGGGCTATATAATTGAGTGTACCCAAGGCCTGAGCTTTATTGAGGGAACCAAATCAATGAACACTCATCTATTCCAGATTATTTATGTGTTTTGATTGCTATATCTCCCGGCTGGATAGAGATAGAACTTCGATTTCAGTTGTGTGCTTAGAAATGAATCGTTAGATTAAACATGATTAAGACTAAAAGTGGATCCTTGATACTCTAGTCTCTTTTAATTCTCAGACTTTTCTGTTTTTAATTCTTAAAATTGATTTCCTTAATCTTTTTAGATTCTAGTTATTAGAATAGTTTGAATTGTTTACCTCTTTCCCTGTGGATCGACCTCGGTCTTACTGAGAATTATTACTACATCACTGCCTTGCACTTGAAGCGAGCGAACAAGTTTTTGGCGCCACTGTCGAGGAAAAAAGGTTAAACAGTCCTAATTGTTCTAGTAGTTGTATAGTAGTCTTAGTTAGGTAGGATTTTCAGTTTTTCTAAAAGCAGATTTTTTTTTTTTAGATTACTAACAAATTTTTTATTTTGATTTTGTAAGACTTGTTGCTAACATAGTTCTCTCACCCTCACAGGTAACATCTCCCTATCTCCCTTCTTTGTTCTTTTTTCTAAACTAGGCTAAGTTTCAAGTCCTTTTAATCTCATTATGGCTAATTGGACAGGTAGTGCATATGCATAACTTTTGAAAGATGAGAAGCCGGAGCATGGGATCCAAACTTATTGTGATCGGAATCCTAAAATTACGTCGGTAGTCTAACACGATACCTTCGTATGTGTAGAAGCGTAAAAAACAACTAGTATTATGGCTAAGTCCTATAGGGTGGTGATCAGAACCTTTTGAAATTCTTTTCGCCTACTTACACAATTTAACAAATTAAACTAAGTAAGCAAGAATGCTTTAGCTTCCAACCCTAACTGGGTCTAATCACAAGACTAGCATATTGTTTAAGCAATAAGCAACCTAGTCTAAGCATGCATAAATATTCAAATGATTAAACAAATCAAGCTCTTAATCTATGTAACCTATGTAGACTTATAAGAATGGATTAATGGGCTCAAGTCTACACAACTAGTGAAAGTACATCTTATGTGTGGATGTGCCTATGTAGTGTCTAACATATATTCCTATCAAGCATTCATAATTAACAATTAAACATACAATGCTAAGATAATAATGTGCTCAAATCAATCACAAACACAAACATGTATAGTGGTTCGACTTTGGGTCTACTCCACTCCCGGTTCAAGTACTCAACCACATTGAGCACACCAGCATTCACTATCGGAGGTTTTAAATGAGATTCACCTCTCAACCTTTACACAGAGGTTTTACCGGTTCACCTCTTAGCCATAACCAGAGTTTTAGAAAAAGGGCTAACTCTTAACCCAATATACGTTTACTCCCATGTGAAATCACAAGGAAGGTGCCTTGCAATGGTTAGAGATTGAGTCTCTAATGATCTCCAACATTGGTGGCTTCAATCCTCTCAAAATCCCTCTTCTTACCCCTAAAAACAAGCCAAGCCTTTAAATACACAGCCCCAACGACTATAAAACGGCTTTCTCCGACCGGTCGGAGGGGGTCCTTGACCAATTGGGTGACCGATCGTATTTCATGGCCTGGATAGAAAAACTTGCTGTCTCAAATTGACAGACCGGTGGACCGGTCGGTCAGACCAACCGATCGGTTGAATTACACACCTAGATATATTTTTCAATGAATGCTTACTATCCATTTTGGGCTTGTTGCCAACTGGTCGGGCGACCGGTCTGAGCATGAAAACTGCATTTTGTCAGTGGTGTTTTGCAGCATTTCATGCGACCTATGAGGCCATTCTTTAGGTGATCTTTTGGGACACCTAGGGCCAATCTAAGATGACCAAGGGTATCCTAATGGTCATGGTCATCTAAAGGTTATGGTTTTTGTTAGGTTAAAGGTTAAGGCACACCAAGGCATCTCTTTTACCTGTTTCTTCTTCATTGATACAGTTGGTCCGTCTTGAGTCTTCGGTCTTTATCTCATTAAGCTCAATTGACACTAGACTCAATGACCTAAGTGATTGACAAACAAGGTGCACTAGTATACCACAAAAAATTTCACTAATAAATCCCTCTAAGCATGAATATTTTTCCGAGGTTCAAACAACCTCCCCTCGTAAGACGATGTGGGAGTATCGAAATGAAGTTGAATTGAATACTGATCAGCCGCGAAAAACTACATGATTATTAGAATGAAAATAACATTAGTGTCTCATCGGGTATGGTAGCTAGGAGGTGTGTAACAACAAAAGGAATAGGTGAATGGTGGCCAATTAATTAAGACAATGCGTAATCACTTGTATGGATATACTGTTGAACCTCCAATTTATACACTGCATTGCCCATTTCATGACATGGTTTGCATGATTTTCATGATTTAAAGGCCCATCTAACACATGTTTTGTGATTATAGGGGATGAGAGCGGACTTCATTCAATTAGGGATTAAAAGAAAACATTTGGAGCTATTGGATGAAGGACGAAAGAGGACCGAAGAAAGAAGAAAGCAAGGATAAGAGAAAGAAGAAAAAAAGAGGAGAAAAGAAAGAAAGAAGAACAAAGTGAAGAGGGTCCGACCGGTCCTGACCGGTCGGCCAGAGGAGCCAGACCGGTCTTGACCGGTCGGCCACGTTTGCTGATCAAAGTGAAGAGCAGACTGACTGGTCTTGACCGGTCGGCCATGTACACTGGAGGTTAGAATGAAGACCATCTTGTTAAAACAAGCCCGACCGGTCTTAACCGGTCGGATGCACTCCCTGGATGGTTGAAAAGGCCAGTCCAACCGGTCTAGACCGGTCGGCTCTGCGTAAACTGAGTCCTTTCTAAATCGGGACTCCGAAAACTGTTGCGCACTGCGTAACCTTTCGCAGATTCTGGATGTTTCCGACGCAAGGGAGCTTTCTTACTATAAAAGGACACCTAGGGGCTCTTCCTAGATCATCGGAGAAGCTAAGGGACGTGGTTTTGGAGAGAGGAAGCTGTCGTGGAGCGTCTGCAACTCTTCTATTTCCGGTTTTTCTAGTTTTATGTTTTCATTAAGAGTTTTTAGTTGTAGCATGAATATGCTCGGCTAGAACCTCTCAGCTAAGGCTGAGAGGTGAAGCTTGTAGCGAATTCCATGTTGGATTCAGTTTAATTCAAGTTATTTCAATTCAAGTTTGATTTTTTTCTCATGTTCTAGTTTCTTAAAGTGGTAGTTTGAGATGTTTTATGAGAGTTCATGTGCTCCGGACATGAGTTCCTTGCAATTCTCTGAGATTATCATATAATGCTTGTTTAGATTCGAATTATAGTAACCCTTGAGCAGGCCATAGTCCATAGGCAAGGCTGTTACTCTCGCAGGCTATGGTTTTGAATTCTACATTGATTGAATGGGACTAGAACTTGGAAGTTCAACTTGATTTGGATTGAATGTGTGTGAATGCTTTATTTTCCAACTAGATGAGAGATAGGACTTCAAATCTAGTTGTGTTCTCTACTTGGGTTGATTGAATTGACATGGGATTGCTACAAGTGGATCCTTGAATGCCTTAGTACTTTGAATTACTGATTTTCTATTAAAGTTACTGTTTTAGTTACTTACCCAATTAATCTGATTTTCTTCCAAAAACTGAGTTGCTGAAGTAATTTGGAGATTGTTTCTATTTCCCTGTGGATCGACCTCGGTCTTACCGAGTTTTATTACTACATCGCAGCCTTACACTTGAGGCGAGCGAACAAGTTTTTGGCGCCGCTGCTGGGGATCAAACCCGGGTCACCGCGTGACAGGCAGGAATACTTACCACTATACTACAACTACAAACGCAAATCAGGAAGGAGTAGTGTTGAGTTCTTAATTGTGCATATTCTAACCCCAATTCATCACTCATTGTGCGAGGTTTGCATGGTTTATAGACAAATCTAATGCATGTTATGTGATTGCAGGTTTGAGAGAGAACGCCGCCTAATAAATGATGAAAAGAGCTGATTTAGAGCCTGAGATGAAGACCCAAGGAGGGCCGAAGAAAGAAAGAAGTAAAGAAAGAAGAAAGCAGAAGAAAGAAAGGAAGAAAACAAGAAGATTGAATAAGGCCGACCGGTCATGACCGGTCGGCCATGGCTATTGGAACGAGAATGAAGACGTCCGACCGGTCATGACCGGTCGGACATGGTTGTTGGACCAAGGCTGGACACAACCGACCGGTCATGACCGGTCGGCCATGCTTGCTGGAGTGGCTGTCCATTGAGGCCGACCGGTCATGACCGGTCGGCTGTGCGTGAGGACTTAGAAACTTCCAAATTTAGTCCGATTTTCTCTGCGCTGCGTAACTCTTACGCAAATTCTCGATCTTTCCGAAGTTGTGGAGCCTCCCTACTATAAAAGGACACCTAGGGATCATTCCTAGGGTATCCTAGAAGGGTTCAAGCGAGGTTGGAGGCTGTAGAAGTGAATTGTGGAGTTCCACAACTCCTTGGAGTTTGTTTTTGCTGTTTTCATGTTTTTATAGTTGTTTCATGTTTCCTTGGATCATGAGCAGCTAAACCTCTTAGCTAGGGCTAAGAGGTGAAGCTTGTAGTGGATCCAAGATGTTTTAATTCGTAGTTAAGTGGTTTTAAGTGTGGAATTTATGATTATGAACTAAGGTTTGAAGTTTATACAAGTTTTTGAGTAGTTTTTCTTAGTCTTATGATGACTCATGGATGTTTGGGAGAATTACTTAATTGCTTAATTGGTTTGTATCCGTCTAGACCTGTATGATCCGAGGAATCGGAGTGCGCTTTAGTACTATGATCTTCATAAAGGGACTTCATACCAAAGTTCTATTTTTCTGTTTTTCTGGAATATGTATGGACTGTGCATGTGATTTGAATCAAGTTCAAATCCTGGTCTAGCCTTGTCTTGTGACAGGACTTGAGGATGGTTATGATTGTGAACTAGACCTTTTGGAAAGGGGAATGACCTATGCAATTGAGCATGCTCAGCTCAGCCTATATTGAGTGAATCTTATGCATAGCACTTACATATTACAGATTGTTTGGTTTAACAGCTCTATCATCCGACTAGATAGATCTTAATATCGATTCTAGTTGAGAGAATGAGAAACCACAGCGGATTGAACATCAAGGATTGCTACAAGTGGATCCTTGGAACCCTAGTGCCTTTTTATCATTAGTCACTTTAATTTAATTAAACTTTGTTACTCACATCAATTCTATTCAAAATCTGATTACTAGCTTTCAATAGACACTTTTGGATGTGTTTGTGAAATCCTACATAAGTCCCTGTGGATCGACCTCGGTCTTACCGAGTTTATTACTACATCGCAACCCTACACTTGGGGAAGCGAACAAGTTTTTGGCGCCGCTACAGGAGATTTTGACGGTTTTTTCACAAATTTCTGAAATTAGTATCTATTTAGGATTTTTAAGATTTTAGGACTAACTTAGTTTGTTTATTTTATTTTTCTTTTCAGGGATTTCTAGGAAGCTGAAGAAGATATAAGGATTTCAAGTGCTGAATCAGGTTCTATCTTTCTAAACCTTACTCTTCTCCTTCTCCTATTCATTCCTATCTTATTCATCTCTTGTAGAGTGGGTGGAGATTCCTTTTGGATCTCTGAAAGGTCAGCCTTTTTGCCACCTGGATTCGTATTGGTCGGCTCTGCCGTCTTGGATCACCTTGTGCTCAGAGATTTCTTTTCTCATCTCTTCTCCTCTTTCTCCTTTTTTCTGCACTTTTTCTCAAAAGATTCAAAAAGTGGGTGGGGAGTTCTTTGAACCCCTATTGACCAGGAGAAATCAGTCTCTATCCTTGTTTCTGGCCTAGCCATTGCAAGACACCTTGTGTTTTGGTCTTAGAGAAGAGTGAAGAAAGGGAGAAAGAATTCTTTCTTCTCTTTGTTTCTTATTTTTTTGGTTTTGCATGCCACATTGGGCTCAGGATTCCAATAACCGACTCATAAGTGAAGGGGGGAATAGTAGAAGGAATTGATAGAGAGCCACGTGCTAGGAGACAACTAAACTCTCCAATTTTGTCTGAAAATATGGCTGCAAATCCGGGCCAAAACCAAACTGAAACAGGGGAGAATGTGGTTGAGAATGTTCCCCGACCTAGGACTTTACGTGATTTCTTGCAACCTGCAAGAACGAGCACTCCCTCATGCATAGTATTTCCACCAAATGCAGGGAATGTGGATTTGAAACCGGGAGTGATTCAACTTCTCCCTAAATTCCATGGATTAGATAGTGAAAGTGCCTATCAACACCTTAAGGAGTTTGATGAGGTAATCACCACCATGCACTTTGCAAGCGTGACGGAAGATGTGGTGAGACTTAAATTCTTCCCTTTCACTCTTAAAGATAAAGCTAAGGGTTGGCTTTATGCATTGAGGCCAAGATCAATTGGTGCATGGACTGATATGCACAGAGAATTCATAAAGAAATTCTTCCCTACTTACAAAATGAATATGTTGAAGCGCCTTATCATGAACTTTGCCCAAAAGGAAGATGAAACCTTTTTCCAATGTTGGGAGAGGTTTAAGGACCTATTAAACGCATGCCCACATCATGGCTATGAAATTTGGCGGGTTATAAGCTTTTTCTATGAAGGACTGACTTCACCCATGTGCCAATTTGTAGAGATGATGTGTAATGGGGAGTTCATGAATAAGGAAGCTGATGAAGCATGGGATTATTTGGAAGAATTGGCTGAGAATGGACAGTCTTGGGACACATCTAAACCAACAAATTCTAAGACTGGCCAACAAAAGGAAAAGGGAGGAATGTATGTCTTATCAGAAGAAGATAGCATAAGTGCACGGGTGGCTAGCCTCACAAGAAAGGTCGAAGCCATGGAATTAAGGAAAGGAGAAACAATCAACTCCACTGACGTTGAAACTGTTTGTGGAATTTGTGCTGGAAATCAACATGCAACACAAGATTGCCCCACAATTTCAGCAGTTTAAGGCATCTTACAAGAACAAACAAATGCCATAAACAGTTATCAGCAGCAATATGGTGCTCCAAACTCAAACACGTTTAATCCTAATTGGAAGAACCATCCCAACTTCAGTTGGAGGAATGGACCCACTGCAAATGCAAATAATACTCCAAAAGTATCACTAGAGGAGATGTTGGGTGCATTCGTATTGGTCCAAGCTGAGTACAACAAAACAAATTCTCTCAAAATAGATGGGTTCATGCAAGAGCAATTGAAATTCAATCAAAATTCAACTCAAGCCATCAATGAATTGAAAACATCATTGGCTAGAGTTGAATCTCATCTTAGTGTTAGAGAGAAGGGCACACTTCCTGCCCAACCTCTTCCTAACCGAAGAACCCAATTTGAGATACAAGATGCAAGCTCATCCTCCCACCATACGGAACATGTTCAAGCTATCACCACTTTGAGAAGTGGGAAAGAGATTGACAAATCCAATCCGGTGAAGGCCCTAAAGCCTAAGGATCCGGAAATTTCCAAAGAGAATGATAGCCCGAACAATACCCCACAAGATAAAGAACCGGAAAGGCAATACAAGCCGGTTGCCCCATTTCCACAAAGGTTGATTTCACCTAAACCTTTAGACAAAAATCTGGAGATTCTAGAAGTTTTCAAGCAGGTGAAGATCAACATTCCGTTGTTAGATGCAATAAAACAAATACCATCGTATGCCAAATTTCTAAAGGAATTGTGTACAGTCAAAAGGAAACACAATGTTCATAACAAAGTACTTTTGACTGAGAATTTGAGCGCCATTATCAAACAAGAGGTGCCCCAAAAATACAAGGATTCGGGTAGTCCAACCATCTCATGCATCATAGGAGACTACCGGATTAAACAAGCCCTACTCGACTTGGGGGCAAGTGTGAATCTCATTCCATACTCGGTCTACGAACAACTTGGGTTAAGTGAATTGAAACCCACCAAAACCACACTCCAACTTGCTGATAGATCCATCTGTATACCGAGAGGAATGATAGAGGATGTTCTAGTCCAAGTTGATAAATTCTACTTCCCAGTAGACTTTATTGTCTTGGATACACATCCCGTGATAGGCACCGGTGCGCAAATTCCCATCATACTTGGACGGCCGTTTCTAGCTACTTCAAATGCCATTATCAATTGTAGAAACGGACTTGTACAAATGTCCTTTGGAAACATGACCCTTGAGCTTAACATATTTGATTTATGCAAACAACCACGGGAGGTTGATGATGATGTCCACGAATTAAACATGATTGAATAATTCGTGGAGGATACAGTCCCCTTGTCACTATTTTCCGACCCTTTCGAGGCATGTGTGGCCTATCCTCATGAGATGAATGATGACACAACACAAGAGATGGATGCCATTCTAGATGTGAGCCGGTGCTTGAGAATAAAAGATGGAGGGCCCCAATAGAGCCTTTGCCTGTAAATGAGAACAAGGCCCTCCCATCCAACATCAAGGCGCCAACACTCGACCTAAAACCATTGCCAAGTGAGCTAAAATATGTTTATTTAGGTCAAGATGAGACATATCCAGTGGTGATTTCTTCCCACTTGGATGAGGAACAAGAGAGTAGGCTAATAGCCACTCTATTAGAGCACAAGAGTGCCATTGGATGGTCAATTGCGGATCTCAAAGGCATAGATCCACTGATTTGTACTCACCGCATACACCTTGAGGAAAATGCAAAGACATCCCGGCAACCACAAAGACGACTAAATCCAAACATGAAGGATGTGGTTAAGGCCAAAGTGGTGAAACTATTGGATGTAGGTATCATTTACCCAATATTCGATAGCCAATGTGAAATTGCGGTTTTACCGCTAGTTGAGATACTCGGAGATATGTCTATGGACCTAGAGGGGGGGTGAATAGGACCTTTTTAAAATTCTTTTCGCCTACTTATGCAATTCAACAAGTTTAAGCTAGGTAAGCAAGAACACCTTGGCTTCCAAGCCTTGGTGGGTCCAATCACAAGACTAGCAAGAGTTAAGCAATAACCAAACCTAGTCTAAGCATGCATAGGTAAGAAAATGATTCAACTAATTAATCTACTAACCTAAGCACCTTGTGTAGTCTTATGAGATTGGATCAATGAGCTCAAGTCTACACAAGTAGTGAAGGTACATCTTGTGCAAGGATGCCTAAAAAGTGCCTAGTATGCATTCATATCAATCATTCATAATTAAGCAATTAAACTAACAATGCAAAGATATCAATGTGCTCAATAACAATCACAAACACAAGGATGTATAGTGGTTCGACTACGTGTCTACTCCACTCCCGGTTCAAGTACTCAACCCCTTTGAGCACACCGGCATTCACTATCGGAGGTTTTAAATGAGGTTCACCTCTCAACCTTTACACGGAGGTTTTATCGGTTCACCTCTCAACCGTATCCGGAGTTTTAGACATAGGCTAACTCTCAACCTTATCGCACGTTTACTCCCGTGTCGGAGGCTCCCCCTTGGAGACTTAGTTTAGGCCCGGCTGACGGGCCAAGGAACGGCTAACGTCCCTAAGGCGAGTTGACAAACAGACTCTAAAATGGACTCTCAAATGAGACAACTTACTTGTCGGATGAGCCCCTTGTTTAGCGCCGTATTGGGTTGCTTGATCTCCGCTCTCCCGTGCTTCAATCAGCTTCCCTTTGCTCCCTCGATCGTGCCGCCGTTGCGTTGCCAATGCCTCAGCCACATTCGATCAAACACCTTGCATGCGATGCCTTGAAATGCCCAAGGTGCTAGGAGGATGGGTGAATCTCATACATAGGATGTGTAGGTTGTTCCAACTAGGAGATTCACCTAGAGAGTCTTCTAGAGGTCTTGGACAAAGGGTATACCTATATGGAATAGTGTCACACCTCTAGATTTGAGAGAGGAATCAAGTCATCTCTTGATAGCATTTGAATGCCCATACTTGTGTTTGAAACACAAGGGATATGACTTGAAAACCTCCTCTTTGAGGCCCTAAATGATGTACAAGATAAGTGTGGAATGGGCTCTCAAAAACTCCTCTCATCTGCCCAAGAATGGAGTTCCAAATATATAGAAAAAGTGCTCCAACGGTCATAAAACGGGCAGAAAACGGCCTGACCTGACCTGTCCCGACCGGTCATGACCGGTCGGAGGTCTTTGCTGAATGGGCAGGCACAATACACTGGGCCGACCGGTCATGACCGGTCGGACCCCTTCACTGGACAGCCAGAACCTGCTGGCCGACCGGTCATGACCGGTCGGCCCCCCTTGCTGGATGGCTGAAAGGGCATAGAGCCAATACACTGGCCGACCGGTCATGACCGGTCGGCCCCCTTCTCTGGCTGGTATAGGATTACCAGGCCGACCGGTCATGACCGGTCGGCCACTTCTGCTGGCCACCATGATATGAAAACGGCCGACCGGTCATGACCGGTCGGCGTGCCTTTGAAAATGCAGCCAAGCTGCTGGCCGACCGGTCATGACCGGTCGGACCAGCCTGGGTCCCCTTCTCCACAAGCTGAATTCCATTTGTTTCAGCTCGGAGATTAAGGCCAAGGATAGGGTGATCAAAAGGGACACCTAGGGCCTATCAATGATGACTAAAATGTTCTAAATATGGTCAAGGTCATCAAGGATACAAAGGGGATAGGTTTTGGTCGAGGTTAAGGCACCAAGGCATCTCATATACCTGAATCTTTTTCCTTGATGTGGCTGGACGTCTTGAGTCTTCGGTCTTCGTCTTCATTGGGCTCAACCGACACTAGACTCACCGCTGTAAGTGATTGACAAACAAGGTGCACTCGTATGCCACAGAAAAGTGCACTAACAATCTCCCCCTTTGTCAATTACTTACAAAAACTTAACCTACCAAAACAAATTACATGAGCAAGAGATTACATAGATAAAACATAAAATACAGGACTCTTGACATGCCTAAACTAAGCTGCTCCTCTTCAGATTGCTCCCCCATAACCTGTCAATCCCTGCATCACAAAACATAGCAAACTAGTTTTGGTGGGATTTGAACTTTCTCCCCCTTTTTGTTAGCAATTGACAAACTATTCTCTCCCCCGTAATGGTATACCAATGAACTTAAGGGAAGAGGAGATAGTGTGTCGCAGTTATAACTATAAGCACATGCTAAAAGGAGAGTATAGGGTGCATGAATCATAAATACATGGAGCAAGCTAAGAAACATGATTAACAAGAAGATATACTATCTAAGCATAGTTAACCATGAAATATTGGTCAAGGACATACATTTGCAATGAAGCACAAATGGCTTATAGCCCAATCAACCAACCTCCCCTAGTGGTATATCAAGACCAATACTAAGCAAAGATTAGCATACATGAAGCATAAAACTCAAGATGGTTAGCTAATCTAAGCAGGATGATAATCTAGCAAGTAAATGTATCAATAAAAGCAAAGCTAAATCATCAAAATTTGGGCGAATGAGGCTTGAATCCTCTGATTTGCCCATATACACAGAAATGAGGCTGAAATCCTCAGATTTTCCAATAAAAGCATAATTAGCTACCCTCACTAACCATGTACAGATTAAAAAGCCAAAGGGTAGCAAGGTTCCACAACACCCTCATAGAATGTACCATGAGGTGAGGGGTTGGGAACTCCTCCTTCTTCTAGAAGGGATAGCGGTTGGGATCCCCTCTTAGATAATCTGGTAAAGGGGTCGTGATGGAGGCCGAGAGAGCAAGATCATTATGTTGGCTCTCATCATCAGATTCGGACTCCTCCGTATCATCCCAAGTGGCAGCCATTGCCTTTTTACCTTTCGGTTTAGGCCCTTCCGGACATTCCGGGGCAATATGGCCACGACGACCGCAACCGTAACAACGGACGGATGAAGGTATGGATGATTTTCCTGTACGTTTATCACCCTTCTTGTCCTTCTTGTCACAGCTATTCCCTCTATCAAATTTGAGGAATCTCTTAAATTTTTTGTTCAATTGTTCTTCCTCATCATCCTCATCATCGCTATCATCCTCCGTCTCACTTTTGATTTTCTTGTGTCTGTGAGAGGACTTGAAGGCGATGTTTTTCCTTCTAGAGGGGGCTTTAAAGCCAAGCTCAAAGGTTTGTAGGGAACCTATGAGTTCTTCAACTTTCATTGTGTTTAGATCCCTACACTCTTCAATGGTGGTGACTTTAGAAGAGAACCGATCCGGAAGAGATCTCAGAATTTTCCTACAAAGCCTATGTTCCGGAACCGGATCCCCTAAGCCCCACATATCATTTGTGATTTTGTTCAGTTTGGTATAAAATTCAGTAAACGTTTCATCCTCCTCCATAGTAATATTTTCAAATAGAGTGGAGAGGCGTTGGAGTTTAGAATTTTTAACAACATTTGTACCTTCATGGGTAACTTCAAGAATATCCCATGCTTGTTTACTGGTAGTGCAGTTTTGGATCCGACCAAATTCATCTCTCGATACTGAACAAAATATGGCATTCAGGCCTTTGGCATTATTAATACGTTGAGCTTTTTCATGAGCAGTCCATAATGCCTTTTCTTTTGGCCTGAGAACATCCGGCTCACCTTCCTTGGAAATAGTAACCATTGGGGGTTCATATCCAAAATCAACCATGTCCCTCACATCCGAATCTATGGATTCCAAGAAGATGCGCATTCGGGCTTTCCAATATGGATAATTTGACCCATCAAAGAAAGGAGGCTTAGAGACGGATGAAGAGTCCTCTCTAGACATATTTTCAAGTTTCTCTTTAGGATCAACCTCTAGGCAATTAAGCCCTTAAAGAGGAACCCGCTCTGATACCAATTGAAATTGCGGTTTTACCGCTAGTTGAGATACTCGGAGATATGTCTATGGACCTAGAGGGGGGGTGAATAGGACCTTTTTAAAATTCTTTTCGCCTACTTATGCAATTCAACAAGTTTAAGCTAGGTAAGCAAGAACACCTTGGCTTCCAAGCCTTGGTGGGTCCAATCACAAGACTAGCAAGAGTTAAGCAATAACCAAACCTAGTCTAAGCATGCATAGGTAAGAAAATGATTCAACTAATTAATCTACTAACCTAAGCACCTTGTGTAGTCTTATGAGATTGGATCAATGAGCTCAAGTCTACACAAGTAGTGAAGGTACATCTTGTGCAAGGATGCCTAAAAAGTGCCTAGTATGCATTCATATCAATCATTCATAATTAAGCAATTAAACTAACAATGCAAAGATATCAATGTGCTCAATAACAATCACAAACACAAGGATGTATAGTGGTTCGACTACGTGTCTACTCCACTCCCGGTTCAAGTACTCAACCCCTTTGAGCACACCGGCATTCACTATCGGAGGTTTTAAATGAGGTTCACCTCTCAACCTTTACACGGAGGTTTTATCGGTTCACCTCTCAACCGTATCCGGAGTTTTAGACATAGGCTAACTCTCAACCTTATCGCACGTTTACTCCCGTGTCGGAGGCTCCCCCTTGGAGACTTAGTTTAGGCCCGGCTGACGGGCCAAGGAACGGCTAACGTCCCTAAGGCGAGTTGACAAACAGACTCTAAAATGGACTCTCAAATGAGACAACTTACTTGTCGGATGAGCCCCTTGTTTAGCGCCGTATTGGGTTGCTTGATCTCCGCTCTCCCGTGCTTCAATCAGCTTCCCTTTGCTCCCTCGATCGTGCCGCCGTTGCGTTGCCAATGCCTCAGCCACATTCGATCAAACACCTTGCATGCGATGCCTTGAAATGCCCAAGGTGCTAGGAGGATGGGTGAATCTCATACATAGGATGTGTAGGTTGTTCCAACTAGGAGATTCACCTAGAGAGTCTTCTAGAGGTCTTGGACAAAGGGTATACCTATATGGAATAGTGTCACACCTCTAGATTTGAGAGAGGAATCAAGTCATCTCTTGATAGCATTTGAATGCCCATACTTGTGTTTGAAACACAAGGGATATGACTTGAAAACCTCCTCTTTGAGGCCCTAAATGATGTACAAGATAAGTGTGGAATGGGCTCTCAAAAACTCCTCTCATCTGCCCAAGAATGGAGTTCCAAATATATAGAAAAAGTGCTCCAACGGTCATAAAACGGGCAGAAAACGGCCTGACCTGACCTGTCCCGACCGGTCATGACCGGTCGGAGGTCTTTGCTGAATGGGCAGGCACAATACACTGGGCCGACCGGTCATGACCGGTCGGACCCCTTCACTGGACAGCCAGAACCTGCTGGCCGACCGGTCATGACCGGTCGGCCCCCCTTGCTGGATGGCTGAAAGGGCATAGAGCCAATACACTGGCCGACCGGTCATGACCGGTCGGCCCCCTTCTCTGGCTGGTATAGGATTACCAGGCCGACCGGTCATGACCGGTCGGCCACTTCTGCTGGCCACCATGATATGAAAACGGCCGACCGGTCATGACCGGTCGGCGTGCCTTTGAAAATGCAGCCAAGCTGCTGGCCGACCGGTCATGACCGGTCGGACCAGCCTGGGTCCCCTTCTCCACAAGCTGAATTCCATTTGTTTCAGCTCGGAGATTAAGGCCAAGGATAGGGTGATCAAAAGGGACACCTAGGGCCTATCAATGATGACTAAAATGTTCTAAATATGGTCAAGGTCATCAAGGATACAAAGGGGATAGGTTTTGGTCGAGGTTAAGGCACCAAGGCATCTCATATACCTGAATCTTTTTCCTTGATGTGGCTGGACGTCTTGAGTCTTCGGTCTTCGTCTTCATTGGGCTCAACCGACACTAGACTCACCGCTGTAAGTGATTGACAAACAAGGTGCACTCGTATGCCACAGAAAAGTGCACTAACACAATGGGTGAGCCCAACTCAAGTGGTGCCTAAGAAATTCGGAATAACCATTGTAGCCAATGCCAATAACGAACTCGTGCCAACTAGAGTCACTACTGGTTGGAGAATGTGCATTGACTACAGGAAGCTAAACACTGTCACGAGGAAAGACCACTTCCCCCTACCGTTTGTTGATCAGATTTTAGAACGGTTGGCGGGTCATTCCCACTTTTGCTTCCTTGATGGCTATTCAGGGTACAACCAAATAGAAATTCCCGTGAAGACCAAGAAAAGACTACATTTACATGTCCATTCGGCACTTTCGCCTATCGACGGATGCCGTTTGGACTATGTAATGCCCCTGCCACCTTTCAGCGTTGTATGATGAGCATCTTTTCTGACATGGTGGGGACCATTCTCGAAGTTTTCATGGATGATTTTTCCGTATTTGGTTGTAGCTTTGATGAGTGCCTTGAGCACTTGAAATCTGTGCTGAAAAGATGTGAAGAGAAGAACCTTGTGCTTAATTGGGAAAAGTGTCACTTCATGGTTCAAAAGGGAATTGTACTTGGTCACATCGTTTCACAAAATGGAATTGAGGTGGACAAAGCGAAAATTGATCTTATCTCTAACCTTCCACCACCCAAAAGCATACGAGATGTACGGTCCTTTTTAGGACACGCAGGATTCTACAGAAGGTTCATAAAGGACTTCAGTTCACTCTCTCCCCCTTTACGTAACCTACTTCAAAAGGAAAATTCATTCGAGTGGAATGAAGAATGTCAAAAGGCCTTTACCACCCTTAAAGGTATGTTGACATGTGCCCCAATAATGCAACCACCTGATTGGAGCCTTCCTTTTGAGATTATGTGCGATGCTAGCGACTATGCTATTGGGGCCGTGCTAGGCCAAAGAAAAGATAAAAAGCCATGTGTCATCTACTATGCAAGTAGAACCCTAAACTCAGCCCAAGCAAACTACACCACTACTGAAAAGGAACTTTTAGCCGTAGTTTTTGCCTTGGACAAGTTTAGGTCCTACTTGATTGGATCCAAGATCATTATATTCACTGACCACGCCGCACTTAAGTATCTTCTCTCTAAGAAGGATGCTAAACCACGGTTGTTAAGATGGATCCTTCTACTCCAAGAATTCGACATAGAAATACGTGATAAGAAAGGAGTAGAAAATGTAGTAGTTGACCATCTCTCTAGACTTGTCCTCACTGATTCCCCTGAAACGACTGCAATCAATGACATGTTCCCTGATGAACAACTTTTTGCTGTTTCCCAATTACCATGGTATGCGGACATCGCTAACTATCTTGCTACAGGTACAATTCCTACATATTGGAAAAAGCAAGACAAGGATAGATTCTTCACGGAGGTACGGAAATTCCTATGGGATGACCCATACTTATTCAAGTATTGTCCTGATCAAATCATAAGGAGATGTGTCCCAGATGATGAGCAACAAAGTATCATCTCCTTCTGTCATTCTCAAGCATGTGGTGGCCACTTTTCGGCTGAAAAGACCACAGCGAAAATTCTGCAATGTGGGTTTTATTGGCCCACCATGTTCAAAGACACACATGAGTTTTGCAAAGCATGTGAACCTTGTCAGAAATTAGGGGGAATCTCCCGTAGAAATATGATGCCACTCAATCCCATCTTAATAATCAAAATTTTTTATTGTTGGGGCATCGATTTCATGGGCCCATTCCCATCTTCTTTTGGAAACCTATACATCTTGCTTGCCGTTGACTATGTTTCCAAATGGGTCGAGGCCATCCCTTGCCGGAATAATGACCATAAAACGGTCATTCGATTTTTAAAAGAAAATATTCTTTCCCAGTTTGGAACGCCTCGAGTCATCATAAGTGATGGAGGGTCTCACTTTTGCAATCGCCCTTTTGAAACCTTAATGAAGAAATATGGCGTAACACACAAAGTGAGCACTCCCTATCACCCACAAACTAGTGGACAAGCTGAGATATCCAATAAGGAGATTAAACACATTTTAGAGAAAACGGTGAACCCCGATTGCAAGGATTGGTCGCTTCGGCTTACCGATGCTCTTTGGGCTTACCGTCCAGCTTTTAAAACCCCTATTGGAATGTCTCCCTATAGACTTGTCTATGGGAAGGCTTGTCACTTGCCTGTGGAGTTGGAACATAGGGCATATTGGGCTATTAAGAAGATAAATTTCAATTCTGACAAGGCAAGCTCGTTACGCAAACTACAATTGAATGAACTTGCAGAAATCCGGAATGAAGCTTATGAGAATGCAAGAATTTACAAGGACAAGACGAAGATATTCCATGATAAGAATATTCTTCGTAAGACATTCACGATCAATCAAAAAGTCCTTATGTATAATTCTCGCTTACACCTATTTCTGGAAAAATTGAGATCTCGATGGACCGGTCCCTACATTGTGCAAACTGTCTATCCATATGGGACTGTCAAGCTATTGAATCCGAGGAACGGCAACATTTTAAAGTAAATGGGCAGCGATTAAAGCCGTTCTTTGAGAAATTTCCTTCAGAAGGTATGTCCATACCCCTGAATGATCCTGTGTATCAGGATGATTGATCTCCTAGTCTGATGGAGGTATAGAGTAGTTAGGATTAGGATTTTGCTACTTTTGTTTTCTGTTTTCATAGGTTTGTTAGAAGGAGGAAGAATTCCACTTTTCACTCTCTCAGGTACTATCATTCCTCACTCCCTTTTATTTTCAAATTGCTCTCATGTTTTGCTCATTGCACATCTTTTACATTGAGGACAATGAAAGATTTGGTTGGGGGGTGTAGGATCACTTGGATTAATCCAGCGTTTTGCAACATTTCAAGCAATTATGTGGAAATTTTTCGATTTTTCAAAAATTTGAAACTCTTTTGGAAAACACCGGTTCTATGCATTCAATTTGATATGAGCATAAGAGGAAGAGATATGAAGTGTATGGGGCTGGATGTCTGGAATCTCTCATAACATAATGGTTTTATATGTGAACTCCCCTATTTTTGTGATTGATAGAAAATCTGAATACTTTTACACCTAATTCACATTACACGATTTTCATGAGTTGAAGGGATTATGTGATTTATGGATTAGCTAGACTTTGAATTAAGGTGTTGAGAAATCAGGCCAGGGTACTTTGTCCATCCTTGTCCATGGGAAAATAATGAAAGATATGGATTTTTAAAAATCCTATCTAATTTAAAAAGAAAAAGGAAAAGGAAGGATGAAATTGGGAATGATGGAAAAACGGTGGAAAATTCTGATTAGGGCTACCTACTACCAACCGGGGGATGGTTTACCCGTAACCAAAGCCGGAAATGGGACGTAGTGCGAAAGTTGTCGGAAGGACGGTAAGGCAAATTCCTGTCATTGGCTTGATGTGGCTCTATGTACCTTGAGTTCTATAGTCTAGTTAATCTATGAAGAAGGTAATCCTAGAAACTCGTGGGATGAATTTTCACTACCCACACTAGGTTGAATTTGTTCAGGTCCTTCTATTTATCAACCAATCAGCGGGAATTTCATATGAATGCTTATTATGTTTTGAGGATTTACAGTGTCAACCTTTGATGCCTAATCTTTCTGAATCTTACACTTATGAACCTTGGAATGTATAGAAGGATGGTTTCTGAAAGAGAGTTGAGTTTTGAAGAATGGGATTAGTTTCACGCATGTTTTGCTCGGGACTAGAAAAATGCTGGTTGGGGGGTGTGTTGAGTTCTTAATTGTGCATATTCTAACCCCAATTCATCACTCATTGTGCGAGGTTTGCATGGTTTATAGACAAGTCTAATGCATGTTATGTGATTGCAGGTTTGAGAGAGAACGCCGCCTAATAAATGATGAAAAGAGCTGATTTAGAACCTGAGATGAAGACCCAAGGAGGGCCGAAGAAAGAAAGAAGTAAAGAAAGAAGAAAGCAGAAGAAAGAAAGGAAGAAAACAAGAAGATTGAATAAGGCCGACCGGTCATGACCGGTCGGCCATGGCTATTGGAACGAGAATGAAGACGTCCGACCGGTCATGACCGGTCGAGCATGGTTGCTGGACCAAGGCTGGACACAACCGACCGGTCATGACCGGTGACCGGTCGGCCATGCTTGCTGGAGTGGCTGTCCATTGAGGCCGACCGGTCATGACCGGTCGGCTGTGCGTGAGGACTTAGAAACTTCCAAATTCAGTCCGATTTTCTCTGCGCTGCGTAACTCTTACGCAAATTCTCGATCTTTTCGAAGTTGTGGAGCCTCCCTACTATAAAAGGACACCTAGGGATCGTTCCTAGGGTATCCTAGAAGGGTTCAAGCGAGGTTGGAGGCTGTAGAAGTGAATTGTGGAGTTCCACAACTCCTTGGAGTTTATTTTTGCTGTTTTCATGTTTTTATAGTTGTTTCATGTTTCCTTAGATCATGAGCAGCTAAACCTCTTAGCTAGGGCTAAGAGGTGAAGCTTGTAGTGGATCCAAGATGTTTTAATTCGTAGTTAAGTGGTTTTAAGTGTGGAATTTATGATTATGAACTAAGGTTTGAAGTTTATACAAGTTTTTGAGTAGTTTTTCTTAGTCTTATGATGACTCATGGATGTTTGGGAGAATTACTTAATTGCTTAATTGGTTTGTATCTGTCTAGACCTGTATGATCCGAGGAATCGGAGTGCGCTCTAGTACTATGATCTTCATAAAGGGACTTCATACCAAAGTTCTATTTTTCTGTTTTTCTGGAATATGTATGGACTGTGCATGTGATTTGAATCAAGTTCAAATCCTGGTCTAGCCTTGTCTTGTGACAGGACTTGAGGATGGTTATGATTGTGAACTAGACCTTTTGGAAAGGGGAATGACCTATGCAATTGAGCATACTCAGCTCAGCCTACATTGAGTGAATCTTATGCATAGCACTTACATATTACAGATTGTTTGGTTTAACAGCTCTATCATCCGACTAGATAGATCTTAATATCGATTCTAGTTGAGCGAATGAGAAACCACAGTGGATTGAACATCAAGGATTGCTACAAGTGGATCCTTGGAACCCTAGTGCCTTTTTATCATTAGTCACTTTAATTTAATTAAACTTTGTTACTCACATCAATTCTATTCAAAATCTGATTACTAGCTTTCAATAGACACTTTTGGATGTGTTTGTGAAATCCTACATAAGTCCCTGTGGATCGACCTCGGTCTTACCGAGTTTATTACTACATCGCAACCCTACACTTGGGGAAGCGAACAAGTAGGAGAGAATGAGGTACATAATGTTCCTCCAATGAGATCACTACGGGACTACCTACAACCTGCTCGAACAATTACACCCTCTTGTGTGGTTCTACCAGCAAATGGTGGAAACTTTGACATAAAACCGGGTGTAATTCAACTCTTACCAAAGTTCCATGGGCGAGATTCTGACCGCCCATACTTACACTTGAAAGAATTTGAAGAAGTATTGGCCACCTTGCATTACACCAATGTTTCCGAGGATACTATCAGACTAAAACTTTTTCCTTTCACTTTGAAAGAAAGAGCCAAAGATTGGCTTCACTCTCTCAGACCACATTCGATTAGGTCACGGGTTGAGATGAACCGGGAATTCTTGAAAAAGTTCTTCCCGGCTCATAAAACAAACACCCTTCGAAGGGCCATAATGAATTTCTCGGCCAAAGAAGGTGAATCTTTCTTTCAATGTTGGGAAAGATTTAAAGATCTCCTGCTTGCTTACCCAAATCACGGCTATGAGAGTTGGCGAATTATAAATTTTTTCAATGATGGATTAAGTTCCAATATGCGCCAATTTGTGGAGATGATGTGCAATGGCGAGTTTGTGAGTAAAAATCCAGATGAGGCTTGGAGTTACTTGGACATGTTGGCTGAAAATGCCCAATCTTGGGATACATCGGATAAACCTAATAACTCCAAACCCACTCAAGAGAAAGGAGGGATCTATGTCCTTAAGCAGGAAGACGATGTGAATGCAAGGATAGCCAACCTTACAAGGAAGGTTGAAGCCATGGAACTTAGTAAAAGTAGAGTTCCCAAGTCCAATGAAGCTGTTGAAACCATATGTGGGATTTGCCTCACCGATTTACACGCTACGCAAGATTGTCCCACAATTCCTGCATTTCAAGAGGTATTACATGAACACACCAATGCCACATATGGTTATCAACGGCCTTTCAATGGACCGGTAGGTAATACGTACAATGAGAGTTGGAAGAACCACCCAAATTTTAGTTGGAAGAATGCTCCTACGGGCAATCCTACCAATTCTCAAAAAGGGCCACCCATGCAAAATATGGCCCCACCTCAATTCTCAATGGAGGATACTTTGAAGGCGTTTATACAAGGGCAAACGCAAATCAATCAATCGAATCAACAAATGTTCCAAGTGCTTAAAGCCTCGGTTGATGAGATTAAGGGACGCTTGAATGCTAGGGAAGGGACCTTTCCGGCCCAACCTCAGCCCAATCCAAAGCAAGTACATGAGTGAGCACCCCTAATCCTTCCAACCAGAACATGGAGCAAGCCAAATCCATCGCCACCCTTAGAAGTGGTAAACAAATTGACAAAACTATTCCGGTGAAGGCCGATGAGCCTAATGATCCGGTAAATTCTGAGGATAAAGATGGATCTACTTAGCCCCACAACAACCGGAACGCATTTACAAGCCCGTAGCACCATTCCCTTCAAGATTGGTTGCCCCAAAATCTCTCCCAAATTCTCATGATATTCTAGAGATTTTCAGACAAGTCAAAATTAATATCCCTTTGCTTGATGCCATCAAACGAATTCCCTCTTATGCCAAGTTTCTAAAAGACCTATGCACAACAAAACGCAAATATAATGTGCAGCAAAAGGCCTTCTTAACTGAGCAAGTAAGTGTCATCCTCACTCAAAAGACCCCCCCAAAATTCAAAGATCCCGGTAGTCCCACCGTCTCATGTATCATTGGAGACTACCGGATTAAGCGTGCCTTGTTAGATTTGGGGGCAAGTGTGAACTTGATCCCATACTCGGTATATGAGCAATTGGGTCTTGATGAATTAAAACCCACCAAAACCACGTTGCAACTCACTGATAGATCTATCCGTGTACCGAGGGGGATAGTTGAGGATGTTCTAGTCCAAGTTGACAAATTCTACTACCCGGTAGATTTTATCGTCTTGGACACACAACCGGTTTTGGATGCTAGCACCCAAATACCGGTAATATTAGGCCGACCATTCCTTGCCACATCAAACGCAATCATCAATTGCTGGAATGGGGTGATGCAACTATCCGTTGGAAACATGACATTAGAGGTGAATGTGTTTCACTTGGGCAAGAGGCATAGGGATGATGATGATGTCCACGAGGTTGATATGATTGATTCAATCGTGGAAAAGGAGTTTGCTTTAAGGCAGAATTTTGATCCTCTAGATGTTGTTAGCTTTGATCCCTTTGAGGATTGGGATGACAATGATGGTCCCCATGAGGTAAACATGATAGAATCCATGGATGATGGGGGGTTTTTCCAACATGATCTACCTGAAAGTTTGGGGACATGTGTGACACATTCTAAGGATGAATCTAAATTTCATTTTATTAAGACCTTGGAAGTGTTAACTTCTGAAAATTCATTCGACAAGTCACCAATTTCTGATTTACACAAATTTGTTGTGCAGGATTTGGAAGAATTGGTGCTTGACTTGCCTATAAAGAGGCCAATTTCTGAAAGTGTAGAGGTTGAGGACCCACTCCAACCTACACAAAATTCTGTGAAGGAGGAAAACATAAAGGGTCCAAATCTGAAAACTTCCTCCGATGAAGTCTCCTACACTCTAGAGGAGTGTTTAGCGTATTTTGAAGATTGGGATGATCCCATGATTCAGGATATCATGCATGCTTTGAAGGAGACCCCTCCGGTGCCCAAAAAGCTTCCTTCCACAAAGTGCCAAACTGAAAAATCAATTGTGGTAGCACCGGTGAGATCTGATTTTGTGAAGATCATATCGACTTGTGAAAAAGAAATACAAGTCTCCACATCTCTTTGGTTTTTTCAAACCGAAGAAAACTTCTGCGATGATCCATACTTGAATAATTTTCGCCCAGACAAGAAGGAAAGGAGATCCATATTCAATGATTTCTAACCAATGCAATTCTCCTTTCCTAGTACATGTGACAATTCTGAACCCGCTGAAATTTTTCAGTTGGATTTTCAATGGGGTAGAATGATCAATGTCACCAATGTACTTTCCAAAGCAGGATGGTGGTTAGTTCTATTGAAAAATTTGTTACACTACTTGATGATCCTGCTCAACTTTGTGCTTTTGGATGATATAATGATAATCGATCTCCTAGTCTGAGGGAGATCCCTTTTTTTACAAGGACAGGTTAGTTATCTTTACTGCTTTCCGTAGATTAGGTTTAGTTTATCTAGTTTTACTGTTTTAGTAAGATTTAGTTATTGGAGTTGCAGACTTCCATGATCGCTCTCTCAGGTAATATTGTTCTCACTTTCTCATATGTTACCATTGCTCTCATGTTCATGCTAATTGCATATCTTTTTTACATTGAGGACAATGCAAGATTTGGTTGGGGGGTGAGATGAGATTCCTCATCTAGCATGTTGCAACATTTCGAGCCTCACATGCGCAAATTTTTTCGAATTTTCTAAAATTTCAAAACTCTTTTAGAAAATCTTATTTCCATGCATTCGAGATGATATGAGTATAAGAAGAGGAGATACAAAGTGTGTGATGTTGTAAGTCTTGAATTTCTCCCAACATAATGGTTTTATATGTTAGTTCCCCTATTGTTGTGATTGATAGAAAATTTGAACAGCTTCACACCAAGTTCACATTACACGATTTTCATGAGTTGAAAGGTTTATGTGATTTATGGATTAGCTAGACTTTGATTAAAGGTGTTGAGCAGCAAAGCCAGGGTATGTTGTCCATCCTTGTCCATGGGAAAATAACAGAAGATATGGATTTCTAAAAATCCTATCTAATTTAAAAGAAAAAGGAAAGAAAGGATGAAATCGGGAAGGAAAGAAAAATGGTGGAAATTCCAAAAAGGGCTACCTATTACCAACCGGGGGATGGTCGAACCGTAATCAAAGCCGAAAATGGGACGTAGTGTGAAAGCCGTCGGAAGGACGGTAAGGTAAATTCCTGTCATAGGTTTGTTGTTACTCTGTGCACCTTAAAATCCTTGGTTTACTTAATCTATGAAGAAGATGATTCCAGGAACTCATGAGATGAACTTTCACTATGCACACTAGGTTGAATTTGTTCGAGTTCTTCTATTTATCAATCAATCAGCGGGAATTTCATGTAGGCACCTTTTATGTTTTGAGAGTCCAAGGCTCAGCTTCTATCACCTAATTTTTCCAAATTTTATACTTATACACCTTGGAATGGATAGAATCATGGGTTCTGAAGGAGAGTTGGGTTTGGAGGTTTGAAATTGTTTCACGCATGTTTTGCTCAGGACTAGCAAAAAGCTGGTTGGGGGGTGTGTTGAACCTCCAATTTATACACTGCATTTCCCATTTCATGACATGGTTTGCATGATTTTCATGATTTAAAGGCCCATCTAACACATGTTTTGTGATTATAGGGGATGAGAGCGGACTTCATTCAATTAGGGATTAAAAGAAAACATTTGGAGCTATTGGATGAAGGACGAAAGAGGACCGAAGAAAGAAGAAAGCAAGGATAAGAGAAAGAAGAAAAAAAGAGGAGAAAAGAAAGAAAGAAGAACAAAGTGAAGAGGGTCCGACCGGTCCTGACCGGTCGGCCAGAGGAGCCAGACCGGTCTTGACCGGTCGGCCACGTTTGCTGATCAAAGTGAAGAGCAGACCGACCGGTCTTGACCGGTCGGCCATGTACACTGGAGGTTAGAATGAAGACCAACCGATCTTGACCGGTCGGCTATGCACGCTGTCCATCTTGTTAAAACAAGCCCGACCGGTCTTGACCGGTCGGATGCACTCCCTGGATGGTTGAAAAGGCCAGTCCGACCGGTCTAGACCGGTCGGCTTTGCGTAAACTGAGTCCTTTCTAAATCGAGACTCCGAAAACTGCTGCGCACTGCGTAACCTTTCACAGATTCTGGATGTTTCCGACGCAAGGGAGCTTTCTTACTATAAAAGGACACCTAGGGGCTCTTCCTAGATCATCAGAGAAGCTAAGGGACGCGGTTTTGGAGAGAGGAAGCTGTCGTGGAGCGTCTGCAACTCTTCTATTTTTGGTTTTTCTAGTTTTATGCTTTCATTAAGAGTTTTTAGTTGTAGCATGAATATGCTAGGCTAGAACCTCTCAGCTAAGGCTGAGAGGTGAAGCTTGTAGCCAATTCCATGTTGGATTCAGTTTAATTCAAGTTATTTCAATTCAAGTTTGATTTTTTTCTCATGTTCTAGTTTCTTAAAGTGGTAGCTTGAGATGTTTTATGAGAGTTCATGTGCTCCGGAGATGAGTTCCTTGCAATTCTCTGAGATTATCATATAATGCTTGTTTAGATTCGAATTATAGTAACCCTTGAGCAGGCCATAGTCCATAGGCATGGCTGTTACTCCGCAGGCTATGGTTTTGAATTCTACATTGATTGAATGGGACTAGAACTTGGAAGTTCAACTTGATTTGGATTGAATGTGTGTGAATGCTTTATTTTCCAACTAGATGAGAGATAGGACTTCAAATCTAGTTGTGTTCTCTACTTGGGTTGATTGAATTGACATGGGATTGCTACAAGTGGATCCTTGAATGCCTTAGTACTTTGAATTACTGATTTTCTATTAAAGTTACTGTTTTAGTTACTTACCCAATCAATCTGATTTTCTTCCAAAAACTGAGTTGCTGAAGTAATTTGGAGATTGTTTCTATTTCCCTGTGGATCGACCTCGGTCTTATCGAGTTTTATTACTACATCGCAGCCTTACACTTGAGGCGAGCGAACATATACCTATCAACCATCATATAACTCTTCATCTTACAATGCATACGATCTTAATTGGGGAAGCCATCATTCACCTTGTTCAAGGGAAAAACCAACCGTGGTTATTAACAATCACCTTGTTGAACCTCCAATTTATACATTGCATTGCCCATTACATGATATAGTTTGCATGATTTTCATGATTTAAAGGCCCACCTAACACATGTTTTGTGATTATAGGGATTGTTAACGTCAGATTTTGTAATAGGATCCTCCAGTCGTTCACCTTCTTGCTAACAGGGATTTCTTCCGTCGGACCTGTAAGAAGACAGAAAGCAACTAGGGGTGGCTGGTGTCCAGCCGTTAGCCCTCCGATGCTTAAGTCAGGCAAAGCAAGAAGAATAATAACCAGGCGAAACCAGGCTAGAGATTGAATATTGTGTACCTCTATTCTTAATGGAGTCTTCTCCTTATATAGATCAGAAATGATCCAATCTGTTACGCAAGATATCGAGATCCCTGATTTCGTGGGATAAGAATCTTATCCTCATATAGAAGGAAAATCTAATCCAATGACTCATCCGATATTTTCGTTCCTTGATAGCGATCCCTTGAGACTCGGAACCACTGAAGAAGATAAACCCAAAATCGACCTATACGGGCTGCTGATACTGAGGGCTAAAGGATATCGTCACAGAAAAAAGTTGTTTGCATGCTTAGAAGATGGTCGCGAGTCTAAATGCTCGTTCATTCAGATGTGACACCTTTCAACGACTTGTGAGAAGGTCTGCTCGCAGGAAAAACACAACTTCTCGAAGCTTTGGTAGTCGGGCATCGTTTTCCTAATATACGAGCCTCGAGTGTGCATCAGAACCTGGGACGAGAGCGAAACTGAGGAAAGAGGAAGATAGGAAGAGAGCCTCGAACAGACGTTCTCGATAGTCCGAAAAAGGTGCTCGCGAGATCGGAGTATCTTCAGAATATGCGAGTCTCGAACAGACGTTCTCGATAGTCGGATAAGGGTGCTCGCGAGGTCTATCTTCAGCAGATGATCTTCGCTATTTTGACTATAACAGCGACTCTTGAGCATATGATCTCGAGAGTCAAATGAGCGCCCCGTACTTATCCAATCTGTGACTCTCTAGCATATAATCTCGGGAGTCAAATGGGCACTCCGCATTTACTCGATCTGCGACTCTCAAACAGATGATCTCGAGAGTCGAATGGGCGCCTGCGTAAAATCTTAGCAGCTAAGTTGGATCTCCATCATTTTGCCTATAACAGATGCCCCCCAAGTCCTTGCCGCCAAGAATTCTTAAGGGAAGGACTTAGCTTACTGTCATGCGCAGCTGCCTGCTGCTTTAACTGAGAAGCCATACATGATTGGGCTGGAATTAATGAGCGCCAGCCTTTCCACAGTCAAAAAATGAAGAGACGCTCACCACGTGTCCGAGTATTTAATGGGCGTGCCTGCTCGAGTGCCGTGCCGAACGAGAGACTGCCACGTGCTACCATATACGGCGGAATGATTGCCTATAAATATACGGAGTCCGCCATATCTTCTGATTTTCACAGAAGTTTCAGAATTTTCTTCTTTGTCCTTCGATCATCTTCCTCCGGAGTTCCCTGGTGTCCTCCTCGATCTTTTTTGGTGTTCTTTCTTCCTCCTCGTACTTGGTATTTCTTCTTTCTTTTTCTTCTTAAATACCCTATGGCTGGTGATTCTGAGGAGACTACCGTTCCCTTGGGGGATGCCACCCCGGAATCCTCTGCCTTCAGCAATGCAAGGGTTCTGGCGGGTCGGTATACAGCGGCCGGGTACCCCTCCATTCTATCGAAGAACCGGCTGCTGGAACTACGGGAGAGATATTCAATCCCTGACTTAGTCGCTCTCCGATTACCCGGAGATGGAGAGACGCCAGACTCCCCCCCCCCCCCCCCCCCCCCAGGGTGTGTGGCTTTTTATGAGTACCAACTCATTCTGGGGGTTCGCCTTCCCCTCCATCCCTTCGTCCGGGATGTACTTCGATGCTATAAGATTGCCCCTGGGCAACTTATCATGAATGGATGGAGGGTGGTCCTAAGCTCCTTCGTCCTTTGGGCTCAGGCCGGGAACGGGGAGCTTACAGCTGATGAGTTCCTCCGCATGTTCCGCTTGAAGAAGGCGCCCTCCACCGAAGGCTGGTACTATCTGTGTTACTGGCACAGGGATAACTTCATGTTGGGGAAGCCCTCATCGAATTATCCCGGCTGGAGGGAACTGGGAGTCTACTTCCTCCAGGGGCCCAGGAGTAAACTGCCTTTTCTGTGAAGGTAGGCACAGTTTTACGTTGTGCATTTTGTCCATGATCAAAATTTTTTAGGCCTGCGAGTTTTCTAACTCCGATTTGTGCTCGCAGGTATCCCGGCTTTGGAGAATCCGAATCTGAAAGGAGGAATTCACGAGAAGATCGTGAAGGTGTACAAGTTGCCTGCTCACGACAGGCATATCGAAGCTTGCCTATCTCCTTCGCGACTCGCGATCGCAGGACTAATCCCAAACGAAGAGGCCGAGATGACGAAGGCCGGGGAGAAAAGGGGTTTGCTACCGCGACTTAAGGGCACGAACTCCAAGAGGCAAAAGAAAATATCCGCCGAACCATCTCAACCACCCATCCGCAAGGGTAGCGACCAACTTGCCCCTCTTGTGAGCACGGCGGGGGTACCGGCAGTGCCCAATATTCTTCCACTGGTGGTCGCACCTGGACCGCCAGTGATTAACATCACTGATAACTCCCCGGATGGGGCAGGGTCCAGCTGCCCCCCAACTGAAGAGGCTCGCGAGCAAATAGAACCTCGCGAGCCGGCTCCTGCTCGCGAGCTGATTCCTGCTGTCGAGTAGGGACCTGCTCGCGAGTCGATGGCCCCGCCTCGCGAGTCGGCTGGGTTGGTCGTTGCCCAACCATCTGGAAGTGGGACATACTCCATCCCTCGCCACCTCCATCCGATTTGCAAATTTTTGTTCGAGAACGTTTCCCCCCAAACTTTTGGCTCTCTTCTCGAGCCAAGCCCTGAGAACCTCTTCCTTGAGGCGGGGGTAAGAATGGTTCAGGTAAGACC
Source organism: Liriodendron chinense (assembly GCA_003013855.2). Lineage (NCBI taxonomy): Eukaryota > Viridiplantae > Streptophyta > Magnoliopsida > Magnoliales > Magnoliaceae > Liriodendron > Liriodendron chinense. The sequence continues at coordinate 5,159,621 of ML058515.1, read as the reverse complement.
TTGGAGATTTAGTTTTAACTTCATTATTTTGGGGCTCTCAAGTATTTTTTCTTACGTTTTTCTTTTTCATTTTGCAGGGCTTAGACCTCATCTTGCGGACGAAGCGAGATTCGTCGCCGCTCGCCGCATGATCGATGAGGCAGAAGGAAAGAGGATCACCTTGGAGAAGGCGGTCCAGGGACGGGATCAACTGCTCAAGGCCCGTGAGGCAGTGATCTCGAAGAGAGATGAGGAGAAGAAGATCCTCATCGAGAAAGTCCAAGTCCTGACCGATAGGTATCAGGCTTTGGACTCTAACTTTGCAAAGCTCACCGGGTTGAAGGAGAAAGCAGAGAGAGAGAGGGAGATCTTTCGTCAGGACAAGATCTCGCTGGAGAAGCGGCTAGCGGAGGCCAGGTCGCAGCTCAAAGAAGTCAACGACAACTTGGAGAAGGAGCGCTTCGCTCTTGCACAGCTTAAGGACGACTCGATCCACTGGGACGAGGAGAAAGTCGCCCTGGTAAATGCTCTCGGAGGAAGGGCCTCGGGTAATTTTCGAGTTCCGAAACTCGCAGCTATATGACGATGAAAGATATGAGTCATATGATGCTGGTCGCGACTTTGCGCTAAGAGTAGTGCAACGAATGTCCCCATCTTTTGATATGGGGGAATTTGGTCAAGTCGCGACCATCATAGCTGCAGAGGAGCAAGCTGCTGCGGAGAACGAGGTGACCGAAGCCACGCAGGCTGGAGGGGCTCCAGAATCGGGTCCTGAAATCGAGAGCACGGCTCCTCCCCCAAGAGATTAACTCTCCCTTTTGTTTTTCTTTCTTCTGTACTCGTGAGCAAATATCTGTAAACAATTGTTATTGATGAATAGAAAAAAAAATTGGAAATGTTCTCGTTCTTTTTGTTTACTCTCTTTTCCCTTCATACAATGAATGCCTTCTTATTTTAATGAATTATGCTCAACCCGGCGGGTCGTGACGACCATACCCTCGTGGAGATAGACTGATCTATCGATTGAGAAATGTATTGTGCTCAATCCGGGGGGTCGTGTCGACCATACCCTCGTGGAGATAGACTGATCTATCGATTGAGAAATGTATTGTGCTCAATCCGGGGGGTCGTGTCGACCATACCCTCGTGGAGATAGACTGATCTATCGATTAAGAAATGTATTGTGCTCAATCCGGGGGGTCGTCTCGACCATACCCTCGTGGAGATAGACTGATCTATCGATTGAGACTCCGAGTTTACCAAGGGTAGCTTGGTCAAGAGATTGTATGCATCCTCTTCAGGGCTATTCAGGTCCAAGTGAATGAAATAGCGACCAAAAGATATCTTCGGCTTTTTATTCATAAAATGTTGCTATGAACTACATCGAATCTAGGGGTAGTATTGTAGTAAATGCTCCACGTGCCAAGGGCGACGTACAGGTTTTCCCTGCATGTCTTCAAGGTAATAAGTACCGGGTCGCAAAATCTTAATAACCCGATAAGGGCCTTCCCAATTTGGATCCATCGAACGAGCGGGAACTTCGAGTTTTTGCTTCAGGACCAAATCTCCGAGCTTGAAGGATCTAGGCCGAACCTTAGCATTCCGATAGCGAGCAATGCGTTGTTGATATGCGCCACTCGTACTTGGGAGGTATTTCGTCATTCTTCCAAGAGGTCGAGATGCAGTCGAAGATCTTCCTGATTACCCATGGGGTCATACCGCTCGACCCGATACGAAGGCACTTGAATTTCCACTGGTATTACCGCGTCGACACCAAATGCTAAAGAAAAAGGTGTCTCACCCGTTGATGTACGAGTTGTAGTCCTATATGCCCATAATACCTCTGGTAGAAGTTCTGGCCATTCACCTTTGCATTCACCAAGCTTGGTCTTTAAATGGTGCTTGATGACCTTATTCACTGCCTCGACCTGCCCATTCGCCTGAGGATGATATGGAGAAGTGTAGAGATTGCGTATCTTCCATTTTTCACAAAATTCATCAAAGGCTGCGTTGTCGAACTGCGTTCCGTTGTCGGTAATTATAGTGTGAGGGAGTCCGAAACGGCATATGATATTTCTCCATATGAACTTAGTAGTTTGTTTCTCAGTAATCTTGGCTAATGGTTCTGCCTCAGCCCATTTGGTGAAGTAATCAACCCCCACTATCGCGAATCTATTTTGTCCTTTTCCAGTAGGCAGGGGCCCGATGATATCGACCCCCCATTGCGCGAAAGGCCAAGGACTATCTACTGGAGTCATTCGCTCGGAAGGTATACGAGGTATAGGAGAATATAACTGGCACTTGTCACATTTTCTAGAGAATGCAATTGCATTTGCTTTCATAGTTGGCCAATAATATTCTTGCCTCATCGCCTTATATGCTAGGGATCGCCCCTTGGGGTGGTTACCACATGCCCCTGGGTGTACTTCGTCTAGAATACGAAGTGCTTCTTCTGGAGGAAGACACCTTAAATAAGGCAAGGAAAAGCTCTTGCGTAACAATATTCCGTCTTGCAAGAGATACCTGGCAGCTCGAAGACGAATTTGTCTTGCAGCTTTCTTGTCCTCTGGTAGGTATCCGTCTCTGAGATAAAGGATGATGGGATCCATCCAGCATGGAGATGATTGTACCAATATTACTTGCTCAAGAGTCACTTGGTCGATATTCAGGTTCTGACGATGCTCGATGGGGATCGAATGTGATAACTCAGATTCTGGTGCAGAGGCGAGCTTTGCAAGGGAGTCGGCAAGTTGGTTCTGCTCGCGAGGAATATGAATTATTTCGTAAGTCTTCAGTTTTGCGAGCAGGATGAGGACACGAGACTTGTATGAAGCCATCCTCTCTTCTTTGGCCTCGAATTCACCAAGAACTTGGTTGACAATGAGCTGGGAGTCGCTATGAATTAACAGATTCTGAATTGCAAGGACAATGGCCAGTTCAAGGCCAACGATCAGGGCCTCATATTCTGCTTCATTATTTGAGACACGGGAATCGAAACGCAGAGCATATTGGAAATGCGACCCGTCGGGAGCCACTAAAATCAGGCCCGCTCCGCTGCCAGTGGCCCGTGACGACCCGTCCACGAAGAGTGACCAACGAGGCTGGCCGCTGGTCATGGTATTATCATCGGAAGAGTATGTGAATTCGGCAATAAAGTCAGCCACGGCCTGGCCCTTGACTGCAGTCCTAGGACAGAATGAGATATCGTGCTCGCTGATCTTGACCGCCCATTTAGTTAAGCATCCGGAAGCCTCTGGTTTTTGAAGGACTTGCCGTAGTGGATGATTTGTTGGTACTAGAATAGCGTGGGCTTGAAAGTATGGTCGCAGTTTTCGAGCTGCCGTGACTAAGGCTAGGGCCAGTTTTTCTATATCAGAATACCTAGTTTCTGCATCAACCATTGCTCGACTGATATAATAAACGGGCCTTTGCACCCCGGAATCTTCTCTTATCAAAGCGGCGCTAACGGCCGTAGTGGACATAGAGAGATAAAGAATGAGTTGCTCATGTGCTACAGGTTTAGATAAAATTGGGGGGTGTGCTCATGTATAGCTTCAATTGTTGAAAGGCTTCCTCACACTAAGGTGTCCATTTCCAATCAGACTTGGCCGTTGCACGGAGGAGTTTGAAGAATGGTAAGCACTTGTCAGATGCTCGCGAGATGAATCTATTCAACGATGCGATGCGACCAGCCAGACGCTGGACGTCCTTAGAGTAGTGGGGGATTTCATCTCTACCAATGCTTTTATCTTTTCGGGATTTGCCTCAATTCCTCGCTGATCGACCATGAATCAGAGGAACTTTCCAGCAGATACCCCGAATGCACACTTTTCTGGATTCAACTTCATCTGATATTTCCTCATCAGATCAAATGCTTCTCGCAGATCAGGGAGATGATCATCTTCCACGATGCTTTTCACAAGCATGTCATCGACGTAAACTTCCATATTTCTGCCGATTTGGGCAGCGAATATTTTGTTGACGAGGCGCTGATAGGTGGCCCCTGCATTTTTAAGACCAAACGGCATTACCTGGTAGCAATATAGTCCCCGATCTGTGATGAAGGCGGTATGTTGGCTATCAGGTGGATGCATCATGATCTGGTTGTAACCAGAATAAGCATCCATAAAACTGAGCAGAGCGTGTCCAGCTGTTGAATCGACCAACTGGTCGATCCGCGGTGTCGGAAAGCTATCTTTGGGACATGCTTTGTTCAAATCTGAATAGTCGACGCATATTCTCCATTTGTCATTAGCTTTCCAGACGAGAACTACGTTCGCGACCCATTCTGGGTAATCAACCTCTTTTATGAAATTGACCATGAGCAGCTTCTCAACTTCAACTTTGATTGCCATCTGCCTTTCTGCAGTGAAGGCACGTCGACACTGGTGTACGGGTTTATGCTTCGGGTTAATGTTGAGATGATGTGCGATGACATTGGGGTCGATGCCTGGCATATCTTTATGAGACCAAGCGAACACGTCCTGGTATTCGGTGAGAAAACAGACCAAATCCTCACGATGGACACTGGTTAAAGAGGATCCAATGTATACGACCCTGGACGGGTCGTCTTTAGTTAAGTGAATCGCCACTGTTTCTTCCCCAGGAGTTCCTGATTGGAGAACGTTCTCTCTCGGATCCAGCGAGGTGTTGGTAGAAAAGTTGGGTGAATCTTGTATTATCTCCATAATGGGTGTCGCTTGAGCTTTCTTTCGATCTTGTAGGGCTATCTGGTAGCAAGACCGAGCCTCCTTTTGATTTCCTCGCACAACCCCAACACCATTTGGGGTAGGGAACTTGACGCATAAATAGGATGGGTGTAAAGCTGCCCCAATCTTATTAAGTGATGGCCGCCCTAAAATGGCGTTATATGCTGATTTACGATCCACCACGAGGAAGTTTACGAAGACGGTAGTCTTCGCTGGACTTTCTCCAAAAGTAACTGGAAGATCGATGCTTCCTTCAGGTGTTACCACCTCACCTCCGAAGCCGACAAGGGGGGTCGATACTGGTTTGAGTAGGCTTCTGGCAAGTGCCATTTTGTTGAAAGCCTCCAAGTATAGAATATCGGCTGAGCTACCTGTATCCACCATGATTCGATGAGTCAGATAATTCGATACCTTTAATGCGACTACGATGGAGTCTTCGTGAGGGAAGTGAATTCCCGCTGCATCTTCGAGGGTGAAGGAGATTGGAGGATGGCTAGCTTTTGACGAGCTGGGTGTCTGTTCCAGCCAATAGATATGCTGGGGTTCTTTAGATGCCTTCCGAGTGTATGCTTTCCGTGAAGCTTGAGAGTCACCCCCGCAAGCTGGTCCTCCGACGATGGTGCGAATTTCTTCAGTAGGCTCAGCGTCCTCTTGGGCAGTATGATGATGAGGCGGTTCCTTTTGGCGTGGTGAGGCTTTCGCCCTTTCCGGTGATCGATTTTTACGAGCGACATAATCTTGAAGATGGCCTTTTCGAATAGGGGCCTCGATGTGATCTCGTAGAGAGATGCAATCCTGGGTTCTATGCCCGTGATCTTTGTGGAAGTAACAGAACTTGCTCTTGTCTCTCTTCTCTAGATCGGATTTGATCTTTGCAGGCCACTTCACATATGGCTTGTGTTTAATCTCCATTAGAACCTTTTCATGAGACCGATTAAGAGGAGTGTAGTTATGATATTTACCAGAATAAGGCTTCTTGGGAGAACGGTCGCGTTGATCACGACGATATTTTTTATCTGTAGAAGAGGTTCCTTCTGGCTTACGTTTCTTACCCTGTACTCCATGGCGTGTCAATGCGACTTCTTCTGCATTGATATACTTCTGAGCTTTGGCTTGGAACTCTGCCATAGTTTTTGGAGGGCTTTTATCTAAGGCAAACCTGAATTTCTCGCTCGTTATTCCGGCTATGAGGGCTGTAAGACCTTTTTCCTCAGTATAACCTTCAGTCTGAACGGCTTCTGCAGTGAACCGTACTGTGAACTCCTCTATTGTCTCCCCATGCTGCTGTTTCAGATCCATCAGGTGGGAGGCTGGTTTCTTAATGCGAATGCTTCCCATGAATTGAGAAAGAAATATCTCCGATAATTGAGAAAAGGAGCTGATGGAATGAGGCTTTAATCCCCGAAACCACGTACGAGCTGCTTCTTTCAATGTTAGGGAAAAAGCCCTACACATGATTTTTGAGCCATGTCCCTCCAACTCCATAAGAGACCTATATGTTTCCAGGTGTTCAAGAGGATCACCAATACCTGTATACGGGGTGATAACAGGAGTCTGATACTTTCTAGGTAACGGTGCCTCCATAACCTCACTCGTAAAGGGAGACTCGGATTGATGTATCGCCGCCATGATGGTAGATGGTCGATTTGCCTGATATCGCTGTTCCATGACGTCAAATCGATCATGGATTCTTTTAAGATCGCCTTCCCATGGTAAGGTATAGCCTGATGTTTCGGCGGTGGAGCCCTGAGGTTGAGGTTGTCGAGACGAACTAGAGTGTATAGAATGTGGAAACGGCACAGGGAGATGGTTGTCAAGTGGTGCCCGATTTGATGGTGGATGGTGTGGCGGGACCTGTGGTTCGTCCATAGAATGTCTGGAAGCCACTGGTATGGGTTGCGGTGGTAACCCTTCGGAGGGTTGTCTCTATGGTTCGGGGAAATGTTGATCAAGCCGATTCGACAGGGCTTGAACTCCGGCATTTAGAGTTAGAAGAGTATTTCCGAGGAAACGCAAGACATCGTCTTGACTTCCAGAAGCCTCCAATAATGGGTTTGCTGATGGCATATTTGGGGCTCCTTTAGGGATATTCGTCGAAGTGGGTGGAAGAACAGGTATGGATTCCATCTCACCGGGCGGAGGTGGTGCCTGCTTTGAGGTCGAAGGATGAACAACCTTTTTAGGAGGCATTGCAGAAGGATTATGATCGGTGATTAGAACGATTGATTTTTACTATCAAGTCGTTTCCCACAGACGGCGCCAAACTGTTAACATCAGATTTTGTAACAGGATCCTCCGGTCGTTCACCTTCTTGCCAACAGGGATTTCTTCCGCCGGACCTGTAAGAAGACAGAAATCAACTAGGGGTGGCTGGTGTCCAGCCGTTAGCCCTCCGATGCTTAAGTCAGGCAAAGCAAGAAGAATAATAACCAGGCGAAACCAGGCTAGAGATTGAATATTGTGTACCTCTATTCTTAATGGAGTCTTTTCCTTATATAGATCAGAAATGATCCAATATGTTACGCAAGATATCGAGATCCCTGATTTCGTGGGATAAGAATCTTATCCTCATATAGAAGGAAAATCTAATCCAATGACTCATCCGATATTTTCGTTCCTTGATAGCGATCCCTTGAGATCGAAACCACTGAAGAAGATAAACCCAAAATCGACCTATACGGGCTGCTGATACTGAGGGCTAAAGGATATCGTCACAGAAAAAAGCTGTTTGCATGCTTAGAAGATGGTCGCGAGTCCAAATGCTCGTTCATTCAGATGTGACACCTTTCAATGACTTGTGAGAAGGTCTGCTCGCAGGAAAAACACAACTTCTCGAAGCTTTGGTAGTCGGGCATCGTTTTCCTAATATACGAGCCTCGAGTGTGCATCAGAACCTGGGACGAGAGCGAAACTGAGGAAAGAGGAAGATAGGAAGAGAGCCTCGAACAGACGTTCTCGATAGTCGAAAAAAGGTGCTCGCGAGATCGGAGTATCTTCAGAATATGCGAGTCTCGAACAGACGTTCTCGATAGTCAGATAAGGGTGCTCGCGAGGTCTATCTCCAGCAGATGATCTTCGCTATTTTGACTATAACAGCGACTCTTGAGCATATGATCTCGAGAGTCGAATGAGCACCCCGTACTTATCCAATCTGCGACTCTCGAGCATATAATCTCGGGAGTCAAATGGGCACTCCGCATTTACTCGATCTGCGACTCTCGAACAGATGATCTCGAGAGTCGAATGGGCGCCTGCGTAAAATCTTAGCAGCTAAGTTGGATCTCCATCATTTTGCCTATAACAGGGATGAAAGCGGACTTCATTCAATTAGGGACCAAAAGAATGCTTTTAGAGCTTTTGGATGAAGGATGAAAGAGGACCAAAGAAAGAAGAAAGCAATGAGCAAAGAGAGAAGAAGAAAAAGGAGAAAAGAAAGGAAGAAAAGCAAATTGAAGAAGAGCCAAACCGGTCATGACCGGTCGGCCACATCTCTGGGCAAAAGGAAACAGAACCGACCGGTCTTGACCGGTCGGCCATGTGCACTGGTCAAAGGGAAGAACAGAACCGACCGGTCTTGACCGGTCGGCCATGCACACTGGAGGCTAGAATGAAGTCCGATCGGTCTTGACCGGTCGGCTATGCACGCTGACTTCCTTCTTAAAACAAGCCCGACCGGTCTTGACCGGTTGGCTGCACTAACTGGACTGTTTAAAAGGCCAGTCCGACCGGTCTAGACCGGTCGGCCCTGAAAGTGCGGTTTTACCGCTTGTAGAGATACTCGGAGATATGTCTATGGACCTAGAGGGGGGGGGGGGGGGGGGGGGTGAATAGGACCTTTTTAAAATTCTTTTCGCCTACTTATGCAATTCAACAAGTTTAAGCTAGGTAAGCAAGAACACCTTGGCTTCCAAGCCTTGGTGGGTCCAATCACAAGACTAGCAAGAGTTAAGCAATAACCAACCCTAGTCTAAGCATGCATAGGTAAGAAAATGATTCAACTAATTAAGCTACTAACCTATGCACCTTGTGTAGACTTATGAGATTGGATCAATGAGCTCAAGTCTACACAAGTAGTGAAGGTACATCTTGTGCAAGGATGCCTAAAAAGTGCCTAGCATGCATTCATATCAATCATTCATAATTAAGCAATTAAACTAACAATGCAAAGATATCAATGTGCTCAATAACAATCACAAACACAAGGATGTATAGTGGTTCGACTACGTGTCTACTCCACTCCCGGTTCAAGTACTCAACCCCTTTGAGCACACCGGCATTCACTATCGGAGGTTTTAAATGAGGTTCACCTCTCAACCTTTACACGGAGGTTTTATCGGTTCACCTCTCAACCGTATCCGGAGTTTTAGACAAAGGCTAACTCTCAACCTTATCGCACGTTTACTCCCGTGTCGGAGGCTCCCCCTTGGAGACTTAGTTTAGGCCCGGCTGACGGACCAAGGAACGGTTAACGTCCCTAAGACGAGCTTGACAAACAAACTCAAATTGGACTCTCAAATGAGACAACTTACTTGTCGGATGAGCCCCTTGTTTAGCGTCGTAATGGGTTGCTTGATCTCCGCTCTCCCGTGCTTCAATCAGCTTCCCTTTGCTCCCTCGATTGTGCCGCCGTTGCGTTGCCAATGCCTCAGCCACATTCGATCAAACACCTTGCATGCGATGCCTTGAAATGCCCAAGGTGCTAGGAGGATGGGTGAATCTCATACATGGGATGTGTAGGTTGTTCCAACTAGGAGATTCACCTAGAGAGTCTTCTAGAGGTCTTGGACAAAGGATATACCTATGTGGAATAGTGTCACACCTCTAGATTTGAGAGAGGAATCAAGTCATCTCTTGATAGCATTTGAATGCCCATACTTGTGTTTGAAACACAAGGGATATGACTTGAAAACCTCCTCTTTGAGGCCCCAAAAGATGTACAAGATAAGTGTGGAATGGGCTCTCAAAAACTTCTCTACATGACCCAAGAATGGAGCTCCATATTTATAGAAAAGAGGCTCCAACGGTCATAAAAAGGCCATAAAACGGCCTGCCCCGACCGGTCATGACCGGTCGGACCCCTTTGCTGAATGAATAGGCCAAACATACTGGCCGACCGGTCATGACCGGTCGGACCCCCTTGCTGGACAGGCCTAATGCATCAGGCCGACCGGTCATGACCGGTCGGACCTCTTTGCTGGATGGCTGAAGATTTCCCAGGCCGACCGGTCATGACCGGTCGGCAGTGCTTGCTGATCTTCTTCATTTGCGAGGGCCGACCGGTCATGACCGGTCGGTCCACTAGTCTGCACACACAGCCCTTGCTGTTTGGTCTGGCCGACCGGTCTAGACCGGTCGGACAGGCCTGGGTTCAGCCCTACACTTTGCAATCCCATGCATTCTTCAGCACAACCATATTGGCCAAGGTGTGGGTGTTCTTTTGGGACACCTAGGGCCACACTATGATGACAAAATGGTTCTAAATATGGTCAAGGTCATCAAGAGTACACAGGGGATGGGTTTTGGTCAAGGTTAAGGCACCAAGGCATCACTTTTACCTGTCAATCTTCTTCCTTGATGCGGCTGGACGTCTTGAGTCTTCTTTCTTCGTCTTCTTTGGGCTCAACCGACTCTAGACTCACTGCTATAAGTGATTGACAAACAAGGTGCACTAGTATGCCACGGAAAAGTGCACTAACAATCTCCCCCTTTGTCAATTACTTACAAAAACTTAACCTACCAAAACAAATTACATGAACAAGAGATTACATTAATAAAACATAAAATACAGGACTCTTGACATGACAACCTAAGCTGCTCCTCTTCAGTTTGCTCCCCCACAACCTGTCAATCCCTGCATCACAAAACATAGCAAACTAGTTTTGGTGGGATTTAATCTTTCTCCCCCTTTTTGTTAGCAATTGACAAACTATTCTCTCCCCCTTAATGATATACCAATGAACTTAAGGTAAGAGGAGATAGTGTGTCGCAGTTATAACTATAAGCACATGCTAAAAGGAGAGTATAGGGTGCATGAATCATAAATACATGGAGCAAGCTAAGAAACATGATTAACAAGAAATGTAACTATTCAGCCAAGGTTAATCATGCAATTGGTCAAGGATATACATTTGCAATGAAGCACAAAAGGGCTTATAGCCCAATCAACCAACCTCCCCTAATGGTATATCAAGACCAAAACTAAGCAAAGATTAGCATACATGAAGCATAAAACTCAAGATGATTGGCTAATCTAAGCAGGAAGACAATCTAGCAAGTAAATGAATTAAATAGAAACCAGGCTAAATCATCAAAAACTGGGCGAATGAGGCTGGAATCCTCTGATTTGCCCATACATACAGGAATGAGGCTGAAATCCTCAGATTTACCAATAAAAGCAAAATTAGCTACCCCCACTAACCATGATAAGTTTGAACAGCCAAAGGGTAGCAAAATTTCTCAACACCCTCATAGAATATAGCATGAGGTGAGGGGTTGGAAACTCCTTCTCCTCCTAGAAAGGATAGCGGTTGGGATCCCCTCTTAGATAATCTGGTAGAGGGGTCGTGATGGAGGCCGAGAGAGCAAGATCTTTATGTTGGCTTTCATCATCAGATTCGGACTCCTCCGTATCATCCCAAGTAGCAGCCATTGCCTTTTTTCCTTTCGGTTTAGGCCCTTCCGGACATTCCGGGGCAATATGGCCGCGACGACCGCAACCGTAACAACGGACGGATGAAGGTATGGATGATTTTCCTGTACGTTTATCACCCTTCTTGTCCTTCTTGTCACGGCTATTCCCTCTATCAAATTTGAGGAATCTCTTAAATTTTTTGTTCAATTGTTCTTCCTCATCATCGCTATCATCCTCTGTCTCACTTTTGATTTTCTTGTGTCTGTGAGAGGACTTGAAGGCGATGTTTTTCCTTCTAGAGGGGGCTTTAAAGCCTAGCTCAAAGGTTTGTAGGGAACCTATGAGTTCTTCAACTTTCATTGTGTTTAGATCCCTACACTCTTCAATGGTGGTGACTTTAGAAGAGAACCGTTCCGGAAGCGATCTCAGAATTTTCCTACAAAGCCTATGTTCCGGAACCGGATCCCCTAAGCCCCACATATCATTTGTGATTTTGTTCAGTTTGGTATAAAACTCAGTAAACGTTTCATCCTCCTCCATAGTGATATTTTCAAAGAGAGTGGAGAGGCGCTGGAGTTTAGAATTTTTAACAACATTTGTTCCTTCATGGGTAACTTCAAGAATATCCCATGCTTGTTTACTGGTAGTGCAGTTTTGGATCCGACCAAATTCTTCTCTCGATACTGAACAAAATATGGCATTCAGGCCTTTGGCATTATTAATACGTTGAGCCTTTTCATGAGCAGTCCACAATGCCTTGTCTTTTGGCCTGAGAACATCCGGCTCACCCTCCTTAGAAATAGTAACCATTGGGGGTTCATATCCAAAATCAACCATGTCCCTCACATCCGAATCTATGGATTCTAAGAAGATGCGCATTCGGGCTTTCCAATATGGATAATTTGACCCATCAAAGAAAGGAGGCTTAGTGACGGATGAAGAGTCCTCTCTAGACATATTTTCAAGTTTCTCTTTAGGATCTATCTCTAGGCAATTAAGCCCTTAAAGAGAAACCTGTCTCTGATACCAATTGAAAGTGCGGTTTTACCGCTTGTAGAGATACTCGGAGATATGTCTATGGACCTAGAGGGGGGGGTGAATAGGACCTTTTTAAAATTCTTTTCGCCTACTTATGCAATTCAACAAGTTTAAGCTAGGTAAGCAAGAACACCTTGGCTTCCAAGCCTTGGTGGGTCCAATCACAAGACTAGCAAGAGTTAAGCAATAACCAACCCTAGTCTAAGCATGCATAGGTAAGAAAATGATTCAACTAATTAAGCTACTAACCTATGCACCTTGTGTAGACTTATGAGATTGGATCAATGAGCTCAAGTCTACACAAGTAGTGAAGGTACATCTTGTGCAAGGATGCCTAAAAAGTGCCTAGCATGCATTCATATCAATCATTCATAATTAAGCAATTAAACTAACAATGCAAAGATATCAATGTGCTCAATAACAATCACAAACACAAGGATGTATAGTGGTTCGACTACGTGTCTACTCCACTCCCGGTTCAAGTACTCAACCCCTTTGAGCACACCGGCATTCACTATCGGAGGTTTTAAATGAGGTTCACCTCTCAACCTTTACACGGAGGTTTTATCGGTTCACCTCTCAACCGTATCCGGAGTTTTAGACAAAGGCTAACTCTCAACCTTATCGCACGTTTACTCCCGTGTCGGAGGCTCCCCCTTGGAGACTTAGTTTAGGCCCGGCTGACGGACCAAGGAACGGCTAACGTCCCTAAGACGAGCTTGACAAACAAACTCAAATTGGACTCTCAAATGAGACAACTTACTTGTCGGATGAGCCCCTTGTTTAGCGCCGTAATGGGTTGCTTGATCTCCGCTCTCCCGTGCTTCAATCAGCTTCCCTTTGCTCCCTCGATCGTGCCGCCGTTGCGTTGCCAATGCCTCAGCCACATTCGATCAAACACCTTGCATGCGATGCCTTGAAATGCCCAAGGTGCTAGGAGGATGGGTGAATCTCATACATGGGATGTGTAGGTTGTTCCAACTAGGAGATTCACCTAGAGAGTCTTCTAGAGGTCTTGGACAAAGGATATACCTATGTGGAATAGTGTCACACCTCTAGATTTGAGAGAGGAATCAAGTCATCTCTTGATAGCATTTGAATGCCCATACTTGTGTTTGAAACACAAGGGATATGACTTGAAAACCTCCTCTTTGAGGCCCCAAAAGATGTACAAGATAAGTGTGGAATGGGCTCTCAAAAACTTCTCTACATGACCCAAGAATGGAGCTCCATATTTATAGAAAAGAGGCTCCAACGGTCATAAAAAGGCCATAAAACGGCCTGCCCCGACCGGTCATGACCGGTCGGACCCCTTTGCTGAATGAATAGGCCAAACATACTGGCCGACCGGTCATGACCGGTCGGACCCCCTTGCTGGACAGGCCTAATGCATCAGGCCGACCGGTCATGACCGGTCGGACCTCTTTGCTGGATGGCTGAAGATTTCCCAGGCCGACCGGTCATGACCGGTCGGCAGTGCTTGCTGATCTTCTTCATTTGCGAGGGCCGACCGGTCATGACCGGTCGGTCCACTAGTCTGCACACACAGCCCTTGCTGTTTGGTCTGGCCGACCGGTCTAGACCGGTCGGACAGGCCTGGGTTCAGCCCTACACTTTGCAATCCCATGCATTCTTCAGCACAACCATATTGGCCAAGGTGTGGGTGTTCTTTTGGGACACCTAGGGCCACACTATGATGACAAAATGGTTCTAAATATGGTCAAGGTCATCAAGAGTACACAGGGGATGGGTTTTGGTCAAGGTTAAGGCACCAAGGCATCACTTTTACCTGTCAATCTTCTTCCTTGATGCGGCTGGACGTCTTGAGTCTTCTTTCTTCGTCTTCTTTGGGCTCAACCGACTCTAGACTCACTGCTGTAAGTGATTGACAAACAAGGTGCACTAGTATGCCACGGAAAAGTGCACTAACAGGCCCTGTGTAAAAAGAGTCCTTTCTAAATCGGGACTCCGAAATCTGCTGCGCACTGCGTAACCTTTCGCAGATTCTAGAGGTTTCCGACGCAAGGGAGCTTTCTTACTATAAAAGGACACCTAGGGGCTCTTCCTAGGTAATCAAAGAAGCTAAGGAACGTGGTTCTAAGGAGAGGAAGCTGTCGTGGAGCGTCTGCAACTCTCCTATTTTCGGTTTTTCTAGTTTTATGCTTTTATTAAGAGTTTTTAGTTGTAGCATGACTATGCTCGGCTAGAACCTCTCAGCTAAGGCTGAGAGGTGAAGCTTGTAGCTAATTCTATGTTGGATTCAGTTTAATTCAAGTACTTCTTAATTCAAGTTTGGATTTTTTCTCATGTTTTAGTTTCCAAAAGTGGTAGTTTGAGATGTTTTATGAGAGTTCATGTGCTCCGGACATGAATTCCTTGCAATTCTCTGAGATTATTATATAATGCTTATTTAGATTTGAATCATAGTAATCCTTGAGTAGGCCATAGTCCATAGGCATGGCTGTTACTCCGCAGGCTATGGTTTTGAATTCCACATTGATTGAATGGACTAGAACTTGGAAGTTCAACTTGATTTGGATTGAATGTGTGTGAATGCTTTATTTTCCAACTAGATGAGAGATAGGACTTCAAATCTAGTTGTGTTCGATACTTGGATTGATTGAATTGACATGGGATTGCTACAAGTGGATCCTTGAATGCCTTAGTACTTTATATCACTGATTTTCTATTAAGTTACTGTTTTAGTTAAATACTCAATTGAATCTGATTTTCTTCCAAAAACTGAGTTGCTGGAGTGGTTTGGAAGTTGTTTCTATTTCCCTGTGGATCGACCTCGGTCTTACCGAGATTTATTACTACATCGCAGCCTTACACTTGAGCGAGCGAATAAGTTTTTGGCGCCGTTGCCGAGGAAATTAGATAACAGTTTTCAAATAGTTCAGTGGCTGTAGAAGTAGAAGTAGATAGGTTTTCTGATTTTCTGAGAACTAACTAATTTTTTTTCTGTTTTGTAGGAATTTTTCTCTAGTTCAAGCACATCAGGTGATACCTTTCTAACTTAGCTTTTTTAGAATTTTTTAGATTAATTTCAGATTTCAGTTTTCTAAGATTTAGGATTAGTTTTGATTTTTGGTTGAGTGGTTTATGTCCCGTTGGGAACGTAACCATTCAAATCATCTCCAATCTGAAGGTGGTTTAGTTGGACCATTGTCAGTCCATAGACGAGTCCGAAATTACCAAGAGCATTGTGAAAGTTTGGGGAGTATGGAACAAACACCTTTAAGGAATCCTCCCCCCCTACTCCAACTACAAACGCAAATCAGGAAGGAGTAGGAGAGAATGAGGTACATAATGTTTCTCCAATGAGATCACTACGGGACTACCTACTGTTAGTGCACTTTTCCGTGGCATACTAGCGCACCTTGTTTGTCAATCACTTACGTTAGTGAGTCTAGTGTCGGTTGAGCCCAATGAAGACGAAGACCGAAGACTCAAGACGGACCGGCTGCATCAAGTATGAAGATTCAGGTAAAAGTGATGCCTTGGTGCCTTAACCTTGACCAAAACCCAACCCCTTTGTTTCCCTGATGACCTTGACCATATTAGGAATCATTTTGTCATCATAGACTGGCCCTAGGTGTCCAAATTGATCACCCTAAACTTGGCCAAAATGGATAGGCTGAAACATGAGGAGTGCAGCATATATGAGGGGAGAACCAGGCTGGTCCAACCGGTCAAGACCAGTCGGCCAGCAGCCTTGCTGCATGTTTCAACGGCCAGCCGACCGGTCAAGACCGGTCGGCCTTCTCACATGACAGGGGCTTCAGCAAGCATGGCCGACCGGTCTTGACCGGTCGGCCTGGATATCTCATGTGTCCAGCAAGGGGGTCCGACCGGTCTTGACCGGTCGACCTGGATATCTCATGTGTCCAGCAAGGGGGTCCGACCGGTCTTGACCGGTCGGCCTGGAGTCTTCAGGCTGTCCAGAAAGGGGGTCCGACTGGTCTTGACCGGTCGGCCCATGTATTTGGCCTATGCAGTTGATAGCCTACAGCAAGGGGATCCGACCGGTCGGGACTGGTCGGGACTGGTCGGCTAAGAGCCGTTTTATGCCCGTTTTATGACCATTGGAGCCCTCTTTTCTTACATATAGAGCTCCGTTTCTGGGCATTGGTAGAGGGATTCTTGGAGGAGTGAAGCCACCATTGTTGGAGACCATTTGAGGCTCATTCCTTGACCCATGCAAGGCATCTTCCTTGTGCTTTAACACAAGATTAGAGCATTCCAAGCTCATGAAGAAGATGACCTTCATCCCCTCTTGATCTCTAGAGTTTGGAAGCATCTTGATTGGCAAATCCTTGTCCAAAACTCTAAGATGAGATCGTTGTAGGTAAGAGACTCTAGGCAACCCATTCCCATTAGTTGTAGAGTTCTCAAACCTATCCTCCTAGCACCCTGGGCATCTCAAAGGCATCGCATGCAAGGTGTTTGATCGAGTGTGGCTGAGGCATTGGCGATGCAACGGCGGCACGATCGTGGGAGGAAGGGAAGCTGATTGAAGCACAGGAGAGCGGAGATCAAGCAACCCAATCCGGCGCTAAACAAGGGGCTCATTCGACAAGTAGGTTGTCTTATTTGAGAGTCCATTTTAGAGTTTGTTTGTTGAACTCGACCTAGGGACGTTAGTCGTTCCTTGGCCCGTCAGCCGGGCCTAAACTTAGCCTCCAAGGGGGAGCCTCCGACACGGGAGTAAACGTGCGTTAGGTTGAGAGTAAGCCTATGTCTAAAACTCCGGGTACGGTTGAGAGGTGAACCGATAAAACCTCCGTGTAAAGGTTGAGAGGTGAACCTCATTTAAAACCTCCAATAGTGAATGCCGGTGTGCTCAAAGGGGTTGAGTACTTGAACCGGGAGTGGAGTAGACACGTAGTCGAACCACTATACATCCTCGTGTTTGTGATTGTTCTTGAGCACATTTATATCTTCGCATTGTTAGTTTAATTGCTTAATTATGAATGCTTGATAGGAATGTATGCTAGGCACTTTTTAGATTCATCCTCACACAAGATGTACCTTCACTAGTTGTGTAGACTAGAGCTCATTGATCCACTCTTATAAGTGTACACAAGTTGCATAGGTTAGAAGCTTAATTAGTTGTATCATTTACTTTCCTATGTATGCTTAGACTAGGATTGTTTATTGCTTAACCTTTTGCTAGTCTTGTGATTGGACCCACATAGGCTTGGAAGCCGAAGTGTTCTTACTTACTAGGCTAAATTTGTTGAATTGTGTAAGTAGGCAAAAAGAATTTCAAAGGTCCTAATCACCCCCCCCCCCCCCCCCCCCCCCCCCCCCCCCCCCCCCCAAGGTCCTAAGACATATCTCCGAGTGTCTCTACAAGCGGTAAAACCGCAATTTCACCTACAACCTGCCCGAACAATTACACCCTCTTGCGTGGTTCTACTAGCAAACGGTCGAAACTTTGACATAAAACCGAGTGTAATTCAACTCTTACCAAAATTCCATGGGCTAGACTCTGACCGCCCATATTTAGACTTGAAAGAATTCGAAGAAGTGCTGGCCACCTTGCATTACATTAATGTTTCCGAGGATACTATCAGACTTAAACTTTTTCCTTTCACTTTGAAAGAAAGAGCCAAGGATTGGCTTCACTCTCTCAGACCACATTTGATTGGGTCATGGGTTGAGATGAACCGGGAATTCTTGAAAAAGTTCTTCCCGGCTCATAAAACGAACACCCTTCGAAGGGCCATAATGAATTTCTCGGCTAAAGAAGGTGAATCCTTCTTTCAATGTTGGGAAAGATTTAAAGATCTCCTGCTTGCTTGCCCACATCATGGCTATGAGAGTTGGCGAATTATAAATTTTTTCAATGATAGATTAAGTTCCAATATGCGCCAATTTGTGGAGATGATGTGCAATGGTGAGTTTATGAGTAAAAATCCAGATGAGGCTTGGAGTTACTTGGACATGTTGGCTGAAAATGCCCAATCTTAGGATACATCGGATAAACCTAATAACTCCAAACCCACTCAAGAGAAAGGAGGGATCTATGTCCTTAAGGAGGAAGACGATGTGAATGCAAGGATAGCCAACCTCACAAGGAAGGTTGAGGCCATGGAACTTAGTAAAAGTGGAGTTCCCAAGTCCAATGAAGCTGTTGAAACCATATGTGAGATTTGCCTCACCGATTTACACGCTACGCAAGATTGTCCCATAATTCCTGCGTTTCAAGAGGTATTACATGAACACGCCAATGCCACATATGGTTATCAACGGCCTTTCAATGGACCGGTAGGTAATACGTACAATGAGAGTTGGAAGAACCACCCAAATTTTAGTTGGAAGAATGCTCCTACGGGCAATCCTACCAATTCTCAAAGAGGGTCACCCATGTAAAATATGGCCCCACCTCAATTCTCAAAGGAGGATACCTTGAAGGCGTTTATACAAGGGCAAACGCAAATCAATCAATCGAATCAGCAAATGTTCCAAGAGCTTAAAGCCTCGGTTGATGAGATTAAGGGACGCTTGAATGCTAGGGAAGGGACATTTCCGGCCCAACCTCAGCCTAATCCAAAGCAAGTACATGAAGTGAGCATCCCTAATCCTTCCAACCAAAACATGGAGCAAGCCAAATCCATCACCACCCTTAGAAGTGGTAAACAAATTGACAAAACAATTCCGGTGAAGGCCGATGAGCCTAATGATCCGGTAAATTCTGAGGATGAAGATGGATCTAACTTAGCCCCACAACAACCGGAACGCATTTACAAGCCCGTAGCACCATTCCCTTCAAGATTGGTTGCCCCAAAATCTCTCCCAAATTCTCATGATATTCTAGAGATTTTCAGACAAGTCAAGATTAATATCCCTTTGCTTGATGCCATCAAACAAATTCCCTCTTATGCCAAGTTTCTAAAAGACCTATGCACAACAAAACGCAAATATAATGTGCAGCAAAAGGCCTTCTTAACTGAGCAAGTGAGTGTCATCCTCACTCAAAAGACCCCCCCAAAATTCAAAGATCCCGGTAGTCCCACCGTCTCATGTATCATTAGAGACTACCGGATTGAGCGTGCCTTGTTAGATTTGGGGGTGAGTGTGAACTTGATCCCATACTCGGTATATGAGCAATTGGGTCTTGGTGAATTAAAACCCACCAAAACCACGTTGCAACTCGCTGATAGATCTATCCGTGTACCGAGGGGGATAGTTGAGGATGTTCTAGTCCAAGTTGACAAATTCTACTACCCGGTAGATTTTATCGTCTTGGACACACAACCGGTTTTGGATGCTAGCACCCAAATAACGGTAATATTAGGCCGCCCATTCCTTGCCACATCAAACGCAATCATCAATTGCCGGAATGGGGTGATGCAACTATCTTTTGGAAACATGACACTAGAGGTGAATGTGTTTCACTTGGGCAAAAGACATAGGGATGTCGATGATGATGAGTTCTTCGAGGTAAACATGCTTGAAACTTTTGAAGAAGAAGAACTCCTCCAACTTGAACCACTAGAAAGCTTGGAGACATGCTTAGCACATTTCATGGATTCTGAAGACCCCATCATTAGTGAAATTGTGCAAGCATTAAATATAGAGAGAGCGGTAGTTGGTACTAGCCGGTGGAGGCCCCATTTTGAAAAATTACCACCAACCACATCAAGGCCTCTGCCGTCTAACATCAAACCACCGAAGCTTGACCTCAAACCATTGTCATCCGAGCTTAAATACGTATATTTGGGTCAAAAGGAAACGTTCCCATTTGTCATTGCCTCCCTCCTTGAGAAAGACCAAGAGCTCAAGTTGATTGAGTTACTCAAAGAACATAGGGAAGCCATAGGTTAGACAATAGCGGATCTCAAAGGGATAGATCCTTCGGTTTGCACTCACCGGATACACCTTGAAGAAAATGCAAAAACGACTAGACAACCTCAAAGACGGCTAAATCCAAACATGATGGAGGTTGTCAAAGCCGAGGTGTTAAAGCTATTGGATGTGGGTATTATCTACCCCATCTCAGATAGCCAATGGGTGAGTCCTACCCAAGTTGTCCCCAAGAAATCCGGTATTACCATCATTGAAAACGCCAACAACGAGCTTATACCAACTAGGGTGACCACCGGTTGGCGTATGTGCATTGATTATAGGAAGCTCAACACGGTTATTAGGAAAGACCACTTCCCTCTCATTTATGGATCAAATTTTGGAGAGGTTGGCAGGCCATTCCTATTATTGCTTCCTAGATGGTTATTCCGGATACAACCAAATTGAGATAGCTCCGGAAGACCAAGAGAAAACCACATTTACATGCCCGTTTGGCACCTTCGCTTACCGAAGGATGCCATTCGGGTTATGTAATACACCCGCCACATTCCAACGATGCATGTTGAGTATTTTCTCGGACATGGTGGGTGAGTTTCTTGAGGTATTCATGGATGACTTTTCTGTTTTTGGGTGTACATTTGATGAGTGTCTCAACCACTTGAAGTTGGTCTTGATGAGGTGTGAGGAGAAGAAACTTGTATTAAACTGGGAAAAGTGTCATTTCATGGTACAAAGAGGAATAGTCCTTGGACATATCATCTCGTCCAATGGAATAGAGGTAGACCGGGCAAAAATTGACATAATTTCCAATCTACCACCACCCAAAAGCATACGCGATGTGCGGTCCTTCCTTGGACACGCCGGTTTCTATAGAAGATTTATAAAGGATTTTAGTCATATCTCAAGGCCTTTATGTAACCTTCTACAAAAGGAGAACCAATTTGAGTGGGGTGCCAAATGTCAATTAGCTTTTTCAAAGCTAAAAGACATGTTCACAACCGCTCCTATCATGCAACCACCAGATTGGTCCATTCCTTTTGAGTTGATGTGCGATGCAAGCGACTTTGCTATTGGGACGGTGTTAGGCCAAAAGAAGGATAAAAAGCCCCATGTTATCTACTACGCAAGTAGGACCTTGAATCCCGCCCAAGTTAATTATTCGACTACGGAGAAAGAGCTCCTAGCTGTTATTTTTGCCTTGGACAAATTCAGGCCATACTTAATAGGATCCAAAGTTATTGTTTACACGGATCATGCAGCGCTGAAACACCTTCTTTCTAAGAAGGATGCTAAGCCCCGTTTGCTTAGATGGATCCTGCTCCTTCAAGAATTCGACTTGGAAATCAAAGACAAGAAGGGGGTAGAAAATGTGGTGGCGGATCATCTATCCCACCTAGTCCTACCAAATTCCATTGACGAGTCACCTATTGAGGACTCATTCCCTGATGAGCAACTGTTTGTTGCGTGCATCCACCATGGTACGCTGATATAGCCAATTATCTTTCCACAGGTGCGATGCCGATTCATTGGACTGCGCAAGACAAATGTAAATTTCTAAGGGAAGTGCGCAGATTTTTCTGGGATGAACCTCTATTGTTTAAATATTGCCCAGACCAAATTATAAGGAGATGCGTCCCCGATGATGAACATAATTCAGTCATCTCCTTTTGTCATGATCAAGCATGTGGGGGTCATTTTTCGGCCAAGAAAACAACTGCGAAAATTCTGCAGTGTGGTTTTTATTGGCCCACGCTATTTAAGGACACCCACGAGTTTTGCAAAGCATGTGAGCGCTGCCAGAAGTTAGGAGGATTATCCCGTCGAAATATGATGCCTCTCACCCCAATTCAACATCTTGAAGTCTTTGACTGTTGGGGCATTGATTTCATGGGACCATTCCCCTCTTCTTTTGGACATGTCTATATTTTGCTTGCCGTAGACTATGTATCTAAATGGATAGAGGCTATCCCATGTAGAACCAACGATCATCGCATGGTTCTCAAGTTCATCAAAGAAAACATACTGTCTAGATTTGGGACACCTCGGGCCATCATTAGTGATGGTGGTTCTCACTTTTGCAATAGACCTTTCGAAACTTTAATGAAGAAATATGGTATTAGGCACAAAGTGAGTACCCCATATCACCCACAAACAAGTGGGCAAGCTGAAATCTCCAATAGGGAAATCAAGCAGATTTTGGAAAAGACGGTGAGACCGAATCGCAAGGATTGGGCCCTAAGATTAGATGATACACTTTGGGCTCACCGTACCGCCTACAAGACTCCCATTGGAATGTCCCCCTATAGACTTGTCTATGGGAAAGCTTGCCACTTGCCTGTGGAGATAGAACACAAAGCCTATTGGGTAATTCGGGCTTTAAATTTTGACATGGACAAGGCTAGCTTGCTTCGCAAACTTCAATTAAATGAGCTTGATGAGATCCGGAATGATGCGTATGAGAATTCAAAAATTTACAAAAGTAAGATGAAGGCCTTCCATGACAAGCACATCTTCAGGAAATCTTTCCATGAAGGACAGAAAGTACTCTTGTATAATTCCCGACTTCACCTTTTTTCGGGAAAATTACGATCTCGATGGACTGGCCCATATATTATCAAAGAAAATTTTCCTCATGGGGCTGTTGAGATTGAAAATGCAGCAAATGGTAAATGTTTTAAAGTTAATGGACAACGCCTTAAACCATTTGTTGAGAAATTTGATTCAGAAGACATGTCCATCACTCTGAATGATCCTGTCTATCAGGATGATTGATCTCCTAGTCTGATGGAGGTATAGCATAGGTAGGTTTTCTTTAGTTTTACTGTTTTAGTAGGTTTTAGTTGTTGGGTTGGAGACTTCCATGATCGCTCTCTCAGGTACTATTGATTCTCTCTCTCTTTCATATTTTACCATTGCTCTCATGTTCATGCTAATTGCATATCTTTTTACATTGAGGACAATGCAAGATTTGGTTGGGGGGTGACATGAGATTCCTCATCTAGCATGTTGCAACATTTCGAGCCTCACATGCGAAATTTTTTTCGAATTTTCTAAAATTTCAAAACTCTTTTAGAAAATCTTGTTTCTATACATTCGAGATGCTATGAGTATAAGAAGAGGAGATACGAAGTGTGTGATGTTGTAGGTCTTGAATTTCTTCTGACATAAGGGTTTATATGTTAGTTCCCCTATTGTTGTGATTGATAGAAAATTTGAACACCTTTACACCATGTTCACATTACACGATTTTCATGAGTTGACAGGTTTATGTGATTTGTGGATTAGCTAGACTTTGATTTAAAGGTGTTGAGCAGCCAAGCCGGGGTATTCTGTCCATCCTTGTCCATGGGAAAATAACAGAAGATATGAATTTCTAAAAATCCTATCTAATTTAAAAGAAAAAGGAAAGAAAGGATGAAATCGAGAAGGAAAGAAAAATGGTGGAAAATTTCGAAAAGGGCTACCTATTACCAACCGGGGGATGGTCAAACTGTAACCAAAGCCGGAAATGGGACGTAGTGTGAAAGCCGTCGGAAGGATGGTAAGGCAAAAATCCTTTCATAGGCTTGTTGTTGCTCTATGCACCTTAAAATCCTTGGTTTACTTAATCTATGAAGAAGATGATCCCAGGAACTCACGAGATGAACTTTCACTATGCACACTAGGTTGAATTTGTTCGAGTTCTTCTATTTATCAATCAATCAGTGGGAATTTCATGTAAACACTTCTTATGTTTTGAGAGTTCAAGGTTTCAGCTTCTATCATTTAATTTTTCCAAATTTTACACTTGTACATCTTGGAATGGTTAGAATCATGGGTTCTGAAGGAGAGTTGGGTTTGGAGGTTTGAAATTGTTTCACGCATGTTTTGCTCGGGACTAGCAAAAAGCTGGTTGGGGTGTGTGTTGAACCTCCAATTTATACATTGCATTGCCCATTACATGATATGGTTTACATGATTTTCATGATTTAAAGGCCCACCTAACACATGTTTTGTGATTATAGGGATGAAAGCGGACTTCATTCAATTAGGGACCAAAAGATTGCTTTTAGAGCTTTTGGATGAAGGATGAAAGAGGACCAAAGAAAGAAGAAAGCAAGGAGCAAAGAGAGAAGAAGAAAAAGGAGAAAAGGAAGGAAGAAAAGCAAATTGAAGAAGAGCCAGACCGGTCATGACCGGTCGGCCACATCTCTGGGCAAAAGGAAACAGAACCGACCGGTCTTGACCGGTCGGCCATGTGCACTGATCAAAGGGAAGAACAGAACCGACCGGTCTTGACCGGTCGGCCATGCACACTGGAGGCTAGAATGAAGTCCGACCGGTCTTGACCGGTCGGCTATGCACGCTGACTTCCTTCTTAAAACAAGCCCGACCAATCTTAACCGGTCGGCTGCACTCCCTAGACTGTTTAAAAGGCCAGTCCGACCGGTCTAGACCGGTCGGCCTTGTGTAAAAAGAGTCCTTTCTAAATCGGGACTCCGAAATCTGCTGCGCACTGCGTAACCTTTCGCAGATTCTAGAGGTTTCCAAAGCAAGGGAGCTTTCTTACTATAAAAGGACACCTAGGGGCTCTTCCTAGGTAATCAGAGAAGCTAAGGAACGTGGTTCTAAGGAGAGGAAGCTGTCGTGGAGCGTCTGCAACTCTCCTATTTTCGATTTTTCTAGTTTTATGCTTTTATTAAGAGTTTTTAGTTGTAGCATGACTATGCTCGGCTAGAACCTCTCAGCTAAGGCTGAAAGGTGAAGCTTGTAGCTAATTCTATGTTGGATTCAGTTTAATTCAAGTACTTCTTAATTCAAGTTTGGATTTTTTTTCTCCTGTTTTAGTTTCCAAAAGTGGTAGTTTGAGATGTTTTATGAGAGTTCATGTGCTCCGGACATGAATTCCTTGCAATTCTCTGAGATTATCATATAATGCTTGTTTAGATTTGAATCATAGTAATCCTTGAGCAGGCCATAGTCCATAGGCATGGCTGTTACTCCGCAGGCTATGGTTTTGAATTCCAGATTGATTGAATGGACTAGAACTTAGAAGTTCAACTTGATTTGGATTGAATGTGTGTGAATGCTTTATTTTCCAACTAGATGAGAGATATGACTTCAAATCTAGTTGTGTTCGATACTTGGATTGATTGAATTGACATGGGATTGCTACAAGTGGATCCTTGAATGCCTTAGTACTTTATATCACCGATTTTCTATTAAGTTACTGTTTTAGTTAAATACTCAATTGAATCTGATTTTCTTCCAAAAACTGAGTTGCTGGAGTGGTTTGGAAGTTGTTTCTATTTCCCTGTGGATCGACCTCGGTCTTACCGAGATTTATTACTACATCGCAGCCTTACACTTGAGGCGAGTGAATAACCTTAAAACGTCGTCATCTCATGATAATGAATACATAAAAATACTTAAAGAATTATGGAAAGAGAATGAAGATGAACAATCAAATCAAAGTTACTCGCCATCTTGTGAAGATGTTGAGTCCGAAATTAGGGGCATCGAATCAATCCCCTCTAATGAGGAGGATGGGGCTATCTAAGTCCATCCTTCTTTGAATATAATGAATAAACTTTTAGAGGAGATTAATTTCGATGATCTCAATGTCATCATCAATCATCGTGAGTCCACTATTTCTTTTAGATACTTTGAACATAATGATGAAGAGATTTCAATGATGGTTGATGCACCCGAGGAATCCATAAAATCTAAAAGCGATAGTGGGGTTGCCTACAGTGAAGGTTCGATGGTTGCCTATGAACTTATGGTTTCTTTTTCCCAAGGGCATAATGCTTATGCGTCTTCAAAGGATATACATGCTAGAGTGTTAGCCAAAGTTAATATTTTTTAGTCATTTTACCAACTGAGCATACCAAATTCTATTATAGAAGACCCCCCTTGGGTTGAAAATTTTGTTTCTTTGGATGATGAGGTAACACAATCTAAAAATTTAAACAATCAACCAATGCTAGATGTTGTGCTCACCATTAAACCTGAAGAATTTTTTTGGAAGACCTCTCTATAGAGGAGGAATTCCTTGCCATTGAGACAGAATTTCTTCAATCATTAAGGGAGGAAGAGGACCCTTCATCCGACTATCTCGATTTCCTAGAGGAATATTTGGCCCACTCTTATGATCTTGATGATGAGATGATTAAGGAGTTAGATATTTTATCAGACACAGTGTTGGTGCCTAAAGAACATCACTCCACTGATTTACACTCTTTACCCTTGTTTGTGAAAGCACCGTACAATTTCGAAATTGTGGAGGAGTTCATTTTTATTGAAGAAATAAATCTCCACCACCATGGGTTCTTCAGCCCATTGAATATTCTAACTGGGAGGACCCGTTTTAAATCAATCTCAACCCAGTCCAAAATTTGAGGAGATATCTTTTTGCTGCTCTTATCTCCTCCTTTCATACTTGCTGTGCATATTACGGTTGGACCTTAATGAAAGAAAGCACCTATGTTTACTGTCGAGCATGACTTTGGATGGTCCTCATGAGAAATTTGTTGAAATTCATAAAGATCCTGCTCCAATTTGATCATGTAGTCAATCGGATTAATAAATGGTAGGTAGGTAGGTTAGGATTTATTTTTCTGCATTTAGGATTGGATAAATCTCAAGAAGACATGGAAGATGCTAGAATTGATCAACTTGCTACCTCAGGTACTCTCGTTCTCACTTAACTTTGTTTTATGTCATTGCTCTCATGTCTTGCTTATTGCATATCTTTTTACATTGAGGATAACATAAGATTTTGGTTGGGGGTGAGATTCCTAAGATGAATCTAGCCAGTGTTTGTAACGTTTCGAGCAAATTAGGTAGAAAATTCTCAATTTTTCTTAATTCAAAACTCTTTTGGAAAACTTTGTTTCTATGCACTTGGGATGTTACGAGTACAAGAGAAAGATAGATGAAGTGATTGATTTTGAAAGCCTTGAATTACCTATAATATGATAGTTTTCCATATGAATTCCCATATTTTTATGATTGATAGAAAATTTTGAACACTTTTTAGTCTTAGTTAACATTACACGATTCTCATGATTGAAGGGATTATGTAGATTTATAGATTGGTTAGATTAAAAATTTGAAGTATTAAGAAACCAAGCTGGGGAACTTTGTCCATCACTTTCAAGAAATAAAAGAAAAGGATGAAAGATATAGATTTCTAAAAATCTTATCTCATATTGAAAAGAAAGAAAAGTATGATTATTATTGAATGTGTTGAAAAATTTCAAAAATGGCTATCTATTACCAACCAAGGGAAGGTCTACCTATAACCTAAGCTGGAAATGAGAAGTAGTGTGAAAGTCGTCGAAGGAACGGTAAGGCAAATTCTTGTCATAGGCACGTGGTTGATCTGTGTAGTTTTAGATTTTCAGTTTCATCAATCTATGAAGAAGATAATCCTGAAAATTCATGAGATGAACTTTAACCATACACACTAGATTATACTTGTTCGAATTCTTCTATTTATCAATCAATCGGTGTGGATTTTATATGAAAACTTATTATGTTTAGGGAGTCTAAGATTTTAATTTCTATCACTAAGTTTCTCTGAATTTTGTATTCGTATGTCTTGAAATTTATAGAATCATAGTTTCTGAAAGAGAGTTGGATTTTGGAAAGTTGTATTTGTTTCCCGCATGTTTTTCTTGGGACTAGCAAAAAGCTGGTTGGGTGTGTGTTGAGCCATGAATTATATATATTCTAACCCCTTTTCATCACCATATTATGCATTTTTTCTATGATAAAAGACCTATCTAATGCATGCTTTTATTATTATAGGAACAAGAGAGACAACACTAATTTAGTGTTAAAAAGCCCTTCTAAACATTATTGAAGATTTAAGGAAGAAAGGAGAAAAGGAGTGATGAAGCAAGAGAGAAGAGAAGGAAAGAAGTGAGAAAACCAAGTCACAAGAGAGGTCTGACCGGTCATGACCAGTCGGCCACCACAGCCACCAAGGGGCTGAAGCTGTTGGACCGTGCCCAGGTCAGTCTGACCAGTCATGACCGGTCGGCTAACCCAGTCCAACTGGTCATGACCGGTCGGCTACACACAGATGCGAACTTAGCCGTTTCTAAATTTGGTTTTCTGGATTTTCAAAGTGCTGTAAGACTCTGTGTTCTCTCGATTCTTTCAATTTAGTGGCTATTCTAAGCTATAAAAGGACACGTTCATATGTTGTTAAGCCTAATTTTAGGATGCGATCCAAAATTACAAGAAGATCCAAATCTCAGGTGGACCATAATAATAAAAAGAGTGATGAATAATCATTAAAAGAATTTTACGAGCCACAAAAGTTTTAGATCAATGCTGATCTTTAACTTTTCCCTTCATCCAGACATTCTTGACATTTTGAAGAGATTGGATTGCAAAGAAACATTACCAAAACCTTAAGATGGGCTCTTTGGAGTTTTTAATGGTGGGCACTCAATCAGCACTCTTTCCAGTGGTATGGTCCACTTGAGATTTGGATTCTAATAATTTTTGGAAGAACACCCTAAAATGGGCTGGAGAAACGGATGGACGGTGTGGATATACAAAATACTATCCATGTGGGCCACGCGGTGGGGGTAATACCCACTAAGATGTTCCCGCGGTAACACCTAATTCGCTTCCGAGAGGGAGAAACGAGACACTTCGTTCATAGTTGATTAGAACCTTTTAAATGGTGGTGACTCGCTCCGTTGGACCTCTCACACGCGTGCAGCGAAATGGGATGAACGTATGGCATCCGGGCAGTCTAAATCATACGCCCATCAGCTCATGTCAATGGAGAATGTCAAACAAATCCAAATATTCCAATTGTTGGCCATCAAATAAGATGCTCCAATGTCTAATTCAATGTGACAAAAAAAAAAATTAAAAAAAAATCAGATGATTAAGATTATCCCATTAATCTGATTCGAATGTGATGCTCCATCAATAATTTGGACTTCAATTTGGACGGTCAGGATTGGCAAACAAGTATACCCATTTTACAGTAGAATATTCACCAACCGACCCCCATATTAAAAACGGTGGTGAACTCTCACCGAAAACAGTTTAAATTATTATTATTATTTATTTTATTTTATTTTTAATTTTCCTTCCGGAGGTGGCGTTTTGGCACGAAAACCTCTGCAGTGAAAGCTCTTGGGTCCAAATTCACACCACAGGGAACAATAGAGAAGAGATGTGAAATCCAGTCCGTCCATCACGTTCGTTCCTTGATTTTAAGTGCTACAAAAAAAAAAAAAAACCAAATTCACCGATTCCCATCCACCACACCACAGGGAACAGTGGTTAGCTTTTGGGGCTACTATGATGTTAATAATTCATCAAACCCGTTCAAAATGTGTGAATCACCAGGATGAAGGAAAAGTATAAAAATCAGCCTAATAAGAAACTAATGGGGTACAACGCATGAATTTAAGATGTTTTAGACGCAAGTTTTCATTCTCTTTTCTTATTCTCGTGGATTCAAGAATTACCTGGTGAGGACGGTAATAGACCCCCACATCGTCCCCGCGTCCGGGTATGATTTAGACCATTGTTTCTTGTACGGACAATGAGGACCTTATTGCCCTCTGGGAGCACAATATACAAAGTTTCATTGAGCATTTGCTGGGACCCAACAAACATTACATGAGAGATTTGCACTTTGGTGGTCCAAATTTCCATGTGATGGACCCCACTGTGGATAGGACTACCGCGTTGGAAACAATGGCGACTTCCTTTTCAAAGTCCGCAGACCATCAATCCTTTTCACTTTTTCTTCCCGCCCGCTACTTTTATTGGCTGGAGATCTGGGAAAATGTCAGGAACATGAGAGTGAGAAACGAGGCACTTTGTTCATAGTTGATTGTAACCTTCAAAATGGTGGTGATCACTCGCTTAGTTGGACGCCGCACACGCGTGCAGCGAAGGGACGAACGTATCGCATCCGGGTAGTCTAAATCATACGCCCATCGGCTCATGTCCATGGAGAATGGGACGTGGATTTCCTTTCGCATGAAGTTCCTGTGCTGGGAATTTAGGTGACGCCCACTGTGATGTTTGTGAGAAATTCATGCCCTTAATCTGTTTTATGAACTCATTTTAAGACATGTGACAAAAAAAAAAAAAGCCAGATCCAAGATTAAAGTAGGGCTGAGAAAGTGAGGATTGAACATCTACAATTGAAATATTTATAGGGTAATAAGTTTTGAATAAGGTTAATATTCATGATTTCAGTTCATCCCACTAGGAATGACATTATAATCGGCATGGATGGCATATAAATATAACTGTGGACCTTAGGGTGGTTTCAATGGTAGGAATTTCCCCACCCACCTTTTCCTTTATTAGTGCAGCTCACTTGAGTCTTCTATCTAATTCAATTTTTTGTCACACGTCCTAATATGAACTTATGAAACAGATGGACGACATAGATTTATCACAAACATCACAGTGGCCCACCTAGATTCCCAGCGAAAAATCCGCATCCAGGAGGATGTCAAACAAATCCTAATATTCCAGTTGTTGGTCCTTAGATAAGGTGCTCCGTTGTCAAATTCAATAAGACAAAAATAAAAATAAAAAATAAAAAGATTAGATGATCCAGATTATCCGATTAATCTGATTTGAATGAGATGTTCCATCAATAATTTGGATCACAATTTGGACGGTCAGGATTGGCAAACAAGTATACCAATTGTACAGGAGAATATTCACCAACCCACCACCATATTAAAAACGGTGGTAAACTCTCACCGAAAATAGTTTATACTATTATTATTATTATTATTATTTATAATTTTCCTTTATAGGTGCGGGGTGGACAGGAGGTGGCGTTTTGGCACGGAAAACTTCTAAACCCAAGCTCTTGGATCCAAACTAACACCACAGGAACAATGGAGAAGAGATGTGAAATCCACTCCGTCCATCACGTTCCTTCCTTTATTTTAAATGCTAAAAAAAAAATAAAAAATTCACGGATTCCCATCCACCAAACCACAGGAACAATGGAGAAGAGATGCCAACCGTACGTTAGATTTTGGGGCTACTATGATGTTAATAATTCATCAAACCCGTTCAAAATTTGTAAATCACCAGGATGACGGAAAATTATAAAAATCAGCCTAATAAAAAAACTCATGGGGCACAACGCATGAACTTAAGAGGTTTTAGACGTAAGTTTTCATTGTTCCTAAACTTATGGATTACATCAGCATTTTGTGGGTCTGATCGTTCGTATGTACGGTTAAAATACTGGTTACCACCTGATGGTCGGAGTAGATTTTACATATACAACAAATTGGACCCACAGAGATTGATGTTGATGACTCCCGTCCGACCTTCTGGACATGGAAGGGAGGAGTGTCAGTGCCTGGAAACGTCAAGGACACAGTCTGTTTTTCTCAGCTCTGCTGAGTTTGCGTGTGGGAAAGACCAACACAGAGAAAAAGGAAGGGCTTCTAGTGGCGAGTGGGGCCACGGTTGCGTAATTCAATCGATTGGACAAGCGACGGATGGTTCATAAAGAGGGGAGCGAATTAGGTGTTACCCTGGTAACACCATAGTGGGTGTTACCCCTACCGTGTGAGGCCTACCTTGATGTATTTTTTTTATATCCATGCCGTCCATATGTTGTCACACCTAATGTTAGGACGAGATCCAAAATTATAAGAAGATCCAAATCTTAGGTGGACAATACCAATAAAAAGAGTGATGAATAATCATTAAAAATATTTTGCGGGCCACAAAAGTTTTAGATGAAGCTGATAAATTTTCCCTTCATCCAGACCTTCATGACATTATGAAGAGCTTGGATTGCAAATAAACATTACCAAAACCGTACTATGGGCTCTTTGGAATTTTTAATGGTGGGCTCTCAATCGGCGCTGTTTCCAGTAGCATTGACCACTTAAGATTTGGATTTGCATAATTTTTGGAACACCATCCTAAAATGGGCTGGAGAAACAGATGGACGGCGTGGATATACAAAATACTATCCATGCAAGCCACATGGTGGGGGTAACACCCACTAAGCTGTTCTTGGGGTAACACCTAATTCGCTCCCTAAAGAGAGTAAATTAACTGTTCACGTCCACTGAAAAAAAATGTTACAACTAGCCCAAAATGTTACAACGAAGGTAGATTTTCATGATCGACTCTCTTAGGTACTCTCATTCTCACCTTCTCTTATTTTTATTATTGTTCTCATGTTATTGCTCATTGCATATCTTTTTACATTGAGGACAATGTAAGATTTGGTTGGGGTAAGATTCCTAAATGAATCTAGCAATTTGTGACATTTCGAGCAATGTTTGTAGAAAAAAAAAAAATCAAACTTCTTTTGAAAAACCTTGTTTCTATGCACTTGGGATGTCATAAGTATAAAAGGATGAGAGATGAATTGATATGATTTTGAGATCTCTAAATTAGCTTAAATATAATAGTTTTCTATATGAATTCCCCTATTCATATGATCGATAGAAAGTTTGAATACTTTCGAGCCGAGTTCACGTTATACGATTCTCATGGTTTGAAGGGATTATGTAGATTTGTAGATGGATTAGACTTGGATCTAACGTGTTAAGGAATATATATATATATATATATATATATATATATATATATATATATATATATATAAAGAAAGTATGGTTATTACTGAATATTTGTTACTAAATTTCGAAAAGGGCTATCTATTACCAACCAGGAGATGGTCTACCCGTAACTAAAGCTAGAAATGAGAAGTAGTGTGAAAGCCATTGAAGGAATGGTAAGGCAAATTCTTGTCATAAGTATTTGGTTGATTTGTACACTTTTAGATCCTTAGTTTAGCTAATTTATGAAGAAAGTAATCCTGAAAATTCATGAGATGAGCATTCGTTATGCACACTAGACTATACTGGTTCGGATTCTTCTATTTATCAATCAATCAGTAGGGATTCTATGTGAAACACTCATTATGTTCAGGGAGTCTAAGATTTTAATTTTTATTACTTAGTTTTTCTAAATTTAGCACTTATATGTCTTGGAGTTTATAGAAGCATAGTTTCCAAGAGAGAGAGTTGAGTTTGGAAAGTTGGATTCGTTTCACGCATGTTTTGCTCGAGACTAGAAAAATGTTGGTTAGGGGGTGTGTTTAGCCTTGAATTGTACAGATTCTGACCTCAATTCATCACACATTATGCATGGTTTGCATGTTTAAAAACTAATCTAATACATGTTTTTGTGAATGTAGGAATGAGAGAGAGAGAGACTTAACAAATATGATGCTAAAAGGACTACCCTTGATGTGTTGAAGACCAATGGAAATAAAGCCAAGAAATGAAGAAAAGAAGCAAGAAAGAAAGAGAAGAGAAAAAGAAGAAAATATGAAAAAAATCTCATAGACTTGTCGCTAGATCGGTCGCCAGACAGGTCTCCGAACAGGTCTTTAGTAGTCCAGAAATTCAAATCTTGTTGGACTGTTTTTTAGCTTCATAGACTGGTCTCCAGACGGGTCTTTAGTGTTCCAAAAACTCTGATTTTCAGTTTCTAAATTCAGATTTCCAAAGTGCGGAAGGATTCTGCGTTTTCTCAAATCTTTCAAGTTGGTGGTACATCAAAGCTATAAAAGGATACCTAGGGGTGGATCTAAAATCATCACAGAAGGCTTATGAACTTGTGGGAGGTGAAGAGGATCATCGTGGAGCGTTAGCAACTCCTCTAATTTCGGTTTTTTTTATGCTTTTTAGTACTGTTTCATTGTTTCTAGTTGAAGTATGATGATGCTTGGCTAGAACCTCTTAGCTAGGGTTAAGAGGTGAAGCTTGTAGTTAGTTCTAATGTAGGGTTTGTTTAATTCAAGTACCTTTACTTAAAGTTTGGATTTTTAAGTTATAGTTTGAATAAAGCTGGTATTTTTAGAAGTTTTATGAGAGTTCATGTACTTCGGACATGAGTTCCTTGCAATTCTCTGAGATTATCATTATGGTTTGATTATATTCGAATTGTAATTACCCTAGATCATGTCATAGTCTGTTGGCATGACTGTTACTCCAAAGGCTATAAGTTTGAATTTTATGTACTTCATTAGAACTTGAATCTTATTTTCTAACTTAAGTGGGATTGTTTGTGTTTGAATGCCTAATCTTCCAACTAGATGAGAGATAGAGCTTCAAATCTAGTTGTGTTATGCTTGGATGAATGAATTCTCATTAAACTACTACAAGTGAATCCTTAAGGCCTTAGTTCCATTAATTATCAGATTTTTCTTAGAGTTACTCTTTTACTTAATTCTTAAAATTGAATTCCAAAACTATTTAGATTGAAGTTGCTAGAAGAATTTAGATTGTTTACCCTAATTCCCTGTAGATCGACTTCGGTT
Organism: Liriodendron chinense; assembly: GCA_003013855.2. Lineage (NCBI taxonomy): Eukaryota > Viridiplantae > Streptophyta > Magnoliopsida > Magnoliales > Magnoliaceae > Liriodendron > Liriodendron chinense. The sequence goes on along the minus strand of ML058515.1, from coordinate 5,125,096 downwards.
TTACCGAGTTATTATTACATAGCAAGCCTTGCACTTGAGGCGAGCGAACAGTCGATGAGAGGTCTGACGGGTCAGAATATAGCCGTTTTATAGCCATTTTATATCCGTTTAGACTTTGTTTATATAAAGGCTAGGCTTAATTTTTGGGTAAGAGGAGTGATTTTGAGAGGATTGAAGCCATCATTGTTGGAGACCATTAGAGGCTTAAAATCCTAACCCTAGCAAGTAATCTTCCTTGTGATTTAATACAAAAAATAGAGCATTCTAAGCTCATGAAGAAGATGACCTTCCCCCTCTTTTGATCTCTAAAGTTTTTGGATCAAACTTAATAGTCATATCCTTATCCAAAGTTCTAAGATGAGATCCTTGTAGGTGAGATACTCTAGAAAACCCATTCCCATTAGTTGTAGAGATCTCAAACCCACCCTCCTATCACCTTGGGCATCTCAAAGGCATCACATCAAGGTGATTGATCAACTGGAGCTGAGGCATTGGCAACGCAGCGGTAACATGATCGGGGGAGCAAATGGGAGCTGATTGATGTACATGAGAGCTAAGATCAAGCAACCCGAAGCAACGCCGAACAAGGGACTCATCCGACAACTAAGGTTGTTAAATTGTTGAGAGTCCATCCACTCTTTTCCTTCTGGGAATTGAGTGTAGAGTTTGTTTGTCAAACTCGATCTAGGGTCGTTTGTTGATCTTTGGCTTGTTAGTTGGTCTAAAATTCTAGAGACGTTGGTCGTTGGCACATTAGTTGGGCATAAAGACTAGGGGCATTTGGCGCTCCTTGGCACGTTTACCGGGCCTAAACAAAGCCTCCAAGGAGGAGCCTCTGACAAGGGAGCATACGTGCGTCGAGTTGGGAGTTAACCTATATCCAAAACTCTGTTTAGGTTGAGAGGTGAACTAGTAAAACCTTCATGTAAAGGTTGAGAGGTAAACCTGATTTAAAACCTTTATATAGTAAATGCTGGTGTGCTCAATGGGGTTGAGTACTTAACCAGGAGTAAAGTAGACCCAACGTCGAACCGTTATACATGCTTGTATTTGTGATTGAATTAAGCACATTGTTATCTTAGCATTTTATGTTTAATTATTTAATTATGAATGCCTGATAGGAATGTACGCTAGGCACTAGATAGACACATCCACACACAAGATGTACTTTCACTAAGTAGTGTAGACTTGAGCTCATTGATCCATTCTCATAGTCTACATAGGTTGTACAGATTAGGAGCTTGATTTGTTTAATCATTTGATTATCTATGCATGCTTAGACTAGGTAGCATATTGCTTAAACTATATGCTAGTCTTATCATTGGACCTACTTAGGCTTGGAAGTCGAAGTGTTCTTATTTACTTAAGTTTAATTAGTTAAATTGTGTAAGTAGGAGAAAAGAATTTCAATGTCCTAATCACCCTCCCTCTAGGACTTAGCCATAATTTTAGTTTCTCTCTAAGCTTCCACATGCATACGCCTATACAAGTGTGTTGATTCAAAATGCGTAATTTTAGAGAGCACGTGGGGAGTTGATTCAAGCATGGGAGAGCGAGAAGAAGCAACCCAAGAAGGCGCATCAAAATTGGCTCAATTCGACAAGTAAGTGTCAATTGTAAGAGTCCGGTTGCACTCTTTCCTAGATAGGATTGGGTGTGAGAGTTTGTGAGCTAAACTTGATCAAGTCTCCAAGGGGAGCCATAGACACGAGTGTGTGCGTATAGGTTATTGGTTAGCCTGAGAAATCATTGTTATTTCCTGGATTAGAACCAACGGATGGGAGGAACCTCTAAACTCTTAGGTTAGGCAAAACTCGTTAAATATTTTGGTTAGGTGGATCCGAGTGGAACACCTAAGTTGAGAGGTGAACCTATGTGTAAAATCTTCGGTGAAAAGGTTGAGAGGTGAACATGATTTAAAACCCCTATTATAGTGAAATCTGGTGCTCTAATGGGTTGGGAATGGTAATCGGGAGTGGAGTAGATAAGTAGTCGAACCACTATACATGATTGTGTTTGTGATTGTCATTTAAGCTCATTTTTTTTCTAGCATTGTTTATTTATTTGTTAATTACATGAATGTTTAAATGGAATGCATGCTATGTACTAGATAGGTAGAATCACCAACAAGATGTATTTTCACTTGATAAGCTAGTTGCTTGATAGTTATATCATTTGTAGTGTTAATGTCAGATTTTGTAACGAGATCCTCCGGCTTTTCTCCTTCGCTCCAGGAGGGATTTCCACCACCAGACCTGAAGCAAGACAGCGAATAAGGGTGGCTGGGGACCAGCCGTTAGCCCTCCGACGCTTAAGTTAGGCCACAGAAGAGAAGCCAAGCAAAACGGGACCAAGATTGAATGATGAGTACGTACCTCCTATTCAAGGGAGCCATCCCCTTATATAGATCTGAAACAATCCAATCTGTTACGTGAGATGTCGAAATCCCGTTGATATCGCATACGATACTGAGAATCCGCTGATTTCATGGGATAAGATCCTATCTTTTTAGTCAGATCCAACCCAATGATTTATTCCAACAATCACGCCCCTAGATGGTAATCCCTTGAAATCCGACTGGATCCGGCCGGAAGCCATAGTTGGAGTCATAGCCTCCGAAAAGGAAGGAGACGCCCGTAGCTGGGAGTCATGGCCTCCGAAAAGGAAGGAGACGCCCGTAGTAAAGCTGCTCGCAGGTTAAAATGTGGTCGCGAGTCCAAGTACATATTTTGGGTGTAATGTCTTTCAACGACTTGTGAGAAGGTCTGCTCGCGGATCGAGCTTTGCCGTATTTGACTATCGGTTATGAAGACTCGGGACTTGCGAATAGCTGCTCCGTATTTTTCAATCTATGACTCTTGATCAGGTGATCTCGAGAGTCGAATGGACGTCCCGCACCTATCAAACATTCGACTCTCGATCAGCTAATCTCGAGAGTCGAATGGACGTCTCGTACCTATCCAACATTCGACTCTCGATCAGCTAATCTCGAGAGTCGAATGGACGTCTCGTACCTATCCAACATTCGACTCTCGATCAGATAATCTCGAGAGTCGAATGGACGTTTTGGGCATTTCAGCGTGAAATCTTATCTCCATCATTTTGCCTATAACAGATGCCCCCCAAGTCCTTGCCGCCAAGAATTCTTAAGGAAAGGACTTAGCTCACTATCACACGAAACCGCTCGCTACCTTCATCGAGAACGACACCCCTCATGATGGGCTGAAATTAATGAGCGCCAGCTTTCCGCAGCCTTTTCGCTGATGGAAAATGAAGGGGCGCTCGCCACGTGTTTGAGGAGTTAATGGGCGTGCCTGCTCGAGCGCTGTGTCCAACGAGGGACTGCCACGTGCCATCAGATACGGCGGAATGATTGCCTATAAATATACGGAGTCCGCCATTTCTTTGATTTTCTACAGAAGTTTTTTCGAAAGAATCCTGCAACCCTTTCTTTCCATTCTTCTTCCTCTTCCGGTGCTCAATCTTTCTTTTTCTCGGTATACTTCCTTTTTCTTCTTCTTTTATTTTCATCTCCCCATGGCTGGGAACTCTGACGAGACTACTGTCCCCCTTGGCGATGCCACTCCGGAGTCCTCTGCCTCCAGCAGTGCAAGGGTTTCGGCGGGGAGATACACAGCAGCCGGATATCCTTCCGTTTTATCGGAGGACCGGCTGGCTGAGCTACGGGAGAGATACCAAATCCCTGACTCTGTAACTCTCCGCTTGCCCGGAGGTGGAGAAACACCCGACTCCCCCCCCCAGGATGCGTAGCATTTTACGAGTACCAGCTCATCTTGGGGGTACGCCTTCCCCTCCATCCCTTTGTTCGCGATGTATTACGATGTTACAAGATTGCCCCTGGGCAACTCATTGTGAACGGGTGGAGGGTGGTTTTGGGCTCCTTTGCCCTTTGGGCTCAGGCTGGCAACGGGGAACTCACGGCGGAGGAGTTCCTCCGTATGTTCCGCCTGAAGAAAGCTCCATCCAGCGAAGGCTGGTATTATTTATGTTACTGGCACCGGGATAACTTCGTGTTGGGTAAGCCCTCCTCGAACTATCCCGACTGGAGGAAGCGGTGGTTCTATGCTTCCGGGAGCTGGGAGTCTGCCTCCTCCAGGGGTCCAGGAGTGACCCGGTTTTTTTGTGAAGGTAAACACAATCCCGTATTGTGCAGTTTCCTTAGAATAATTTTTAGGGTTTTGCTTCGTTTGACCATTATTTGTGCTCGCAGGTATCCCGGCATTGCGGAAACCGAATTTGAAGGGTGGGATCAACGAGAAGATCGTCAGAGTGTATAAGGTGCCTGTCGGAGATAGGCATATCGAGGCTTGCTTATCTCCTTCGCGACTTGCATCAGCAGGCCTCATATCCAGGAGAGAAGTCGAAATGACGAAGGCTGGAGAGAAGAGAGGCCTACTGCCCCGTCTGAAGGGCACAGGTTCCAAAAGACAGAAGAGAACCCCTGCCGAACCGTCTCAATCTTCCATCCGCGCGGGCAGCGATCAGCCTGCCCTTCCCGCGAGCATGGCGGGGGCCCCAGCTGGGCCTACTATCCCTTCACTGGTGGTCGCACCTGGGCCACCAGTGATCAACATTGCAGACAATTCCCCAGATGGGGTGGGGTCCAGCTGCCCCCCAGCTGAAGAGGCTCGAGAGCAGGTAGAGCCTCAAGAGCCAACTCCTGCTCGGGAACTGGTCCCAGCTGCCGAGCAGGGACCTGCTCGCGAGTCCATGCCTCCACCTCGCGAGCAGACCGGTTTGGTCGTTGCCCAACCGTCTGGGAGCGGGACGTACTCGATTCCACGCCACCTCCACCCTGTGTGTAAGTTCTTGTTCGAGAACGTCCCGCCTCACGCCTTCGGCTCTCTCCCCGAGCCAAGCCCTGAGAACCTTATCCTTGAAGCGGGGATGAGGATGGTTCAGGTAAGACTTTGTCAAGATCTGTTTCGACCTGTTGATACGTTCCAGAAATCTTATATTTTTCATCTCTTTGCAGGGTTTAGATCTTATTCTGCGAACGAGGCGTGATATCGTTGCCGCCCGTCGCACGATAGAGGAGGCTGAGGGAAAGAGGACTGCCTTGGAAAAGGCAGTTCAAGGAAGAGATCAACTGCTCAAGGCTCGTGAGGCAGTGATCTCGAAGAGAGATGAGGAGAAAAAGATCCTCATTGAGAAGATCCAAGTCCTGACCGACAGGTATCAGGCCTTGGACTCAGACTACGTGAAGCTCACGGGTCTGAAGGAGAAGGCAGAGAGAGAGAGGGAGATCTTCCGACAGGACAAGATCTCATTAGAGGAGCAATTCGCAGGGAGCCAGGTCGCAGCTCAAGGAGGCCTACGACAACCTGACTAGGGAGCGCACCGCTCTTGCGCAGCTTAAGGACGACTCGATCCACTGGGACGAGGAGAGAGTCGCCCTTGTAAAAATGCTCTCGGAGGAAGGTACTCGGGCAGTTTCCGAGTTCCGGACTTCGCAGCTGTATGACGATGAACGATATGAGTCATACGATGCTGGTCGAGACTTTGCACTGAGAGTAGTGCAACGAATGATCCCATCCTTCGATATGGGGGAATTCGGTCGAGTCGCGACCATCATAGCTGCAGAAGAGCAAGCTGCTGCCGAGAATGAGGTGACCGAAGCCACGCAGGCTGGAGGGGCTCCTGAAATGGGCCCTGAAGTCGAGAGCGTGGCTCCTCCTAGCGATTGATTTCCTTTTATTTTCTTTTATACAAATGTATATGTAATCATCTGATTATTAATGAAAAGATGTTTTTGGAAGTGTCGCTGTTTCGTTGCTGTTCTCCCTTCATCTTTTATTTTTTGCTTGTTAATCTTGAATGGATTCGTCAGAGATGTGACCCTTTAATTCGAGCATGAGCTAAGCTGCTCGAGATCAGGATGTGACCCCGTTCGCTGCCCTAATTTGGGCACGAGCTGTGGTGCTCGCATTTTGGAGTGCGATTCCTCCTCTCACCAATCGCGAGTAACTAACTCATGAAAAAATGAATTAGACTCAATCCGGGGGTCGTGAGACCATGTCCGCGTTGAGATAGACTGATCTATCGATTGAGATTTTGATTCTACCAAGGGCAGAAGGTTGGTCAAGAGATGGTATTCATTCTCTTCGGGGCTGTTCAGGTCCATGAGAATGGAGAAGCGACCAACTAGTAATGATTTCAATCCTACCAAAGGTAGGCAATTGGCCAAGAGGACGTGTAAGCACTCTTCAGGGCTATTCCGGTCCATATAAATGGAGTAGCGGCCAAAAGATATCTTTCACTTTATTCATAAGATGTTATGATAAACTACATCGAATCTAGGGGTAGTATCTTAGCAAATGCTCCACGTGCCAAGGGCGACGTACAGGCTTCCCTTGCATGTCTTCAAGATAATAAGTACCGGGTCGCACAACCCTAATAACCCGATACGGGCCTTCCCAATTCGGATCCAATGAACGAACAGGAATTCCAAGATTTCGCCTTAGAACCAAATCTCCGAACTGGAAAGATCTAGGTCGAACCTTTGCATTCCGATAACGAGCAATACGTTGTTGATATGCCGCCACTCGTACTTGGGAAGCATTTCTTCGCTCTTCCAAGAGATCGAGATGAAGTCGGATATTTTCCTGATTGCTCGCGGGATCATACTGTTCGATCCGATATGAGGGCACTTGAATTTCCACTGGTACCACTGCGTCAACACCAAATGCTAAGGAGAAAGGAGTTTCACCTGTCGATGTACAAGCCGTGGTTCTATAGGCCCATAACACTTCTGGCAGAAGTTCTGGCCACACCCCTTTACATTCACTTAGCTTGGTCTTTAAATGATGCTTTATAATTTTATTCACTGCCTCGACCTGCCCATTCTCCTGTGGATGATATGGAGAAGTGCGGAGATTACGTATCTTCCATTTGTCGCAAAATTCATCAAAGGCTGCGTTGTCGAACTGCGTTCCGTTATCGGTAATTATGGTATGAGGAAGTCCGAAGCGACATATAATATTTCTCCACATAAACTTAGTAGTTTGTTTTTCAGTAATTTTGGCTAATGGTTCTGCCTCGGCCCATTTGGTGAAATAATCAACCGCCACGATCGCGAACCTATTCTGTCCCTTTCCCATAGGTAAGGGACCGATGATATCGATCCCCCACTGAGCAAAAGGCCAAGGGCTGTCGACTGGGGTCATCCGCTCAGACGGTACGCGAGGTATAGGTTGATATCGTTGACACTTGTCGCATTTTTTAGAAAATTCTATGGCATCTGCTTTCATAGTAGGCCAATAATATCCTTGCCTCATCGCTTTATATGCTAGAGATCGCCCCCTGGGATGATTACCACATGCCCCCTGGTGTACTTCATCTAGAACACGATGTGCTTCTTCTGGGTGAAGACACCTCAAATAAGGCAAGGAGAAGCTTTTTCGCAACAAGATTCCATCTTGTAAGGTGTACCTGGCAGCTCGAAGCTGAATTTGTCTTGCAGCTTTCTTATTTTCTGGTAGGTATCCATCTCTGAGATAAAGGATGATAGGATCCATCCAGCATGGAGACGATTGTACCGATATAACTTGCTCGGGAGTCACTTGATCGATACTCAAATGTTGACGGTGCTCGATGGGGATCGAATGCGATAGTTCTGATTCTGGTGCAGAAGCGAGTTTTGCCAAGGAATCGGCCAGTTGGTTCTGCTCGCGAGGGATATGGAATATTTTGTAAGTCTTCAGTTTGGCGAGCAGGATGAGGACACGAGACTTGTATAAGGCCATTCTTTCTTCTTTGGTTTCGAATTCGCCAAGAACTTGGTTGACAATGAGCTGGGAGTCGCTATGAATTATCAAATTCTGGACTGCGAGGACAACGGCTAGCTCGAGGCCAACAATAAGGGCCTCATATTCTGCTTCATTATTGGAGACGCGTGATTCGAAACGCAGAGCGTATTGAAAATGCGACCCGTCTGGAGCCACTAAAATCAGGCCCGCTCCACTGCCACTGGCCCGTGACGACCCGTCCACGAAGAGCGACCAAGGAGGTTGATCGCTGGTCATGACGCCATCTTCAGAAGAATATGTAAATTCGGCGATGAAGTCAGCCATGGCCTGGCCTTTGACTGCGGTCCTAGGACAGAATGAAATATCATGCTCGCTGATCTCGACCGCCCATTTAGTTAAGCGCCCGGAAGCCTCAGGCTTTTGAAGGACTTGACGTAGTGGATGATTTGTTGGTACTAAAATGGCATGGGCTTGAAAGTATGGTCGCAGTTTTCGAGCTGCCGTGATTAAGGCTAGGGCCAGTTTCTCCAAATCAGAATACCTAGTTTCTGCATCAACCATTGCTCGACTGATATAATAAACGGGCCTTTGTACCCCGGAATCTTCTCTTATTAAAGCGGCACTAACGGCCGTGGAAGACACAGATAAATAAAGAATGAGTTGCTCATGCGCCACAGGCTTAGATAAAATGGGGGGAGCGCTCATATATTGCTTCAGTTGTTGAAAAGCTTCTTCACATTGAGGTGTCCACTTCCAATCAGACTTGGCCGTTGCACGAAGGAGTTTGAAAAAGGGCAGGCACTTGTCGGATGCTCGCGAGATGAACCTGTTCAATGATGCGATGCGACCAGCTAGACGCTGAACGTCCTTCAGAGTCACTGGGGATTTCATCTCTATCAATGCTTTAATCTTTTCGGGATTCGCCTCAATTCCGCGTTGGCCAACCATGAACCCAAGAAATTTCCCTGCAGATACTCCAAACGCACATTTTTCTGGATTTAATTTCATCTGATACTTCCTCATCAGATCAAAGGCTTCTCGAAGATCAGGAATGTGGTCATCTTCATCGATGCTTTTCACAAGCATATCATCAACATAAACTTCCATGTTCCTACCGATTTGAGCAGCGAATATTTTGTTGACAAGACGCTGATAAGTGGCCCCTGCATTTTTGAGACCAAACGGCATTACCTGGTAGCAATATAGTCCTCGATCTGTGATGAAGGCAGTATGTTGGCCATCAGGTGGATGCATCATAATCTGGTTGTAACCAGAGTAAGCATCCATAAAACTGAGGAGGGCGTGTCCAGCTGTCGAGTCGACCAACTGGTCGATTCGTGGTGTCGGGAAGCTATCTTTGGGACATGCTTTGTTTAAGTCTGAATAATCGACGCACATCCTCCATTTGCCATTAGCTTTCCGGACGAGAACTACGTTGGCGACCCACTGTGGGTAGTCAACTTCTTTTATGAAATTTGCCGCGAGCAGCTTCTCAACTTCAGTTTTGATCACCATTTGTCTTTCTGCAGTGAAGGCACGTCGACGCTGATGTACGGGTTTATGCTTTGGGTCAATGTTGAGACGATGTACGATGACATTAGGATCGATGCCCGGCATATCTTTATGAGACCAAGCAAACACGTCCTGGTATTCAGTAGGAAACGGATCAAATCTTCGCGGTGGATACTGTTTAAGGAGGAACCGATGTACACGATCTTAGACTGGTCGTCTTCGGTCAAGCGGATCGCCACTGTTTCCTCCCCTGGAGTTCCTGATTTCAGAGCACTTTCTCTTGGATCCAACGCGGTGGCGAGAACGTCGGATGATCCTTGAACTATTTCCATGACAGGTGTCGCTTGAGCCTTCTTTCGATCTTGGAGGGCTATCTGGTAACAGGATCGTGCCTCCTGCTGACTTCCTCGCACGACCCCTATGCCATTTTGGGTTGGAAATTTAACGCATAAATATGATGGGTGCAAGGCCGCTCCAACCTTAGTTAGTGACGGTCTCCCCAAGATGGCGTTATATGCTGATTTTCGATCTACGACGAGGAAGTTTACGAAGACGGTGGTCTTCGCTGGACTCTCCCCAAAGGTGACTGGGAGATCGATACTTCCTTCAGGTGTCACCACTTCTCCTCCAAAGCCGACAAGAGGGGTCGATACTGGCTTGAGGAGGTCTCTGGCAAGTGCCATCTTGTCGAAAGCCTCCAAATACAGAATATCGGCCGAGCTACCTGTATCCACCATAATTCGATGAGTCAGATAATTTGATACCTTCAGTGTGACTACGATGGAATCTTCATGAGGGAAATGAATTCCCGCTGCATCTTCGAGGGTGAAAGAAATTGGGGGATGGTTAGCTTTCGAAGAGTTGGACGTTTGTTCCAGCCAATAGATCTGCTGGGGTTCTTTGGACGCCTTTCGGGCGTATGCCTTTCTTGAAGCTTGAGAGTCACCCCCGCAAGCTGGACCCCTGACGATAGTGCGAATTTCTCCTGTGGGCTCAGCATCCTCTTGGTCTGTTTGATGATGAGACGGTTCCTTTTGGCGAGATGAGGTCTTCGCCCTTTCTGGTGACCTATTTTTACGAGCAACATAATCCTGGAGATGGCCTTTTCGAATAAGAGCTTCGATATGGTCTCGTAGGGAGATACAGTCCTGGGTCCTATGCCCGTGATCTTTGTGGAAGTAACAGAACTTACTCTTATCTCTCTTCTCGGGATCGGATTTAATCTTTGCAGGCCACTTCACATATGGCTTGTGTTTTATCTCCATTAGAACCTTTTCAGGAGACCGATTAAGAGGAGTGTAATTATGATATTTACCAGAGTAAGGCTTCCTGGGAGAACGATCGCGCTGATCGCGATGGTATTTTTTATCTGTAGAAGTTCCTTCTGGCTTGCGTTTCTTACTTTGTACTCCATGGCATGTCAATGCGACTTCTTCTGCATTGATATATTTCTGAGCTTTGGCTTGGAATTCCGCCATAGTTTTCGGCGGGCTCTTATCTAAGGCAAACCTAAATTTCTCGCTCGTTATTCCAGCAATGAGGGCTGTGAGACCCTTTTCTTCAGTGTAACCCTCGGTTTGAACGGCTTCGGCAGTGAACCGTACTGTGAACTCTTTTATCGTCTCCCCATGTTGCTGTTTCAGATTCATCAGATGGGAGGCTGGTTTTTTAATGCGAATACTTCCCATGAATTGAGAAAGAAATATCTCCGATAATTGGGAAAAGGAACTGATGGAAAGTGGCTTTAACCCCCGAAACCACGTACGAGCCGCTTCCTTCAATGTAAGGGGAAAAGCCCTACACATGATTTCTGAACCATGTCCCTCCAACTCCATGAGGGACCTATATGTTTTCAGATGTTCCAGAGGATCGCCAATGCCTGTATACGGAGCGATAACAGGCGTTCGATACTTTCTGGGCAACGGGGCTTCCATGACCTCGCTTGTGAAGGGAGATTCAGATTGATGTATTGCCGCCATGACAGCAGATGGCCGATTTGCCTGGTATCTCTGCTCCATGACATCAAAACGGTCTTGGATTCTTTTGAGATCTCCTTCCCATGGCAAGGTATAGCTAGACGTTTCGGCGGTGGAGCCTTGCGGTTGAGGTTGTCGAGACGAACTGGAATGTATAGAATGTGGAGGCGGCATAGGGGGATGGCCGCCAAGTGGTGGGACCTGTGGTTCATCCATAGAATGCCTGGAAGCAACTGGTATGGGTGGCGGTGGTAACCCTTCGGAGGGTTGTCTTTGCGGTTCAGGGAAGTGCTGATCAAGTCGATTTGACAGTGCCTGAACTCCGGCGTTTAGAGTTAGGAGAGTGTTCCCGAGGAATCGTAGGACATCATCCTGATTTCCAGAGGCCTCCAATAATGGATTTGTTGATGGCATATTTGGGGCTCCTTGAGGGATATCCGTCGGAACAGGTGGGAGGGCAGGTGTGGATTCCATCTCACCGGGCGGAGGTGGTGCCTGCCTCGAAGTTGAAGGATGAACTGTCTTTTTAGGAGGCATCACCGAAGGATTTTGAACGGTGGTTAACACGATTGATTTTAATGATCAAGTCGTTCCCACAGACAGCGCCAAACTGTTAATGTCAGATTTTGTAACGAGATCCTCCGGCTTTTCTCCTTCGCTCCAAGAGGGATTTCCACCACCAGACCTGAAGCAAGACAGCGAATAAGGGTGGCTGGGGACCAGCCGTTAGCCCTCCGACGCTTAAGTTAGGCCACAGAAGAGAAGCCAAGCAAAACGGGACCAAGATTGAATGATGAGTACGTACCTCCTATTCAAGGGAGCCATCCCCTTATATAGATCTGAAACAATCCAATCTGTTACGTGAGATGTCGAAATCCCGTTGATATCGCATACGATACTGAGAATCCGCTGATTTCATGGGATAAGATCCTATCTTTTTAGTCAGATCCAACCCAATGATTTATTCCAACAATCACGCCCCTAGATGGTAATCCCTTGAAATCCGACTGGATCCGGCCGGAAGCCATAGTTGGAGTCATAGCCTCCGAAAAGGAAGGAGACGCCCGTAGCTGGGAGTCATGGCCTCCGAAAAGGAAGGAGACGCCCGTAGTAAAGCTGCTCGCAGGTTAAAATGTGGTCGCGAGTCCAAGTACATATTTTGGGTGTAATGTCTTTCAACGACTTGTGAGAAGGTCTGCTCGCGGATCGAGCTTTGCCGTATTTGACTATCGGTTATGAAGACTCGGGACTTGCGAATAGCTGCTCCGTATTTTTCAATCTATGACTCTTGATCAGGTGATCTCGAGAGTCGAATGGACAGTCCCGCACCTATCAAACATTCGACTCTCGATCAGCTAATCTCGAGAGTCGAATGGACGTCTTGTACCTATCCAACATTCGACTCTCGATCAGCTAATCTCGAGAGTCGAATGGACGTCTCGTACCTATCCAACATTCGACTCTCGATCAGATAATCTCGAGAGTCGAATGGACGTTTTGGGCATTTCCGCGTGAAATCTTATCTCCATCATTTTGCCTATAACATGTAGCCTATGTGATTGGACCCACTTAAGCTTGGAAGCTAAGTGTTACTTGTTTAATTAGTTTAGTTGCTAATTGGTTTAAGTTAGGCAAAAGTTTTTAAAATGTCCTAATTAACCCCCCTCTAGGACTTAGCCGTAGTTCTAATTAGCTTTGTTAAGCTTCTGTTGAGCTTTGAATTATGCATATTCTAACCCCAATTCACACATATTATGCATGGTTTGCATGTTTAAAAGACCACTTTAATGCATGATTTATTATTGTAGGAACGAGATGGAGATTTCACTGATTCAAGGCTAAAAAGAGCACTTTACATACATTAAAGATCAAGGAGCCAAGTGTAAGACCCGTACCCTGAATTGCCCTCCGTACGTTTAGTTTCGGTACCGGTACGTCCCGGACGGACCAGATTAGAGAGCCTTGATCGCGACCCTGATTTAGTACCACAACGACCCAAGACTTGTACCCTTGCGACCGCGCGGGCGCCACGATTCCAACGCCGCGCGGCACGCCCCATTGCGATACCCGGTGTGTAAGATGCATACGTTCGTGCAATTCGAGGTGGGCCACGCAACGCGCGTGTGGCGTGGGCCCCACTTGCACAATTCCCAACAACATGTCAAATCTATCACATCACCCTTACCCATACCCCCATCATTACCCTAGCCTACACACACCAACTCCAACCCATACCTCTCTCACCAAAGTCAACACCTCCCATGCCCTCTCCCATCATCATCATCATTATCTAGCCATCATCACAACCCATTCCCCCATGTCCTCTCCCATCATCATCATAAGCATCTCATGTACCCCCCCCCCCCCCCCCTCTCTCATACAAGAGCCATACGTGGGGGGGGTGGCCTTCTCAATTCCAAGATTTGAGAGAGAGAGAGAGAGAGAAGTAGAGAGATTTGAGAGATTGAGTGAGTTTAGAGAGAGATTTAGAGGGAGATCAAGAGAGAAAGAGAGAGATTGAAGGTGAAGATCAAGCTTGGAGGACCCCGATCATCATCCGGACCGTCCGATCGGCAATCCAACCGTCCAACCATCATTGTGAGTGCATACCTTTCCCCCCTTTTTCTCGTTTACTTTTCGTTTTCTTTCCTTGGTCCCACCTTGTGATGGGCAATGAGATGGATGGGCTGGATCGTCCATGAATGGGTCCCACCCTTTGATGGTGTGGATCCCACTTTGGGACCCATTGTGTGGCATATTTAGTGTGGCCAACAGCCACCATGATGTATGTAGTTCATCCACGCTGTCCACCATGTGGGCCCACCATGTGATGGCCCAGCTGATGGATGGAGTGGATCTTACACATGTGGGCCCCACTTGAAATTTTTAAAAAAAAAAAGAAAGAAAAAAAAAAGGAAGAAGAGAACGTCCAGCGCTGGACGTTCACAGCGTCTGGGACGCTGGAACCGTCCAGCGTCAGGACGGCTGGAATGGTCCCCACTCGTGGGACCCACCTTGATGGTTTTATTATATCCACACCGTCTATCTGTTTTCCCATATCATTTTAGGGCCAAGGCCCAAATCTGAAGTCGATCTGAATCTTAAGTGGGCCGCACCGCAAGAAACAGTGGAGGCAAGGATGCCCACTGTCAAAACTTCTTGGGCCCACCGTGTCATTTGTAGATTGTTCCACCTGCCCAATATTGGGCTCATTAGGTCCCCAAGGAGATGAAGAACCTGATAGACAGAGCGGATCATCCTCTTGTGGGCCCCACTGGGGGAAAACTATAGAAAAACAAAAAAAAAAAAAAGGAAAAAGGAAAAGAAGATAAGGGAAGGCGCTGGGAGTACCAGCGTCCACGGACGCTGGGCTGCCCGGCCGCCCAATCTATGTCCCACCACGTGGGACCCACCATGATGTATTTGCTCTATCTGAACCGTCTATCTGTTTTCCCATATCATTTTAGGGCCAAGGCCCAAATCTGAAGTCGATCTGAATCTTAAGTGGGCCGCACCGCAAGAAACAGTGGAGGCAAGGATGCCCACTGTCAAAACTTCTTGGGCCCACCGTGTCATTTGTAGATTGTTCCACCTGCCCAATATTGGGCTCATTAGGTCCCCAAGGAGATGAAGAACCTGATAGACAGAGCGGATCATCCTCTTGTGGGCCCCACTGGGGGAAAACTATAGAAAAACAAAAAAAAAAAGGAAAAAGGAAAAGAAGATAAGGGAAGGCGCTGGGAGTACCAGCGTCCACGGACGCTGGGCTGCCCGGCCGCCCAATCTATGTCCCACCACGTGGGACCCACCATGATGTATTTGCTCTATCTGAGCCGTCTATCTGTTTTTCCATATCATTTTAGGGCTAAGGCCCAAATATGAAGCAGATTGCATTCTTAAGCGGACCGCACCACAGGAAACAGTGGAGAATATGATGTCCACTGTCGAGATTGCCTCGGCCCACACTGGTGTTTATAGACCCCGTAACATACTCAATATTGGACTCATTGGACCCACCATGAGATGGCCCAGCTGATGAACGGAGTGGATCACCCTTATGTGGGCCCCACTCGACGATAACCATTGAAAAACAAAAAAAAAAAAGAAAAAGAAAAAGATAAGAGAAGGAGCTCTGACGCTGGGCGTACCAGCGTCCTTAGACGCTGGCTCGTGCCAGATGGTGGCCCAGTTGTGGGTCCCACCATGATGCATGTGCTGTAATCCACACCGTTCATCCATCTGGGAAGATCATTTTAGGGCATGATCCCAAGAATGGGTCAGATCCAAGTCTCAAGGGGGTCTCACCAAAGGAAACAGCAGGGACAATGACCCTACCATTGAAACCTTCCAATGCCCACCATGATGTTTAATTGAAATCCAACCTGTTCATAAGTTCACACATGCGTGTGAAGAAGGGAAAGCAGCAATATCAGCTTGATCCAAGCTTCTGTGGGCCCCACTTGGTAGAAATAAAATATATAAATATATATATGCACATAATGAATAAATAACTAAATAAATATGGGGTCTGCCAAGCTAGTGGCACACTCGTGAGACCCACCTAGAATGTATGTGCCTTATCTATTCCGCCCATATGTTTTTCCAGCTCATTTTAGTAGCTGAGCCCAAAATTTAAGCACATCCAAATGTCAAGTGGGCCATGCCACAGGAAACAGTGGGAATTATGATCTCCACCGTTGAAACCTTCCCAGGCTCTACAGTGATGTTTATTTGTCATTTAACCTGTTCATAAGATCACATGGATATGGGTGAAGGGGGAAACAAAAATATTAGTTTGATTCAAAATGCTTGGGGCCCATTTGGGTGCTATGCTCTATGGGTCCCACCACGATGTATCTATTTTATGTATGCCGCCCATCTGTTTTTCCATATTATTTTAGGGCCGAGGGCCCTCATAATGAGGTAAATACAAACCTCAAGTGGACCACATTGTAGGGAAACCGTGGCCATTGATGCCCACCTTTGAAACCTTCCTTGGGGCCATTGTAATGTTTATTTATCCATCTAATCAAAGGTGATGGGGCCCAACTTTGGGTCCCACCTTGATGAATGTTAAGTATATCGTGTCGTTCTTCTTGGCAGGGGCGTGGGCCCAGTTTTAGGTGGGCCACACGTAGAAAATAAGGGTGATTGAATGCTTACCATTGGAAACTTTACAGGACCCATCTGTTATATTTATTTGCCATTCTTCTTGTTAATAAGTCACTCAACCATGGGTAGGGTTCCACACGTGTGGTGTGCGGGCCCCACCATGGTGTTTAGTTGCCATCTCACTTGATTAGTGGTAAAGTACAAATATCGGGTTGATCCCAAACTGTTGTAGCCCCTTTGATGTATGTGGCTTCCCCACTCCTTTGTGCGGTTATACCCAACCACGGGTCCATCTTGTTATGCATGTGTTCTATCCACGTCAGCCATTGGCCTCCACGGTGCGATATGTATGTTGGCCATCCATTAGGACCGCCTTAATTTTGTGCTTGATCCAAACCATCCAAAAGAATGAACCCTAGCATGTTATGTACAGGATGGCCCTTGGGACCACCTTAGTGTGCGTGTTCGAATGACCGCGTTGTCCATCCCGTGGATCCACCTTGATGATTAGTCGTGTAAACCCTTATTGAAAGGTCATACCTAAATGTTCACTCGATCCAAGTCACAGGGCTACTTTCTTAAACTCACCCTGTTGAACCGTCTTGTTAATTCACCTCATTAACTCACCATGTTGACCCGTCTTGTCAACCTGCCTTATTGACCTACCTTGTTAACTCACCATGTTGACCCGCCTTGTTGACCCGCCTTGTTGACTCACCTTGTTGACTCAGCATGTTGATTGATCTTGGTAACTCAGCTTGTATACTCATATGACTCACCCCTTCTACCCTTCTACCCAACTATTAAAGACTACCATATTGTGTATATCTCGTCCACACCGTCCATTTACCTATAGGACGAGTATGGGGCTCATCCTCGACGTTCGTACGTCATCTAGGCCATCCATTATATGGGGCCTATCTTGTAGTATGAGGTTAGACCTGTCGTCTCTTTTGGACCTCATCGTATTGATCATCTGTCTCAGATTTCCCTACCATTTATGATTCTCTGTCATAACCTGTCTATCTTTCAATCCGTTCTATAATATTCCTTTTATGGACCATTATTGTGTTTATCCCAACGGTACTACAGGATTATGGGTCTCGGCATGATTTTGAGTATTCCACTCTTGCCGCTCAAGTAGGTTCTACCTTTGATGTGTCAGTAGTGTATTCAATCATTTTCTTTCCATTTGGGTTATCTAAATATTGAAGGTTAATCCACACCGTTCAGTTGTTGGACCATCTGTGTTGTTGTATACCATCCATTTAGAGTCTTATCTCCTTATGTTTCTTTGTATTATAAGTGAACTATCTTTTATGCTATTTTTAGTATGTCTGTTGCCACACGTAGTGTTATTTGGAATACTCATATGTGATCTTTATACTATACGCTTCGACGACCACTATGCATGTGTAATGAGTATGCATCCCGAATCACCATTGTTAGTTGGGGACCACTAGGGCATAAACGCATTCATAAAGCATTCGAGATGTAGTCGCGCAAATGTAATTCATGTGCTCTCTATCGCAAACCTCTCCAATAGGTATGGGACTATTCGAGGACAGGAATCTATCATCCTGACTTACACTGTATGGTAGGAATAGCTTAGCATACCTTGTAGCCCTTGGTGCGAGATTCCCTGGCTAGCGACATCCCGCACTATGACTCGATCATTCATATGTGTCCCCTCATCTTAATGATATCTCAAATAGGTTGGACTAGATTGATTTATTGCCATCGTGGTAGATGGGCTACTTGTTGGCACTCATACTGTATACTTGACTCATGCATCATGAATGCTTGGCTCATCTGATTGTCTTGTATCAACCGGCCATATCGGTCGTGATTGTCGTGCAGTTCATTACCAGCTGACGGTGACATTGTGTTTGAGACCTCATAGTTTTATGGTGCTTTTTGGAGACTTGCACGGGCATGTCGTCCCACGTTTGTATGCATGGTTGCATTTCGCACCGTCTGCTTGTGCCGCATATAGCATGGTTACTACGTTGCAACCACAGCTCCATCGTGGTTTGCAGAACACCGGAAATATGTGATCTTTAAACTGGATGCCAAAGATGTCCCTGGGTGAAAGTCCCTGATCCCGTTGGTACCAAGGTGGGTGCTCCATTCAAGGACCGGGTGGTTTAATCATACACCAGTATGCCGAATACCAAACGGCGGTGTTTTCCACTGCACGTGGTCAGTTTGGAAGGAGGTCTGACCTAACCTGCCGGAAGAGTGTTGGCAAAGGGGGTTGAGTTTGACCAGCTGTGAGTAGGTCCGCTATTGCACCAGATAGGCTTTGGCATTCTACTGGTGAGTAGTGAGGTCTGTGAGACCCCGATGATGTTCCGTTTCAGAGATGGTATTGGTATCAGTGATGTGACTGATGTTCTGTATGGTGTGGGACGGACCTGATGTGGGCGGGTGTGATGTGGGCGGGGCTGTAAGCCTGGGCGAGCTACCACACTGGGCGAGCTACCAGTTCCGAGTCCTGCATTGCTTACGTGACTGCGTTATGACTGTTCGTATCTGGACCACTGTACTGAGATGTGGTGATTTGCATACATGCATTGGATCATTGTATGTGACATTAGGCCCTGTAGGCCATTGCATAGTATGAGTATATAGCCTTGGTAGGCTGGTTACCTGTATTGCACGCTTGCATAGCCATGGTAGGCTAGTTATATGTATTGCATGCTTGCATAGCCGTGGTAGGCTGGTTATTCATATCATATGACCATGTAGCCTAATTAGGCTAAGTCTTGGTTTAAAGTTCTCGTCATGCTTTACTGCTTACTCTGATATTTAGCATGTTTGTCATACGCATTGTGCACGCACACACGCACTCACGAAGCTTCGTTCGAAGCTTATGCGCGTTTGTTACGCTGCAGGTTCTACCAGAGTATATCAGCAACGTTGAGTTGGAGTTAGGAGTGCAGTAGCAGGAGGTGCCGGATTGTGCACAGTTTTTATATTTACGCATTGTGTATTTACTTTTCAGTACTGTATATAAACGAATGATTTAGTGGAATTATTGTGTTGTCTTTGATGGTACTCATATTGTGATGCTCATGTTTTCAAAAAAAAATTCAGACCCTAAAATCCTCCTTGTGGTATCCCAGGATCGGAACCTGGCGTGTGGGGTTAGGATCCGAGATCGGGGTACTACGGAGGCTGCCACCTCTGAATTCGGGTTATAGCGAATGGACGTCGAGAACCGAATTTGGGGCATGACACCAAGTGCAAAAGGATCGAAGAAAGAAGCAAGGGAGAAAAGGAAGAAAGAAGAAAGAAGTGCAGAAAATTGCACTTAAGACCGGTCGTACGACTGGTCGGCCATAGACCAGGACCGGTCGTCCGACCGGTCCGAACACTCAACAGGAGGACCCTGCTGCCAAACTTCACTGGACCAATTAAGACTGGTCGTCTGACCGGTCGACCATGACTCAGACTGGTCGAGCACTCAACAAGGAAGGGGAGAAAATACTAAAAGCTTACTGGACTGTTTGGACGTTTTACGACCAGTCGTGCGACCAGTCGTCCATGGGCTCAGACCGGTTGTGAGACCGGTCCTCTGCGTAACAGAGCTTGTTTACAAGCTCCGAAATTTGCTGCGCAAAGCGCTATTTTTGCAGGATTTCTCAAAGGTTCTTCACAATTGGAGTCCAAAACCTATAAAAGGACCTCTCCTCTTTATACCTAAGGATGCGAGGACGTGGAGAACAATAAGGAGGCTTGGAAAACGGATTATACTTCAAGTTTTCATAGTTTCTCTTCTAGTTTTTATGTTTTTACGGCTTCTAGTTCAAGGATGTTAGAGATGAACTAAAACCTCTTAGCTAGGGCTAAGAGGTGAAGCTTTTGATTTGTTTTTGATGGATTGATGCAACCTAGGTTTCCTTTTCATGTTTTAATGGAAGAATTTAGTTTAATTTGAGTTTCAATCAAGTACTAGTTCAGTTTTACTTTGATCTCTTGATGAGTCCGGGTTCATGAGATTCTTAGTGATTCTAAACTTAGTAGCTTATCTTTTGGGCATTGTTTATGCTTGTGTAGTTCACTGATCTATCATCGACTCTGGGCATGGTAGACCCTTTGATTACTTTGTGTACAATGGCATGATCTTCATGTGGGAACTCATTCAACTAAAGTTCTTATCTTTTGTTATAATTTAAGATAGTTGTTTGCTGATTGATTTTGATTTAATTAAAGTTCTAATCATTGGTTGTAATCAAGTCTAGTGACAACATTTGATGAAAGCTATGGTTGTGAATCTCAACTAGATTGGAAAGAGGCTTGGCCTATACAATTGAGTGTGCCCAAGGCCTGAGCATTATTGTGGGAATCGAATCAATGAACAAACAACTGTTTTAGAAAATCGTTGATTAAACCGCTCTATATTCTGATCCGATAGAATATAAATTCGATTCCGATTGTGTAGTGAGAGACCTAGTTGTGTTGATGCATTGAAAGCTATCAAAAGAGGATCATTGGTGCTCTGGTACCTTTAGCTTATTATTACCTTACACATTTACTGTTTAAACCTAATTTCTATTGTTTAGATTTAGTTCTTAATGCGATTTTAATTATAAGTTGTTTTAGATAAATTTTGAGAATACCCATACATAAATCTCTGTGGGAACGATACTCGGTCTTTCCGAATTATTACTACTTTACAACCCTATACTCGGAGATTGAACAAGTTTTTGGCGTCGCTGACAGGGATTTTTATGCAGTATTTTTAGAATTTTCTGAGATAACTTTTAGTTAACATTGAGTTAAGTCAGGTTTAGGATTTGTTTTGCTTTTTAGGGTAGGTTTTCTTCTAATATCATAATACTAACTTAGTTTGTTTTGATTTTGCAAGATTCTAACATAGATCTACAATTCAGGTTCTATCCTTCTAACCCCTCTTGCTATAGATAATTTTAGATTTTTTGCTTTTAGAATTAGATTTTAGGATTGTGTTGAGTGATTCATGCCTAAGTGGGTTCGTGATCACAATCGGAGATTGTTAAGTAACTGAGTAATTGCTGAAGGGATTGATAGAGAGCCTTGTACTAGAAAACGTCTAAATCTTCCTGAAATTGCTAGAGAGATGGCTGAAAATCAACCCAATCAAGGGGTTAATCAAAATCAAGCCCAACACTTTATTGAAATTGATGAGAATGAAGTGGGGGATGCACCTCAACCTAGGACTTTACGTGACTATTTACAACCCGCTAAGACGAGTACCCTCTCTTGCATAATTTTCCCTCACAATGTGGGAAATGTTGATTTTAAACCAGGGTTGATCCAACTTCTTTCCAAATTCCATGAACTCGACTTTGAAAGTGCTTATCTAAACATTAAGGAGTTTAAAGAGGTTATTGCCACAATAAATTGTGACAACGTAACCAAATCGGAACTGAATTAGCCCTCGACATCGGAACTTGTTAACTCTGTGCTTCATGACCCAAAATAATGACAATGATTCTTTTGCCAAATTACTGCTTGGTGTTATGTGTTTGAGACTAGTATGCATAAAATGATGTTATGTGTGAATTCTAATGTGAACTAAGAACATTAAAGCATAAGAACGGAAGACTGTAAAAATAATACTTCCCTTTTTACTTAACCTGTGTACCCTTGGGTCATTGCTTTCAAGAGATGTTTGTGTCATAAGTCTGAAATTTTCATCTAGCTCCTTATTTTCAGGTTTATTTGTTATCCTTCCTGGCCTTCCCCCAGTCATTTCTTTATGCAAACTTGAGGTTTTAATCATATATTGAGGCTTTCCCCCAGTGCTTCTTTTATAATCTTGAGTTTCTCATAATATATTAGGGCTTGCCCCCAGTGCTTCTGGCTTGTCATTTTTTAAAACCACTTCATTCTGATAAGAAAGGTCTTATGCTTTATGAATCCATATAGAATACCTGTCTGATCGTAATCTTTGACTGCATATTCTTGTCGCAGAGTTCTTCATAAGAGAAAGCTGCCGATATTTTCAGGGCAAAGTGATATATAATAGAATGCCTTGATTGTCTTCATACAAGGCTGTATGTACACACACACACACACACACACACACACACACACACACACACACACACACACACACTCAAAGGAACTTCCCAGCCTTGACTTATCTTCATATAGACTAGAAGAACAATACAATAGTGAGGAGCGAATCCATGATAGAATACGAAAGCTGAATATATACAATGATGTTCCGAACATCTTCATATAAAACCGTGTACGTAAGTATAAGAGACTGCTAATAATAGAATGTCCTAGTTGTCTTCATATAGAACCTTACATATATAGGAATCCATCAATTATGAAGCATTTTCCTATTAAGCAGAGGGATGCCAGAATACCGAGATAATAATAAGA
The DNA here is from genome assembly GCA_003013855.2 of Liriodendron chinense. NCBI lineage: Eukaryota > Viridiplantae > Streptophyta > Magnoliopsida > Magnoliales > Magnoliaceae > Liriodendron > Liriodendron chinense. Next base: position 5,102,346 of record ML058515.1, on the reverse strand, counting down.
GAGCCTGCGACGAAGATATAATAATACGAGGATGTTGTGCTTCGCGTAGACTTCCTATGAGATATTTTTTTTCTAGTTGACTAATTCGACAAGAATATAATGAGTCATGTTGATGATTTATGGGGTCGATTCTCTGATATTCTTTGACCATGGTACCTGTCATTAAGAACAGCTCTACGAACATTTTATATGCATATACGTGATAATATGATATGAGTAAACATGTGAGTGAGTATGAAATATGGCATGTAGATGAAATAGATGCATGAACGAGCATAAGTATATCCCTATCTACTTTATAAACCGTCAGGCCTATTTATAAGCGTTTACAGTTATTGAAGTTTAGGAAATGGAGTCCTTGAGCGAACGTTCTTCCTAAGTGGTATCTATTGGAACTATACTGGCCGGGGCTCCATCAAACCGTTCCATCTTCAGACTGATGATGCCTTGATTTATCATCTTTTGTATATTTCCTTTCAGAACGAAGCATTGGTCGGTCTTATGGCCTATGCATCTGTGATATTCACAGTAGTTGGGATCATCCACACATCCTATTGCCGCTGGTCGAACAGACTTTGGGAGTCGCAATTTTCCTTCTTCGATTAGCCACTCCATAATTGGGACAAGGTCTTTAATGTCAAATGTATACGGTCCGTGAAATTGCGGTTTTACCGCTTGTAGAGATACTCGGAGATATGTCTATGGACCTAGAGGGGGGGTGAATAGGACCTTTTTAAAATTCTTTTCGCCTACTTATGCAATTCAACAAGTTTAAGCTAGGTAAGCAAGAACACCTTGGCTTCCAAGCCTTGGTGGGTCCAATCACAAGACTAGCAAGAGTTAAGCAATAACCAAACCTAGTCTAAGCATGCATAGGTAAGAAAATGATTCAACTAATTAAGCTACTAACCTATGCACCTTGTGTAGTCTTATGAGATTGGATCAATGAGCTCAAGTCTACACAAGTAGTGAAGGTACATCTTGTGCAAGGATGCCTAAAAAGTGCCTAGCATGCATTCATATCAATCATTCATAATTAAGCAATTAAACTAACAATGCAAAGATATCAATGTGCTCAATAACAATCATAAACACAAGAATGTATAGTGGTTCGACTACGTGTCTACTCCACTCCCGGTTCAAGTACTCAACCCCTTTGAGCACATCGGCATTCACTATCGGAGGTTTTAAATGAGGTTCACCTCTCAACCTTTACACGGAGGTTTTATCGGTTCACCTCTCAACCGTATCCGGAGTTTTAGACATAGGCTAACTCTCAACCTTATCGCACGTTTACTCCCGTGTCGGAGGCTCCCCCTTGGAGACTTAGTTTAGGCCCGGCTGACGGGCCAAGGAACGGCTAACGTCCCTAAGGCGAGTTGACAAACAAACTCTAAAATGGACTCTCAAATGAGACAACTTACTTGTCGGATGAGCCCCTTGTTTAGCGCCGTAATGGGTTGCTTGATCTCCGCTCTCCCGTGCTTCAATCAGCTTCCCTATGCTCCCTTGATCGTGTCACCGTTGCGTCGCCAATGCCTCAGCCACATTCGATCAAACACCTTGCATGCGATGCCTTGAAATGCCCAAGGTGTTAGGAGAATGGGTGAATCTCATACATGGGATGTGTAGGTTGTTCCAACTAGGAGATTCACCTAGAGAGTCTTCTAGAGGTCTTGGACAAAGGATATACCTATGTGGAATAGTGTCACACCTCTAGATTTGAGAGAGGAATCAAGTCATCTCTTGATAGCATTTGAATGCCCATACTTGTGTTTGAAACACAAGGGATATGACTTGAAAACCTCCTCTTTGAGGCCCCAAATGATGTATAAGATGAGTATGGAATGGGCTCTCAAAAACTTCTCTCACTTTGCCCAAGAGTGGAGCACCATATATATAGAAAAGAGGGCTCCAACGGCTCTAAAACGGGCAGAAAACGGTCATAAACGATCTGACCCGACCGGTCACGACCGGTCGGAGCTCCCTGCTGGAGAACAACATGAGAATAGGCCACATACACTGGCCGACCGGTCATGACCGGTCGGCTACCCTCACTGGACAGGCCATATCACTCTGGCCGACCGGTCATGACCGGTCGGCCCCCCATGCTGGATGATGAACATTACAAGAGCCAAAAAAACTGGCTGACCGGTCATGACCGGTCGGCCCTCCTAGCTGAATACCTTCATTTGTGAAGGCCGACCGGTCATGACCGGTCGGCTGGCTTTGTAAAAACAGCAGGGATGCTGGCCGACTGGTCTTGACCGGTCGGACCAGCCTGGGACCCCAATGTATTTGCTGATACATGTGTTTCTTCAGCATGTAGTCCAAGGCCAAGGTTAGGGTGTACAAATGGGACACCTAGGGCCTATCTATGATGCCTAAAGGGTTCTAAATATGGTCAAGGTCATCAAGGATACAAAGGGGATAGGTTTTGGTCGAGGTTAAGGCACCAAGGCATCTCATATACCTGAATGTTCTTCCTCGATGCAGCTGGACGTCTTGAGTCTTCGGTCTTCGTCTTCATTGGGCTCAACCGACACAAGACTCACTGCTGTAAGTGATTGACAAACAAGGTGCACTAGTAAGCCACGGAAAAGTGCACTAACAATCTCCCCCTTTGTCAATTACTTACAAAAACTTAACCTACCAAAACAAATTACATGTTCAAGATATTACATAGATAAAACATAAATTACAGGACTCTTGACATGTCTAAACTATGTTGCTCCGCTTCAGATTGCTCCCCCACAACCTGTCAATCCCTGCATCACAAAACATAGCAAACTAGTTTTGGTGGGATTTGATCTTTCTCCCCCTTTTTGTTAGCAATTGACATACTATTCTCTCCCCCTTAATGATATACCAATGAAGTTAAGGTAAGAGGAGATAGTGTGTCGCAGTTATAACTATAAGCACATGCTAAAAGGAGAGTGTAGGGTGCATGAAACATGAATACATGGAGCAAGCTAACAAACATGATTAACAATAAGATATAACTATCTAAGCATAGTTAATCATGAAATATTGGTCAAGGATATACATTTGCAATGAAAGCACAAAAGGGCTTATAGCCCAATCAACCAACCTCCCCTAGTGGTATATCAAGACCAATACTAAGCAAAGATTAGCATACATGAAGCATAAAACTCAAGATGATTAGCTAATCTAAGCAGGATGACAATCTAGCAAGCAAATGTATTAATTAAAAGCAAGGCTAAATCATCAAAATTTGGGCGAATGAGGCTGGAATCCTCTGATTTGCCCATACACTTAGAAATGAGGCTGAAATCCTCAGATATTCCTATAAAAACATAACTAGCTACCCTCTCTAACCATGATGAGATTAAAAAGCCAAAGGGTAGCAAAGTTCCTCAACACCCTCATAGAATGTAGCATGAGGTGAGGGGTTGGGAACTCTTCCTTCTTTTAGAAGGGATAGCGGTTGGGATCCCCTCTTAGATAATCTGGTAAAGGGGTCGTGATGGAGGCCGAGAGAGCAAGATCTTTATGTTGGCTCTCATCATCAGATTCGGACTCCTCCGTATCATCCCAAGTGGCAGCCATGGCCTTTTTACCTTTCGGTTTAGGCCCTTCCGGACATTCCGGGGCAATATGGCCACGACGACCGCAACCGTAACAACGGACGGATGAAGGTATGGATGATTTTCCTGTACGTTTATCACCCTTCTTGTCCTTCTTGTCACGGCTATTCCCTCTATCAAATTTGAGGAATCTCTTAAATTTTTTGTTCAATTGTTCTTCCTCATCATCCTCATCATCGCTATCATCCTCCGTCTCACTTTTGATTTTCTTGTGTCTGTGAGAGGACTTGAAGGCGATGTTTTTCCTTCTAGAGGGGGTTTTAAAGCCTAGCTCAAAGGTTTGTAGGGAACCTATGAGTTCTTCAACTTTCATTGTGTTTAGATCCCTACACTCTTCAATGGTGGTGACTTTAGAAGAGAACCGTTCCGGAAGAGATCTCAGAATTTTCCTACAAAGCCTATGTTCCGGAACCGGATCCCCTAAGCCCCACATATCATTTGTGATTTTGTTCAGTTTGGTATAAAATTCAGTAAACGTTTCATCCTCCTCCATAGTAATATTTTCAAAGAGAGTGGAGAGGCGCTGGAGTTTAGAATTTTTGACAACATTTGTACCTTCATGGGTAACTTCAAGAATATCCCATGCTTGTTTACTGGTAGTGCAGTTTTGGATCCGACCAAATTCTTCTCTCGATACTGAACAAAATATGGCATTCAGGCCTTTGGCATTATTAATACGTTGAGCTTTTTCATGAGCAGTCCACAATGCCTTGTCTTTTGGCCTGAGAACATCCGGCTCACCCTCCTTAGAAATAGTGACCATTGGGGGTTCATATCCAAAATCAACCATGTCCCTCACATCCGAATCAATGGATTCCAAGAAGATGCGCATTCGGGCTTTCCAATATGGATAATTTGACCCATCAAAGAAAGGAGGCATAGTGACGGATGAAGAGTCCTCTCTAGACATATTTTCAAGTTTCTCTTTAGGATCTACCTCTAGGCAATTAAGCCCTTAAAGAGGAACCCGCTCTGATACCAATTGAAATTGCGGTTTTACCGCTTGTAGAGATACTCGGAGATATGTCTATGGACCTAGAGGGGGGGTGAATAGGACCTTTTTAAAATTCTTTTCGCCTACTTATGCAATTCAACAAGTTTAAGCTAGGTAAGCAAGAACACCTTGGCTTCCAAGCCTTGGTGGGTCCAATCACAAGACTAGCAAGAGTTAAGCAATAACCAAACCTAGTCTAAGCATGCATAGGTAAGAAAATGATTCAACTAATTAAGCTACTAACCTATGCACCTTGTGTAGTCTTATGAGATTGGATCAATGAGCTCAAGTCTACACAAGTAGTGAAGGTACATCTTGTGCAAGGATGCCTAAAAAGTGCCTAGCATGCATTCATATCAATCATTCATAATTAAGCAATTAAACTAACAATGCAAAGATATCAATGTGCTCAATAACAATCATAAACACAAGAATGTATAGTGGTTCGACTACGTGTCTACTCCACTCCCGGTTCAAGTACTCAACCCCTTTGAGCACACCGGCATTCACTATCGGAGGTTTTAAATGAGGTTCACCTCTCAACCTTTACACGGAGGTTTTATCGGTTCACCTCTCAACCGTATCCGGAGTTTTAGACATAGGCTAACTCTCAACCTTATCGCACGTTTACTCCCGTGTCGGAGGCTCCCCCTTGGAGACTTAGTTTAGGCCCGGCTGACGGGCCAAGGAACGGCTAATGTCCCTAAGGCGAGTTGACAAACAAACTCTAAAATGGACTCTCAAATGAGACAACTTACTTGTCGGATGAGCCCCTTGTTTAGCGCCGTAATGGGTTGCTTGATCTCCGCTCTCCCGTGCTTCAATCAGCTTCCCTATGCTCCCTTGATCGTGTCGCCGTTGCGTCGCCAATGCCTCAGCCACATTCGATCAAACACCTTGCATGCGATGCCTTGAAATGCCCAAGGTGCTAGGAGAATGGGTGAATCTCATACATGGGATGTGTAGGTTGTTCCAACTAGGAGATTCACCTAGAGAGTCTTCTAGAGGTCTTGGACAAAGGATATACCTATGTGGAATAGTGTCACACCTCTAGATTTGAGAGAGGAATCAAGTCATCTCTTGATAGCATTTGAATGCCCATACTTGTGTTTGAAACACAAGGGATATGACTTGAAAACCTCCTCTTTGAGGCCCCAAATGATGTATAAGATGAGTATGGAATGGGCTCTCAAAAACTTCTCTCACTTTGCCCAAGAGTGGAGCACCATATATATAGAAAAGAGGGCTCCAACGGCTCTAAAACGGGCAGAAAACGGTCATAAACGACCTGACCCGACCGGTCACGACCGGTCGGAGCTCCCTGCTGGAGAACAACATGAGAATAGGCCACATACACTGGCCGACCGGTCATGACCGGTCGGCTACCCTCACTGGACAGGCCATATCACTCTGGCCGACCGGTCATGACCGGTCGGCCCCCCATGCTGGATGATGAACATTACAAGAGCAAAAAAAACTGGCCGACCGGTCATGACCGGTCGGCCCTCCTAGCTGAATACCTTCATTTGTGAAGGCCGACCGGTCATGACCGGTCGGCTGGCTTTGTAAAAACAGCAGGGATGCTGGCCGACCGGTCTTGACCGGTCGGACCAGCCTGGGACCCCAATGTATTTGCTGATACATGTGTTTCTTCAGCATGTAGTCCAAGGCCAAGGTTAGGGTGTACAAATGGGACACCTAGGGCCTATCTATGATGCCTAAAGGGTTCTAAATATGGTCAAGGTCATCAAGGATACAAAGGGGATAGGTTTTGGTCAAGGTTAAGGCACCAAGGCATCTCATATACCTAAATGTTCTTCCTCGATGCAGCTGGACGTCTTGAGTCTTCGGTCTTCGTCTTCATTGGGCTCAACCGACACAAGACTCACTGCTGTAAGTGATTGACAAACAAGGTGCACTAGTAAGCCACGGAAAAGTGCACTAACAGTCCGTTCTTTTCATCTGGCTCACTGATTATCATTGAAATTATGCCTTTTGGATTACCAAGGCGTGTGTGTGTGGAAGCAATGAGAGCAACTAATATTACGGCTAAGTCCTATGTGGGGGGGGGGGGGGGGGGGGGGGGGGGAGGATTAGGACCTTTTGAAATTTTTTTGCTTACTTAACAATTTTAACAAATCAAACTAAGTAAGCAAGAACACTTCGGCTTCCAAGCCTAAATGGGTCCAATCACAAGACTAGCATATTGTATAAGCAATAAGCAACCTAGTCTAAGCATGCATAGATATTCAAATGATTAAACAAATCAAGCTCCTAATTTATGCAACCTATGTAGACTTATGAGAATGGATCAATGAGCTCAAGTCTACACAACTAGTGAAAGTATAGCTTGTGTGTGGATGTGCCTATCTAATGCCTAGTATACATTCCTATCAAGCATTCATAATTAACAATTAAACATACAATGCCAAGATAACAATGTGCTCAAATCAGTCACAAACAGAAGCATGTCTAGTGGTTCAATTATTTGTCTACTCCTCTCCCGGTTCAAGTACTCAACCCCTTTGAGCACATTGGCATTTACTAGGGAGTTTAATTCTGGTTCCTCCCAACTAATGTGTTTTAAATCGGCTTCACCCAACTGAGGAGTTTATAGGTTCCTCCCAACCTATTTGACCTACGTAAGGTCTAGTCTTACACAAGAACTAAGCACGTTCACTCCCGTGTTGGAGGCTCACCCTTGGAGACTTTGTTTAGGCCCGACAAATGGGCTAAGGAGCGCCAAACAACCCCTAGTCTTTAGGTTGACAAACGAGCCAAGGATGGGCAAACAACCCTAGTTCGAGTTTGTCAAGCAAACTCTACACTCAACTCCCACAGGGAATTAAGTGGAAGGACTCTCCACAATGACAACCTTACTTGTCGGATGAGTCTCTTGTTCAGCGCCACTTTGGGTTGCTTCTTCTCACTCTCCCATGCTTGAATCAGCTCCCCTTGTGCTCTCTTGATCGTGTTGTCGCTGCGTTAGCAATGCCTTAGCTCCACTTGATCAATCACCTTACAAATGATGCCTTGGATATGCCCAAGGTGATAGGAGGGTAGGTTTGAGATCTTTACAACTTATGGGCATGGGTTGCCTAGAGAGTCTCACTTACAAAGATCTCATCATAGAGTATTTGATAGGAATATGACTATTAAGATCAATCAAATCTCTAGAGATCAAAAGAGGGATAAGTGCATCTTCTTCTTGAGCTTTGAATGCTCCATACTTGTGATGAATCACAAAGAAGATCACGTGTTTGGGTTAGGAATAGAGCTCTTAATGATCTTCAACAATGGTGGCTCCTATCTCCTCAAAATCCCCTCTTTTGGCTCAAAAATCAATCCCCCACATTTTATAGATTTTCTTCCAATGGTAAAAAAATGGGCAGAGTCGCATATCTCCGATTAATCGGAGACCTGTCTGATTGATTGGAGGCATATCCGATTAATCGAAAATCTGTCCAGTGATTTCTTTGGAAGATATTCTGATTGATCGGAATCATGGTCCGATTAATCGGACTGACCCCTTCCGATGGATCAGAAGACTGTCCGATTGATCGAAAATATGTCCAGTGGATTTTTAAATTTGATGGAACAATTTTCGATTGATCGGAACTTCTGTCTGATGGATCGAAGTCCTATCGGAGCTAATGTCCGATTGATCGGAGATCAATTGGAAACTGCTATTTGAGCTAAATTGTTTACATCAGCTTCCACCTCTTTAATTAGTCTAACTTATCATATTTTTCATGGAGTTCTAAGACAAATGATGATGACTAAGGGTGTACCTAGTTGGTCCAAGTCATCTAACAGGTTATGGTTTTGGATAGGTTCAAGGCAAGGCACAACAAGGCATCTCTTTTACTTATTTCTTCATCCTTGATGTAGCTGGTCCGTCTTGAGTCTTTGGTCTTCATCTTCATTAAGCTTAACCAACACTAGACTCACTGACCTAAGTGATTGACAAACAAGGTGCACTAGTATGCCACAGAAAAGTGCACTAACAATCATGTGCTGCGACTTTTGAGGTTCTTTGCCTTTGTCTCGTGTCTTCATTACCTTGGTCTCTGCCTCGTGCCCTGGATTCGATCGTTTTCAGTTCTTAGGGTTCTTTCTTGCGTCTACCTATGTCCTCTTTCTCATTTCATGTCTTGACTTTTCTGCTTGAGACCGTGTTTTCGAAATAGATTGCTCTATCATGCGAACCTTTGCAGTCAGGTTACGAAGGGTGAAAGAGATATTGCCTAGCAGTTCGTATGGGATCATGGAGTCTGAATTCGACATACGCATATTTGTTTGTTCGGTGTGGCTCTATTGTCTTACTTCAACAGCATTACGAGCTACCCTCGGTGCTTCTTCTTCCAACTGTCGGACAAGCGGAGCGGTACTGGGGGTCCCTTTCTGTGAGATCAAGATGGCTAAAGCCTCCTGAAGTTCTCCCATCTGCTTGGATAGCTCCCTATGGGCTTAGACCGATTCGTTGATTTGCTCTCGGATTGCCAACAATTCGACGTCGTGTCCTGCCGATTCCCTTTCTTCGACAACTTGTACCATTGTTGTTTGTACTGGTCTTTCGTCATGAACTGGTGGTATCGTAGGTGCTATTGTCACTACGGCTAACGTAACCTGACTGGTTTCTTCTGTCATTAGCTTAATGGTACCCTGGTTGATTAGTCTCTATACTTTTCCTTTCAAGATGAGGCATTCTCCTATCTCATGTCCCAGGATTCGATGATACTTACAATAATTGGGGGCATCCAGTTGCCCTACTTCCTCTGGTCGAATCGGTTCTGCTAATTGTAGCTCCCCTTCTTCGACTAGTTGTTCCATTATCGGAACAAGGTCTTCTAGATCAAATGAATAATGTCCTTCTACCCTGCCCCGTCCGACGATTGTCATCGTTTTTGGTTTTCGCAGCCCTTGACTTTGGACTGATTTTCTGCTATCTTGCCTTTAATCTTGTGTTCTGGATGTGGGCGTTTCCGATCATTTGAGGCTTTGCTTTTGTTAATGTAACTTGATGTGACCATCTTCCCAATCTCACGCTTTGGTCTTTCGGCTTTGAATTGCGTTCTCAGCGCGGCTCCCTCTACTATATGGGCCTTTGTTGCTAGGTCTCAGAATGTTGAGAAATTGTGTCTGGATAAACCAAACGAGATCATTGGGTCCATGGCTTGCGTACATATCTTAACTTGCTCAGGCTCGCTATGTAATTCTCTACATTGCGCTGCTATGGTTCCCCATCTATCAATAAACCTCTCGACTGACTCTCCTTGCCTCTGACAGACTAAGGCTAAATTTGTCAGCGAGACTTCTAGCTCAGTGGAGAAAAAATTGAAAATGAATGGCTCCTACATCCGATCCCAGGTCCTGATAGACCTCGTGGGTAATGACATGTACCATTGAAATGCTTTTTCAGTCAACGTCGGCCCAAACAATCTGAGGCAGTATTGAGGTACTACAGACAAATTCCCTAGCACCATCATGAATTGGGTCATATGCTCCTCTGACGACCCTTTGCTGTAAAATTGTGGAAAGTCAGGATGCCTAAAGTCATCAGGGAACAGGATTTCGTTAACTTCGGATGGATATAGTATCTAATAGACATATTTTCCTCTTTTCTCCTTCTCTTTCTCCTGATGTATCAAGTTTGCAACTGTCTGTGATAGCTCTTCCTTCGTGGGATGAGATGGTTGCGGTGGTGCACACTTGAATGCAACATTCCTTGGGCGAATTTGTAGTTCTACGGTTACTAGTTCTCCTGTCGCCTCCTGTGACTCTCCCAGTGGTTGTCCAATGGGAACGGTTGAGCTTCTGACCGCCCAATGGGCGACTAGAGCCACCAATGCTTCTTTTATCTCTCTTATCTCTCTGGCTGTATTTTCCTGGACTTGAATGATCTCATCTATTTGCTTTTGGATTGGAGGCAGCTCTGCGTCTAGCTCATTCGCCTCCCCTTCTATGACTTGTACCATTGCGACATGTACTCGTTGTGGCCTAGCCCTGGTCATGGTGGTTTCAGTAGAGCATGTCTTCATTGTAATCTTAGTCAATTCCTGGATAATAAACTGATTCAATATCTTGACTAGTAGCACTGTTCCTGTCATTACTGGGAAGTCGGCAGCGGCGAAGGAGAATTCTGGCCTGGGTGACACGGTAACTCTAGTGGCATTGTGGGTTTCATCCCTACGAACCGGCTTCCACTGTTTCCTCACACTGCTTTGTGTCTTCACTATTTCTGCTCTGACTGAAGTCACTTGTCTGTTTCCAGCCCTCTTTGGTGATCGACGTCTCTAGACAAGTTGCTAATCGGCTTCGGGAATCACTGTTTCTACTGTCGCGAGATGAGGGAAGTAAAATCCCCCAGAAGCTAAGAAGACCATAGTGGTTGCCATTTGTATGGTTTTGATTGTTGATTCTTTTCTATCTTTCTGTCTCTCTATCTCTCTGTCTCTCTTTGCATAGTCATACACGCACTAGAACACCTCGCACCCTTGAAAAGGAGAGAAGATGCATCCTTACCAATCGCGATATGGCTCAATAATCAACAGAAATATATAAGTATGAATCATATGCATGCTATGTGAAATTTCAAAATTCTTTTAGAAAACTTTTGCTTTAAAGATGAAGGGAAGAACATTTCCATTGAGAGTCGCCAGTTTGGTGCCCATGAAGGCGCCGAACCTTTCTCATAGTGGAACTTTCTTATGTATACGTCTGTGTTTGCGAATGATTTATCTTAAAACGTTTCTTTACTGAGAGATAACTAAAGATTCTGGTATGTTCATTCCCCAGCAGAGTCGCCAGTTTGTTAAAACTAGAAATATACTTACAAAGAGAGTTTTTCCTGTGTTTCATTATTTTGGGGTTCTGAGTATAGAGACATTCATAAACAATCACAAGCAATCACAAAGTATACACGAGAAAGCACCGCGAGGTGAATTTTATTCCAGAGATTCTGAGATCTTTTACATTCCAGGCTGTGAACTGGTCATGAACCCTTAATTACATCAATGGATGATCACCTTTGATTAAAAGGCAAAAGTAAATGCATGCATGTATCATAAATGAATTAAACAAAGCATTAAAAAAGCATGAATATAAATAAAGCACAACATAGACAACACATAGATTTTTACGTGGAAACCCTTACGGGAGAAAACTACGGCACAAAGCGACAAGATTCCACTATAAATTGTAGTTATAAAATAGATGAAATATTAAAGAGATGAAGCCCGGATAGATCGAGCAAGTAGTTTAAATCGTCAGGGATTATAGTCTTGAGTTTATGGTCGCAGAGACCAAGTTTATGATTTCTTATGGACCAAGCCATTGCTAAGACCAGTTAGATGTTGGTCCTATGCTCTTTCGGGCGTTTCTAGTTGAGTAGAAACCAGGATTTTAACCGAGTCATGTATCCCAGTGTCATCGGGCGTCTCTGTGGACGAAATGACTTTCAGGAATACACTCCATAATTTTTAATTAGTGCAACTAGTGCCAGCAACCGTCTCGGGTTCGGACGGGTGACTTGTTGGAGAACACCTCATGTTTCTTAGTGCAACCAGTGCTAGTGACCGTCTCGGGTTTAGACGGGTGACTTGTTGGAGGACACCCCATGGTTTCTTAGTGCAACCAGTGCCAGTGACCGTCTCGGGTTTGGACGGGTGACTTGCTAGAGGACACCCCATGGTTTCTTAGTGCAACCAGTGCCAGTGACCGTCTCGGGTTCAGACGGGTGACTTGCTGGAGGACACCCCATGGTTTCTTATTGTAACCAGTGCCAGTGACCATCTCGGACTCGGATGGGTGACTTGCTGGAAGGCACTCATTACCTTAGCCACTCAACTGACGGATCTCGCTTTGGATAGGACACACATCAACTGGTCTTAACGATGAAGTATTTCAGACGTTTTAGAACCCTTTGATTACAGTTTTTTATGATAACTGTAGTCCCTTTGATTTAGTTTCGTATCTTGATCCGGGATGAATAAGATTCATACAATGGATATAAATGAGTACAGTACAAAGTAAATATGCTTTATGCATGCTCGAGAGAGGATCGCATTTATGCTAGATGTTTAGTGTATCAGACAAATTATGCATTTGATTTGATTAATCTGCTTCATGTATATTTTTGTATCACCGATATTTTTGCCTTTGTGTCTTTGAGATCGCAATTGATTTCACTTGGCATTAGTAGATTTTCAGGCCAACAGGGCACTTCCCAAGGCCTGTTTATGATCTGATCGGAGGATTCGGTGAATACCTATCATGATTGTCTTTGGATAGTGGTGGTTCATGTCTACGAGGATCATAATGATTCCGAATCCACCTTGGCGTCAGTGCGATCGGATTCCGTTTCGTTTAGTGTAAGTCGATTTCTGAGCCAACAGGGCACTTCCTAGGGCTGAAATCGACTAAGTGCTGGGCCTATTTACCGCTAAATTGGGGTTCTCGAAGATCCTAAGATCAGGTAATCTCATTGCAATGCATGATTATGATGTATCATGTTATGGCGAAGAGAAATCTCTCTCTCGGGATCGGTCAAATTCTGCCTGGTTCCCCTCTATTTTGGCCATTTCCAGCTCTTTCGGAAGGATTTTCGAGATTTGCAATTTCAACTAAGTGTTGGTTATTTTGATTAACTCTGTGATTTGGCCCACATAACCTCGACCGTTGGTGAATTTGATCCGGAGGATGGATAGACATTGCTGACGTGCATCTAAGAGAGCTAATTTGATCGGAATGCGGGCCAGATCGAAGGCGGGACACACCTTAGACAGTCCCACCTCCCCATCAGCGTCCAGGCGCATGGGGTGGGAGTGAAGAGAGAGTGGGTGCATGCCCCCTGGAGGTGCGCGCATGTCCCCTCCCTCCAGGCGCATGTGGAGAGAGAAAGGTGAGAGGAAGAGAGAATCTCTCCTTGGGCGCATGTGTCCTAGAGTGGGTGCATTTGGCCCCACCCCAGGCGCATGTTGGAACAAAATAATGAGGGGAGAGAGAGAGGATGGATGGGAGGTGGGCGCATGTGCCTCTCCCAGGAGCATGTGCTTCTTCATGGGCATGTGTGCATATGGCACTTAGGCCATTTTCATACTTTTGTCAAAAGGATGGGCGCATGTCCCCCTTGCACTTAGTGCATTTCTGAGTTTCAAGCTGGAAAAAGGGTGGGCGCATGTCCCTATCTAATCTCCTTCTTTCCCTTTACATTTTGGTCCGGTGGGAGAAATCCCTTTTCAGCAAAGGCATCCGGTGAGGAGATGGGCGCATGTCCCTTTCCGACTAGGATTCCGGCAGAGTATTTTACCTCTTGTAGAGCTCTGGCAGTCTCTCTAAAATTAAAATCCTCTCTCTTAGCAAATGGAAGTAATATTTATAGTAGGTTTATCGGGTAGTTAATCGGGTCCACATTTTCGGGCGCATGTGCATGTAGGCGCATGTGAGGGGAAGTAGGCGCATGAGCAAGGAGGTGGGCGCATGTTCCACATGCAGTAGGCGCATGTGCCCTCGTGGTGGGCGCATGTGCTCACACTTCTCATATTTTTTAATTTTTGTAATTTTAATATTTTTAAAATAGGAAGATGAACTCACATGCACTTGTTTCATGGGTGTGGGTGCATGTCCTCCTATGCCATGCACATGTCTTCCTTGTGGTGTGTGCATACATCCCAATACTTAGAATATTTTAGGTTTTAGGCTCCGACGGGCGACCTCCAAAGGATGGCTACATTTTTGGAGACCGAAGTCACTGACACCAAACCCCTTTTAGGCCATGATCGACTTCCTGAATGAACGGGGTGGGATACCGATGGTCATCTGCTATGAAATTTGGTAGTTCCTTACCAATTTGGACCCTCCTGATCGGCTCTTTGCATAAGAATATTGTTCCGGGAAGTGCGCACATGGAAATATGCACCGCAAAGACTTTAAACTTCCTAGTTAAGGTTTTTCGGGCATTCCGGATCATTTGGTAGTGTTATGGATATCCAATTCTTCTTTGAAATGGTACCTGTAGGCTTTTGCTCCCATTTGGTCAGCTCGCGACAAAGGTAAAACGCATTTCGATGCGCGCAGGTAATAATATGCATTACGTGACTTTGAAACTTGTAGGTTAAGGGTTTTAGGGCATTTCAGATCATTTAGCGGTGATCCGCATGTCCGATTTTTCTCTAAAATGACATTGTAGGTCTTGGTCATGATTGCACATGTTAGGGTTGCACTGGCGTTTTCTGAGTATTTCGGATCTCGAAATTGGTCTGAATCATCGTAGATGAACTGCTGGATACTGTTTTATAATGGGTGCGAATTTGAGCCCCAACAACTACCCAACACAATTTCACTAGATAACTATGGACTTTTGAGTTAACTAACTAGTGGTGACTCTAAGTCAAATATTTCATATACTTAGTTAAACTATAGAAGCACCTGATTCAAAGACTAGAAAAGGCCCCCATGACCCAACAAAGTGTGACCTTGACCTTGGGCCCATCTTGATGCATACATTGTCTATCCATGTCACCCATACATTTTGCTAGCTCATTTAAGGCACGAGCAAAAAATAAAAATAAAAATGAAGTAGATCCAAATCTTAAGGTGGACCATACCATAGGAAACAATGGTGATTTAACGGTGTTGGACCTCCAATTTATACATTTGCCAACCCATTACATCACATTATTTGCATGGCTTTCATGTTTAAAAAGCCCATCTAATGTTTGTTTTGTGATTGTAGGAATGAGAGCGACTTCGCCCAATTGGAGACCAAAAGGAGCACATTTAGGATCCTTTGATGAGGATCAAAGGTGGGTCAAAGAATGGTGAAGAAAGAGACGAGGAAGAGGAAGAAAGAAATAAGGAAAATGGAGAAAATAGAAGGCCCGACCGGTCAAGACCGGTCGGCCAAGAAGGCCTGACCAGTCAAGACTGGTCGGCCAACAGGTAGTCCACTCTCTAGACTGTCAAAGGACAGGTCAAGACCGGTCGGCCAGCCCAGTTTGACCGGTCAAGACCGGTCGGCCACATGTAGACAGCGAGTTTTACCTTCTAATTTTGATTTTTTAGGTTTCCTAAGTGCAGGAGGACTCCGTAGTTTCGTGATTCTTCCAAGTCGGTGACGCCTCTAAGCTATAAAAGGACACCTACAGCCTCTTCCTGACTCATCTAGAACGTGGGGAGCAAATGATTCAAGACCTAGAAGGCTTCCTAGCCTCCTACAACTAGTTTTGTTCTTCTTCTAGTTCTAGTTTTAGATTTTATGCTTTTCATTAGCTAACTGTTGAACCTCCAATTTATACATTGCATTGCCCATTACATGACATGGTTTGCATGATTTTCATGATTGAAAGGCCCATCTAACACATGTTTTGTGATTATAGGGGATGAGAGCGGACTTCATTCAATTAGGGATTAAAAGGAAGCCTTTGGAGCCAGTGGATGAAGGATGAAAGAGGACCGAAGAAAGAATAAAGCAAAGAGAGGAGAGAAGAAAGAAAGAAGAACAAAATGAAGAGGGCTGACCGGTCTTGACCGGTCGGCCAGAGGAGCCAGACCGGTCTTGACCGGTCGGCCATGTATACTGGAAGCAAGAATGAAGCCCGACCGGTCTTGACCGGTCGGCTATGCACGCTGTCCATCTTGTTTAAACGAGTCCGACCGGTCTTGACCGGTCGGCTGTGCTCCCTGGAATGTGTAAAAGATCAGTCTGACCGGTCTAGACCGGTCGGCGCTGCGTAAACAGAGTCCTTTCTAAATCTGGACTCCGAAAACTGCTGCGCACTGCGTAACCTTTCGCAGATTCCGACGCAAGGGAGGTTTCTTGCTATAAAAGGACACCTAGGGGCTCTTCCTAGGTCATCAGAGAAGCTAAGGGATGTGGTTTTGGAGAGAGGAAGCTGTCGTGGAGCGTCTGCAACTCTTCTATTTCCGGTTTTTCTAGTTTTATGCTTTCATTAAGAGTTTTTAGTTGTAGCATGAATATGCTCGGCTAGAACCTCTCAGCTAAGGTTGAGAGGTGAAGCTTGTAGCCAATTCCATGTTGGATTCAGTTTAATTCAAGTAATTTTAATTCAAGTTTGAATTTTTCTTATGTTCTAGTTTCCAAAAGTGGTAGTTTGAGATGTTTTATGAGAGTTCATGTGCTTCGGACATGAGTTCCTTGCAATTCTCTGAGATGATCATATAATGCTTATTTAGATTCGAATTATAGTAACCCTTGAGCAGGCCATAGTCTATAGGCATGGCTGTTACTCCGCAGGCTATGGTTTTGAATTCTATATTGATTGAAAGGGACTAGAACTTGGAAGTTCAACTTGATTTGGATTGAATGTGTGTGAATGCTTTATTTTCCAACTAGATGAGAAATAGGACTTCAAATCTAGTTGTGTTCTCTACTTGGATTGATTGAATTGACATGGGATTGCTACAAGTGGATCCTTGAATGCCTTAGTACTTTATATTGCTGATTTTTTTATTAAAGTTACTATTTTAGTTAATTACTCAATTAATCTGATTTTCTTCTTAAAACTAAGTTGCTGGAGTAGTTTGGAGATTGTTCTAATTCCCTGTGGATCGACCTCGGTCTTACCGAGATTTATTACTACATCGCAGCCTTACACTTGAGGCGAGCGAACAAGTTTTTGGCGCCGCTGCCGGGGACTTAGATAACGGTTTTCAAATAATTTCAGTGGCTGTAGAAGTAGAAGTAGATAGGTTTTTCTGATTTTCTTAGAACTAACATATTTTTTTCTATTTTGTAGGAAATTTTCTCTAGTTCAAGCACATCAGGTGATACCTTTCTAACTTAGTTTTTTTCAGATTAACTTCAGATTTCAGTTTTCTAGGTTAGGATTAGTTTTGATTTTTGGTTAAGTGGTTTATGTCCCATTGGGAACGTAATCACTCAAATCGTCTCCAATCTGAAGGTGGTTTAGTTGGACCATTGTCAGTTCATAGACGAGTCCGAAATTATCAAGAGCATTGCGAAAGTTTGGGGAGTATGGAACAGACACCTTTAAGGAATCCTCCCCCCCCCCCCCCCCCCCCCCCCCCCCCCAACTCCAACTACAAACGCAAATCAGGAAGGAGTAGGAGAGAATGAGGTACATAATGTTCCTCCAATGAGATCACTACGGGACTACCTACAACCTGCCCGAACAATTACACCCTCTTGCGTGGTTCTACCAGCAAACGGTGGAAATTTTGACATAAAATCGGGTGTAATTCAACTCTTACCAAAGTTCCATGGGCTAGATTCTGACCGCCCATACTTACACTTGAAAGAATTTGAAGAAGTGTTGGCCACCTTGCATTACATCAATGTTTCTGAGGATACTATCAGACTTAAACTTTTTCCTTTCACTTTGAAAGAAAGAGCCAAGGATTGGCTTCACTCTCTCAGACCACATTCGATTGGGTCATGGGTTGAGATGAACCGGGAATTCTTGAAAAAGTTCTTCCTTGCTCATAAAACAAACACCCTTCGAAGAACCATAATGAATTTCTCGGCCAAAGAAGGTGAATCTTTCTTTCAATGTTGGGAAAGATTTAAAGATCTCTTGCTTGCTTGCCCACATCATGGCTATGAGAGTTGGCGAATTATAAACTTTTTCAATGATGGATTAAGTTCCAATATGCGCCAATTTGTGGAGATGATGTGCAATGGCGAGTTTATGAGTAAAAATCCAGATGAGGCTTGGAGTTACTTGGACATGTTGGCTGAAAATGCCCAATCTTGGGATACATCGGATAAACCCAATAACTCCAAGCCCACTCAAGAGAAAGGAGGGATCTATGTCCTTAAGGAGGAAGACGATGTGAATGCAAGGATAGCCAACTTCACAAGGAAGGTTGAAGCCATGAAACTTAGTAAAAGTGGAGTTCCCAAGTCCAATGAAGCTGTTGAAACCATATGTGGGATTTGCCTCACCGATTTACACGCTACGCAAGATTGTCCCACAATTCCTGCATTTCAAGAGGTATTACATGAACACGCCAATGCCACATATGGTTATCAATGGCCTTTCAATGGACCGGTAGGTAATACGTACAATGAGAGTTGGAAGAACCACCCAAATTTTAGTTGGAAGAATGCTCCTACGAGCAATCCAACCAATTCTCAAAGAGGGCTACCCATGCAAAATATGGCCCCACCTCAATTCTCAATGGAGGATACTTTGAAGGCGTTTATGCAAGGGCAAACGCAAATCAATCAATCGAATCAGCAAATGTTCCAAGAGCTTAAAACCTCGGTTGATGAGATTAAGGGACGCTTGAATGCTAGGGAAGGGACCTTTCCGGCCAAACCTCAGCCTAATCCAAAGCAAGTACATAAAGTGAGCATCCCTAATCCTCCCAACCAAAACATGGAGCAAGCTAAATCCATCACCACCCTTAGAAGTGGTAAACAAATTGACAAAACTATTTCGGTGAAGGCCGATGAGCCTAATGATCCGGTAAATTCTGAGGATGAAGATGGATCTAACTTAGCCCCACAACAACCGGAACGCATTTACAAGCCCGTGGCACCATTCCCTTCAAGATTGGTTGCCCCAAAATCTCTCCCAAATTCTCATGATATTCTAGAGATTTTCAGACAAGTCAAGATTAATGTCCCTTTGCTTGATGCCATCAAACAAATCCCCTCTTATGCCAAGTTTCTAAAAGATCTACGCACAACGAAACGCAAATATAATGTGCAGCAAAAGGCCTTCTTAACTGAGCAAGTGAGTGCCATCCTCACTCAAAAGACCCCCCCAAAATTCAAAGATCCCGGTAGTCCCACCGTCTCATGTATCATTAGAGACTACCGGATTGAGCGTGCCTTGTTAGATTTGGGGGCAAGTGTGAACTTGATCCCATACTCGGTATATGAGCAATTGGGTCTTGGTGAATTTAAACCCACCAAAACCACGTTACAACTTGCTGATAGATCTATCCGTGTACCGAGGGGGATAGTTGAGGATGTTCTAGTCCAAGTTGATAAATTCTACTACCCGGTAGATTTTATCGTCTTGGACACACAACCGGTGTTGGATGCTAGCACCCAAATACCGGTAATATTAGGCCGCCCATTCCTTGCTACATCAAACGCAATCATCAATTGCCAGAATGGAGTGATGCAACTATATTTTGGAAACATGACACTAGAGGTGAATGTGTTTCACTTGGGCAAAAGACATAGGGATGTCGATGATGATGAGTTCTTCGAAGTAAACATGCTTGAAACTTTTGAAGAAGAAGAACTCCTCCAATTGGAACCACTAGAAAGCTTGGAGACATGCTTAGCACATTTCATGGATTCTGAAGACCCCATCATTAGTGAGATTGTGCAGGCATTAAATATAGAAAGACCGGTGGTTGATATTAGCCGGTGGAGGCCCCATTTTAAGAAATTACCACCAACCACATCAAGGCCTCTACCGTCTAACATCAAACCACCGAAGCTTGACCTCAAACCATTGCCATCCGAGCTTAAATACGTATATTTGGGTCAAGAGGAAACGTTCCCAGTTGTCATTGCCTCCCACCTAGAGAAAGACCAAGAGCTCAAGTTGATTGAGTTACTCAAAGAACATAAGGAAGCCATAGGTTGGACAATAGCGGATCTCAAAGGGATAGATCCTTCGGTTTGCACTCACCGGATACACCTTGAAGAAAATGCAAAAACGACTAGACAACCTCAAAGACGGCTAAATCCAAACATGATGGAGGTTGTCAAAGCCGAGGTGTTAAAGCTATTGGATGTGGGTATTATCTACCCCATCTCAGATAGCCAATGGGTGAGTCCTACCCAAGTTGTCCCCAAGAAATCCGGTATTACCATCATTGAAAACGCCAACAACGAGCTTATACCAACTAGGGTGACCACCGGTTGGCGTATGTGCATTGATTATAGGAAGCTCAACACGGTTATTAGGAAAGACCACTTCCCTCTCATTTATGGATCAAATTTTGGAGAGGTTGGCAGGCCATTCCTATTATTGCTTCCTAGATGGTTATTCCGGATACAACCAAATTGAGATAGCTCTGGAAGACCAAGAGAAAACCACATTTACATGCCCGTTTGGCACCTTCGCTTACAGAAGGATGCCATTCGGGTTATGTAATACACCCGCCACATTCCAACGATGCATGTTGAGTATTTTCTAGGACATGGTGGGTGAGTTTCTTGAGGTATTCATGGATGACTTTTCTGTTTTTGGTAGTACATTTGATGAGTGTCTTAACCACTTGAAGTTGGTCTTGAGGAGGTGTGAGGAGAAGCAACTTGTATTAAACTGGGAAAAGTGCCATTTCATGGTATAAAGAGGAATAGTCCTTGGACATATCATCTCGTCCAATGGAATAGAGGTAGACAGGGAAAAAATTGACATAATTTCCAATCTATCACCACCCAAAAGCATACGCGATGTGCGGTCCTTCCTTGGACACGCCGATTTCTATCAAAGGTTTATAAAGGATTTTAGTCATATCTCAAGGCCTTTATGCAACCTTCTACAAAAGGAGAACTAATTTGAGTGGAGTGCCGAATGTCAATTAGCTTTTTCAAAGCTAAAAGACATGTTGACAACCGCTCCTATCATGCAACCACCAGATTGGTCCATTCCTTTTAAGTTGATATGCGATGCGAGCGACTTTGCTATTGGGGCGGTGTTAGGCCAAAAGAAGGATAAGAAGCCCCATGTTATCTACTACGCAAGTAGGACCTTGAATCCCGCCCAAGTTAATTATTCGACTACGGAGAAAGAGCTCCTAGCTGTCATTTTTGCCTTGGACAAATTCAGGCCATGCTTAATATGATCCAAAGTCATTGTTTATACGGATCATGCAGCGCTGAAATACCTTCTTTCTAAGAAGGATGCTAAGCCCCGTTTGCTTAGATGGATCCTACTCCTTCAAGAATTTGACTTGGAGATCAAAGACAAGAAGGGGGTAGAAAATGTGGTGGCGGATCATCTATCCCGCCTAGTCCTACCAAATTCCATTGACGAGTCACCTATTGAGGACTCATTCCCTGATGAGCAACTGTTTGTTGCTGTGCATCCACCATGGTATGCTGATATAGCCAATTATCTTTCCACAGGTGCGATGCCGATTCATTGGACTGCGCAAGACAAACGTAAATTTCTAAGGGAAGTGCGCACATTTTTCTGGGATGAACCTCTATTGTTTAAATATTGCCCAGACCAAATTATAAGGAGATGCGTCCCCGATGATGAACATAATTCAGTCATCTCCTTTTGTCATGATCAAGCATGTGGGGGTCATTTTTTAGCCAAGAAAACAACTGCGAAAATTCTACAGTGTGGTTTTTATTGGCCTACGTTATTCAAGGACACCCACGAGTTTTGCAAAGCGTGCGAGCACTGCCAGAAGTTAGGAGGATTATCCCATCGAAATATGATGCCTCTCACCCCAATTCAACATCTTGAAGTCTTTGACTGTTGGGGCATCGATTTCATGGGACCATTCCCCTCATCTTTCGGACATGTCTATATTTTGCTTGCCGTAGACTATGTGTCTAAATGGATAGAGGCTATCCCATGTAGAACCAACGATCATCGTACGGTTCTCAAGTTCCTCAAAGAAAACATACTTTCTAGATTTGGGACGCCTTGGGCCATCATTAGTGATGGTGGTTCTCACTTTTACAATAGACCTTTTGAAACTTTAATGAAGAAATATGGTATTAGGCACAAAGTGAGTACCCCATACCACCCACAAACAAGTGGGCAAGCTGAAATCTCCAATAGGAAAATCAAGCAGATTTTAGAAAAGACGGTGAGACCGGATCGCAAGGATTGATCCCTAAGATTAGATGATGCACTTTGGGCTCACCGTACCGCCTACAAGACACCCATTGGAATGTCCCCTTATAGACTTGTCTATGGGAAAGCTTGCCACTTGCCTGTGGAGATAGAACACAAAGCCTATTGGGCAATTCGGGCTTTAAATTTTGACTGGACAAGGCTAGCTCGCTTCGCAAACTCCAATTAAATGAGCTTGATGAAATCCGGAACGATGCATATGAGAACTCGAGAATTTACAAGAGTAAGATGAAGGCTTTCCATGACAAACACATCTTCAGGAAATCTTTCCATGAAGGACAGAAAGTACTCTTGTATAATTCCCGACTTCACCTTTTTCCAGGAAAATTACGATCTCGATGGACCGACCCATATATTATCAAAGAAAATTTTCCTCATGGGGCTGTTGAGATTGAAAATGCAGCAAATGGTAACTGTTTTAAAGTTAATGGACAACGCCTTAAACCATTTGTTGCGAAATTTGATTCAGAGGACGTGTCCATCACTCTGAATGATCCTGTCTATCGGGATGATTGATCTCCTAGTCTGATGGAGGTATAACATAGGTAGGTTTTCTTCAGTTTTAGTTGTTGGGTTGGAGACTTCCATGATCGCTCTCTCAGGTACTATTGATTCTCACTCTCTCATATTTTATCATTGTTCTCATGTTCATGCTACTTGAATATCTTTTTTCATTGAGGACAATGCAAGATTTGGTTGGGGGGTGAGATGAGATTCCTCATCTAGCATATTGCAACATTCCGAGCTTCACATGCGCAAATTTTTTTTCGAATTTTCTAACATCCCAAAAACTCTTTTAGAAAATCTTGTTTCTATACATTTGAGATGCTATGAGTATAAGAAGAGGAGATATGAAGTGTGTGATGTTGTAGGTCTTGAATTTCTCCCAACATAATGGTTTCATATGTTAGTTCCCCTATTGATGTGATTGATAGAAAATTTGAACACCTTTACACCAAGTTCACATTACACGATTTTCATGAGTTGACAGGTTTATGTGATTTGTGGATTAGCTAGACTTTGATTTAAAGGTGTTGAGCAGCCAAGCCGGGGTATTTTGTCCATCCTTGTCCATGGGAAAATAATGACAGATATGGATTTTTAAAAATCCTATCTAATTTAAAAGAAAAAGGAAAGAAAGGATGAAATCGGGAAGGAAAGAAAAATGGTGGAAAATTCCGAAAAGGGCTACCTATTACCAACCGGGGGATGGTCGAACCGTAACCAAAGCCGAAAATGGGACGTAGTGTGAAAGCCGTCGGAAGGACGGTAAGGCAAATTCCTGTCATAGGCTTGTTGTTGCTCTGTGCACCTTAAGATCCTTGGTTTACTTAATCTATGGAGAAGATGATCCCAGGAACTCATGAGATGAACTCTCACTATGCACACTAGGTTGAATTTGTTCGAGTTATTCTATTTATCAATCAGTCAGCGGGAATTTCATGTAGACACCTTTTATGTTTTGAGAGTCCAAGGTTTCAGCTTATATCACCTAATTTTTCAAAATTTTATACTTATACACCTTGGAATGGATAGAATCATGGGTTCCGAAGGAGAGTTGGGTTTGGAGGTTTGAAATTGTTTCACGCATGTTTTGCTCGGGACTAGCAAAAAGCTGGTTGGGGGGTGTGTTGAACCTCCAATTTATACATTGCATTGCCCATTACATGACATGGTTTGCATGATTTTCATGATTGAAAGGCCCATCTAACACATGTTTTGTGATTATAGGGGATGAGAGCGGACTTCATTCAATTAGGGATTAAAAGGAAGCCTTTGGAGCCAGTGGATGAAGGATGAAAGAGGACCAAAGAAAGAATAAATCAAAGAGAGGAGAAAAGAAAGAAAGAAGAACAAAATGAAGAGGGCTGACCGGTCTTGACCGGTCGGCCATGTATACTGGAAGCAAGAATGAAGCCGACCGGTCTTGACCGGTCGGCTATGCACGCTGTCCATCTTGTTTAAACGAGTCCGACCGGTCTTGACCGGTCGGCTGTGCTCCCTGGAATGTGTAAAAGATCAGTCCGACCGGTCTAGACCGGTCGGCGCTGCGTAAACAGAGTCCTTTCTAAATCTGGACTCCGAAAACTGCTGCGCACTGCGTAACCTTTCGCAGATTCCGACGCAAGGGAGGTTTCTTGCTATAAAAGGACACCTAGGGGCTCTTCCTAGGTCATTAGAGAAGCTAAGGGACATGGTTTTGGAGAGAGGAAGCTGTCGTGAAGCGTCCGCAACTCTTCTAGTTCCGGTTTTTCTAGTTTTATGCTTTCATTAAGAGTTTTTAGTTGTAGCATGAATATGCTCGGCTAGAACTTCTCAGCTAAGGCTGAGAGGTGAAGCTTGTAGCCAATTCCATGTTGGATTCAGTTTAATTCAAGTAATTTTAATTCAAGTTTGAATTTTTCTTATGTTCTAGTTTCCAAAAGTGGTAATTTGAGATGTTTTATGAGAGTTCATGTGCTCCGGACATGAGTTCCTTGCAATTCTCTGAGATTATCATATAATGCTTATTTAGATTCGAATTATAGTAACCCTTGAGCAGGCCATAGTCCATAGGCATGGCTGTTACTCCGCAGGCTATGGTTTTGAATTCTATATTGATTGAAAGGGACTAGAACTTGGAAGTTCAACTTGATTTGGATTGAATGTGTGTGAATGCTTTATTTTCCAACTAGATGAGAGATAGGACTTCAAATCTAGTTGTGTTCTCTACTTGGATTGATTGAATTGATATGGGATTGCTACAAGTGGATCCTTGAATGCCTTAGTACTTTATATTGCTGATTTTTTTATTAAAGTTACTATTTTAGTTAATTACTCAATTAATCTGATTTTCTTCTTAAAACTAAGTTGCTGGAGTAGTTTGGAGATTGTTCTAATTCCCTGTGGATCGACCTCGGTCTTACTGAGATTTATTACTACATCGCAACCTTACACTTGAGGCGAGCGAACACTAACCTCTTAGCTAGAGCTAAGAGGTGAAACTTATAGTTTACCTAGATGTCTTAATTCGTTTTATTGGTTTCAATTTGGATTTATTGAAGAACAATGGTTTTTGAAAGTTTGAATAAAGTTCTAAGTAGTTTTTCTTAATCTTATGATGACTCATGGATGTTTGGAAGAATTGCTTTGGTTCTTAATTGTTTTGCATAGTTATAGACTTGTACGCTCCGAGGAATCGGATTTAATATGCTCTAGACTTGGAATTTCATGTGGGAACTTCAACCAAAGTTCTACCTTTTTAATTCTAATTTCTGAATTATGTGCTGATTATATATATGATTTGAATGAAGTTCAAATCATGATATAGTTAAGGTTTGTGACAGGGTTTGATGATTATCATGGTTATGATCTTAACCGATTGGAGCTAGGATTGACCTATGTAATTGAGTGTGCTCAAGTCCTAACTTGAATTGAGGGAATCATGTGTATTAATCACACATATGACAAATTGATTTGATAATATAACTGCTCTGTCATCCGGTGTTGAGCTCTTAATTGTGCATATTTTAACCCCAATTCATCACTCATTATGCAAGGTTTTCATGATTTATAGACTAATCTAATGCATGGATTTGTGATTGTAGGGATGAGAGAGAGGATTCATCAATTGAAGAATTAAAGACTCCATTTAGAAGTGAAGAAGATCAAAGGACTAAGCGTCAAAAGATGAAAGAAAGAAGTCAGAGAAAAGAAGAAAGAAAACAGAAGAACATGCCCAAGACCGGTCGTCCGATCGGTCGTCCATAGCCTAGGACCGGTCGTACGACTGGTCCGATCACTCAACAGGAGGGGCTCAAGGGCCATAACTCACTGGACTGTTTAAGACCGGTCGTGCGACCGGTCGTCCACTGCCCAGACCGGTCGTGCGATCGGTCCTTGAATTTATTTTCTGGGTTGAAAAGTCCCAGAAACTCTCTGGACGTTTTTCACGGTTTTGAGACCGGTCGTGCGACCGACCGGTCGTCTGCGTAATGAAGCGTGTTCTACAAGTCCCGAAGTTCTCTGTGCACTGCGTACTCTTACGCAATTTTTGAAAGATTTTGATGCTGCAGAGCTTCCCTACTATAAAAGGACACCTAGGGATCGTTCCTAGGGCATCTAAGAAGGGTTTGAGCACGGTGGGAGGCGGCCGAAGTGGATTTCAGAGTTCCACAACTTTTCCTAATTTGTTTGCTGTTTTTATGTTTTTTTTAGTTGTTTCATATTTCCTTGGATCATGAGCGGATAAACCTCTTAGCTAGGGCTAAGAGGTGAAGCTTGTAGTCAATTTAAGATGTTTCAATTCGTTTGATGTGGTTTTAAGTTGGATTTCATGTTTAAGAACAATGGTTTAAAGTTTAATTCAAGTACTAAAGTAGTTTTTCTTAGTCTTATGATGATTCATGGATGTTTGGAAGAATTGCTTGAGTTCTTAATTGTTGTGAACTAGTATAGACCTGTATGATTTGAGGAATCGGAATACGCTCTAGATGTATGATCTTCATGTGGGAACTTCCTATCAAAGTTTATTTTTATTAAATATCTGAAGTATGTGTGAAACTGTGCATGTGATTTGAATCAAGTTCAAATCATAATCTAGTTTTGTCTTGTGACAGGATTTAATGATGATTATGGTTGTGATCTTAACCTATTGGAATTAGGACTGACCTATACAATTGAGTATGCTCGTTCTAGCTTGTATCGAGTGAATCATATGCATGGATCTTACATATGACAGACTGACTGGTTTAACCGCTCTATCATCCGACTAGATAGATCTTAATTTTGATTCTAGTTGAGAAAGTGTAAGACCACAGCGAATTGAGCATTAAGGATTGCTATAAGTGGATCCTTGAACCCCTAGTGCTTTTATTTAATTGATTACTCTCAGTTTAGTTTAAAGTTGTTATTCACATCAATCTTCTACAAATCTATTAAAAGTGTTTTGTGGATTCCTACATAAGTCCCTGTGGATCGACCTCGGTCTTACCGAGATTATTACTACATCGCAACCCTACACTTGGGGAAGCGAACAAGTTTTTGGCGCTGTTGCCGGGGATTTTGACGGTTTTTCACAAAATTTCTGAAAATAGTGTCTATTTAGGATTTTTTTAGGAATAATACTAACTTATTTTGTTTTGTTTGATTTGTTTTCTTTTTCAGGGATTTCTAGGAAGTTGGAGAAGACATAAGGATCTCAAGTGCCCAAATCAGGTTTTATCTTTTTAAACCTTACTCTTCTTCTTCTCTTATTTATTCCTATCATATTCATCTCTGCCAAGTTTCTAAAAGACCTATGCACAACTAAACGCAAATATAATGTGCAGCAGAAGGCCTTCTTAAATGAGCAAGTGAGTGCCATTCTCACTCAAAAGACCCCCCCAAATTCAAAGATCCCGGTAGTCCCACAATCTCATGTATTATTGGAGACTACCGGATTGAGTGTGCATTGTTAGATTTGGGGGTAAGCATAAATTTGATCCCATACTCGGTATATGAGCAATTGGGTCTTGGTGAATTAAAACCCACCAAAACCACATTGCAACTCACTGATAGATCCATCCATGTACCGAGGGGGATAGTTGAGGATGTTCTAGTCCAAGTTGACACATTCTACTACCCGGTAGATTTTATCGTCTTGGACACGCAACCGGTTTTAGATGTAGCACTCAAATACCGGTGATCTTAGGTCGCCCATTCCTTGCTACGTCAAATGCAATCATCAATTGCCGAAATGGGGTGAAGCAATTATCCTTTGGGAATATGACATTAGAGGTGAATGTGTTCCACTTGGGCAAAAGGCATAGGGATGATGATGATGTCCACGAGGTTGATATGATTGATTCAATCGTGGAAGAGGAGTTCGCTTTAAGGCAGAGTTTTGATCCTCTAGATGTTGTTAGCTTTGATCCCTTTAAGGATTGGGATGATAATGATGGTCCCCATGAGGTAAACATGATAAAATCTATGGAAGAATAGGGGTTTTTCCAACATGATCTACCTAAAAGCTTGGGGACATGTTTGACACATTCTAAGGATGAATTCAATTCTAATTTTAATAAGACCTTGGAAGTGTCAATTTCTGAAAATTTATTTGACAAGTCGCCAATTTCTGATTTACACAAATTTGTTATGCAGGATTTGGAAGAATTGGCGCTTGACTTGCCTACAGAGAGGCTAATTTCTGAAAGTGTAGAGGTTGAGGACCCACTCCAACCTACACAAGAGGGTCCTCAACCTACACAAGACTTCTGAAAGTCTAAGAAGGAGGAACACGTGAAGGGTCCAAATCTGAAAACTTCCTCTCCTGAGGTCTCTTACACACTTGAGGAGTGTTTAGCGTATTTTGAAGATTGGGATGATCCCATGATTCAGGACATAGTAAATGCTTTGAGAGAGAGACCTCATGCACCTAAAAAGCTTCCTTCCACAGAGTGCCAAATTGAAGAATCAACTGTGGAAGCACAAGCGGCAAATGATTATGTGGAGACCATCCCAATGTTTGAGGATGAAGCGATTGAAGTCTCCACATCGCTTTGGTTTGTTCAAACCGAAGAACACTTCTGGGATGACCCATATTTGACATACTTGAATGATTTTTGCCCAGACAAGAAGGAAAGGAGATCTATAATCAATGAATTTCAACCAATGCAATTCTCCTTTCCTAGTACATGTGACAATTTTCTTGAGGAACCCGCTAAAATTTTTCAGCTGGATTTTCAATGGGTCAGAATGATCGATGTCACCAATGTACTTTCCAAAGCAGGATGGTGGATAGTTCTTCTGAATAATTTGTTACACCACTTGATGATCTTGCTCAACTTTGTCCTTTTGGATGTTTTATTGATAATCGATCTCCTAGTCTAATGGAGATCCTCTTTTTAAAAAGGACTGGTTAGGTATCTTTATTACTTTCCGTAGTTTAGGTTTAGTTTTATTTAGTTTTATGTTTTAGTAGGATTTTGGAGTTGCAGACTTTCATGATCGACTCTCACAGGTACTATTGTTCTCACTCTCTTATATTTTGCCATTGCTCTCAGGTTCATGCTCAATGCTCATTACATTGAGGACAATGCAAGATTTGGTTGGGGGGTGAGATGAGATTCCTCATTTAGCATGTTGCAACCTTTCGAGCATCACATGTGCAATTTTTTTTTGAATTTTCTCAAATTTCAAAACTCCTTTAGAAACCTTATTTTTATGCATTTGAGATGATACGAGTTTAAGAAGAGGAGGTACGAAGTGTGTGATGTTGCGAGTCTTGAACTTCCCCTATAATGGTTTTATATGTTAATTCCCCTATTGTTGTGATTGATAGATAATTTGAACACTTTTACATTTAGTTCACATTACATGATTTTCATGGGTTGAAAGGATTATGCGATTTGTGGATTAGCTAGACTTTGATTTAAAGGTGTTGAGAAACCAAGCCGGGGTACTTTGTCTATCCTTGTCCATGGGAAAATAACGAAAGATATGGATTTCTAAAAATCCTATCTAATTTAAAAGAAAAAGGAAAAGGAAGGATGCAATTGGGAATGATGGAAAAATGGTGGAAAATTCCGAAAAGGGCTACTTATTACCAACCGGGGGATGGTTTACCCATAACCAAAGCCGAAAATAGGACGTGGTGTGAAAGCCGTCGGAAGGACGGTAAGACAAATTCCTGTCATAGGCTTGTTGTTGCTTAGTACACCTCGAGATCTATAGTTTAGTTGAGCCATGAGGAAGATAATCCCAGAAACTCATGAGATGAACTTTCACTATGTACACTAGGTTGAAATTGTTCGAGTTCTTCTATTTATCAATCAATCAGCGGGAATTTCATATGGAAGCTTATTGTGTTTTGAGAGTTTGAGGTTTCAACTTCTATCACCTAATTTCTCCAAATTTTATGCTTGTATATCTTGGAATGGATAGAAACATGGTTTCTGAAGGAGAGTTGGTTTGGGAGGTTTGGAATTGTTTCACGCATATTTTGCTCGGGACTAGCAAAAAGCTGGTTGGGGGGTGTGTTGAACCTCCAATTTATACATTGCATAGCCCACTACATCACACTATATGCAGAGTTTTCATGTTTAAAAGGACCATCTAATGTATGTTTTGTGATTGCAGGAATGAGTGTGGATTTCATCCAATCGGAGACCAAAAGAACATATTTAGATGCGTGGGATGAAGGTTGAAAGAGGAGCAAAGAAAGAAGAAAGAAAGGAAGAAAAAGAAGAAGAAAAAAGGTCTGACCGGTCGTCCGACCGGTCGGCCACACCTCTGGGAACCACTGGACTAACGGACCAGTTGGTCCGACCGGTCTTGACCGGTCGGCCAACAGGTCGGTGAACCTGTTGCACTTCCTGGACTAATAACCAGTCTGGTCCGACCGGTCTTGACAGGTTGGCCAGCAGGTAATCCTCCCACTTGAGCTTGCTGGACTGTTAAACAGAGTGGTCCGACCGGTCATGACCGGTCGGCCAGGCCAGTCCGACCGGTCGGCCACATACAAAACAGGTAGTTTCTATTTTTGGCTCCAAAAATTGCTGCGCACTGCG
Source organism: Liriodendron chinense (assembly GCA_003013855.2). Taxonomy (NCBI): domain Eukaryota; kingdom Viridiplantae; phylum Streptophyta; class Magnoliopsida; order Magnoliales; family Magnoliaceae; genus Liriodendron; species Liriodendron chinense. The sequence continues at coordinate 5,071,388 of ML058515.1, read as the reverse complement.
TAACTTTATGTGGTTTCTGGAAGATTCCGACGCAACTGAGCGTCCTCACTATAAAAGGACACCTTGGGGTTCTTCCTAGGGTATCATAGAAGCCAAGAGACATCGTGGGAGAGGAAGGAAGCCGTCGTGGAGCGTCTGCAACCCTCCAAACTCCGGTTTTTCTATGTTTTCTAGCTTTTTCATGAGTTTTAGTTATAGTATGACAATGCTCGGCTAGGCTGAGAGGTGAAGCTTGTAGCTAATTTCATGTTTGATTCAGTTTAATTCAAGTAATTTTACTTCAAGTTTAGATTTTTGCATCTTTTAGTTTCCAAAGTTGATAGTTTTTTATGTTTTATGAGAGTTCATGTGCTCCAGATATGGATTCCTTGCAATTCTCTGAGATTATCATGTTGTGTTTGTTTAGATTCGAATTATGGTAATCCTTGAGCAGGCCATAGTCCATAGGCATGGCTGTTACTCCGAAGGCTATGATTTTGAATTCTACATGGTTGAATGGGACTAGAACTTGGAAGTTCAACTTGAGTGGGATTGAATGAGTTTAATGCTAAATTTTCCAACTAGATGAGAGATAGGACTTCACATCTAGTTGTGTATCTTGCTTGGATTGATTGGATTGACATGGGATTGCTACAAGTGGATCCTTGAATGCCTTAGTGCCTTTAAATTACTGTTTTCATTAAAGTTACTGTTTTAGTATAATTACTCCAATTAAATCTTTTATTTGATTGCAAACTGAGTTGCTGGAATAGTTTGGAACCTGTTTCTAATTCCCTGTGGATTGACCTCAGTCTTATCGAGTTTTATTACTACATTTCAGCCTTACACTTGAGGCGAGCGAACACTAAACAAGCAGGATTGTGTATCTTCGAGGTTTGACCCGATTCAACGCAATGAATGGATTGACTCCTCGAAAAGAAGTCGCCAACATCCAGAACTATACAAATATGTCATCATTTATATCTACTGTAAATATATGATCCAATTTGGGTCGAAAATTAGACAAACGAGACTACGGTTATCATGATAAACCATATCAAAGAGTTTCAATTCGCTACAAAGCAATTGCTATGAACTGCCACAACACAAAAGTCGATGCCCTACCCATTTAAACGGCATTCGTCGGTTGGGCTACTCAGGTATACACAGCTGTAGATTGGATTTTCCGAGGTCACCTGTCCATATATGACAGGCGCGGGCCCAGAGTCGTCCTTCTCAGTCATAAACCCTGATAGTCTTAGCCCGAATCTCCGGTGAAAACATGGGACATAGACATCTGAGTAATACAAAGGTGGTTTAGTCCTTAATAAAACAAATACAGGTCTCTACAACCACAAACTCTAAGACCATAGTCCCCGCTGACTAGTCTTCTGCCTTTTAATCAAGGGTCATCGATCATTCGATGTAATTAAGGGCTCGTGCCAGATCACGGCCTGGAATGTACAAGATCTCAGAATCTCTGGAACAAAATTCGCCTTGCGATATCTCTTCTTGTGTACCTTTTGTGAATGCTTGTGATTGTCTATGAATGTTTCTATTACTCAGAACCCCAGAGCAACGATACCATCTAGAAAATGTCCTTGTAATTCATTTTCTAGTTCTACTAACATGCATGCAATTACTTTTGCCTTTTAATCAAGGGTGATCATCCATTGATGTAATTAAGGGTTTGTGACCAGTTTACTGCCTGGAATGTAAAAGATCTTGGAATCTCTGGAATAAAATTCACCTTACGGTGCTTTTCTCGTGTATACTTTGTGATTGCTTGTGATTGTCTATGGATACTTCTATACTCAGAACCCCAGAATAACGAAACATATAAAAAATGGCCAATGAGCATTTTTCTAGTTTTAACACCCGATCTACAATCCGCGTCAAATCCACACAAAACTCGAGTAACAATGTTTTTCTTAGATTGAGACATCTTATCAAATAAGGGAGGAATTGGGATTCCATCCTCTGTAATGTTAATTTTCATTAGTGATGCTATGGTAGAGGGTGTGATTTTCACCGTTTCCTCTAAGAATTTAATTTTAAAGAAGATGTTATCACCGAGAGAGAATTTCGAGATGGAAGAATACATGCCTTGGACTATTGACCGGTATGCATTTCCTCCCCATTAGAGGATCTTTTCCCAACCGACCTCGGAAAGAAGATCATGTAACTCATATTTTGTAATATGATTAAGATTAAAAAATTGTTCAACAATGATATCTTTAGAACAAAAATCATGGACATAGTCGGGATCATTTTCCAGTGGTGGAATTGTCTAAATCTCTCTTGGAGTGGAACGAGAAGAGGAGCCGGGATAGGATTTGCCAACGGCTCGTTTAGGATGATGTTCCATGAAAAAAGATTGAAGAAATATAGCAAGTTAAACACTCAAACTAGAAAACCCAAAAAAAATAAGGGTTTCTAACCACAAACTTGATTAAGATGCAATGGAGTTGATTAAATGACGAAATCAAGAAGAATATTGATGAAAAATGAACTCACAATACTTACTTATATGACAAAGATGATGAGTAACCGAAGAAGAGGAAGATGAATGAAAAAAAAATGGGTTTTCATCTCTTAAAAGTGGAATGACCGAGCTGTTTGGCTGACCGAACAGTTTGGTCAGCCAATTGGCCAATTTTTTTTATTTTTTTTTAAATAATGCATGAAATGGTATAAAATAAGATAGTTACATAGAACACAAACCAATATCATTTCTTAATTTTAAAAATCTTGAATTGTTAAGTGGCTTGGTAAAAATATCAGCCAATTGATTTTCAATTTAAATATATTCCATCAAAACTGATTTTTCTTCAACCAATTCTCGGATATAATGATATCGAATGTCAATGTGCTTTGACTTAGAATGTTGAATGAAATTTTTGGATGTATTAATTGCACTAGTGTTATCGCAATACAGATACATAGTATCATGCGTTATCCCATAATCAGCTAACATTCTTTTCATCCACATAAGCTGTGTGCATTAACTTCTTGCAGCGATGTATTCATCTTTAGCAGTTGATAAAGAAACTGAATTTTATTTCTTTCTCATCCACAAGACAAGATAATTTCCAATATAAAAACATGTACCACTTGTTAATTTCCTGTCATCAACATTACCAGCCCAATCAGCATTTGAATATCTTGCTAATTGAGATGAAGTATTACATGGATACCATAATCCAAGATTAGTAAAATTAGCAACATATCGAAGTATGCATTTTACAGCAATTAAATGTGATTCTCTAGGATTAGATTGATATCTGACACATACTCCAACACTGGATGCAATATCAGGTCTACTAGCAGTTAAGTATAGTAGGCTACTAATCATACTTCTATATAAGTGAGAGTCTATACTTTTACCAAGTTCATCTTTTGATAATCGAAGTGTAGTGCTTATGGGAGAATTATAATTTATACCATTATCTAAACCAAATTTCTTAACTAAACTTTAAGCATATTTAGTTTGAGATAGAAATAAACCTTCTTTCAGCTGTTTGACTTGAAATCCAAGAAAGTAGGTTAGTTCACCAACCATACTCATTTCAAATTCAGACTTCATTAGCTCTGCAAACTTAAGAGACAGATTAGTAGAAGTTGATCCATATATAATATCATCTACATGTATTTGAACAATTAAAATATCATTATTTGAATGTTTGACAAATAGGGTTTTGTCAACACTACCCATTTGAAAATCATAGTTGATAAAAAATTAGGTCAATTTATCATACCATGCTCTTAGTGCCTATTTTAGACCAGAAAGAGCTTTCTTAAGTCGTAATACATGATTTGGAAGTTTTGGATCTTTAAATCCTTTTGGTTGTTCTACATAAACTTCTTCATGTAAATGACCATTAAGAAACGTATTTTTCACATCCATTTGATAAATTTTAAAACGTTTAAAACAAGCAATGGATAAGAACAGTCTAATGGATTCAAGGCGAGCAACTAGTGCAAAGGTTTCATCAAAATCTATACTTTTAATTTGAGGGTATCCTTGTGCAACCAATCGAGCCTTATTCCTAATGATATTTTCAAGTTCGTCTGATTTATTTTTGAAAATCCACTTAGTTCCAACTATATTCTTATCAGATGGATGAGGAACAAGAACCATACATCATTCCAAACAAATTGATTCAGCTCATCTTGCATGGCTAACATCCACTTTTCATCAGTTAGTGCTTCATTTACGTTGGACGGTTCTATTTGTGAAGTAAAGCATACTTGACTACAAATCTCTTCTATCTGACTTCGAGTTCGTATACTAGTAAGTGGATCACCCAAAATTTGGGTTTGTGGATGGTCTCTTACTGATCAGAGTTCAATCTCATTTGGATTAGATGGTGGTATTTCTATATTGTTATCGTCTATAGAAGAGCTGGATTTATGATCTTAGTCATTAATGACTACATTTATGGATTCCTGAATCACTCCAGTTCTTTTGTTTAGAATTCAATATGCACGACTGTTTGTAGCATATCTAGAAAAATGCCTTCATCACTTTTAGCATCAAATTTTTCAACATTTTCCCAATAACGTAAAATGTAGCACAAGCTTTCAAAAATTCAAAAATGTTTAACCGATGGTTTCTTATCAAACCACAATTTATAAGGTGTCTTATTCTTACCTGCTCTAACATACACACAATTAGTAATCTAACAAGCAGTATTTATAGCTTCAGCCCAAATTTTTTTTGGTAAATTCTTACCATTTAGTAAAATATTTGCCATCTCTTGTAAAACTCTATTCTTTCTCTCAGCAACTTAATTTTGTTGAGGTGTTTTTGGAGCTGAAAACTCATGTAAAATACCATGATCTTCACTGGTACATTTGAAAATTGCTATTTTCAAATTCTGTTCCGTGATCACTTCTGATTCTATTGACACACATTTGTTGTTTAATCTGAATCTGTTTGATGATCTTTTTAAATTCATCAAATGTATAAGATTTTTCTCTCAAAAAAGCTACCCAAGAGAATCAAGTAAAATCATCAACTATAACTAAGAAATATTTTTTACCAACCTTACTCTCCGTTCGAGTTGGTCCAACTAAATACATGTGGAGAAGTTCAAGGGGTTTAGATGTGTCTAGGGAGTTTACTTTCTTATGGCAACTTCCTATTTGTTTGCCAACTTAACATGAGCCACATATTTTGTTTTCTTTCTTTCTTAGTTTGGGTAAATCACGTAAGTGATCCCTTTTACTCAATTTATATAAATATTTGAAGTTCACATGTCCAAGTTGTTGATGACAAAGTTCATATTCATCAAGTTGGGCCATGTAACATGAATATTTCATTGAGCAACTTTGATCAATTATATAGCAATTTTCAGAGGTCCAACGACCATGTAAAATTACATCTCCTGATTTATTTAGAATTTCACATCCGCGATCAGAAAATTTAACACTATGATTATTATCGCAGATTTGTGAAATACTAAGCAAGTTATGCTTTGATCTATCAACATATGAACATTTTTAAGCAAATGAAGATTAGGTAGTTGAACATTACCTTGGTCAATGATTTTACAATGGCTACCATCTCCAAAAGTGATAGCCCCTTCATCAATCTCACTGATGTTTGATAATATACCTTTGTCACCTGTCATATGTCTTGAACAACCACTATCCAAGTACCATTTAGAATGACTATTGAGTTTGAAAGCAGTGTGGATCATCAAACATTTATTTTTAGGAACCCACTCATAATGGTTTTGGACTTAGGTGGATCCTTCTTTCCTTGAGGAGAATTAGACACGTGTCTTTCTTTTCTCCTACTTTGTATCAAGAGATCTTTGAGCAAGTCTATGATTCTCAGAAAAAGTAAAGAAGAATCATCTTTGTTTTTGGCTGAGATTTTCAAAGACTTTTGAAAAGGTTTTGGATTTTTGGAAATATACTTTTTAAAATCTTTCTGAATTTCATTATTGGAATGTAAAGATTCATCTTTTACAAAGATAGTAGGTGATGTCTTTGGTATTAGATTGAACTTGTTATAGCCAAGACCTGATCTATAACCATAAGGTCTGGAAAAATGAAGAATTTCTTCTACTATGTCTTTGACTTTACCAAAAATCTTTGACTTTTTAAGAATAAGCAAATCATATTTTAAAGAGTTAAAATCAATTTAAAGTTTTTAAAAATCTTCATTTTTTATTTTCAAGTCTAGTTTACAGTTTTCAAAACAATCAGAAAAATGTAATTTTTTCAAAATACATTTGTCAAGTTCATTTTGCAAATCATTACCCCTTTTCTTTGAAACTTTAAGTTTGGATACAATCTTACAACTTTCCTTGTATAGGGCTTTGTAAGCTTCTTAAAGATCTTCTTCATTTTCAGATTCACTTCTAGATGTCTCATATCCAGAGTTATCATTGTCTTCGAAAGGAAAAATCTTAGTAATGGTCATAAATGCATTCTGAATTTTTTATCCTTCCTGATCTGATTCATCGGAGTTTGAATCAGATTTAGATTCTGATGAATCATTCCAAGTCATTCCAAGTTGCAACCATTCCTTTCTTCTTTGATTTTTCTTTTGTAGGACAATTTCCAGCTAAGTGCACATGACCTGAAAATTGAAGCATTGCGAATCATTGGTTTTGTTTTTCCAAAAACCTGATTTACCTCTCCTTTCCCAAGGTTTTTGAATCTTAAATTTCTTTTTGTTTTTGAAAATCTTGTAAAACTTTTTGGCCAACAATGCCACATCATCCTCATCTTCTTCATTATCTGAATTTTCATTGATTGAAACAGATTTTGAAGATTTGAAAGCAATGGACTTACTCTTAGAACTTTTGAATGTCAATTCATATGTTTGAATGGATCCAACTAGTTCCTCTGCCTTCATCATATCAGTAACCGTCAATACTTGAATAAAAATGACTTTGGAATTGAATCGATCTAATAGAGATCTCAGAATTTTAGCACAGACTTTGCTTTCTGGAATGCTCTCTTCAAGACCCCACAAAGAGTTTACTATATCATTTAATTTTGTATAGAAGTCCATATATGTTTCATTTTCATCCATCCGAATTTTCTCAAATTTGGTTGTGAAGAGTTCGATTTTAGACTTCTTTACAATATTAGTGCCCTCATGGGTAATTTCAAGTATATCCTAGGCTTGTTTAGCTGATTCACATAAAATAATTCTTTTGAATTCATCAGGTGAAAGAGCACAAGTTATAGCATTCAATGCTTTAACATTTGCACTATTTTGATTTTTCTAAGTAGTGGTCCATAAGTTATAAGCCACTCGTCTCATAGATTTAATTCCATCATCATCTGTTACTTCAATAATTGGAGGTGTCCAATCTACTAATGTTAGAAATATCCTCATTCTTGCTTTCCAATAAGAATAGTTAGTACCATCAAAAGGAGGTGACTTAGAACAGATAAGCTTTTGAATTTACACATATTACAGCTCTAGATCTAACTCTTTGGATTGAAAATCTACAAAAGAGGAAACCCACTCTGATACTACTTGAAAAAGGATGGAGCTATAAATGTCCTGGGGGGGGGGGGGGGGGGGGGGGGGGGTGAATAGGACAACTCAATTCAATTTTGCCTCTTGAAATATAAAAATAAATCAGAGTATCAATCACAAGACTAGTACAAATGAATATGGAATTAACCAATCTGAAAGCAAATATAGATCAATATGAAAACCTTGGATTAAATCGTAAGACAACCTTCCACTTAGAGATTAAGTAGTACAACCTTCCACTTATCAAACTAAGTAGGACAACCTTATATCACTTATCAAACTAAGTAGGACAACCTTATATCACTTATCAAACTAAGTAGGACAACCTTATATCACTTAGAAATCTAAGTAGGACAACCTTATGTCACGATTTAAGGTTTCATAAATAATCAAGCACATAAACAGATAAACAATAAAGTAATCACCATGACACAAAGAGTTATAGTGGTTCGGTGCTAAAACAACTTGCACCTACTCCACTCCCAAAAGTACTTCTCTTGTAATTTTGGCTTTCCACTATATAAAGGTTTTCACAGGTTCACCTTTAAAACCCAATACAGAGATTGTGATTTTCACAGGCCTATTACAACAAAACCTTAAATGATTTTCACAGTCTAATCAATAACTTTAAGTGATTTTCACAAGCTAATCACTAACAACCTGATTTGAGATTTTCACGGGCCATCTCAAACAAAAACCCAAAAGTAATAGAAAGGTATTATCGTTCTTCTTATAGAAGAAGATGAAGCTTAGTAGAGATGAAGCTTCAATAATGCAGCGATCTGATCATTGTAAAAGATAAACCAATATGGCTCGAACAAGATGGATTTAGGAATTTCTAAAAAGAATTTTCCTAAAACTGCAATTTCAGTTCTTTTATCTCTAGTATGACAATGATCTTCTCTTTACACAATCAAATTAAATGAGAAGAGAACTGAGATAGCTATAAAATAAAATAGGAATTTAGAACAAATAACTAGACTATAATGGAGAGCTTTATCACTAGAAAGATAGTAATTTTCTTGCTTTATTTAATGAAAAATAGAGTGAAGAAAGCTCTATTTATAGTAAATAAGTTAGGTCTTCAGCTGACCTACGATTTCCTTCGGTTGACCTATGATTCAACTGTTTTATCCCAACGGCTTTCGAATTTCGCGAGATAAGATTTTATTCAAACATCGGCTGACCCGAGTGTCTGTTCGGCTAGCCTGAGTGAGCTTCAGCTAGCCCGAGACAGGGTCGAGCTGACTCAAGATCCGAGTAAAAAAATTTGTTTCACATCTACAAACTTAACCGAGTTTCTTCAGCTGGACGAAGCTTGTTCGGCTGGCCAAACACAGGGCTGGGCTAGCCGAACATCTTTAGAAATTTTCATTTAAGCTTGTTGAAAACTTACCGAAGATTCTTGGGCTGACCGAACACAGGGTTAGGCTAGTGAATTTCTTTGAAATATGACTGTTAAAAATATCAGAGTGACTAACTAAAAAGTCATACAAAATCACCTAACCTAGGGTCATCCCTATGGTCAATATTACCTTGGGATATATGATTTATCTCCGTAGCTTTGCCACAACTTGGTGTAGAGTTGATGGACTTGATCTTGATGTGTTTGTTAAGGTAGAGACTTGTCTTCTCAAAGAACTTGGCTTGTACACACAACCTCATGCACTAAACTAGTGTCTATAAAATATGACAATTATACCGTGCTTAGCACTCACATTTTGTGCTTAGCACTTACAAGGGGTGCATCGAGCCTGACGCACCCTGGTTCCCAAAAGTTGTGAAAATTTTGGATATTTAGGGGTGTGTCGGGCTTGACGCACCCACCTTCCAAACTTAAGCAATTTCATGCTTGTTAAGGGTGCCACCTTCTAAACTTAATGAAATGTGTGATTTTCTTTTTGGGGTTTTATGCCTAATTAACCCAACGGTGTCTATCGAATTCGTATTTTGGTTGAGTAAAGCCACTCCCATGGCAAAAAAGACTGTTATTTTGAAGGGTGTGGGATGTTGTACCTCCACCCTAAGTTTTCATACGCACGATTGTTATTTGGAGGAGGTATCGGGATCGCCCCCTTAAAAATTTTGAGCTATGCCAAGCTGAATATGATATCTTCCTGTAGTCCTAGTGATTAATTTAAATAGAGTTTAACCATACCTGCATGTGTTTTCCTTTGTTTTGAGCTGAGTTTGAACATTTTTGCATGCTTGTGCAGATCATAATGGCTGGTGGTTTTTCAAAAGGTGATCATTGTTGAACCTCCAATTTATACATTGCATTGCCCATTACACTACATAGTTTGCATGATTTTCATGGTTTAAAGGCCCACCTAACACGTGTTTCTGTGATTGTAGGGATGAGAGTGGATTTCATCAAATTGGAGCCAAAAGAATGTATTTGAAGACATTGCATGAAGTCCTAGGATGGATCAAAGAAAGAAGAAGAAAAAGGGAGAAAAGAGAATGAAGAAAAGAAGAAAAGTGGAAGAAAAACCAAGGCTGACCGGTCGTCCGACCGGTCAGCCACATAAAAGATGTAAATGGAAGGAGGCCGACCGGTCTTGACCGGTCGGCCAGGAAGGCTGGACACATTGCATTGGGGCCGACCGGTCATGACCGGTCGGCCATAGGCACTGGATGAAGGATAAAAAGCCCGACCGGTCATGACCGGTCGGGCATGCACGCTGGAACAATGGACAATCCACGCCGACCGGTCATGACCGGTCGGCTGAGCTCTCTGGAGTATTTGAAAAGCCAGGCCGACCGGTCACGACCGGTCGGCCATGCGTAAGAAGGAGTCCTTTCTAATTCGGGACTCCGAAAATTGCTGCGCAAGGCGTAGGATTTCGCAGAATCCGACGCAAGGGAGGATTATTGCTATAAAAGGCCACCTAGGGGCTCTCCCTAAGAGATCAGAGAAGAGAAGGAACGTGAGTTTGGAGGCTGAAGGCGACTGTGGAGCGTCTGCAACATCTATTTTCGGGTTTTTCTAGTTTTATGCTTTATTTTTGAGCTTTTAGTTGTGGCATGACTATGCTCGGCTAAAACCTCTCAGCTAAGGCTGAGAGGTGAAGCTTGTAGCCAGTTCTATGTTAATTTCAGTTTGATTCAAGTATTTTTTTTAATTCAAGGTTAGAATTTTCTTATGTTCAGTCCAAAAGATAGTAGTTTGAGATGTCTTATCTGAGTTCATGTGCTCCGGACATGAATTCCTTTTAATTCTCTGAGATTATCACAGGTTGCTTGTTTAGATTCGAATTATAGTAATCCTTGAGCAGGCCATAGTCCATAGACATGGCTGTTACTCCGCAGGCTATGAATTTGAATTCTACATTGATTGAATGGACTCTACTTGGAAGTTCAACTTGAATTGGATGAATGTGTGTGAATGCTTTATTTTCCAACTAGATGAGAGATAGGACTTCAAATCTAGTTGTGTTCTCTACTTGGATTGACTGAATTAACATAGGATTGCTACAAGTGGATCCTTGAAAGCCTTAGTACATTATATCTCTGATTTTTCATTAAGTTACTGTTTTAATTAAACATCCCATTGAAATTGAATTTGTTCTATTAAACTGAGTTGCTGGAGTAATTAGGAAGCTGTTACTCTTTCCCTGTTGATCGACCTCGGTCTTACCGAGATTTATTACTACATCGCAGCCTTACACTTGAGGCGAGCGAACAAGTTTTTGGCGCCGTTGCCGGGGAAATTAGATAATAGTTTTCAAATAGTTTCAGTGGCTGTAGAAGTAGATAGGTTTTTCTGATTTTTTCTTAGAACTAACAAAGTTTTCTGTTTTGTAGGAATTCTTCTTTCAGTTCAAGCACATCAGGTGATACCTTTCTAACTTAGTTTTTAGAATTTTCAGATTGCAGTTTTCTAGGTTAGGATTAGTTTTGATTTCTGATTGAGTGGTTTATGTCCCGTTGGGAACGTAACCATTCAAATCGTCTCCAATCTGAAGGTGGTTTAGTTGGACCATTGTCAGTCCATAGACGAGTCCGGAATTATCAAGAGCATTGTGAAAGTTTGGGGAGTATGGAGCAAACACCCTTAAGGAATCCTCCACCCCCTACTCCAACCACAAACACAAATCAGGAAGGAGTAGGAGAGAATGAGGTACATAATGTTCCTCCAATGAGATCACTACGGGATTACCTACAACCTGCTCGTACAATTACACCTTCTTGCATAGTTCTACCAGCTAACGGTGGGACCCTTGACATAAAACCGGGAGTAATCCAACTTTTACCTAAATTCCATGGGCTAGACTCTGACCGCCCATACTTACACTTGCAAGAATTCGAAGAAGTGTTGGCCACCTTGCATTATCCCAATGTTTCTGGGGATACAATCAGACTTAAACTTTTTCCCTTCACCTTGAAAGAAAGAGCCAAAGATTGGCTTCACTCTCTTAGACCATATTCGATTGGGTCATGGGTTGAGATGAACCGGGAATTCTTGAAAAAGTTCTTCCCAGCTCATAAGACAAACACTCTTCGAAGGGCCATAATGAATTTCTCAGCAAAAGAGGGTGAATCATTCTTTCAATGTTGGGAAAGATTTAAGGAACTCCTGCTTGCTTGCCCACATCATGGCTATGAGAGTTGGCGAATTATAAATTTTTTCAATGATGGATTAAGTCCTAATATGCGCCAATTTGTGGAAATGATGTGCAATGGCGAGTTTATGAGTAAAAATCCAGATGATGCTTGGAGTTACTTGGACATGTTGGCTGAAAATGCCCAATCTTGGGACACCTCGGATAAACCCAAGAACCCCAAGCCTACTCGAGAGAAAGGAGGGATATATGTCCTTAAAGAGGAAGACGACGTAAATGCAAGGATAGCCAACCTCACAAGGAAGGTTGAGGCCATGGAACTTAGCAAAAATGGAGTTTCCAAGTCCAAGGAAGCTGTTGAAACCACATGTGGGATTTGTCTCACCGACTTACACGCTACGCAAGATTGTCCCACAATTCCTGCATTTAAGGAAGTGTTGCAAGAGACAGCCAATGCCACATATGGTTATCAACGGCCCTTCAATGGACCGGTAGGTAATACATACAATGAGAGTTGGAAGAACCACCCGAATTTCAGTTGGAAGAATGCCCCAACGGGCAATCCTACCAACTCTCAAAGAGGGCCACCCATGCAAAATATGGCCCCACCTCAAGTCTCATTGGAGGATACTTTGAGAGCGTTTATGCAAGGGCAAGCGCAAATAAATGAATCAAATCAGCAATTGTTCCAAGAGCTGAAAGTCTCGGTTGATGAGATTAAGGGACGCTTGAATGCTAGGGAAGGGACCTTTCCGGCCCAACCTCAGCCCAATCCTAAGCAAGTACATGAAGTAAGCATCCCTAATCTTTCCAACCAAAACATGGAGCAAGCTAAATCCATTACCACCCTTAGAAGTGGTAAACAAATTGACAAAACTATTCCGGTGAAGGCCGATGAGCCTAATGATCCGGTAAGTTCTGAGGATGAAAATGGATCTAACTTAGCCCCACAACAACCGGAATGCATTTACCAGCCCACAGCACCATTCCCATCGAGATTGGTTGCCCCAAAATCTCTTCCAAATTCCCAAGATATTCTAGAGATTTTCAGACAAGTCAAGATCAATATCCCTTTGCTTGATGCCATCAAACAAATTCCCTCTTATGCCAAGTTTCTAAAAGACCTATGCACAACAAAACGCAAATATAATGTGCAGCAAAAGGCCTTCTTAACTGAGCAAGTGAGTGCCATCCTCACTCAAAAGACTCCCCCAAAATTCAAAGATCCCGGTAGTCCCACAGTTTCATGTATCATTGGAGACTACCGGATTGAACGTGCCTTGTTAGACTTGGGGGCGAGTGTGAACTTGATCCCATACTCGGTATATGAGCAATTGGGCCTTGGTGAATTAAAACCCACCAAAACCACATTGCAACTCGCAGATAGATCTATCCGTGTACCGAGGGGGATAGTTGAGGATGTTCTAGTCCAAGTTGACAAATTCTACTACCCGGTAGATTTTATAGTCTTGGACACACAACCGGTTTTGGATGCTAGCACCCAAATACCGGTGATATTAGGCCGCCCATTCCTTGCCACATCAAACGCAATCATCAATTGCCGGAATGGGGTGATGCAAATATCTTTTGGAAACATGACACTAGAGGTAAATGTGTTTCATTTGGGCAAAAGACATAGGGATGTTGATGATGATGAGTTCTTCGATGTGAACATGCTCGAAACTTTTGAAGAAGAAGAACTCCTCCAACTTGAACCACTAGAAAGCTTGGAGACATGCTTAGCACATATCATGGATTCCGAAGATCCCATCAGTAGTGAGATTGTGCAGGCATTAAATATAGAAAGACCGGTAGTTGATATTAGCCGGTGGAGGCCCCATTTTGAAAAATTGCCACCAACCACATCAAGGCCTCTACCGTCTAGCATCAAACCACCGAAGCTTGACCTCAAACCATTGCCATCTGAGCTTAAATACGTATATTTGGGTCAAGAGGAAACGTTCCCAGTTGTCATTGCCTCTCACCTAGAGAAAGACCAAGAGCTCAAGTTGATTGAGCTACTCAAAGAACATCGGGAAGCCTTAGGTTGGACAATAGCGGATCTCAAAGGGATAGATCCTTCGGTTTGCACTCACCGTATACACCTTGAAGAAAACGCAAAAACGACTAGACAACCTCAAAGACGGTTAAATCCAAACATGATGGAGGTTGTCAAAGCCGAGGTGTTAAAGCTATTGGATGTGGGTATCATCTACCCCATCTCAGATAGCCAATGGGTGAGTCCTACCCAAGTTGTTCCCAAGAAATCCTGGAATTACCATCATTGAAAACGCCAACAACGAGCTTATACCGACTAGGGTGACCACCGGTTGGCGTATGTGCATTGATTATAGGAAGCTCAATACGGTCACTAGGAAAGACCACTTCCCTCTCCCATTTATGGATCAAATTTTGGAGAGATTGGCAGGCCATCCCTATTATTGCTTCCTAGATGGCTATTCCGGATACAACCAAATCGAGATAGCTCTGGAAGACCAAGAGAAAACCACATTTACATGCCCGTTTGGTACCTTCGCTTACCGAAGGATGCCATTCGGATTATGTAATGCACCCGCCACATTCCAACGATGCATGTTGAGTATTTTCTCAGACATGGTGGGTGAGTTTCTTGAGGTGTTCATGGATGATTTCTCTGTTTTTGGTAGTACATTTGATGAGTGTCTCGAGCACTTGAAGTTGGTCTTGATAAGGTGTGAGGAAAAACAGCTTGTATTAAACTGGGAAAAATGCCATTTCATGGTACAAAGAGGAATAGTCCTTGGACACATCATCTCGTCCAATGGAATAGAGGTAGACCGGGCGAAAATTGACATAATTTCCAATCTACCACCACCCAAAAGCATACGCGATGTGCGGTCCTTCCTTGGACACGCCGGCTTTTATCGAAGGTTTATAAAGGACTTTAGTCACATCTCAAGGCCTTTATGCAACCTTCTACAAAAGGAGACCCAATTTGAGTGGAGTGCCGAATGTCAATTAGCTTTTTCAAAGCTAAAAGACATGTTGACAACCGCTCCTATCATGCAACCACCAGATTGGTCCATGCCTTTTGAGTTGATGTGCGATGCTAGCGATTTTGCTATTGGGGCAGTGTTAGGCCAGAAGAAAGATAAAAAGCCCCATGTCATCTACTACGCAAGTAGGACCTTGAATCCTGCCCAAGTTAATTATTCAACTATGGAGAAAGAGCTCCTAGCTGTCATCTTTGCCTTGGACAAATTCAGGCCATACTTAATAGGATCCAAAGTTATTGTTTATACGGATCATGCGGCGCTGAAATACCTTCTTTCTAAGAAGGATACTAAGCCCCGTTTGCTAAGATGGATCCTACTCCTTCAAGAATTCGACCTGGAGATCAAAGATAAGAAGGGGGTAGAAAATGTGGTGGCGGATCATCTATCTCGCCTAGTCCTACCAAATTCCATTGATGAGTCACCTATTGAGGACTCATTCCCTGATGAGCAACTCTTTGTTGCTATGCATCCACCATGGTACGCTGATATAGCCAACTATCTTTCCACAGGTGCGATGCCGACTCATTGGACTGCGCAAGACAAACGTAAATTTCTAAGGGAAGTGCGCAGATTTTTCTGGGATGAACCTCTATTGTTTAAATATTGCCCAGACCAGATTATAAGGAGATGCGTCCCCGATGATGAACACAATTCAGTCATCTCCTTTTGTCATGATCAAGCATGTGGGGGTCATTTTTCAGCCAAGAAAACAACTGCAAAAATTCTGCAGTGTGGTTTTTATTGGCCCACATTATTTAAAGATACCCACGAGTTTTGCAAAGCATGCGAGCGCTGCCAGAAGTTAGGAGGATTATCCCGTCGCAATATGATGCCTCTCACCCCAATTCAACATCTTGAAGTCTTTGACTGTTGGGGCATCGATTTCATGGGACCATTCCCCTCATCTTTTGGACATGTCTATATTCTGCTTGCCGTAGACTATGTGTCTAAATGGATCGAGGCTATCCCATGTAGAACCAATGATCATCGTACGGTTCTCAAGTTTCTCAAAGAAAACATACTTTCTAGATTTGGGACGCCTCGAGCCATTATTAGTGATGGTGGTGCTCACTTTTGCAATAGACCTTTTGAAACTTTGATGAAGAAATATGGTATTAGGCACAAAGTGAGTACCCCATACCACCCACAAACAAGTGGGCAAGCTGAAATCTCCAATAGGGAAATCAAACAGATTTTAGAAAAGACGGTGAGACCGGATCGCAAGGATTGGTCCCTACGATTAGATGATGCACTTTGGGCTCACCGTACTGCCTACAAGACACCCATTGGAATGTCCCCTTACAGACTTGTCTATGGGAAAGCTTGTCACCTGCCTGTGGAGATAGAACACAAAGCCTATTGGGCAATTCGGGCCCTAAATTTTGACATAGACAAGGCTAGCTCGCTTCGCAAACTTCAATTAAATGAGCTTGAAGAGATCCGGAACGATGCATATGAGAATTCGAGGAATTACAAGAGCAAGATGAAGGCCTTTCATGACAAGCACATCTTAAGAAAATCCTTCCATGAAGGACAGAAAGTGCTCTTGTATAATACCCGACTTCATCTTTTTCCGGGAAAATTACGATCTCGATGGACCGGCCCATATATTGTTAAAAAAGTTTTTTCTCATGGGGCTGTTGAGATTGAGAATGCAGCAAATGGTGACTGTTTCAAAGTTAATGGACAACGCCTTAAACCATTTGTTGAGAAATTTGATTCAGAGGACATGTCCATCTCCTTGAATGATCCTGTCTATCAGGATTATTGATCTCCTAGTCTGATGGAGGTATAGCATAGGTAGGTTTAGTTTTGTTTTACTGTTTTAATAGGTTTTAGTTGTTGGGTTGGAGAATTCCATGATCGCTCTTTCAGGTACTATTGTTCTCACTCTCTCATTGTTTACCATTGCTCTCATGTTCATGCTAATTGACGATCTTTTTACATTGAGGACAATGCAAGATTTGGTTGGGGGGAGAGATGAGATCCCTCATCTAGCATATTGCAACATTTCGAGCTTCATATGCATAAATTTTTTTCGAATTTTCTAACATCTCAAAACTCTTTTAGAAATTTTTTTTTCTATACATTTGAGAGGCTATGAGTAGAAGAGGAGGTGAAACGAAGTGTGTGATGTTGTAGTTTGGAATTTCTTCCAACATAATGGCTTTATATGTTAATTCCCCTATTGTTGTGATTGATAGAAAATTTGAACACCTTTACACCAAGTTCACATTACACGATTTTCCTGAGTAACAGATTTATGTGATTTGTGGATTAGATAGACTTTGGTTTAGAGGTGTTGAGCAGCCAAGCCGGGGTATTTTGTCCATCCTTGTCCATGGGAAAATAATGAAAGATATGGATTTCTAAAAATCCTATCTAAGTTAAAAGAAAAAGGAAAGAAAGGATGAAATCGGGAAGGAAAGAAAAATGGTGGAAAATTTCAAAAAAGGGCTACCTATTACCAACCGGGGGATGGTCGAACCGTAACCAAAGCCGGAAATGGGACGTAGTGTGAAAGCCGTCGGAAGGACGGTAAGGCAAATTCCTGTCATAGGCTTGCTGTTGCTCTGTACACCTTAAAATCCTAGGTCTACTTAATCTATGAAGAAGATGATTCCAGGAACTCATGAGATGATCTTTCACTATGCACATTAGGTGGAATTTGTTCGAGTTTTTCTATTTATCAATCAATCAGCGAGAATTACATGTAGACACTCCTTATGTCTTGAGAGTCCAAGGTTCAGCTTCTAGCACCTAATTTTGCCAAATTTTTCACTTATACATCTTGGGATGGATAGAATCATGGGTTCTAAAGGGGAGTTGGATTTGGAGGGTTGAAATTATTTTCACGCATGTTTTGCTCGGGACTAGCAAAAAGCTGGTTGGGGGGTGTGTTGAACCTCCAATTTATACATTGCATTGCCCATTACACTACATAGTTTGCATGATTTTCATGGTTTAAAGGCCCACCTAACACGTGTTTCTGTGATTGTAGGGATGAGAGTGGATTTCATCAAATTGGAGCCAAAAGAATGTATTTGAAGACATTGCATGAAGTCCTAGGATGGATCAAAGAAAGAAGAAGAAAAAGGGAGAAAAGAGAATGAAGAAAAGAAGAAAAGTGGAAGAAAAACCAAGGCTGACCGGTCGTCCGACCGGTCAGCCACATAAAAGATGTAAATGGAAGGAGGCCGACCGGTCTTGACCGGTCGGCCAGGAAGGCTGGACACATTGCATTGGGGCCGACCGGTCATGACCGGTCGGCCATAGGCACTGGATGAAGGATAAAAAGCCCGACCGGTCATGACCGGTCGGGCATGCACGCTGGAACAATGGACAATCCACGCCGACCGGTCATGACCGGTCGGCTGAGCTCTCTGGAGTATTTGAAAAGCCAGGCCGACCGGTCACGACCGGTCGGCCATGCGTAAGAAGGAGTCCTTTCTAATTCGGGACTCCGAAAATTGCTGCGCAAGGCGTAGGATTTCGCAGAATCCGACGCAAGGGAGGATTATTGCTATAAAAGGCCACCTAGGGGCTCTCCCTAAGAGATCAGAGAAGAGAAGGAACGTGAGTTTGGAGGCTGAAGGCGACTGTGGAGCGTCTGCAACATCTATTTTCGGGTTTTTCTAGTTTTATGCTTTATTTTTGAGCTTTTAGTTGTGGCATGACTATGCTCGGCTAAAACCTCTCAGCTAAGGCTGAGAGGTGAAGCTTGTAGCCAGTTCTATGTTAATTTCAGTTTGATTCAAGTATTTTTTTTAATTCAAGGTTAGAATTTTCTTATGTTCAGTCCAAAAGATAGTAGTTTGAGATGTCTTATCTGAGTTCATGTGCTCCGGACATGAATTCCTTTTAATTCTCTGAGATTATCACAGGTTGCTTGTTTAGATTCGAATTATAGTAATCCTTGAGCAGGCCATAGTCCATAGACATGGCTGTTACTCCGCAGGCTATGAATTTGAATTCTACATTGATTGAATGGACTCTACTTGGAAGTTCAACTTGAATTGGATGAATGTATGTGAATGCTTTATTTTCCAACTAGATGAGAGATAGGACTTCAAATCTAGTTGTGTTCTCTACTTGGATTGACTGAATTAACATAGGATTGCTACAAGTGGATCCTTGAAAGCCTTAGTACATTATATCTCTGATTTTTCATTAAGTTACTGTTTTAATTAAACATCCCATTGAAATTGAATTTGTTCTATTAAACTGAGTTGCTGGAGTAATTAGGAAGCTGTTACTCTTTCCCTGTGGATCGACCTCGGTCTTACCGAGATTTATTACTACATCGCAGCCTTACACTTGAGGCAAGCGAACAATCATTCAAAGGTTGGTCCTTTCGGCTCATCATTGACTCCATCCAAGCGTAAGCGGGTCGCGCCTAAGAAAGTCACCAAGCCATCTAATCAGAATCCACAATGGTTCCTTCCACTAGAGACCTTCAACTTTTACGAGCGCATCTTGACATTGCAAAAGGATATACAACAGAAGATTCTTTGTGATAGAGTTTTGCCACCTCATCCAGATAGGGGTACACAAGAAGAATGTGATGCTTGGTATGCCCCAATGGGTGGCTTTCATACTAATGAGGCTGTGGGGTCTGAAGAGGGTGAGGTGAGCTCATCTATTCCTATCCAATCTGCTAAACGCGGTCGCCCGAGGATAGCCGGTAAAGGTGCCAAGCAAGTGTATTTGAAGAAGTAGGCTAAGTCCAAGTCTGATAAGATGAAGATCTTTTGGTCCACTATTAAGCTGACCGTATCACCTCTTTCGATACAAAATCCTTATAGAAGGCAATATATTAGAAATCCTAGAAGTTTTTAATGACAACGCTCCCTTCCAAGCATTGAACCGTTTGATACATGCGCGCCAATTCTTTTTTCAGTGTAAAAACTTGGACATCCATCCCGGCACCATTTCTTAACTGTTCTTTATCTAAGAATGGTCAATATCAGGTTGTTCTTGGTAAGAAAGATATAATTTTCTTGGAACCGAACTAAGATTCCCATCAGCCCTTCCTGACACACTATTTCAAGACTCTCCATCAAAGATTTCATCATTTAGGAGATATAGAGGTTTGGTTATCAGGTGCGTTTCAAACCCGGGAACATCTGAGTTCTCACCTGTTGAGCTCTGAATTGTGCATATTCTAACCCCAATTCATCATATATTATACATGGGTTGCATGATTAAAAGATTACTTTAATGCATGATTTGTGATTGTAGGAATGAGATGGAGATTTCACTAATTCAAGGCTTGAGAGAGCACTTTACATACATTGAAGACCAAGCTTTGATGAGCCCAAGAAGAGAAGAAAAACCTTGAAGAAATCATGTTAAAAGTCTTGAATTGTCCTGAAAAAGCAAAGTACAGAACTGCAGGGCCATAAAAGTAAAATGCAGAAGTTGCAGTTTTTGAAGATTGATCCAGAGATTGATCCGTCGATTGATCACTCAGCCTGACCGATTGATCGACAGACTTGAGCGATTGATCGCTCACAGCGAAAATTGACAAAAATGTTGTTGGCCTGAAGTGCAGAATTGCGATTGATCGCCCAGCTTGATCGATTGATCGCCCAGCCTGTAGATCAATCGACAGAATGCAAATTTTTGAAGAATTGCTGTTGAAACTCTCTGGACACTTTTTGGTCCAATCGATCAATCGCCCGGCCATCACCGATCCATCGCCCAGCTCCAGAGATCAATCGCTCATATCATAAAAAATTGGGAATTACTGTTGAACTCTTTGGACACTTTTTACTCCCATCGATTGATCACCCAACCTTGATCGATTGATCGCTAGGACCCACCGATTGATCGTTCAGCCAGTCGATCAATCGCTCAATCGCTCAAGTTCAGAAACTACTATTTTCGGTCCTGATTTCTCTGCACAATGCGTAAATTTTACGCAAATTCTCGAAGATTCTGCACTATGAAAGCTATAAAAGGGGTCCTCCACTATGTTCCTAAGGCATCCTAGAAATGATTGAGCACGGTGGGAGACAGCGGAAGTCGGATTCGGAGTTCTACAACTCCTCCTATTTTGTTCTTCTAGTTTTATGTTTTTCTTAGTTGTTTTCATGTTTCCTTGGATCATGAACGGCTAATCCTCTTAGCTAGGGCTAAGAGGTGAAGCTTGTAGTGAATCTAAGATGTTTCAATTCGTTGATTTGGTTTCAAGTTAAATTATTAGTGAAGAACAATGGTTTGAAGTTTAAATAAAGTTCTAAGTAGTTTTTCTTAATCTTATGATGGCTCATGGATGTTTAGAAGAATTGCTTGAGTTCTTAATTGTTTTGAGCTAGTCTAGACCTGTATGATCCAAGGAATTGGATTCAATACGCTCTAGATCTATGATCTTCATGTGGGAGCTTCACACCAAAAGTCTATTTTTCTGGAAATTCTGGATTATGTGAGATTGTGTATGTGATTTGGATCAAGTTCAAATCATGATATAGTTTTATCTTGTGACAGGATTTAATGATGGTTATGATTGTGATCTTAACCTATTGAAATTGGGACTGACCTATGCAATTGAGTGTGCTCAAGTTTTAGCTTGAATTGAGAGAATCATATACATGGATCATGCATATGACAGATTGATTGTTTTAACTGCTCTATCATCCAACTAGATAGAACTTAATTTCGATTTTAGTTAAGAAAGTGAGAAACCACAGCGAATTCAGCATCAAGGATTGCTATAAGTGGATCCTTGAACCCCTATTGCCTTTTATTAATTGATTACCTTCAGTCTAGTTCAAAATTGTTATCTTCATCGAATTACTAAAATTCTGTTAGTTAGCTTTTCAGTAGAAACGATTAGAAGTATTTTGTGATTTCCTACACAAGTCCCTGTGGATCGACCTCGGTATTACCGAGATTATTACTACATCGCAACCTTACACTTGGGGAAGCGAACAAGTTTTTGGCGCCATTGCCGGGGACTTTGACGGTTTTAACAGAATTTCTGAAGATGGTTTCTATTGAAATTTTTAGGAATAGTGTTTTAACAGAATTTCTGAAGATAGTTTCTATTGAAATTTTTAGGAATAGTACTAACTTAGTTTGTTTTATTTTGATTTTTTATTTTGCAGGGATTTTTAAGAAGTTGAAGAAGTAGTTAGGCATCTTAAGTTCTCAAATTAGGTTTTATTTTTCCAACCTTACTCTTCTTCTTCCCCTATTCATACCTATCATATTCATCTCTTGTAGAGTGGGTGGAGACTTCTTTTTGGATCTCTGATAGGTTAGCCTTGTGCCGCCTTGATTCCTATTGGTTGGCATTGCCGTCTTGGATCACCTTGTGCTCAGAGATTTCTCTTCTCAACTCTATTCATCTTTCTTCTTTTTCTGCACTTTTCTCAAAAGATTCAAAGAGTGGGTGGGGAGTTCTCTGAACCCCTATTGACCAGGAGAAATCGGTCTCTATCCTTGCTTCTGGCTCAGCCATTGCAAGACACCTTGTGCTTCGGTCTTAGAGAGAAATAAAGGAAGGAAGGAAGAATTCTTCTTTCTTGTTTCATTCTTTTAGGATTTGCATTCCACATTGGGCTCGGGATTCTAATAACCGACTCATTGGTGAAAGGGGAATAGTAGAAGGAATTGATAGAGAGCCACATGCTAAGAGACAATTAAATTCTCCAATTTTTTCTGAAAGTATGGCTGCAAATCAACCCAACCCTATGGCCAAAACCAAACCAAAACGGGAGAGAATGTGGTTGAGAATTTTCCCCGACCCAGAACATTACGTGATTACTTGCAACCAGTAAGAGCGAGCACTCCCTCATACATAGTTTTTCCACAAAATGCAGGGAACGTAGATTTGAAACCGGGAGTAATCCAACTCCTCCCAAGATCCAATGGACTATTTAGTGAAAGTGCCTATCAACATCTTAAGGAATTTGATGAGGTGATAGCTACAATGCACTTTACAAATGTAACCAATGATGTGGTGAGACTTAAATTATTTCCTTTTACCCTTAAAGAGAAAGCCAAAGGTTGGCTTCATGCATTAAGGCCAAGATCAATTGGCACATGGACTGAGATGTCTAGGGAGTTCATTAAAAAGTTCTTCCCTACTCACAAAACGAACATGTTGAGGCGCCTTATCATGAATTTTGCCCAAAAGGAGGATGAGACCTTCTTCTAATGTTGGGAGAGGTTTAAGAACTTATTAAATGCATGCCCACATCATGGCTACGAAATTTGGCGGGTTATAAGCTTTTTCTATGAAGGACTGACTTCACCCATGCGCCAATTCGTAGAGATGATGTGTAATGGGGAGTTCATGAATAAGGAAGCCGAGGAAGCATGAGACAATTTGGATGAATTGGCTGAGAATGCACAAGCTTGGGATACATCTATACCAACAAATTTCAAGACTAGCCAATAAAAGGAAAAAGGAGGAATTTATGTCCTCTTAGAAGAGGATAACATAAGTGCACGTGTGGCTAGCCTCACAAGAAAAGTTGAGGCCATGGAATTGAAGAAAGGAGAGACGATTAACTCAAAAGATGTTAAAACTGTTTGTGGAATTTGTGCTGGAAATCAACATGCTACACAAGATTGTCCCATAATTTTAACATTCCAAGATATCGTACAAGAACAATAAAATGCCATAAACAGTTATCAACAGCCATTTAGTGCTCCAAATTCAAACACGTATAATTCTAGTCGGAAGAACCATCCCAACTTCAGTTGGAGGAATGGACCCACTGCAAATGCAAACAATGCTCCTCAAGTTCAACCTTTACTAGGTCCATCCCTAGTCATTACACCAAAAGCTACACTATAGGAGATGTTGGGTGCATTGTATCAGTTCAAGATGAATATAACAAGACTAATTCTCTGAAATAGATGGGTTCATGTAAGAGCAATTGAAATTTAATCAAAATTTAACTCAAGCTATCAATGACTTGAAAACCTCAATGGCTAGAGTTGAATCTCACCTCAGTGTTAGGGAGAAAGGCACACTTCCTGCCCAACCTCTTCCTAACCCAAGGATCCAATTTGAGATACAAGACGCAAGCTCATCCTCCCAACATACGGAACATGTTCAAGCTATCACCACTTTGAGAAGTGAGAAAATAATCGATAAATCTAATCCGGTGAAGGCCCCAAAGCCTAATGATCCAGAAATTTCCAAAGAGGATGATAGCCCGAACAACACTCCACAAGAGAAAGAACCGGAAAGGCAATACAAGCCAGTTGCCCCGTTTCCCCAAAGGTTGATTTCACCCAATCCTTTAGACAAAAACCTGAAAATTTAGAGGTTTTTAAGCAAGTGAAGATCAACATCCCGTTGTTGGATGCCATAAAGCAAATACCATCCTATGCCAAAATTTTAAAGGAATTGTGTACAGTCAAAAGGAAGCACAATGTTCACAACAAAGTACTTTTGACTGAGAATTTGAGTGCTATTATCAAACAAGAGGTGCCCCAAAAATACAAGGATCCGGGTAGTCCAACCATCTCATGCATCATAGGAGACTACCGGATTAAACAAGCCTTACTTGATTTAGGGGCAAGTATTAACCTCATTCCATACTCGGTTTATGAACAACTTGGGTTAGGTGAATTGAAACCCACCAAAACCACACTCCAACTTGCTGATAGATCAATTCGTATACCGAGAGGAGTGATTGAGGATGTCTTAGTCCAAGTGGATAAATTTTACTACCCAAAAAACTTTATTGTCTTGGATACACATCCCGTGATAGGTACCGGTGCTCAAATTCTCGTCATACTTGGCCGCCCTTTTCTAGCTACTTCAAATGCGATTATCAATTGTAGAAACGGGCTTGTACAAATGTCCTTTGGAAATATGACACTCGAGCGGGATATATTTGATTTATGCAAACAACCACAGGAAGTTGATGATGAGATCCACGAGATAAATTTGATTGAATCATTCGTGGAGGATACATTCCCCTTGACATTATATTCTGACCCTTTGGAGGCATGTGTGGCCCACTCTCATGAGATAAATGATGACACAATATGAGAGATGGATGCCATTTTAGATGTGATGCCGGTACATGATAAGAAAAGATGGAGGGCACCATTTGAACCATTACCCTTAAACGAGAACAAGCCCCTCCCATCCAATATCAAGGCACCAACGCTCGACCTAAAACCATTACCAAGTGAGTTGAAATATGTATATTTAGGTCGAGATGAGACATATCCGGTGGTGATTTCTTCCCACTTGGATGAGGAACAAGAGAGTAGGCTAATAGCCACTCTAATAGAGCATAAGAGTGCCATTGGATGGTCGATTGCGGATCTCAAAGGCATAGACCCACTGATTTGTACTCATCGCATACATCTTGAGGAGAATGCAAAGACATCTAAGCAACCACAAAGACGACTCAATCCAAACATTAAGGATGTGGTTAAGGCCGAAGTGTGAAACTATTGGATGTGGGTATCATTTACCCAATATCCGATAGATATCCGATAGTCAATGGGTGAGCTCAACTCAAGTGGTGCCTAAGAAATCCGAAATAACCATCGTAGCCAATGCCAATAATGAACTTGTACCAACCAGAGTCACTACTGGTTGGAGAATGTGCATTGACTACAGGAAGCTAAACACAGTTACGAGGAAAGACCACTTCCCCCTACCGTTTGTTGATCAAATTTAGAAAGGTTGGCAGGTCATTCCCATTTTTTGCTTCCTTGATGGCTATTCAGGGTACAACCAAATAGAGATCGCCATAGAGGACCAAGAGAAAACAACATTCACATGTCCATTCGGTATTTTCACCTATCGAAGGATGTCATTTGGACTATATAATGCCCCTGTCACTTTTCAACGTTGTATGCTGAGTATTTTTTCTGATATGGTGGGGACAATTCTTGAAGTCTTCATGGATGATTTCTCTGTATTTGGTTGTAGCTTTAATGAGTGCCTTATGCACTTGAAATCTGTGTTGAAAAGATGTGAAGAGAAGAATCTTGTGTTGAATTGGGAGAAATGTCACTTCATGGTTCAAAAGGGAATTGTACTTAGTCATATCATCTCACAAAATGGAATCGAGGTGGACAAAGCTAAAATCAATCTTATCTCTAACCTTCCACTACCCAAGAGCATACGAGATGTGCGGTCCTTTTTGGGACACACTGGATTTTATAGACGGTTCATAAATGACTTTAATTCACTCTCTTGTCCTTTATGTAACCTACTTCAAAAGGAGAACTCATTCGAGTGGAGTGAAGATTGTCAAAATGCCTTTACCAAACTTAAAGGTATGTTGACATGTGCTCCCATAATGCAACCACTTGATTGGAGCCTTCCTTTTGAAATTATGTGCGATGCGAGCGACTATGCTATTGGGGCTGTGCTAGGCCAAAGATAAGATAAGAAGCCATGTGTTATCTACTATGCAAGTAGAACCTTAAACTTAGCCCAAGCAAACTACACTACTACAGAAAAAGAACTTTTAGCCGTAGTTTTTGCCTTGGACAAGTTTAGGTCCTATTTGATTGGATCCAAGAACATCATATTCACTGACCATGCCGCGCTTAAGTACCTTCTCTCTAAGAAGGATGCTAAGCCACGTTTGTTAATATGGATCCTCCTACTCCAAGAATTTGACATAGAAAATCGTGATAAGAAAGGAGTAGAAAACGTAGTGGCTGACTATCTCTCTCGACTTGTTCTCACCGATTCCCCTAAGACGATTGTGATCAATGACATGTTCTCTGATGAACGACTTTTTAAAGTCTCCCAATTGCCATGGTATGCGGACATTGCTAACTATCTTGCTACAGGTACAACTCCAACACATTGGAAAAAGCAAGATAAAGATAAGTTCTTCAACGAGGTGAGGAAATTCCTATGGGACGATCCTTACTTATTCAAGTATTGTCCCGATCAAATTATAAGGAGATGTGTGCCTGATGATGAACAACACAGTATCATCTCCTTTTGTCATTCTCAGGCGTGTGGTGCCCACTTTTCGGCTAAGAAGACCACAGCCAAAATTCTGCAATGTATTCTTTCTTGGCCCACCATGTTCAAGGACACCCATGAGTTTTGTAAAATATGTGAGCCTTGTTAGAAATTGAGAGGAATCTCCCGTAGAAATATGATGCCACTCAATCCCATCTTACCAATCGAAATTTTTTATTGTTGGGGCATCGATTTCATGGGTCAATTCCCATCTTCTTTTAGAAACTTATATATCTTGCTTGCCGTCGACTATTTATCCAAATGGGTCGAAGTGATTCCATGCTGGAATAATGATCATAAAATAGTCATTCGTTTCTTAAAAGAGAATATTCTTTCTCGGTTTGGAACACCTCGAGTCATCATAAGTGATGGAGGGTCTCACTTTTGTAATCGCTCATTTGAAGCCTTAATGAAGAAATATGGCGTAAATCACAAAGTGAGCACTTCCTATCACCCACAAACAAGTGGACAAGCTGAGATATCCAATAGGGAGATTAAACATATTTTGGAGAAAGCGGTGAACCCGGATCGCAAGGATTGGTCACTTCGACTTACCGATGCACTTTGGGCTTACCGTACTGCTTTTAAAACCCTCATTGGAATGTCTCCCTATAGACTTATCTATGGGAAAGCTTGTCACTTGCCCATGGAATTGGAACATAGGGCTTATTGGGCAATAAAGTAGATAAATTTTGATTCTGACAAAGAAAGCTCGTTGCGCAAACTTCAATTGAATGAACTTGCGGAACTTCGGAACGAAGCATATGAAAATGTGAGAATTTACAAGGACAAGATGAAGGTGTTCCATGATAAGAACATTCTTCGTAAGACATTCACGATTAATAAAAAAGTCCTTATGTATAATTCTCGCTTACACTTATTTCCGGGAAAATTGAGATCTCGATGGACCGATCCCTACATTGTACAAACTGTTTACCCATATGGGACCGTCGAGTTGTTGAATCCAAGGAACGACAACATCTTTAAGGCGAATGGTCAGCGATTAAAGCCGTTCTTTGAGAATTTTCCTTCAGAAGTTATGTCCATACCTCTGACCGATCCTATGTATCAGGATTTTTGATCTCCTAGTCTGATGGAGGTATAGAGTAGTTGGGATTAGGATTTTGTTACTTTTTGTTTGCTCTTTCATAGGTTTGTTAGAAGGAGGTAGATTCTCACCTTTTGTTCTCTCAGGTACTTTCATTCCTCACTCCCTTTATTTTAGAATTGCTCTCATGTTTTGCTCATTGCATATCTTTTACATTGAGGACAATGCAAGATTTGGTTGGGGGGTGTGGGATCACTAGGATGAATCCAGTGTTTTGTAACATCTCGAGCAATTATGTAGGAACTTTTTCAATTTTTCTATAAATTAAAAACTTCATTGGAAAACTTTATTTCTATGCATTTGGGATTGTGTGAGTATAAGAGAAAGGAAAAGTAAAGTGAGTGAAGTTGAATATCTTGAGCAATCTCTAAGATACTAGTTTTGTATGTGAATTTTTCTATTTTTATGATTGATAAAATTTCTAAACACTTTTACACTTAATTCACATTACACGATTCTCACGCTTTGAAAGGATTATGTAGAATTGTGAATTGGTTAAGTTTGGATTTGAGGTGTTGAGAAACCAAGCCGGGGTACTTTGTCCATCCTTGTCCATGGGAAAATAACGAAAGATATGGATTTCTAAAAATCCTATCTAATGAAAAAGAAAATGGAAAGGAAGGATGAAAATATGGAAATGATGGAGAATATGGTGGAAAAATTCTGAAAAGGGCTACTTATTACCAACCCGTGGATGGTCTACCCGTAACCAAAGTCGGAAATGGGACGTAGTGTGAAAGCCGTCGGAAGGACGGTAAGGCAAATTCCTGTCATAGGCTTGTTGTTGATCTATACACCGTTGAATCCATACCTTAATTAATTCACAAGGAAGGTAACCCTGGAAATCCATGAGATGAATATTCACCGAGCACACTAGGTTAAATTGTTTGGATATTTCTATTTATCAATCAATTAGCGGGAATTTCATATAAGTACTTGTTATGTTATGAGAAGGTTAAGGTCTCAACTTCTATCACTAAGATTTCCTGATTCTTACACTTGCATATCATTAAGTATATAGAAACATGGGTTCTGAAGGAGAGTTGGGTTTTAAAGAATGAAATTTGTTTCACGCATGTTTTGCTCAGGACTAGCAAAATGCTGGTTGGGGTGTGTGTTGAGCTCTGAATTGTGCATATTATAACCCCAATTCATCATATATTATACATGGGTTGCATGATTAAAAGACTACTTTAATGCATGATTTGTGATTGTAGGAATGAGATGAAGATTTCACTAATTCAAGGCTTGAGAGAGCACTTTACATACATTGAAGACCAAGCTTTGATGAGCCCAAGAAGAGAAGAAAAACCTTGAAGAAATCATGTTAAAAGTCCTGAATTGTCCTGAAAAAGCAAAATGCAAAGCTGCAAGGCCATAAAAGTAAAATGCAGAAGTTGCAGTTTTTGAAGATTGATCTAGAGATTGATCCGTCGATTGATCGCTTAGCCTGAGCGATTGATCGACAGACTTGAGCGATTGATCGCTCACAACAGAAATTGACAAAAATATTGCTGGCCTGAAGTGTAGAATTGCGATTGATCGCCCAGCTTGACCGATTGATCGCCTAGCCTGAGCGATTGATTGTCCAGCCTATAGATCAATCGACAGAATGCAGATTTTTGAAGAATTGCTGTTGAAACTCTTTGGACACTTTTTGGTCCGATCGATCAATCGCCCGGCCATCACCGATTGATCGCCCGTCATCATTGATCCATCGCCCAGCTCTCGAGATCAATCGCTCAGATCATAAAAAATCAGGAATTACTGCTAAACTCTCTGGACAGTTTTTACTCCTATCGATTGATCGCCCAACCTTGATCGATTGATCACTAGGACCCACCGATTGATCGTTCAGCCAGTCGACCAATCGCTCAAGTTCAGAAACTGTTATTTTCGGTCCGGATTTCTCTATGTAGTGCGTAAGTTTTACACAAATTCTCAAAGATTCTGCGCTATGAAAGCTTGAAAGCTATAAAAGGGATCCTCCACTACGTTCCTAAGGCATCCTAGAAGTGATTGAGCATGGTGGGAGACGCGCGGAAGTCGGATTCGGAGTTCTACAACTCCTCCTAGTTTGTTCTTCTAGTTTTATATTTTTCTTAGTTGTTTTCAAGTTTCCTTGGATCATGAACGGCTAATCCTCTAAGCTAGGGCTAAGAGGTGAAGCTTGTAGTGAGTCTAAGATGTTTCAATTCGTTGATTTGGTTTCAAGTTAAATTATTAGTGAAGAACAATAGTTTGAAGTTTAAATAAAGTTTTAAGTAGTTTTTCTTAATCTTATGATGGCTCATGGATGTTTAGAAGAATTGCTTGAGTTCTTAATTGTTTTGAGCTAGTCTAGACCTGTATGATCTGAGGAATTGGATTCAATACGCTCTAGATCTATGATCTTCATGTGGGAGCTTCACACCAAAAGTCTATTTTACTGGAAATTCTGGATTATGTGAGATTGTGTATGTGATTTGGATCAAGTTCAAATCATGATCTATTTTTATCTTGTGACAGGATTTAATGATGGTTATGATTGTGATCTTAACCTATTGAAATTGGGACTGACCTATGCAATTGAGTGTGCTCAAGTCCTAGCTTGAATTGAGAGAATCATGTACATGAATCATGCATATGACAGATTGATTGTTTTAACTACTCTATCATTCGACTAGATAGAAATTAATTTCGATTCTAGTTGAGAAAGTGAGAAACCACAACGAATTGAGCATTAAGAATTACTATAAGTGGATCCTTGAACCCCTAGTGCCTTTTATTAATTGATTACCTTCAGTTTAGTTCAAAATTGTTATCTTTATCAAATTACTAAAATTCTGTTAGTTAGCTCTTTAGTAGAAACCATTAGAAGTATTTTATGATTTCCTACACAAGTCCCTGTGGATCGACCTCGGTCTTACCGAGATTATTACTACATCACAACCCTACACTTGGGGAAGTGAACATCACCCTGTTTATGAAGCTTGGGCGAATCGGATTTTAGAACAACATAAGGATACTCTATGGGCAGTAGGCCTTTTCAAGGCTATTGAGGTGACGTCAAGCCATTTCTATCGTGAGCCGTGGTTTTACAAAGGGTTCCTTAACCACTGGTGTTCCATTACCAATTCGTTCCATCTACCGTATGGGAAAATGAGCATCTCACTCTAAGATTTAAATCGAATCGCAGGTCTTTCAATCCATGGGAGGATCTATGACGAATGAATCCTTAGCGATGATGACCTATCGAGGAAGAAGAAGGGCATCGTCGAGGGTTCTTTTCTGCGGCTTATTTCGAGCTATTTGTGGAGCTTCCGTAATTTTGGGGCTTAAAGGATAAGCTCTCGTTTGAGGATTGGCTAGTCTATTTCAACCATAGCTTAGAGTATCTTGTTATAAACTGTGT
Organism: Liriodendron chinense; assembly: GCA_003013855.2. Lineage (NCBI taxonomy): Eukaryota > Viridiplantae > Streptophyta > Magnoliopsida > Magnoliales > Magnoliaceae > Liriodendron > Liriodendron chinense. The sequence goes on along the minus strand of ML058515.1, from coordinate 5,039,826 downwards.
ACAAGCATTTCATTCCATCTTTCCTTCTATTAATAGTCTCTTTCTTCTTTCTGCTTGGATTACGCAGCCTACGATGAGGGTCGTTGAGACAAGGATTTCTTTAAGAATAGGATGAAGGAGAAATTTCTTAGACCGAACAAGCTATCTCCAACGTGCGAACTAGCCAGTTTCTTGGCATATTGGCTAAGTTGTGTACCCGTGCCGAGTTCCAAATAGGCGGACAGTGTAAGGGTGTCTTGTTTTGCCATTGTGGGAGCCTTGGCAAATGGTCATCGTTACGCAATAGCCCTAGTGGTTTTGTGTTCTCTTTATCAGGCCTTTGGTTGCGTCATCAGCAACAGAGATCATGCCGCTTTCGGGATGAACTCTGCTTATTGCGGGTGTCACTATCTGTCTGGGTGGCTTGGAGTGTACTTTCCCTTGGTGTACAGGATAGAATCCAAGGGTTATGTTCAGGCAATAGTGATTCTGTTGTACTTTTTTTAGAAGCAGAAGATGGTTGGGCAGAACCTGACAACCATCAAGGCGAGATCGCTCGATTTGAGAGGTCCATTTCTTCCACTTTTCAGGCACTAGAAGCAAGGATATGATATTATGTGATAATGATGACAGTATTGATTACTATGAGCACTCATTCTTGACGGCAGTTCATCCATCATCGCTTCCTTTGCGTGAAGGATTGGAGTTCTGGAGGGAGCCTTACTATCCAAATCGATTTGCTCGTCAATTCGGTTATGACCAAGGGGTGCCTGAGACACTAGAACCAGTAACGCGTGAACAACGGGCATACGATGTTGGGCCAATTCATTGAAAATGGATGTGGTGGAAGCTCTTACTAATTGGAACCTATTGTTCTTTTATTATTCCTGGAACAAAGTATACCACTGGAGCTTCTTATGGATGGATGAGATGGTGGGCCCACCAGTATTTGTTAGTTCAGAACAATCTTCACATGAGTGAGCCTATCTTTATTATGCCTCTGATCATCAATCTTGTTCCTATTGATAAACTTGGGTATGTGTCAAAACATCTCCATCAACTTACCATGCCAGGTACATGGAAACTTACAACTTCTATGAATGTGGTACTCGACCATGAAAAGCCTGAGCATATACTTGAGGATTGGATTGCTTACAGGGAAAGGAACACAACACAAGATGGGCCAGACTTCCCGCCTCTCGGACCTATTAGCGAAGTATAAAGAGGAGGTGGCGTTCTAAGTGGTAATGATGATAATGATGAGCATGACGACGATAGTGATGATGATCATGATGGTTGTGATGGTGATGGTGGTGATGGTGATGAGGGTGGACATGATGGTGATGGTGGTGATGATGATGATGGTGGACATGATGGTGAGGGTGGCGATATCACGATGGGAATTGCGTCGACAAGTGGTCAGAGGAGCTAAGGGAGTTTGTCCAAATGTTCTGTTCCTGGAGATAGTGATGACGAATTATCACCTAGGTGATCAGGACTTGAGTGAAGACTACTCATTGTCCCATTGTTATCTATGAAGGTAAAAAGATCAGTGAGATACGACGACTGTACGATGCTGAGCTACAACAGAGTCGACTCTCCAAAACCGTAGGCAATGCTCCCACTGATAATACAGGCGAAGCCAGGGAGGAAGGGGAGTTGAGCTCTCAGGTTAATTTGAGAGGAGATCGCCACACCGGGGAGGGTGATGATGATGAGCCAGTATATGATAAATCTATCCCCGATGCAGATACAGAAGTTATCCCTATGGATCTTAATGGTAGGGTGCAAGCTGAAGATCCCCTTCCTTCCACTTTTCCTACGGCCAAAGCTAAAGCTGGCCAACGTTCTATTCCAGAAATAACTGTCGCCACTGCAGCAGAGGGGGATATACCTCCCTCGACCCTTCCCCATACCAAAGATGTCGTGGTCAAGGATAATGGTCCACCTTCTTGGGAAGTTGTGGCTTCTGATGCTGAACCTGGCGTGCCCGAACCTTTAACAGAAGCACCTCCTGCTGATGAGATAGCTCAAACCGCCACTATCCTAAAATTGTTATACTTTCTTCTACGGAATTGCCTGAGCTATCGATCGAGAAAACATATGAGCGTGCCCCAGGGCTGCCAACACCCGTTGCTTCGACCAGTATAACGACTATTAATGTTCCTGAAGTTACTGGTATATCACTTGTCCTTACTATTTTGTTTGTTTTTCTTCTTACTGTGGTTTCCATATGTTAATGTTTGTTATTATCTTTTCCATCGACCGCTCCTACTAGCACTCTTACCCCTATCACCTTACCTGAGACATTCGTATCTTCACTCCAAGGCATGTCAAAGATGAAGGCAAACATTCTGAAGACCCTTTTAACAACTATTGCTAATTCTTTGAAGAATGGGGATGAATGGTCAATTTTGGATGAGGGGTTACAGGTGCTTGAGAATAACGCTGAGTGGCTTGGGATTGATGTCTCTATGATGAGCAGTCACATAGTTCTGTTTAAGGAGGGAATCGCACGGGTTGACGGGGCTAGGTATCTCAGAGCTGATCCTTTCGTTGAGGAGAAACGTGACCAGTTGCAATCTCTTCTTCCGAAGCTCGACTCTCAAGAGGCGTAAGTGACCATGACGACACAAAATTGGCATGTTACTAGCACTAGGCATCGAGGGGCCGCGAATCGATTAGCAGAGATAGATAGCGAGATAGAGCAGTTGCAGGCGGAGTGTTCAGTTGTTCAGCTCAATCTTACAAAATTTAGAAACCAAGAAACTCATCTGTAGTTTTCTGTTGAGCAGCAAGAGGTAGAACGCAATGCTACATGGGCTCAAGTTGCGGAACTGAGGCAATTTTTTTACAATATCCCTGACCCTTCTTAGGTCTTGGCGGAGGCAGAAGTAGCGCAGAAGGCGGCTCAAGAATCTGCGATTAAATTGTTAGAGCAATGTTTGAAAATTTTGAATGTTTAGTATTTTGTAACAATTCTGTTGTTGTTAGACTGTTTATCCTTTTTTACTCCTAAGATGTTTGTAACAGAAAGTTGTAATGATATGTACGATATTTGCATAATTTATGGTCGATCCGAACAATCGCATGCAATACTACGAGATTGCAAACCAATTGCCTAGTGTGGTCAAGAAATGGGTAATGTGTTCCTCTAGTGACCCTCTACCATCAAACTTTTCATCTAAAGTTCATCGGGAATGGCACTTCTTCCACTTCTGGTGGCTAGGGGACTCGATATTTGTAATACCACTCTTCTCTTTCTCTTTTTCTTGTTGCATTAGGTGCGCAATTATTTGAGACAGTTCTTCTCGTGCTATATGTGATATGGAAATTGGTACGCGCTCGGTTGATATAATTCTGGGCTAGACGAGCAATTCTGGTTCAGTTGGACCCTCTGCTGCCCCTTGAGACTCGTCAGCTGACTAACGAGTAGGAAGTATCACACTCCAGGTGGCGTTCTGTGCAATCAGTGTCATTAGGGATTCTTGGATGTTTCTCAACTGATTGGCCGTTTCATGTTGGACTTGGACCAGCCTATTGATCTGATCCTGAACTAAGGTAGCTTCCCTTCCGCTTCATATGGTCCTTTTTCTTCTTCGGCTACTTGAACCATTACCACTTGCATTGGCCGGAGCTTTTGAGTTGGCCTCTGTCTTGATTCGAGAATTGCCATGGGCTCAGAATCCTTCATGGGCATGGGTTCAATCGGTTTTTGTGAGATGCGGGTAACCTTGGACAGTGGTGGAAACTACTCGGTTGTCAATGCAAGTACTGAAGTCTTGGATGATATGGTCTAGCTACTGATGAGGGTCTTCTGCTCATGTGTTGGCTGCCATTGCCTCCTGATTACGTGGCGTGATTTTGCGGTGCTCATCCTTTTATAATTAGTCATAACAGATGCTCTCTTCAGCTCCTGTTTCTGTCAGCGACTGAGGACTAGCTGCCATTCTGATTCAGGTGCAACTGCTACAGTTGTTGCATAGTGAGGGAAGCTGAACCCTCCCATAGAAACAAAAGCACACGAACTAACAGTTGCTATTTCCATTTCTCTTGTCTTTGTTAATTCTTACTAATTCTGCGGTCGCACACACTCATTAGAACATTTTATAAATGCGGTAGGGAGTATGAACCCATTGATCGCGGTGCACAAATTGACAGAAATGAACAAGAAAGAGACAAATACATGTGAAGTTATGGAAGTCTGTGTATTTTGAAAACTTTTGATTTAATATCTATTGCCTTAAAGATTAAGGAAAGAACGTTCCCGTTGAGAGTCGCCAGTTTGGCACCTGTGGGCGCCGAAACATTATGCCTCACGGTAACTTTCCTACATATAGATTCGTATCTGCAAATGATTGATATTAAAGTGTTTCTATACTAAAAGATAATAAAAAAATTATGGGTTCGATCCCAAGCAGAGTCGACAATTTGTTAGAACTGAAAATGCTACAAGGACAATCGCAAGCATTCACAAAAGCACACACAAGAAGAGATATCGCAAGGAGAATTTTATCCAAGAGATTCTGAGATCTTATACATTCCAAGCCGTAATCTGGCATGAGCCTTTAATTACATTGAATGATCGATGACCCTTGATTAAAAGGCAAAAGACAAAGTCAGCGGGGACCATGGTCTTTGAGTTCATGGTCATAGAGACCAATGTATTTTTGTTATGGGCTGAGCCATCTTTGTACAAGTCGGATGTCTATGTCCCATGTTTTGACTGGAGATCCGGGTTAAGACCGTCAGGGTTTCTAACTGAGAGGGTGCGACTATGGGCCCGCACCTATCATGTTTGGACAGGCGACCTCGGGAAGATCGGTCTACAGTTGTATGTACCTGAGTTGCCCAACTGACGGATGCTTTTTAGATGAGTAGGACATTGACTATTTTCAAGATGTCAATCTTTAACAAGCATTGTGTAATGGTTTGGAACTCTTTCGATCAAGTTTATTGTATTAACCATGGTCCCGTTTATTTAGTCAGAACCTCAATCTGAGTCATATTATGATAGTACATGTAATGATGATAGATTTGCATAGTTCTGGATGCTGACAACCTCTTCCAAAAATTTCTTATATTCATCGTGCTGGATCAGATTAACATTCGAAAATCTTCTTATTCTGCTTATCAATTATCCCAGAGGGACTACTTGACTGTTCGTTGCGTCCAGAGTGCTTGAAATACCCAAAATAGGCCTAAATATGGCCTGAAATGCCCAAAATAAAGTTGAACTCACTCAAAAATGGATTCTAAAATTGGCTGATTTTTAGGGTGTGGTGGACATCAGTGCACCCTAAAATTCATTAATCGGAGTGCTGAATTTATGGGTGAGCTAGACTACAGTGCACCCTGAAATTACTTGTCTAATTTTGTTGAATTTATGGGTGCGCTGGACTGTAGTGCACCCTGAAATTACTTGTTTGATTTGTTGAATTTATGGGTGCGTCGGAGTTCAAGCAACCTGAAATTACTTCTTCTAATTTACTGAATTTATGCATGCTCTCCCATACTTTTAATTTTTTAGAATCAGACCTGCGGTGGTCGGAGTGATATTCCGGTGGAAGATGTCGGTGATCAAAAAGGGATTCTGGTGACCAAAAAGGTTTTCTATGATCGAAAAAGGAGTTCCGATGATGGTTTTTCGACGAGAATCCCAAATACCGAGAGGATAATAGCTCTCTCTCTCTCTCTCTCTCTCTCTCTCTCTTAGAACGTACAAATGAACAGTCGAACGGGGTATTTATACCCGAAAATACCAGAAGTTGGCTAATGAGGAGGTGCCACGTATGACACACCTTGAAATTGGCTAAAAATAGTCTCAACGCACCCTGAAATTACTGATTTTCTAGGTGCACTGACCTCTGACGCACCCTAAAATGTACTTAGTTAGAGTGCTGATTTTTCGAGTGCACTAGACCTTAGTGCACCTTGAAATTACTTTTCTGTTTTTGTTGATTTTATTAGAGCGCTGGACCTCAATGCACCCTAAACTTGTTTGTCTGATTTTTACTGAATTTATGGGTGCGCTAGACCTTAGTGCACCCTAAAAATACTCATCCGATTTGATGAATTTAAGGGTACACTGGACCTTAGTGCACCCTGAAATTGATTTTCAGAAGTTAAGTAATTTAAGGGTGCATCGGGCCTGAATTTTTAAGTGCGCTGACGGACTCTTCTTTTGTCTGTTTTAATTGGGTCCTTTAAATAATGGATTTGTAGGCCCCCTTTGATGATGAATAGTCATGCACTGGATATGATAATTCATGATGATGGTCCTAACCTAATTTCAGGAGATTTTGATCATGATGATATGTGGGGCCCACCTAATGTCTCTTACTGAAAAAATGGCTATGTAATGCTGAGTATCCTAAAATTCTGGCTGAATTTCAGGGTGCGCTAGCTCATGATTTTATGGATGCGCTGACCTATTAAACATCATAAATTTCAATCTTTTATGTGCACTGAGGGGTGTTTTGTGGGGTTCCCTCGAGGTTTGTGGGTAGTTTGGTACACGGATGTTTGCTTTGAGGACCCCAACAGTCGTCCAAGCCCATTCATCGCTTTACTCCTCCAATAGAATAGAGCCTACATAAGAGAAGACATCTTTCACCCAACATGGAGAGAAAAGACAAAAAATAATGAAATATCTTTTTATTATGGAAAGCCCATCAAGGTCACTTACAACAGGTGTCATGTGCCAACAGTTTTACATCATAGAAAATGACCTATCTTACCACGATCTCCATTGTGAAAAGTGACCTTTGTCGAACAAAAGAGAGAAAGAGCAGCTCCGCTATCACAATCCATTCCCTCCTCTGAAGTCACCCCTTTTCCCCTCTTTTGCTCTTTAGCTAGAAGCTTAAGCTAGAAAGTGACGAGCATGTCCTGAGGGAGCTCTGCAGAATTCGACCCCAGGAGTCGAGCAACAAGGGGAGAGGAGGCACAAGCCAACAAGCTGCACATAGTTAGACTGTGGAGCACACAGGAAAACAGAAGAAAACCCCCACAACGGCAAACGTGACCTCCTGCTCCTTTATCCACAACTCAACCATAAGGCATTGTGCATCACACAAAAAGCCACTAGTAATGCCCGACAGCGTTTGATCTTTAAAGACTGCTACTTCAAAGCTTTTCTCCCACTCGAAGAACTAGAGGTGTGTGACAGAGACACCTATGACCAACTTGCACAAAGCCATCTTTGTTGAAATACGCTAAGGGATGGGCTAGTTATAATCGAGTCTCCGCACGTCCCTCTTCTGACGCAAGCCACGTGTTCACCGACGATTAGCTACATCCACCCATCACCGTGTGCCCTTGCGACGTGGCCACCCACGACTGGATACCTAAAAAGGCGCACCTCGAAAATTGAGCCGTCACCACATGTCGAACGGTTACCCACGGGAGATCGCTGAATTCAAAACCACAATTAATTCCAATCTGGTCTCCACGCCTCAAGTACAACTTATCAAATCAACAGAATGGGACACCATTGTCCACAGTACCGTTAAGAGACTAGCGCGACATTTCAAGAAATTCGAACTCAGCAAGGCAGCCCCCCGACATCACCAAGACTAGCTAGGCCAAACCACTATACTCCTAAGCACTCTCATGCTTGACCTAGGAGTAGGGGGCAACTATTATGTGGATATTCTGAGCTGGGCCCTGGCCCACGAACCAAGAGGAAGCCCATTTCCTACTACCTGGCCCACAAACCATCCCGCAACTTGTACCATGTTGAGGCCGACCACTAAGGTCGGCACAAGATAGGCTAACCACCCAGGCCCAGCCACGACAGGCTGACCACCCATGCTCAGCCACAACAGGCTGACCATCCAGGTTCGACCACAACAAGTTGACCACCCAAGCTCAACTGCGAACGAGTCGACCACCCGGAACCGGCGCAAGATCTGTCGACCACTTAGAGTTGGTCCGAGATACTTGCGGAGATTCAGATATTTCGGGATCTACCTCCCTTCTTAGAAAGATCTCTCCAGCACGATCGGGAGAGAGGATCTTTCCCCAACTGAGACTCTACCAACGCATCCTAGCAGGGTCTTACTCTCCAAACTGCCTCCAAGCCCTATAAAATAGAGCTTGGATCTACACCTCTAAGGTAACGAAACATCTAAGCCTTAAACCCTTAATCTTCCTTATTCCTGGACCTGACTTAGGCATCGAAGAGTCCCCCGCCACATAGAGACACATCCCCTTGCCTTCTCTTTTGTCTTTCCTTGCAGGTTCAGCGAACGGAAGGATTTCTTTCGCGCGGTTTGAAGGTCACGTGAAAAATCTTAACCATCCAAATCTGTTGTCTAAAATCATGCGACAACAAGCTGTATGATTTTGCTTGTAGAATTTGTACTCTTGGTCAATTTTTATTTGTCCATTTGCTCACCACTAACTTGATAATTTGGATTATTTCAGTCAATGTATATTTTAAGCTATTCTTTCTGTCCACATTGAAACCCGAGTTTGAATAAGCTGCATTGATCATCATGTTTGCCACATGTATATTGGAGTCACCACCATTCCTAATTTTATAGGCTACTTAATCGATGGACGATACTATATCCCTTAGCTCTTAGAATGTGACCTACCACATGGTATCCAAATTAGATCAATATTCCCAATCACCACATATATTTATATTGTTAGGGGGAAATTGTATAGAAGTTCTATAATATATGGTGCAAAATGGTGTTTCTTTATTAACACATAGGAGCATAAAATATGAATTTGGTAAAAAAAGAAAAAGAAAAAAAAAGAATAGCGTTTAAGGTTAGGATGAAGGGCTTAGGGTTTAAGGTTTGAGATTTAGGGATGATTTATGGTAAGGCCTCCCTAAGGTTAGGTTTAGGGATTATGGTTAGGATGAAGGGTTTAGGGTTTAGGGTTTAAGATTTAGGGAGGGTTTAAAGTAAGGCTTAGAGTTTAAAATTAGGGATTAGTGATTAGAGTTCAAGGTTTAGGTTGGCATTAGGGTTTTGATTTTGGGTTTAGGGTTTAAGTTTTAGGGTAGGATTTAGAGTTTAGGGTTTTAGGTTTGGGGTTTATGGTTTAGGATTTGGGGAATGGGGTTTGGGGTTTGCAATTTAGAGATGGTTTAGGATAAGGCTTAGAGTTTAGGATTAGGGATTAGTGTTTAGGTTTTGGGCTAAGGGTTTTGCGATTTGGTTAGAGTTTTGGGTTTATGATTTAAAGTTTAGGGTTTAGCTATAAGGTTTATGGATACTAGGGTTGTGTGTGTGTGTGTGTGTGTGTGTGTGTGTGTGTGTGTGTGTGTGTTATTCTAGAGGATTCATTTTATATGGGGACATGAAATTCTTGTAGCCTATGGTATAGTGACCTAATATTGCATTTATATCACTAGTATGTAGTAGATATCAATAGGTTATTTAGTTTATACTGTAAAAATTTACAAATGGATTCGTTCAATTTTAGAGTTTAGGGATTATGGTTTATTACTTAGGGTTTAGTGTTAGGATTAGAGGTTTAAAGATTAGAGTAAGGCATATGGTTTATGGTTTAGGTTTAGGGATTAGGATCCAATCAGTCCACTTTGTCATGCTAGGCAATGCACAATTCTATCCACTTTGGCTATGTGTCAATCTATTTTTAAGGGGTGTCACTTATTTGGTTTGGTGGTATCCAAATGGGTCCTAAGAGGGCATTTGGATCCTAAGTTACGTAAGATAAGCTACTTATGCTTTAAGTAGCATATCTTGATTTCTAGCCATTAAATTGAAGTGATTAAGTGACTTTAAATAAGAAAGCCACTTCTAATTGATCATAAACCAAACTTATCTCAAATAAGTTACTTATCTACTTCTGTAAGTAGAAAAAGTAACTTATTTGGTGGTATCGGTGTCCCAAACAGGCCCTAAGGGGACGTTTGGATCTTAAGTTACTTGAGCTATTTATGCCTTAAATAGCTTATCTGGATTTCTACTTATTAAACTGAAGTGATTAAGTAACTTTAAATGAGCACTCAGGAGCTAGAATCATCACTTTGATGAGGCAATTGTTCTTATGGGTTTAAAAAATCTCGAAGAACCGTGTGTATGCCTCAGATCCACTAGAGTGGAGTTGTACTTGTTTTTCCTTTATGTTGATGATATTCTCTTAATAAGGAATGATGTATGATTCATGATAAAAGCTAAGGTATATATGACTCTCCACTACCTTTGGTATGAAAGATTTGAGAGAGACATCATATATTCTCAATTTTAAACTTTATTTAAACCAAGCTTCATGCCTGTTGGGCCTCTCCAAGGTGACATGCATCAAAAACGTGCTCGAGAAGTTCTCCATGACAACCTTTAAGAAATGTAATGTGCCTTTTAAGCACAATATTTATCTATCAGGGAATGACTTTCATATGACCCTAAAGGAGCATGAGGCCATGGTTACGGTTCCTTGCAAATCTGCCATAGGGTGCCTAATGTATGCTATGTTGTACACACAAGGCATACTATTGCTTTCGCAGTAAGAGTGGTGAGCCGATACTAAAGTAATCCTAAAATGAAACATTTGACAGCAATGAAACATATTATGATATACTTTAGAAGGATGCATGTAAGAGTTTTCCTTACCTATGGACATGAGAATCTGTCTACAGTTGGATGCACCGATGCAAACTTTCAAACAAATCCTGTTGCCAGACGTTTGATGAGTGGGTATGTCTTCTCGATTTTGGGTGCTAATATTAGCTGGCGTAAAGCCAAACAGAAGTGCATCACAGATTCTACTATGAAGGTAGATTATCTAGCCATCTGTGATGAGTCCAAGGAAGCCATTTGACATACTCAACTAACTGATTTAAACAAGTTCTCTAACAAACACATTCTCTAGCAAGTAAAAGTAGAAAAAATAATATTTAATCAATATTTTGATACATATGAAGGGAGAATTTTTATTTTGACATGCATTCCCCACTTACTTAGAATGGGAAGTCTTACAAGACCATTTCCCATGACCATCAAATGCTTTGCTAATTGAAGCAAGGGAATATTTCTCAAGGCTTGGTATGACGGCATAAGCATGCCTTAGGTAGAATGGGAAGCGTTTGAAGAGCATCTTTCTCTCTACGCGTGCGTTCCTCACTTGGAATGGGAAATCTTACAAAACCATATCTCATCGTCATCAGATGTTTTGCTAATTGAAGCATAGGAATATTTCTCAAGGCTTGGTATGCCTTTTGCCTTTTGTGCCTCAATCTATTGGTAAAAGTAAAGGCTTCTTCAAACGCGTGAGCCACCACCTCTATTCTTCACAGCTCTAGGTTCATACTTCACCACCATTTTCTAGATGGTGCTGAGATCCGAAAATTACTCCATTTTGAACCATCCTAGCAATTTATTTAAAACAAAAGTGATCTACGGTTCAAATTCTGTAAGCTCCATCCATGTTGATGATGTCCATGATTTGGATGGTAAAGATTGCATCCATGTATACAACGTGTACCGTGGATGGCTGATTTGAAAATAGTTGTGGACTCTCATACATGCTAGCTACGTGTCTAAGGTCACTCGCATTGAATGGATGTAAGATAAAGGGACGACCTCTTTTCTATTTCGTCAAAACTCACTTATAAAAGCAAAATTTCAAAACAGACTCGATCTTCTGCTTTTGGAAGTTATGAAATTGCCAAGACACACCCAATCATTTAAGCTATTGGTGGTGGACAGCATAATCTCCAGAAAGACCACTACTTTGGGTCAAAAGCATGAAAAATGCGCCATCCAAGTACACCAAGTCTCCCCGGTGGGCCCCTCCACTTTATGTGACATGGGCCCTCTACGTCAGGTGGTCCTGTAGACAGACGGTTAAGCAATTTGACCAATGGTCTGCATTTAAAGGAGATAGTGGTCCACCAGATGAGCCCGGAGGACTGATGTTTAGAGCATAACAGAGTAGAAAGTGGGACCCACGTAATGAACTGGTCACACCGCACGCATGGACGCATTGACAAGTGGGGAGCGGATTAGGTGAGACCCCGGCTCCACTGAGGTGGGTGAGACCCCTGACTGTGGGGCTCACAGTGATGTATGTGCCTTAAATCCACACCGTCCAACCATTTTGAAAGCTCATTTTAGGGAATAATCGCAAAAACGAAGCTGACTCAAATCTTAGGTGAACCACACCACAGGAAATCATCGTGATTGAATCCCACCATTAAAAACTCTATAGATTCCACAGGAATGTTTATTTTCCATCCAACCTGTTGATAATGTCACAAACACCTAGATGAAGACACCACACAAATATCATCTTGATCCAAAGCTTTCGTGGCCCACGAAGTTTTTAATGGTTAATCACCACGGTTTCCTGTACCATGGTTCATTTGGGATTTTGAACTGCTCATTTTATTTTTTTTCGATCATGGCCTAAAACGATCTTTCAATACGGATGGACGGCGTGGACGTATTCACATACATCACAGTGGGCCCCACAGTCAGGGGTCCCACCTAATCCGCTCCCTGACGTGTGTTCTCCCTCAAGTGTCACCTACTCTAATGCGTAGCTCTAGAGAATGGGGTTTGGTCCAATAGATCGAGATGTATTGTAATAAGATAAGTCAGTACACTAGCCTTTGTTTTGAGGTCATCTTCCAATGATCGAAAGCGTTTATATGACAAGCCTAATTTCATAGGGTGGCAAGTCAATAATAAAATCTCTCAATAAGATTATTTCAACCATTTTATAATTTTGCACTTTTACTTTGATCATGAACGGTCACCATAATCGTGGTATGATCAAAGGGTTGAAATATTTAATTAGGGAGTTTTCTGGGATCCCCACCCAAGAGAAGCCTATCGAATGCATAGTTTGGGTCATTGAAACGAGCACAAATCCAACTGCTGCAGTCTAAATGCATCCTATTGCAATTTCGCTTTGCTTTATTCGAGCGCAAACTTCCTACCGTGCAGGGAAGATGTGAACGGCGTCCAACGCAGGTTGGGAAAAGATGAACGTTGATAGTTTGTTGCCTGGCAATCCAGGCCTGTCAGGTGGTGGGGAAGTGTTCAGAGCCAGGTAGCGACGAAAACGTCTTTTTTTACCTGCTCCTTACTCATGCCTCGGTGTAGACTCACAAGAGTTTCAACACGAGGTAATGGGTTCGTGGACCCATTGTGGTGAAATCCCACTGTGGTGTGAGTGCCTGTGTGGGGTGTGAGTGCATGTGTAAAAAAAAAAAGGTTATGGGTCTGGGTCAAATGTGTGAGCTGAGGCGAGAGTAGTGTTAGATGGCATCTCGAGATGTGTGGATCGCGGTTTTGCAAACATTGTGATTGAGAGTGATTTCAAGGTCATCATAGATATGCTCAACTTGGAGCGGCCTCCTAATCAGAGTTTATGGTAATGGAAGGCCCAAATAGACTCGCTTAGGAGGAGCTTAGAGGTTGTCTTTAGATATGCCCCAAGGGGAAGTGAACGGTGTTGCAGATGCTTTAGCCAGTGTTAGGCAACCCCAAGTATAAGGCTGAACTGTAGTATTAATTCGGTTGAGACCAAGATCGTCCTAGGGGATTATGGAAATACAATTCTAAACTCTCCCAATTAGAGAAGGCTCAATTCGGAATTGGATTGAAATATTGAATTCAAAAACATTAACTAATAAAGTTCGAAGTAAAAATCAGAGACTTAAAAGACACTAGGGTGCCAAAGGTCCAATTGTAATGGATCCTTAATGCTAATTCATTCATCCAACCACATCACACAATTGAAATCGAAGTACTATCTCTATCCAATTGGAAGATAAATTCAGTTAAAACACATTCATACACAAAACAAATTTGGAAGTTCAAAAACTAGTTCTACTTCGAGTATGGAGAACTTGAACTAATGGAGAGCCATGAAGCATCCAACGTATCTATAAATCAAGATAGATCTAGGGTTTTCATAATTTAAATCTTATAAAAATCAATATGATTAATCTCATAAACTCAGAAGCATCTCATGTATCCATGACTACAAGAGATCTTTAAAATTTTCTAAAACTATCAACTTTATTTGAACTAGAAATTTAAAAAATCCAACATTCAGCTTAAAGTATTTGAATAGAACAAATCAAAGCATTAAGAACAACTACAAGTTTCACCTCTTAGTCTTAGTTGAGAGGTTTAGCCAATCAAAGACATGATTAAATTAAAACTCAAAAAAAAAAAAAAAAAAAAGAACTAAAACTAGAAAATTCCAAAAATTGAAGAAGAAGAAGCTCCAGTTTGAATCTCTTTTCCTCTACCACGTTTGGGACTCTTCTAAGACACCTAAGGAAGACAAAGAAGCCCTCTGTTTATAAAAAAATAAATCATGTACCACCTCTTGCACTGCGTAAGATTTTTGCACTTAAGTCGACTGTCGACCAGTCACATAGAGGTAGTGATCGGTCAGCACAAGCAGCAACTGACTTAACAGAATTTTGAACTAGATTCTTCATCAGGCGACTATCGCAGGTACCCTTCGATCGGTTGCAACTGGCCCTTCTTTGTGCAGCAAGCACAAGTCCAAAACAACAGGTTTTATGAGAAATTTTGCCGGTCGCAAGCCTTCAGTGATCGGTCACTAGTCCCTGTCGGCTGGTCACAAGTCTTCAGTGATCAGTCGCAAGTTCTTGTTTCTTCTGAAACTTCGATCTTTCAATTCCTTCTTCAGAGGCTTGATTCTTCCCATCTTCTACTCATTTAAGCTTGTTCTTCTACGCACTTTCAATCATCCCTTTTATCATTGAATTCACGTGGTTTCTCTCCATTATCTACAAACACATGATCATGCATAAGTTAGGAGCTTTAAGTCCATAAACCATGTAATTGTGCTATGAATTGGTGTTCGAATATCTATAATTCAAAGCTCAACAACCCCCCCCCCCCCCCCCCAACCAGAATTTTGCTTGCTCCTAGCAAAACATGTGAAAAATATTCTTAACTCACAACTTCTACCCTCTCTCAGAAAAATAAATTTTGTGATCCTAAGATATTTAGATAAAACAATTCAGAGATATAACAACATAACCATTATCAATATAAACTCCTAAAAATCTTAGCAAATTCTCCACTTGAGTTCCAATCATCAATGAATCAATAAAATTGTTCAAACATGAAGATCTTAAAACACTTAATACAATCCAGTTTACTCTCATTAAGGGTCCACTTCACTTGTAAGGTTAAATGTGATGAATTATTAAGGCGAACAAATCAACACAAGTCACTAGTTTCGATCCTGCTCATTATTTCCTTTCTTTTCTTCAGCTTTGGATTTTTCATCGGTGGCTTTCACTCTAATCCCATTTCCTTTTTGGGTTGTCATAGGTGGTCATTTCCAATATAACGTTTTTTTAGCGGATCTATTCATTCTTTTTTTTTTTTTTCGTTTTTCAATCACCAATAGTCAAAGACTCTAAAAGGCTCACTTCATACTAAAGTAATGTTTTTCATAATGTTAACGACAAGGAAGAAAATCCTTGCCCCAGATTACTATAAATATTATCTCTCTCTCTCTCTCTCTCTCTCTCTCTCTCTCTCTCTAAGGTATACAGGGATCTCCAGGCTTGATTCCTAGCACCTTTGAACAACCATCAATTCAACCCATACAATTCAGTTTTATCTTAACAATCATAAGTTGGGTATGCACTTATAGTTCTAGACTCAATCAATGTTTAAATGTTCTATTAATCACTCATAGAAGGAATATATTTAAAGAATCACTAAGTTAACTAGATCCTAGATTTTCAAATAGTCATATTACTATAATCTCTTTACCTTCATCCCAATATTCTCAGACACATAAAAATTTAAACTTCTAAGAGAGGTTAAACATATGAAATTGTGAAAAAAAAAATTGAAAATTTTTGCTTGAAATGATTCAGCAGGAATCTCACCCCCCCAACCTAGAATGTACATTGTCCTCAATGTATAAGCTTTGCAATACGTGTAACATGAGAGCAATGAAAAATAAAGAGGAGTGAGTAAGAGAGATTACTTGAGAGATTTCGAGATGTGATTTCTCCGTTAAACTAGGAGAATCACTTCTACTTTAACTATTCTAAACAAAGTAAAACCAAAACAAAAACAAACCTACTTAACCTAAACTACTTCTAAAAAGAGAATCTCCATCAGACTAGGAGATCAATCGTTCTGTCAGAGGGATGACATGTCATCTAAAATAAATCTCCCTACAAATGGCTTTAATATTTGTCCATTAACTTTGAAAATGTTACCATTCATAGGATTTTCTATCTTGAAAGCCCCGTAGGGATATACAGTTTTAACAATGAAAGGGCCAGTCCATCGAGATCGCAATTTACTCATAAATAAATGGAGTCTCGAATTGTACAAGAGTACCTTTTGACTTGGTTCGAATGATTTTTTTAATATGAGTTTATCATGAAATGCTTTAATCCAACTCTCGTTAATTCGGAAACTCTTGTATGTATCGCTCCGGATCTCATCAAGCTCATTTAATTACAATTTTTGAAGTGAGCTTGCCTTGTCAACATTGAAGTTTAATGTCTTAATTGCCCAATAGGCTTTGTGTTCAAGCTCTAGTGGCAAGTGGCAAGTGGCAAGCTTTCCCATAAACTAATTTATAGGGGGACATTCCAATTGGGGTTTTGTATGCAATGCGATAAGCCCACAAAGCATCAGTTAGTTAGAGCGACCGATCCTTGCGGTTGGGATTCACTGTCTTTTCCAAAATATACTTGATCTCCCTATTTGAAATCTCAGATTTTCCACTTATTTATGGGTGGTATGGGGTGCTCACTTTATGCGTTATACCATATTTCTTCATTAGGCTTTCAAATGGCCTATTACAGAAGTGAGAGCCATCATCAATTATAATGGCTCGGGGCGTTCCAAATCTAGACAAGATGTTTTCTTTGAGGAACTGTAGAACTGTACGATGATCATTATTTTTATAAGGAATCACCTCTACCCACTTGGACTCATACTCTACTGCTAACAAAATATAGACATATCTAAAGGATGAGGGGAATGGCCCCATGAATTGATGCCCTAACAATCAAATACTTTAATATGTTGAATTGGGTTAAGTGGCATCAAATTCATATAGGACAATCCTCTTAAATTTTAATTGTGCTCACATGATTTACAACATTCGTGGGTGTCTTTAAACATGGTCGTCCACTAAAAACCACACTGCAGAATTTTTGCAGTGGTTTCTGAATGTTCGGTTTTACCGCTTATAGAGATACTTAGAGATATGTCTAAGGACCTAGAGAGGGGGTTATTAGGACCTTTTTGAAATTCTTTTCGCCTACTTATATAATTAAACAAATTAAACTAAGTGAGCAAGAACACTTCGGCTTCCAAGCCTAAGTGGGTCCAATCACAAGACTAGCATATGATTAAGCAATAAACAACCTAGTCTAAAGCATGCATAGGTAAACAAAAGATTCAACTAATCAAGATCCTAACCTATGCAACTTGTGTAGACTTATGAGAGTGGATCAATGAGCTCAAGTCTACACAACTAGTGAAGGTACATCTTGCGTGTGGATGAGCTTAGTAAGTGCCTAGCATACATTCCTATCAAGCATTCATAATTAAACAATTAAACTAACAATACTAAGATATAAATGTGCTCAAGAACAATCACAAACACAAGGATGTATAGTGGTTCGACTACTTGTCTACTCCACTCCCGGTTCAAGTACTCAACCCCTTTGAGCACACCGGCATTCACTATCGAAGGTTTTAAATGAGGTTCACCTCTCAACCTTTACACGGAGGTTTTACTGGTTCACCTCTCAACCATAATCGGAGTTTTAGACATAGGCTAACTCTCAACCCAACGCACGTTTGCTCCCATGTCGGAGGCTCCCCCTTGGAGACTTAGTTTAGGCCCGGCTAACGGGCCAAGGAACGGTTAACGTCCCTAGGTCGAGTTTGAAAAACAAACTCTAAATGGACTCTCAATAAAGACAACCTACTTGTCGGATGAGCCCCTTATTTAGCGCTGGATTGGGTTGCTTGATCTCCGCTCTCCCGTGCTTCAATCAGCTTCCCTTGCTCCCGCGATCGTGTTGCCGTTGCGTTGCCAATGCCTCAGCCACACTTGATCAAACACCTTGCATGCGATGCCTTTGAGATGCCCAAGGTGCTAAGAGGATAGGTTTGAGAACTCTACAACTAATGGGAATGGGTTGCCTAGAGTCTCTTTCCTACAACGATCTCATCTTAGAGTTTTGGACAAGGATTTGCCAATCAAGAAGCTTCCAAACTCTAGAGATCAAGAGGGAATGAAGGTCATCTTCTTCATGAGCTTGGAATGCTCTAATCTTGTCTTAAAGCACAAGGAAGATGCCTTGTATAGGTTGGGAATGAGCCTCAAATGGTCTCCAACAAAGGTGGCTTCACTCCTAAAAAATCCCTCCTCTTAATGCCCCAAAACCGAGCTCTATATGTAAGAAAGGAGAGCTCCAACAGTCATAAAACGGGCAGAAACTGGCTAGAGCCCACCTGTCCCGACTGGTCTCGACCGGTCGGATCCCTTTGCTGGAGTGCATGGATTCCAATATACAGGCCGACCGGTTGGCTCACCTTGTTGGACAGGCTGAAGACTCCAGGCCGACCGGTCTTGACCGGTCGGCTATGATTGCTGAACTCTTTGAGTTGAGAAGGCCGACCGGTCTTGACCGGCCGGCTGCCCATTGAAAATGCAGCAAAGCTGCTGGACATTGCTGGCCGACCGGTCTTAACCGGTCGGCTGCCCAGCCTCAATCATCACAGCAATTTGCTGTTTGGTCTGGCCGACCGGTCTTGACCGGTCGGACCAGCCTGGTTCAGCTCAGCTGTTTGCTGGCCTGATCTTATCTCAACCCTCATGAATTGGCCATGTTGGGTGATGCTTCTAGGACACCTAGGGCCACTCTATGATGACAAGGAGTATCCTACCAAGGTCAAGGTCATCAAATAGGTTAAAGGGTTGGGTTTTGGACAAGGTTAAGGCACCAAGGCATCACTTTTACCTGATTCTTCTTCCTTGATGCAGTCGGTCCGTCTTGAGTCTTCGGTCTTCGTCTTCATTGGGCTCAACCGACACTAGACTCATAGACGTAAGTGATTGACAAACAAGGTGCACTAGTATGCCACGGAAAAGTGCACTAACAGTTTCTTCGCGGAAAAGTGGCCACCTCACGCTTGAGCATGATAGAAGGAGATGACACTTTGTTTTTCGTCATCAGGCACACATCTCCTAATTATTTGATCTAGATAATATTTAAACAATAGAGGATCATCACAGAAAAACCTACGCACTTTTGTGAAAAAAAAATTCTTATCCTATGTAGCCCAATGAGAAGGCATCGCACCTGTGAAAAGATAATTAGCAATATCAGCATACCATGATGGACGTGAGACAACCAAAAGTTGCTCATTAGGGAATAAGTCCTGAATAGGGGTCGTCTCAATGGAATTTGATAAAACTAGTTGTGAAAGATGATCAGTCACAAAGTTCTCTACTCACTTCTTATCTTTAATTTTTAAATTAAATTCTTTAAGGGGTAGGATCCATCTAAGCAATCAGGGTTTAGCATCCTTCTTGGAGAGTAGGTATTTGAGCACTGAGTGGTCTGTGTAAATGATTAATTTGGATCCTATTAAGTAGGATATGAATTTTTCTAAGGCGAACACAACGGCTAGGAGTTCCTTCTCCGTAGTCGAATAATTCACTTGGGTTGAATTCAGAGTTCTACTCGCATAGTAGATAAAATGAGGCTTATTATCTTTTCTTTGTCCTAACACTGCCCAATAGCGTAGTCGCTCGCATCACACATTAGTTCAAAAGGAAGTGAAAAATTAGGTGGCTACATGATGGCTGTACTTGCCAACAATCCTTAAGCTTTGAGAAAGCTTCTTGACATTCAACTCTCCACTCGAATTGGTTGTCCTTTTGAAGGAGATTGCATAAAGGACGAGAGAAGTGGCTGAAGTCTTTTATAAATCTATGATAGAATCCTACGTGTCCAAGGAAGAACCGCACATCGGATTCGATTTTGGGTGGTGTCAGATTAACAATTAAGTCTAATTTGGCCTCGTCTACCTCTATTCCATTGGATGATTGTTTGCTTCCCCAAGTGTAGGGTTGTGATGTAATAATAATCTCAGTAAGACCAAGGTCGATCCACAGGGACTTATGTAGGAATTCACAAACACATCTAATAGTTCCTATTAAGAAGCTAACAACCAGATTTGTAGGAGATTGATGTAAGTAACAACTTTGAACATAAACTAAAGTAAACAATTATAAGAAGGCACTAGGGTTTCAAGGATCCACTTGTAGCAATCCTTGATGCTCAATTCGCTGTGGTTTTTCACTTTCTTAACTAGAATCAAAATTAAGATCTATCTAGTCGGATGATAGAGCTGTTAAAACCAATAATCTACCTTATGTAAAACCAATGTACATGATTCACTCAATGCAAGCTAGGACGAGCATACTCAATTGCATAGGTCGGTCCCAATTCCAATAGACTAAGTTCACAATCATAACCATCATTAAGTCCTGTCACAAGACAAAGCTAGATCATGATTTGAACTTGATTCAAATCACATGCACAGTCCCACATACCACAGATTTTTAGAAAAAGTAGAACTTTGGTAGGAAGTTCCCACATGAAGATCATAGTACTAGAGCGTACTCCAATTCCTCGGATCATACAGGTCTAGACTAGCACAAAGCAATTAAGAACTAAAGCACTTCTTCCGAACATCCATGAGTCATCATAAGACTAAGAAGAACTACTTAGAAATTGAATTAAACTTCAAACCATTGTTCATAAACATGAATTCCAAACTTAAAACCAATTTAAACGAATTGAAACATCTTAGATTCACTACAAGCTTCACCTCTTAGCCCTAGCTAAGAGGTTTAGCCGTTCATGATCCAAGGAAACATGAAACAACTAAGAAAAGCATGAAAATAGCAACAAACTAGAAGGAGTTGTGGAACTCCAAAATCTACTTCCGCCGCCTCCCACCTTGCTCAAACCCCTCTAAGATACCCTAGGTACGATCCTTAGGTACGATCCCTAGGTGTCCTTTTATAGTGGGAAGGCTTCGCAGCATCAGAATCTTTCAGAAATTTTGTAAGAGTACGCAATGCGTAGAGAATTTCGGGACTTGTAGAACACGCCTCATTACGCAGACGACCGGTCGCACGACCGGTCTGAGCTACTGGACGACCGGTCGTGCGACCGGTCTCAAAAATGCCAAAATCGTCCAGAGAGTTCTGGGGATTTTCAACTCAAAAAAATAATTCAAGGACCGGTTGCACGACCGGTCGTAGCAGTGGACGACCGGTCGTGAACAGTCCAGAGAGTTGTAGCCTCTAGGTTCCCTCTGTTGAGTCATCGGATCGGTCTGACGACCGGTCGTTAACCTTGGACGACTGGTCGGACGACCGGTCGTGGGCACCTTCTTCTGTTTTCTTTCTTCTTTTCTCTGACTTCTTTCTTTCATTCTTTGACGCTTAGCCCCTTTGATCTTCTTTGCTTCTAACTAGCATCTTTAAGTCTTCAATTGATGCTTCCTCTCTCTCATCCTTACAATCACAAATCCATGCATTAGTTTAGTCTATAAACCATAAAAATAAGCATAATGAGTGATGAATTGGGGTTAGAATATGCACAATTAAGAGCTCAACAATGATATGATACGTCCAAGGACTATCCTTTTCTGTACCATAAAATGAAACTTTTCTTAGTTCAAAACTAGATTCTTTTTCTCAAATCGAGTCAAGACCAACCATAAATATGTTAGTGCACTTTTCTGTGGCATACTAGTGCACCTTGTTTGTCAATCACTTAGGTCAGTGAGTCTAGTGTCAGTTGAGCTTAATGAAGACGAAGACCGAAGACTCAAGTAGCCCTGTTGCATCAAGGAAGAAGAAACAGGTAAAAGTGATGCCTTGATGTGCCTTAACCTTGACCAAAACCTAACCCTTTAACCTCTTTGATGACCTTGACCATATTAGGAAACCTTTAGTCATCTTAGATTGGCCCTAGGTGTCCCAAAAGAGCACCCAAACCTTGGCCAAAGTGAGAGGGTTGAGAAAGAAGTGGGTCAGCAAACTGTTGAGCTGAACCCTGGTTAGTCCGACCAGTCACGACCGGTCGGACAAACAGTCCAGTTTGGACAGCTACCCGCTGGAGAGTGCAGGCCATTGGGGCTGACCGGTCTTGACCGATTGGGCAGTCTCTCCCTCACTAAGACAGCAAGGTTTCTGTCTTTCATTGGCCTTCGGACGACCGGTCGTGGACCCCTGGCCGACCGATCACGACCGGTCGGCAATAGCCATTTTTGCCCATTTTAAATCCGTTGCACTTCTTTTTATAAATGGGCTTGGGTTGTTTTGAGGGGCAAGGAGAGGGATTTCGAGAGGAGTGAAGCCACCATTGTTGGAGACCATTTGAGGCTCATTCCCAACCTATGCAAGGCATCTTCCTTGTGCTTTATGTTGACTCTTAATTGTGCATATTCTAACCCCAATTCATCACTCATTGTGCGAGATTTTTATGATTTAAAGACTAATTGAATGCATGTTTTGTGATTGCAGGATTGAGAGTGGACTCCGCCTAATTGAAGATGAAAAGAGCTTATTTGGAACTATTTGGATGAAGATCGAAGGAGGACCAAAGAAAGAAGGAAGCTAGGAAAGAAGAAAGGAATGAAAGAAAGAAGACAGAGAAAAGAAGAAAGAATGCAGAAGAAGGTGCCCACGACTAGTCGTCCGACTTGTCGTCCAAGGCCAAGGACCGGTCGTCCGACCGGTCCGCACATGCACAAAGGAGGCACAGAGGCCATAGCTCTCTGGACTGTTCATGACCGGTCGTGCGACCGGTCGTCCACTTCTGCGACCGGTCGTGCGACCGGTCCTTAAATTATTTTTTCGGGACAAAACTCTTTGGACACTTTTAGGCTGTTTTGAGACCGGTCGTCCAGCATCCACGACCGGTCGTCCAGCCACTGCGACCGGTCGTCTGCGTAAGATTCAAACCTTCTATTTCTGGCGCCGATTTTCTCTGCGCAATGCGTAAGTGTTACGCAAAATCTCGAATCTTCTGAAGTTGCGGAGCCTCCCCACTATAAAAGGACACCTAGGGATTGTTCCTAGGGTATCTTAGAAGGGTTTAAGCAAGGTTGGAGGCGGCGGAAGTGGATTTCGGAGTTCCACAACTCCTTCTAGTTTGTTTTTACTGTTTTATGCTTTTCTTAAGTTGTTTCATGTTTCCTTGGATCATGAGCAGCTAAACCTCTTAGCTAGGGCTAAGAGGTGAAGCTTGTAGTGGATCTAAGATGTTTCAATTCGTTTTAAGTTGGTTTTAAGTTTGGAATTCATGTTTATGAACAATGGTTTGAAGTTTATACAAGTTTTAAGTAGTTTTTCTTAGTCTTATGATGACTCATGGATGTTTGGGAGAATTACTTAAGTTCTTAACTGCTTTGTATTAGTCTAGACCTGTATGATCCGAGGAATTGGAGTACGCTCTAGTACTATGATCTTCATGTGGGGACTTCCTACCAAAGTTCTACTTTTCTGGTTTTCTGAATTATGTAGGAGACTGTGCATGTGATTTGAATCAAGTTTAAATTGTAATCTAGCCTTGTCTTGTGACAGGACTTGAGGATGGTTATGATTGTGATCTTAGCTTATTGGAATTGGGACTGACCTATGCAATTGAGCATGCTCAGCCTAGCTTACATTGAGTGAATCATATGCATTGGACTTACATATGACAGATTGTCTGGTTTAACAGCTCTATCATCCGGCTAGATAGATCTTAATATCGATTATAGTTGAGAAAGTGAGAAACCACGGCGGATTGAACATCAAGGATTGCTACAAGTGGATCCTTAAAACCCTAGTGCCTTTTTATAATTGTTTACCTTCAAATTAGTTTAAAATTGTTACTCACATCAATCTCATACAAAATCTGGTTGTTAGCTCTCAATAGACACTATTGGAAGTGTTTGTGAATTCCTACACAAGTCCCTGTGGATTGACCTCGATCTTACCGAGTTTATTACTACATCGCAACCCTACACTTGGGGAAGCGAACACTTTAACACAAGATTGGAACATTCCAAGCTCATGAAGAAGATGACCTTCATCCCCTCTTGATCTCTAGAGTTTGGATCTTCCTTGATAGGCATATCCTTGTCCAAAACTCTAAGATGAGATCGTTGTAGGAGATAATCTCTAGGCAACCCATTCCCATTAGTTGTAGAGTTCTCAAACCTACCCTCCTATCACCTTGGGCATCTTAAAGGCATCAAAAGCAAGGTGATTGATCAAGTGTAGCTGAGGCATTGGCGACGCAACAACAACATGATCGTGGGAGCAAGGGAAGTTGATTAAAGCACGGGAGAGCGGAGATCAAGCAACCCGAACCGGCGCTGAACAAGGGTCTCATCTGACAAGTAAGGTTGTCTTTATTGAGAGTCCATCCACTCAATTCCCTTTGGGAGTTGAGTGTTGAGTTTGTTAGTCAAACTCGATCTAAGGACGTTGGCCGTTCCTTGACTCGTTAGCTGGGCCTAAACAAAGTCTCTAAGGGGGAGCCTCCAACACGAGAGTGAACGTGCGTCGGGTTGAGAGTTAGCCTTTGTCCAAAACTCCGATTATGGTTGAGAGGTGAACCGGTAAAATCTCCTTGTAAAGGTTTAGAGGTGAACCTCATTTAAAACCTCCGATAGTGAATGCCGGTGTGCTCAAAGGAGTTGAGTACTTAAACCGGGAGTTGAGTAGACTCAAAGTCGAACCACTATACATGCTTGTGTTTGTGATTGAATTGAGCACATTGATATCTTAGCATTGGATGTTTAATTGTTTAATTATGAATGCTTGATAGGAATGTATGCTAGGCACTAGATAGGCACATCCACACACAAGATGTACTTTCACTAGTTGTGTAGACTTGAGCTCATTGATCCATTCTTATAAGTCTACATAGGTTGCATAGGTTAGGGGCTTGATTAGTTAAATCAATTGTTTAGCTATGCGTGCTTAGACTAGGTTGTTTATTGCTTAAAACCATATGCTAGTCTTATGATTGGACCCACTTAGGCTTGGAAGCCGAAGTGTTCTTGCTTACTTAGTTTAATTTGTTAAATTGTGTAAGTAGGCGAAAAGAATTTCAAAAGGTCCTTATCTCCACCCCCATAGGACTTAGCCATAATTCTAGTTGCTCCTTAAGCTTCCGCATATACGAAGGTGTCGTGTTAGACTACCGACGTACTTTCAATTGGTATTAGAGCTGGTTGCTCTTCAAGGACTTAACCGTCTAGAGTAAGATCCGATACCGGAGCACTAGCATAATGTCTAACCGAGATGGGAGTACCACCAACCGTCCACCATTCTTTGACGGGTCCAACTACGCCTATTGGAAGGCTAGAATGAGGATTTTTCTCCAATCTGTGGACTGTCCGGTGTGGCTAAGCACACAAAATGGATATATCTTGCCCACCGAGCAAGTGGAGGTGGATGGGAAATACATTGTCAATCCCAAAGATGATGCAAAATGGGATGACAGAGAGAGAGCTCAATACATGGCAAATACCAAAGCTCTCAATGCGATTTGCTGTGCGGTTTTCCCTGATGAATTTCAGCGCATTCTCACATGCGCAACTGTAAAGGAAGCGTAGGATATACTTGAGGTTACCTACGAGGGAACTAGCACAATAAGACACTCAAAGCTTCATCTCTTAACCACTACATTTGAAAACATTAGGATGGAAGAGACTGAACTCTTCATGGAGTTTTATACTAAATTGTCAGATATTTGCAACTCCATGTTTGTCTTGAGTGATCGGATTCCGGACGGAAGGATTTATAGAAAAATACTTAGGTCCCTCTCGGATAGATTTGACACCAAGATAGTAGCCTTAGAGGAGTGTAGAGATGTAGATAACATAAAAGTAGAAGAACTCATAGGTTCCCTGCAAACTCATGAACTACACTTTAAGGCCCCCTATAGGAAGAAAAGCATCGCTCTAAAGTCCTCTCACAAACATAAGAAAATTAAGAGTGAGTCGGAGGAAGATAGTGATGATGAGGATGATGAAGAAGAAAAGTTGAACAAAAAATTCAAGAGATTCCTCAAATTTGATAGAGGGAGTAGCCGTGACAAGAAGGACAAGAAGGGTGAAAAACATAAAGGAAAATCATCCATACCTTCATTCATCCATTGTTACGGTTGCGGTCGTCATGGCCATATTGCCCCGGAATGTCCGAATGAGCCTAAACCGAAAGGTAAAAAGCCAATAGCTGCCACTTGGGATGATACGGAGGAGTCTGAATCCAAATTTGGTGACTCCGCTGGTGATGGGAGCCAACATCAAGATCTAGCTTTTACGACTTTCACCACTACCTCTCTTCCCCCTTATCTAAGAGGGGATCCCAACCGCTATCCCTTCGAGGAGAAGAAGGAGTTCCCAACCCCTCACCTCATGCTACATTTTATGAGGGTGTTGAGGAAATTAGTTACCCTTAGGCTTATCAAACTAAACATAGTTAGGGAGGGTAGCTAAAAATGCTTAAATAGGAAAATCTGAGGATTTCAGCCTTATTTCTGTGTGTATGGGCAAATCAGAGGATTCAAGCCTCATGAGCCCAACTTTGGTAGTTTAGCCTTGCTTTTAACTTGTATATTTGCTTGCTAGACTATTATCATGCTTAGATTAGCTAATTTTGCTGAATTATATGCTTCATTGTATGCTAATCTTTGCTTAGTATTGGTCTTGATATACCAATAGGGGAGGTTGGTTGATTGGGCTATAAGCCCTTTGTGCTTTTATTGCAAATGTATATCCTTGACCAATTATGCATGATTAACTATTCTTGTTAGTGCACTTTCTATGGCATACTAATGCACCTTGTTTGTCAATCACTTAGGTCAGTGGGTTTAGTGTCGGTTGAGCTTAATGAAGACGAAGACCCAAGACTCAAGTGGCCCTGCTGCATCAAGGAAGAAGAAACAGGTAAAAGTGATGCCTTGGTGTGACTTAACCTTGACCAAAACCTAACCCTTAACCTCTTAGATGACTTGCACCAACTAGGTATACCCTTACCCATCATCATTAGTCTTAGAACTCCATGAAAAACATGATAAGTTAGACTAATTAAAGAGGTGGAAGCTGCTATAATCATAACAGCTCAAACAACAGTTTCCAATTGATCTCCGATCAATCGGACATTGGCTCTGATAGGACTCCGATCCATCGGATAGAATCTTCGATCAATTGGAATTTGTTCCAGCAAAATTTGAAAATCCACTAGACAAATTTTCGATCAATCGGACATACTTCCGATCAATCGGAAGGGGTCAGTCCGATCAATCGGACCATGTTCCGATCAATCGAAATATCTTCCAGAGAATCCACTGGACTGATTTTCGATCAATCGGACAGGTCTCTGATCAATCGGAGATGCGCTAATCTGCCCGTTTTTTTACCGTTGGAGCTCGAACTTTATAAATATTGAGCTCGGTTCTTGGGCATTGAGAGAGGGTTTTGAGAGCCTATTTGCCCTACCTTTTGTACATCATACGGAGCCTCAAAGAGGAGGAGATTCAAGTCATATCCCTTGTGTTTAAATCACAAGCGAGGGCATTCAAATGCAAAGATAGAGATGACTTGATTCCTCTCTCAATTCTAGAGGTGAGACACTATACCACATAGTTATATCTCTTGTTCAATACCTCTAGAAGACCCTTTAGGTGAATCTCCTAGTTAGGACAAGCTACATACCCCATGTAGGAGATTTAACCATTCCCTAGCACATTGGGCATCTCCAATGGAGCATCACATGCAAGGTAGCTGATCTTGGAGCTGAAGCCTTGGCAAAGCAGCGGCGTCAAAGATCGGGGGAGTACAAGGGGAGCTGATTCAAGCACGGGAGAGCGAGAAGAAGCAACCCAAAGCGGCGCTACAAAGGGTCTCAATCCGACAAGTAAGGTTGTCTTGTTAGGAGTCTATCCACTCAATTCCCTGTGAGAGTCGAGTGTAGAGTTTGTTTGACAAACTCGAACTAGGGTCGTTAGCCAATCCTTGGCCTATTAGTTAGGCCTAAAATCTAGGGACGTCAGCCGTTCCTTGGCACGTTTGTCGGCCTAAACAGAGTCTCCAAGGGGAGCCACCAACACGGGTGCAAACGTGTAGGTTGGGAGGAACCTATAAACTCCCCGGTTGGGTAGATCCGATTTAAAACACCTTGGTTGGGAGGAACCAGATTTAAACTCCCCAGTGAATGCCGGTGTGCTCAAAGGGGTTGAGTACTTGAACCAGGAGTGGAGTAGACAACTAGTCGAACCACTATACATCCTTGTATTTGTGATTGTTCTTGAGCACATTTCTCTTTATGCATTGTGTTTAATTGGTTAATTATGAATGCTTAGTTAGGAATGTATGCTAGGCACTTGATAGGCACATCCACACTCACAAGATGTACTTTCACTTCCTCATGTTGACTTGAGCATTTCTTGATCCATCCTCTATAGTCCACATGAGTTGTTTAGACTAGGTTGCTGATTGCACTTATCATTTGCTAGTCTTTTGATTGGACCCACTTAGGCTTGGAAGCCGAAGTGTTAATCGCTTACGTAGTTTAATTTGCTAAATTCGTTAAGTAGGCGGAAAATTTAAAAAGGTCCTAATCACCCCCTCCTATAGGTTTAGCCATAATTCTAGTTGCTCTTTAAGCTTCCGCACATGTATGCATAGGGTGTCGTGTTAGACTACCCGACGCAATTTTGATGCTTAGATAGTTACATTTTCTTGTTAATCATGTTTCTCAGCATGCTCCATGTTTTAAAGTTCATGCACCCTATACTCTCCTTGTTAGCATGTGCTTATAGTTATAACTGTGACATACTATCAAGTCTTACCTTAACCTTATTGATATATCATTAAGGGGGAGAGAATAGTTTGTCAATTGCTGACAAAAGGGGGGAGAAAGATCAAGTCCCACCAAAACTAATTTGCTAAGTTTTGTGATGCAGGGATTGACAGGTTATGGGGGAGCAAACTGAAGAGGAGCTGATAAGTTAGGCATGTCAAGAGTCCTGTACTTAATTCATTATCAATGTAATCTCTTGTACATGTATTTTGTTTTGGTAGATTAGGTTTTTGTAAGTAATTGACAAAGGGGGAGATTGTTAGTGCACTTTTCTATAGCATACTATTACACCTTGTTTGTCAATCACTTAGGTCAGTGAGTTTAGTGTCAGCTGAGCTTAATGAAGACGAAGACCTAAGACTCAAGTGGCCATGCTGCATCAAGGAAGAAGAAACAGGTAAAAGTGATGCCTTGATGTGCCTTAACCTTGACCAAAACCTAACCCTTTAACCTCTTTGATAACCTTGACCATATTAGGAAACCTTTAGTCATCTTAGATTGGCCCTAGGTGTCCCAAATGAGCACCAAAACCTTGGCCAAAGTGAGAGGGTTGAGAAAGAAGTGGGTTAGCAAACTGCTGAGTTGAACCCTGGTCAGTCCGTGTAAGAGCCGTACCCTGAATTGCCCTCCGTATGTTTAGTTTTCGGTATCGGTACGTCCCGGACGGACCAGATTAGCGAGCCTTGATCGCGACCCTGATTTAGTACCGCAACGACCCAAGACCTATACCTCGGCGACCGCGTAGGCGCTGCGATTCCAACGCCGCGCGGCACGCCTCATTGCGATACCCGGTGTGAAAGATGCGTACTTTTGTGCAATCCGAGGTGGGCCGTGCAACGCGCGTGTGGCGTGGGTCCCACTTGCACAAATCCCAACAACATGTCAAATCAATCACCATACCCACCCCATCATTCTCTCACCTCCAAAGTCAACACAACCCATACCTCTCATGCTAGCCAACCCATACCTCTCCCACCATCATCATCATTATCTAGCCATCATCACAACCCATACCTCCCATGCTAGTCATCATCACCATATTTCTAAGAAACCCCCCCATTTCCCAAGCACCACTCGTCCATTGCAATTCCAAGATTTGAGAGAGAGAGAGAGAGAGAGAGAGAGAGAGAGAAGAGAAAGAAGAGAGAGAAGTAGAGAGATTTAGAGGGAGATCAAGAGAGAGAAAGAGAGAGTTAGAGAGATTGAAGGAGGAGATCAAGCTTGGAGGACCCCGATCATCATCCGGACCGTCCGATCGGCAATCCAACCATCCAACCATCATTGTGAGTGCAAACTTTTCCCCCCTTTTCTCGTTTACTTTTCATTTTCTTCCCTTGGGCCCACCTTGTGATGGGCAATGAGATGGATGGGCTGGATCGTCCATGAATGGTTCCCACCTTTGATGGTGTGGATCCCACTTGGGGACCCATTTTGTGTCATAAATAGTGTGGCCAACAGCCCACCATGATGTATGTAGTTCATCCACCCTGTCCACCATGTGGACCCACCATGCAATGGCCCAGCTGATGAATGGATTGGATCCTGCACGTGTGGACCCCACCAGTCCGGACGACCACAAGTACAGTAACAACAAGAAAAGAAGAAAAAAAAAAGAAAAGAAAAAAAAAGAAGAAAGACTGAAGAGATGGCCGCTGGACAGCCAGCGTCCGGAGGACGCTGCTGCCCAGCAGCGCTGGGACGAAGCCCCTTTTGGGCGTTGACGTTGGGGCCCACTCGTGGGACCCCCTTTGATGCATGTAGTTGATCCACGCCGTTCGTCTGTTTCTCCAGCCCATTTTATGTCTGGACACCAAGAATAAAGTAGATCCAGATCTCGGGTGGACCACACCATCGAAAACAGTGGGGGAAAACAATGTCCACTATTGAAACTACCCTGGCCCACCGTGATGTTTGTAGACGGAATCACCTGCCCAATATTGGGCTTATTTGGTCCCTAACGAGCTAGGAAACCTGTTGAATGGATTGGATCTTCCCTAAGTGGGCCCCACCTGAAATGACTAAGAGAAAAGAAAAAGAAAAAAAAAATATAAAAAAAATAAGTAACGTCCAGACGCTGGACGTTCACAGTGTCTGGGACGCTGGAAGCGTCCAGCGTCAGGAAGGTTGGAATGGGATCCCCACTCGTGGGACCCACCTTGATGTTTGTGTTCCATCCACACCGTCTATCTGTTTTACCATATCATTTTAGGGCCAGGCCTCAAATTTGAAACCGATCCAAATTTTAAGTGGACCGCACCGCATGAAACAGTGGGGAGAATGATTTATACTGCTGAATTTCCTCAGCCCACCTTGATGTTTGTAGCCCTCACAACATATCCAATATAGGGCTCTATGGGTTCCCCTTGAGTCGAAGAACCTGATGAACGGAGTGGATCAGTCCCATGTGGGCCCCACATGATATGAGTGTAACAAAAAAAAAAAGAAAGAAAGAAAGGAGGAGACCCTCTTTGACGCGCTGGAAGTACCCAGCGTCCACGGACGCTGGGCTCGTGGGGTGCCAGCTGGTGGCCCACTCGTGGGTCCCGCCATGATGCATGTGCTGTATCCACACCGTCCATCCATTTGGGGAGATCATTTTAGGGCATGATCCCAAGAATGGGTCAGATCTAAGTCTCAAGGGGGCCCCACCATAGAAAATAGTAGGGACAGTGACCCTACGTTGAAACCTTCCTACGGCCTACCATGATGTTTATTTGAGATCCAACCTGGTCATAGCTCACACACCTGTGTTGGCTGGGCTGCCCAACAAGTGGCCCACTCATGGGACCCACCTAGAATGTAAGCGCTTCATCTACTTCGTCCATATGTTTTTCCAGCTCATTTTAGTGGCTGAGCCCAAATTTTAAGCATATCCAAACGGTAAGTGGGCCATGCCATGGGACGACAGTGGGAATAATGATCCTCACCGTTGAGATCTTCCCAGCCCTTCAGTGATGTTTATTTGTTATTCAACTTGTTCATAAGATCACATGTATATGGATGAATGGGAAAATAAAAATGTTAGTTTGATTCAAAACTCTTGGGGCCCATTTAGGTGCTACGCTCTGTGGGTCCCACCACGATGTATCTGTTTTATGTATGCCGCCCATCTGTTTTTCCATATTATTTTAGTTCATGGGCACTCCAAGAAAAGATGAGGTAAATACAAACCTCAAGTGGACCACATTGTAAGAAACAGTGGTCATTGATGCCCACCTTTGAAACCTTCCTTGGGGCCATTGTAATGTTTATTTATCCATCTAACCAAAGGTGATGGGGCCCAACTTTGGGTCCCACCTTGATGAATGTTGGGTATACCTTGTCTTTCTTCTTGGCAGAGGTGTGGTCCCAGTTTTGAGTGGGCCACACATAGATAATAAGGGTGATTGAATGCCTACCATTGGAACTTTATAGGACCCATCTGTTACGTTTATTTGCCATTTTTCTTGCTCATAAGTCACCCAACCATGGGTGGGGTTCCACACATGTGGAGTGCGGGCCCCACCATGGTGTTTGGTTGCCATCTTACTCAATTAGTGGGAAAGCACAAATATCGGGTTGATCCCAAACTGTTGGGGCCCATTGATGTATGTGGCTTCCCCACTCTTTTGTGCGGTTATACCCAACCACGAGTCCACCTTGTTATGCATGTGTTCTATCCACGTTAGTCATTGGCCTCCATGGTGCGATATGTATGTCGGCCATCCATAAGGACCGCCTTAATTTTTGTGCTTGATCCAAACCATCCAAATGAATGGACCCTAGCATGTTATGTACAGGATGGCCTTAGGACCACCTTAGTGTGCGTGTTCGAATGACCGCGTTGTCCATCCCGTGGATCCACCTTGATGATTAGTTGTGTAAACCCTTATTGAAAGGTCATCCCTAAATGTTCGCTCGATCCAAGTCACAGGGCTACTTTCTTAAACTCACCCTGTTGAACCGTCTTGTCAATTCACCTTATTAACTCACCATGTTGACCCGTCTTGTCAACCTGCCTTATTGACTCACCTTATTAACTCACCATGTTGACCCGTCTTGTCAACCTGCCCTATTGACTCACCTTGTTGACTCACCATGTTGATTGACCCTGGTAACTCACTTGTGTATACTCATATGACTCACCCCTCCTACCCTTGTACCCAACTATTAAAGACCACCATATCGTGTATATCCCATCCACCCCGTCGTTTACCTTTAGGGCGAGTGTGGGGCTCATCCTCGACGTTCGTATGTCATCTAGGCCATCCATTGTATGGAGCCTATCTTGTAGTGTGAGGGTAGACCTGTTGTCCCTTTTTGGACCTCATTGTATTGACCATCTATCTCAGATTACCCTACCATGTATGATTCTCTGTTATGACCTGTTTATCTTGCAACCCCTTCTATGACATTTCTTTTACGGACCATTATTGTGTTCATCTCCACTGTACTACAGGATTATGGGTCTCGGCATGATTTTGGGTATTCTACTCTTGCCGCTCGAGTAGGTTCTACCTTTGATGTGTCGGTAGTGTATTCAATCATTTTCTTTCCATTTAGGTTATTTGAATGTTGAAGGTTAATCCACACCGTTCAGTTGTTGGACCATCTGTGTTGTTGTATACCATCCATTTAGAGTCTTATCTCTTTATGTTTGCTTGTATTATAAGTGAATTATCTTTTTATGCTATT
Source organism: Liriodendron chinense (assembly GCA_003013855.2). NCBI lineage: Eukaryota > Viridiplantae > Streptophyta > Magnoliopsida > Magnoliales > Magnoliaceae > Liriodendron > Liriodendron chinense. The sequence goes on along the minus strand of ML058515.1, from coordinate 5,006,253 downwards.
TTTAGTATGTCTGTTGCCACACGTAGTGTTATTTGGAATACTCTTATGCGATCTATATAGTATATGCTTTGACGACCACTATGCATTTGTAATGAGTATGCATCCCGAATCACCATTGTTAGTTGGGGACCACTAGGGCATAAACGCATTCATAAAGCATTCGAGATGTAGTCGCGCAAATGTAATTCACGTGCTCTCTATCGCAAACCTCTCCAATAGGTATGGGACTATTCGAGGACAGGAATCTATCACCCTAACTTACACTGTATGGTAGGCATAACTTAGCATACCTTGTAGCCCTTGGTGCGAGATTCCCTGGCTAGCGACATCCCACACTATGACTCGATCATTCATATGTGTCCCCTCATTTTAATCATATCTCAAATAGGTTGGACTAGATTGATTTATTGCCATCGTGGTAGATGGACTACTTGTTGGCACTCATACTGTATACTTGACTCATGCATCATGAATGCTTGGCTCATCTGATTGTCTTGTATCAACCGGCCATATCGGTCGTGATTGTCGTGCAGTTCATTACCAGCTGACGGTGACATTGTGTTTGAGACCTTATAGTTTTATGGTGCTCTTTGGAGACTTGCACAGGCATGTCGTCCCACGTTTGTATGCATGGTTGCATTTCGCACCGTCTGCTTGTGCCGCATATAGCATGGTTACTACGTTGCAACCACAGCTCCATCGTGGTTTGCAGAACACCGAAAATATGTGATCTTTAAACTGGATGCCAAAGATGTCCCTGGGTGAAAGTCCCTGATCCCGTTGGTACCAAGGTGGGTGCTCCATTCAAGGATCAGGTGGTTTAATCATACACCAGTATGCCGAATACCGAACGGCGGTGTTTTCCACTGCACGTGGTCAGTTTGGAAGGAGGTCTGACCTAACCTGCCGGTAGAGTGTTGGCAAAGTGGGTTGAGTTTGACCAGCTGTGAGTAGGTCCGCTATTGCACCAGATAGGCTTTGGCGTTTTACTGGTGAGTAGTGAGGTCTGTGAGACCCCGGTGATGTTCTGTATGGTGTGGGACGGTCTTGACGTGGGCGGGTGTGATGTGGGTGGGGCTGTAAGCCTGGGCGAGCTACCACACTGGGCGAGCTACCAGTTCCGAGTCCTGCATTGCTTGGGCGATTGCGTTATGACTGTTCGTATCTGGACCACTGTACTTAGAGGTGGTGATTTGCATCCATGCATTGGATCATTATATGCGACATTAGGCCCTGTAGGCCATTGTATAGTATGAGTATATAGCCTTGGTAGGCTGGTTACCTGTATTGCATGCTTGCATAGCCGTGGTAGACGATTATTCATATCACATGATCGAGTAGCCTAATTAGGCAAATTCTTGGTTTAAAGTTCTCATCATGCTTTACTGCTTACTCTGATATTTATCATGTTTGTCATATGCATTGCGCACGCACACACGCACTCACAAAGCTTCATTCGAAGCTTATGTGTGTTTGCTACGCTGCAAGTTATACCAGAGTGTATCAGCAACGTTGAGTTGGAGTTTGGAGTGCAGCAGCAGGAGGTGCCGGATTGTGCATAGTTTTTTATATTTACGCATTGTGTATTTACTTTTCAGTACTATATATAAACGAAATGATTTAGTGGAAATATTGTGTTTGTCTTTGATGGTACTCATATGGTGATGCTTATGTTTCAAAAAAAATTCAGACCCTAAAATCCTCCTTGTGGTATCCCAGGATCGGAACCTGACGTGTAGGGTTAGGATCCGAGATCGGGGTACTACGGAGGCTGCCACATCTGAATTCGTGTTACAGCGAATGGACGTCGAGAACTGAATTTGGGGCGTGACAGTCCGACCGGTCACGACCGGTCGGACAAACAGTCCAATTTGGACAGCTACCCGCTGGAGAGTGCAAGCCATTGGGGCCGACCGGTCTTTGACCGATTGGGCAGTCTCTCCCTCACTAAGACAGCAAGGTTTCTGTCTTTCATTGGCCTTTGGACGAGCGGTCGTGGACCCCTGGCCGACCGGTCACGACCGGTCGGTACTAGCCATTTTTGCTCATTTAAATCCGTTGCACTTCTTTTTATAAATGGGCTTGACTTGTTTTGAGGGGCAAGGAGAAGGATTTCGAGAGGAGTGAAGCCACCATTGTTGGGGACCATTTAAGGCTCATTCCCAACCTATGCAAGGCATCTTCCTTGTGCTTTAACACAAGATTTGAGCATTCCAAGCTCATGAAGAAGATGACCTTCATCCCCTCTTGATCTCTAGAGTTTGGATCTTCCTTGATAGGCATATCCTTTTCCAAAACTCTAAGATGAGATCGTTGTAGGAGAGAACCTCTAGGCAACCCATTCCCATTAGTTGTAGAGTTCTCAAACCTACCCTCCTATCACCTTAGGCATCTCAAAGGCATCAAAAGCAAGGTGATTGATCAAGTGTAGCTGAGGCATTGGCGACGCAACGGCAACACGATTGTGGGAGCAAGGGATGCTGATTGAAGCATGGGAGAGCGGAGATCAAGCAACCCGTACCGACGCTGAACAAGGGGCTCATCTAACAAGTAAGGTTATCTTTATTGAGAGTCCATCCACTCAATTCCCTTTGGGAGTTGAGTGTAAAGTTTGTTAGTCAAACTCGATCTAGGGACGTTGGCCATTCCTTGGCCCGTTAGGCGGGCCTAAACAAAGTCTCCAAGGGGGAGCCTCAGACACGGGAGTGAACGTGTGTCGGGTTGAGAGTTAGCCTTTGTCCAAAACTCCGATTATGGTTGAGAGGTGAACCGGTAAAACCTCCCTGTAAAGGTTGAGAGGTAAACCTCATTTAAAACCTTCGATAGTGAATGCCGGTGTGCTCAAAGGAGTTGAGTACTTGAATGGGGAGTGGAGTAGACCCAAAGTCGAACCAGTATACATGCTTGTGTTTGTGATTGAATTGAGCACATTAATATCTTAGCATTGGATGTTTAATTGTTTAATTATGAATGCTTGATAGGAATGTATGCTAGGCACTAGATAGGCACATCCACACACAAGATGTACTTTCACTAGTTGTGTAGACTTGAGCTCATTGATCCATTCTCATAAGTTTACATAGGTTGCATTGGTTAGGGGCTTGATGAGTTAAATCAATTGTTTACCTATGTATGCTTAGACTAGGTTGTTATTGCTTAAAACCATATGCTAGTCTTATGATTGGACCCACTTAGGCTTTGAAGCCAAAGTGTTCTTACTTACTTAGTTTAATTTGTTAAATTGTGTAAGTAAGCGAAAAGAATTTCAAAAGGTCCTTATCTCCACCCCCATAGGACTTAGCCATAATTCTAGTTGCTCCTTAAGCTTCCGTATATATGAAGGTGTCGTGTTAGACTACCGACGTTCTTTCAAAATAGTCTAGACATTCATCGTAGGTACTAAACAAAACTGAGAAATTGTCCATAAAGACCTCGAGAAATGTTCGCTCGCCTCAAGTGTAAGGCTGCAATGTAGTAATAAATCTTGGTAAGACCGAGGTTGATCCACAGGGAAAGAGGTAAACTGTTGAGCTCTTAATTGTGCATATTCTAACCTCAATTCATCACTCATTATGCATGGATTTTATGTTTAAAGACTATTCTATTGCATGGTTTGTGATTGTAGGAATGAGAGAGAGACCTTTTGAATCTAATGCTAAAAGACCGCTTTAGGACACCTTGAGGATCAAAGGAAGAAAGCCCAAGAATGAAAGAAAGAAGCTATGGAAGATGGAGTTGAGAAACAAAGAAAAACACTGAAGAAATCATGTTAAAAGACCTGGCAGGGCCAGAAAAACCAAAGTGCAGAGCTGCAGGGCCATTTAAGTAAAATGCAGAAAGTTGCAGTTTCTAAAGATTTATCCAGAGATTGATCCGTCGATTGATCGCTCAGCTTGAGCGATTGATCGACAGACTTGAGCGATTGATCGCTCACAGCAGAAATTGACAAAATTGTTGCTGGACTGAAGTGCAGAATTGCGATTGATCGCCCAGCCTGAGCGATTGATCACCCATCCCATAGATCAATCGCCAGAAGGCAGATTTTTAAGAAATTTGGAAAAACTCTCTGGACACATTTTGTACCCTCCGATTGATCGCTGGACACTGATCGATTGATCGCCAGAAGTGACCGATTGATCTCTCAGCCAGTCGATTAATCGCCAGATCCGAAAAAGGCAGTTTTTACAGTTATTTGAACTAGTGATTGATCGCCTAATCTGAGCAATCAATCGACAATGCGCCCAGTTTAGAAATTTTCAAGTATGGCTCCAATTTTCTTTGCGCAGTGTGTAAATTCTACGTAAATGCTCCAAGATTCTTCGTTTGTGGGGTGTGAAAGCTATAAAAGGGACTTCTCCTCTTCATACCAAGGCATGCTAGGACGTGGGGATTGCTTGGGAGATGGATTCTACTTCAAGTTTTCTTAATTTTTCCTGTTTTAGTAGTTTTTATGTTTTTGAGGCTTCTAATTCAAGGATGTTAGAGATGAACTAAAACCTCTTAGCTAGGGCTAAGAGGTGAAGCTTTTGATTTGTTTTTGATGGATTGATGCAACCTAGGTTTCCTTTTAGTTTTAATTGAAGAAATTTAGTTCAATATGAGTTTGAATCAAGTACTAGTTTGGTTTTACTTTGATCTCTTGATGACTCCGGGCTCATGTGATTCTTAGTGATTCTAAGCTTGGTAGCTTACCTTCTGAGCATTGTTTATGCTTGTGTAGTTCATTGATCTATCAACGACTCCGGGCATGGTAGACCCTTTGATTGCCTTGTGTACAATGGCCCAATCTTCATGTGGGAACTTATTCAACTAAAGTTCTTATCTTTTTACTATAATCTGAAATAGTTGTTTGCTGATTGATTTTGATTTAATTAGAGTTCTAATCATTAGTTGTAATCAAGTCTAGTGACAGGATTTGATGAGCTATGGTTGTGAATCTCAACTAGATTGGAAAGAGACTTGGCCTACACAATTGAGTGTGCCCAAGGCCTGAGTATTATTGTGTGAATTGAATTAATGAATGAGCAACTGTTTTAGATAATTGTTGATTGAACTGCTCTATATTCTGATCGGATAGAGATATGAATTCGATTCCGATTGAGTTATGTGAGATCTAATTGTGTTGATGCATTGAAACTTATCAAAAGTGGATCATTTGCACTCTAGTGCCTTTTTATATTGATATTACCTTACACATTCACTATTTAAACCCAAATCATTATTTTCCAGCTTTAGTTCTTAATAAAATCTTAATTATTAGTTGTTTTAGTTAAATTCTGAGAATACCCATTCATAAATCTCTGTGGGAATGATACTCGGTCTTTCCGAATTATTACTACATCGCAACCCTACACTTGGGGAGTGAACATAAATAATTCCAAGTACTCTAATAACTAGAATCTAAGAAGTTTAAGAAAGTAGTTTTTCACATGAAATATGAAAATCTAAAAATAAGAAGAACTAGAGTATCAAGGATCCACTTGTAGTAGTCCAATGCCAATCCATTCATCCAAGCACAACACAATTAGAATCAAAGTCCTATCTCTCATCTAATTGGAAGATATAACATTCAAGCACAACAATCCCACTTAAACCTGAAAATCAGATTTCTAGTTCTAATGAAGTACATAGAACTTGAACTTGTAGCCTTCGGAGTAACAACCATGCCTATGGACTATGGCATGCTCAAGGGTTACTACAATTCGAATTCAAATAACCCAATCATAGTAATCTCAGAGAATTGCAAGGAAGTCATGTCCGGAGCACACAAACTCTCACAAAACTTCTAAAAAACCAAACTTTATTCAAAGTAGAACTTGAAAATCCAAAATTAAAGTAAAGGGTACTTGAAGAACGAATTAAAGCATTGAAACAAACTACAAACTTCACCTCTTAGCTCTAGCTAAGAGGTTAACTAGAAGAAAACATTAAAAACTAAAAACTAGAACTAGAAGAAGAAGAAAACTAGTTGTAGGAGGCTAGGAAGCCTCCTAGGTCTTGATCTCTTTGCTCCCCACGTTACTAGATGAGTTAGGAAAAGAGTGGAGGTGGCCTTTTATAAGAGAAATCCCGCACCAACTTGGAAAGTTCGAGAATCCACGGAGTCCTCTTGCAATTTGAAAACTTGGCCTTGAAAATCGGAGTTTCTGGAGCACCTTCGACCTGTCTGACGACCGGTCTAGCGACCGGTCTAAGAAGAAAAAACAGTCTAAAAATTACACTGTAGACCTGTCTGTCGACCTATCTGGCGACCGGTCTATCGACCGGTCTACAGACAGGTCTAAGGCAAAAAAATCAGATTTTCTTCTTTATCTCTTCTCTTTTTTTCTTGCTTCTTTCCTCCACCTTTTGGCACTTGTTCTATTGATCTTCAATACATACAAAGTGACTCTTTTAACCATGAATTGGTGAAATCTTCCTCTCATTCCTATAATCACAAAAACATGTATTAGATTAGTCTTTAAACATGAAAACCATGCATATCATGTGATGTAATGAGTTGGCAAATGTATAAATTGGAGGCTCAACAAGAAACTGTCCCACTGTTGAAACTAGAAAAATGCTCAAAAGGCAGCTTTTCCTGTGTTTCATTGTTTTGGGGAATTCTGAGTATAAAGATATTCATAGACAATCACAAGTAATCACAAAGCGTACACGAGAAGAGATATCGCAAGGCGAATTTTATTCCAGAGATTCTGAGATCTTTTACATTTCAGGCTATGATACTTGTCACGAGCCTTTAATTACATCAATGGTTGATCACCCTTGATTAGAAGGAAAAAGACTAACCCGTCAAGGATTATGGTCTTGAGTTCATTGTCGTAGAGACCTATTTGTTTTCTTATTATGGACTGAGCCACGTTTTTAAACAAGTCGGATGTCTATGTCCTATTTTCTTTCGGATTATCCGGGTTTAAGGACTGTCAGGATTTTATTGAGTAGTGCAACTCTGGGTCATTGACCACTGGAATACACAAACATCGAATGTTGGTCGGCACGACCCAAGGCCCTCTTCCCGTATTTTTATGACGGGTGACCTTGAGAAGGCACTCTGCAACTGCCTCATCAGCTCAACCAACAGACCCGTTGTCGATGGGTAGGGCATCAACTATCTTTTTGTAATGGCAGTCCATAGCATGATATTTTGAGTGTTATTTAGAACTCGTTTGACTGTGGTTTCTTGTGGTAACTATAATCCCTTAGGTTTAGCCTTAGACTTTTATCCGGGATTAATAGCGCTTATACATTAAAGTAAATGTGCTCAATCTGGAGTCTAGCAACTCATCTTCGAGAACATTCTTTCTTTTGGATGCTTTTCGATGATCGATTTGAGATCGAATAGGTTGTATTGAGCCATTCTCCTTCGAGGATTGAAGTCCAATGGACTAGATCGCTCATTTCTACTGCTTTTAAATGGCTAAGTACCAGGTTTGATAGATGTTCGCTTCCCCAAGTCTAGGGTTGCGATGTAGTAATAATCTCGTTAAGACCGAGGTCGATCCACAGGGAAGGAACTAAATAATTCGAACTATCCTAATAACTAAAATCGTAAGAGTGGTGTATGAAATCAATTTTTAAACATGAAACAGGAAAATCTGATAATGAAAGGGTAACTAGAGCATCAAGGATCCACTGATAGTTCTCCTTGGATGTATAATTCATATGGTTTCTTAATTACTCAATTAGAATCGAAATCAAATCTTATCTAGCCGGATTATAGAGTGGTTATATTATTAAAACAATCCAACCCATGTGTTGTTCATCAACATGATTCCCTCAATTTAAGTTAGGACTTGAGCACACTCAATTGCATAGGTCAATCCTAGTTCTAATAAATTAATATCACAACTATGATAATCATCAAATCCTGTCACAAAGCTTAATTAATACCATGATTTGAACTTGATTCAAATCACATAATTACCCAACACATATTTCAGAATTTTTGGAAAAGATAGAACTTTGGTTTGAAGTTTCCACATGAAGAACCAAGCTTTAAAGTATCTTGAATTTGATTCCTCGAAGCGTACAGGTCTAAATCTTTGCAAAACAATTAAGAAACTAATGTAATTTTTCCAAACATCCATGAGTCATCATAAGATTAAGAAAAACTACTTAGAACTTTATTCAAACTTAAGCAAAACCATTGTTCTTCAATAAATCCAACTTGAAACCAATAAAATGAATTAAAACATCTAAGTAAATTATAAGTTTCACCTCTTAGCTCTAGCTAAGAGGTTATATCTAATGAAAAGGATAAAAATAAACTAAAACTAGAACTAGAAGAAGAAGAAAACTAGTTGTAGGAGGCTAGGAAGCCTCCTAGGTCTTGAATCCTTTGCTCCCCACGTTGCTAGATGCCTTAGGAAGAGAGTGGAGATAGCATTTTATAAGAGAAATCCCGCACCAACTTGGAAACTTTTAGAATTCGCAGAGTCCTTCTGCAATTTTAAAAGTTAATATTGAAAAATGAAGTTTCTCGAGCACCTAAGAAACTAAAAAATAGTCTAGTAAGCTATGTTTTTCTGGACTCCTGACGACCTGTTTGGTGACCAATCTAGCTATGTAGACCTGTCTGGCGAACGGTCTTGCGACAGGTCTTAGGATAGGTCTTGAGGCAGGTCTTAGGATAGGTCTTGGGACATTTTTTCATATTTTCTTCTCTTTCTTTCTTCTTCTTTCCTCCACCTTTTGGCTCTTGTTATATTGATCTTCAATGCATACAAAGTGACTCTTTTAACTATGAATTAGTGAAGTCTCCCCTTCATTCTTACAATCACAAATCCATGCATTAGATTAGTCTTTAAATCATGAAAACCATGCATAATGAGTGATGAATTGGGGTTAAAATATGCACAATTAAGAGCTCAACACACCCCCCCAACCAGCATTTTGCTAGTCCCAAGCAAAACATGCGTGAAACAAGTTTCATTCTCCAAAACCCAACTCTTCTTCGAAAACTATGTTTCTATACATTCCAAGACATGCAAGTACAAAAATCAGCAAAACTGAGTGATAGAAGATGAGACCTTAAAACTTCCAAAAACATAACAAGTGTTTATATGGAATTCCTGCTGATTGATTGATAAATAGAAGAATCCAAAAAAATTTAACCTAATGTGCATAGTGAATGTTCATCTCATGAATTTTTGGGGTTATCTTCTTCATAGATTAACTAAATTAGGGATTTAAGGTATACAGATCAACAACAAGCCTATGACAGGAATTTGCCTTACCGTCCTTCTGACGGCTTTCACACTACGTCCCATTTCCGACTTTGGTTACGGGTAGACCATCCCCCGGTTGGTAATAGGTAGCCCTTTTCAAAATTTTTCCACCATATTTTCTTCCTTCCTTTCCTTTTCATACATATTAGATAGGATTTTTAGAAATTCATATCTTTCATTATTTTTTCCATGGACAAGGATGGACAAAGTACCCTGGCTTGGTTTCTCAAGACCTCAAATCTAAACCTAGCCAGTCCACAAATCTACATAATCCTTTCAAAATATGAGAATCATGTAAAGTGAACTAAGGGTAAAAGTATTTCAATTTTTCTATCAATCAAATCAATAGGGGAATCCAATTAGAAAACCATCATGTTATAAGTCCTTTAAGAGTTTCAAAATCATCTCATTACATCTTTCTTCCTTTCATAGTTACGATATCCCAAGTGCATATAAACGCGGTTTTGTAAATGAGTTTTGAATTTTTATAAAAATTGAAAAATTTCTACATAATTGCTCGAAATGTCACAAAAGCTAGTAGATTCATCTAAGGAATCTCTCTCCCCCCCCCCAACCAAAATCTTACATTATCCTCAATGTACAAAGATATGCAATGTGCATGACATGAGAGCAATGACACAAAACAAAGGAGAGTGAGAACGAGAGTACCTGAGGTAGCAAGTTGATAAATTCTAGCTTCTTTCATTATCTCGATGAGACTTATTCAAATCTAAATGCAGAAAGGAAATCCTAACCTACCTACCTACCTTTGATTAGTCCGATCAACTACAGGATCAAATTTGAGCAGGATCTTCATGAATTTCAATAGGTTTCTCATGAGGACCATCCAAAGTCCTGCTCGACACACATGGGTGCTTTTCTTCATTAAAGTCCAATCATAGTGTGCACCATACGCATGTAAGGAGGAGATAAGAGCAGGAAAAAGATATCTCCTTAAATTCTGAATTGGATTGTGAGTGATTAAAAACGGATCCTCCCAATCAGAATTTTCAATGGGATGAAGAACCCATGATGGTGGAGAGACATTCATTAACTACTCTTTAGTTTAGGTTGTCTCCTCCACAAATTCAGAATTACACGGTGTTTCCACAAATAATGGTAAAGAGCGTAAATCAATGGAATGGTGTTCATCAAGCACCAACACCATGTCTAACAAAATGTCCAACTCCATAATCATCTCATCATCCAGATCATAGGGGTGGGTCATGCATTCCTCTAGGAAATTGAGAGAGGCGGATGAAGGGTCATCGTTCTCCCTAAGTGATTAAGGAAAGTCTGTTTCAATGGCAAGGAATTCCTCCTCTATAGAGGGGAGGTCTTCCAAAGAAAAAATTTCAGATTCGGTGGTAAGCACATCATCTAACATTGGTTGATCTAAACTTTCAGACTGTGCCACCACATCATCCAAAGAAACAGAATTTTCTGTCAAAGAGAGATCTTCCACAATAGAATTGGTCATGTTATGTTAGTGGGAGGAATCAAAGAGATCCACTTTAGCCATCTCTCTAGCAAGAATATCTTTCGGCGACTCATAGTCATTCGGCCCTTCAGAAGAAGAAATCATGGACTCACAATCATCCATTGAACCCTCATTGTGGTTAATCAAGCTATCACTTTTAGATTTTGTAGATTCCTCAGGTTCGTCAACCGTCCTTGAAATCTCTTCATCATTCAAATCGGAATAACTAAAAGAATAGTTGATTCACCATAATCGATGGTAATGTTGGGATCACTAAGATCTACATTCCCTAAAAGTTTAGTCATCAAGTTGGAAAATGATTCGGTGTTCCCAATGTCGGGTTCAAGATTTTGAGATGGTGAGAGGTTTTGTATGCATTGCTCAGTTATTTCCATAAACTCTCACAGCGTATCCTCAAGAGTTCATGTCGGTTGCAGCTAATGAGAAAGAAACTCTTGAGGATAATTGTTGGCATCTATAGTTGGCTCGTCTCCCAAATTAAAATTTTGATGCTCCCACCTATTAGGATTATGCATGTCCTATGTTGGGCCATTATAGGATTATTGACATGTGTAGCCATATAAGTGATCACACAATGTCCTAACCGGTGAAACATTATTGTTGAGTCTCCAATTTATACATTTGCCGACCCATTACATCACATTATATGCATGGTTTTCATGTTTAAAGACTAATCTAATACATGTTTTTGAGTGGAAGATTTCACCAATTCATGGTTAAAAGAGTCACTTCATATGCATTGAAGATCAATAGAGCAAGTGCCAAAAGGTGGAGGAAAGAAGCAAGAAAGAAAGAGAAGAGATAAAGAAGAAAATCTGATTTTTTTTGCCTTAGACCTGTCTGTAGACCGATCGCCAGACAGGACGACAGCCAGGTCTACAGTGTAATTTTTGGGCTATTTTTTTCTTCTTAGACCGGTCGCCAGACAGGTGGAAGGTGCTCCAGAAACTCCGATTTACATGGCCAAGTTTCCAAATTGCGAGAGGACTCCGTGAATTCTTGAAGTTTCCAAGTTGGTGCGGGATTTCTCCTATAAAAGGCCACCTCCACTCTCTTCCTAAGGCATCTAGCAACGTGGGGAGCAAAGAGATCAAGACCTAGGAGGCTTCCTAGCCTCATACAACTAGTTTTCTTCTTCTTCTAGTTCTAGTTTATAGTTTTTAATGTTTTCTTTTAGCTAACCTCTTAACTAGAGCTAAGAGGTGAAGTTTGTAGTTTGTTTCAATGCTTTAATTCGGTTCTCCAAGTACCCTTTACTTTAATTTTGGATTTTCAATTTCTAGTTTGAATAAAGTTTGGTTTTTTAGAAGTTTTGTGAGAGTTTGTGTACTCCGGACATGAGTTCCTTGCAATTCTCTGAGATTACCATGGTTGGGTTGTTTGAATTCGAATTGTAGTAACCCTTGAGCATGCCATAGTCTCTTGGCATGGCTGTTACTCCGAAGGCTACAAGTTCAAGTTCTATGTGCTTCATAAGAACTAGAAATCTGATTTTCAGATTTGAGTGGGATTATTGTGCTTGAATGTTATATCATCCAATTAGATGAGAGATAGGACTTTGATTCTAATTGTGTTATTCTTGGAAGAATGGATTGGCATTGGATTACTACAAGTGGATCCTTGATGCTCTAGTTCTTCTTATTTTCGGATTTTTCTATTTCATGTGAAAAACTATTTTCCTAAAATTCTTAGATTCTAGTTATTAGATTAGTTGGAATTGTTTACCTCTTTCCCTGTGGATCGACCTCGGTCTTACCGAGATTTATTACTACATCGCAGCCTTGCACTTGAGGCGAGCGAACAATTATTCATCTCTTTCCGATACTCTCCTATTGTTTTTCCCGGTGAAGAGTTGTACACATTGTTTTCATTCCGGTAATCTCACAACGTCTTACATGGAGGAGTATTAGAAGTAGATTGAGTCATAGAAAAATATTCATGCTTGTAATGGTTCCAATCATAATGAGTTTTGATTCCATGATCTGACCTCTCATCTTCCAAAAGGAATTTAGACAAGCCACCTGTCCAATCATTCATAATGAAATTATAAGAAGTTGAAACAATCCCAATCCAAGAAGAAAAACAAAAAGAAGAAAGGCGGATGAGGAGATGTTACCCGTGAAAGTGAGAACTATGTCAGCAACTAAGTTCCTACAAAACACAAAAAACAGAGAATTATTAGTAATCTAAAAAAAATCAGAAAACTACTCCTAGAAAAAACTAGAAATCCTACCTAACTAAGACTACTCTATAGCTATTAGAACAACTAGAACAGTTTAACCTCTTCCCCGGCAACGACGCCAAAAACTTGTTTGCTTCCCCAAGTGTAGGGTTGCGATGTAGTAATAATCTCGTTAAGACCGAGGCCGATCCACAGGGAAGGAAGCAAATAATTCGAACTATCCTAATAAATAGAATCTTAAGAGTGGCGTATGAAATCAGTTTTTAAACATGAAACAGGAAAATTTGATAATGAAAGGGTAACTAGAGCATTAAGGATCCACTTATAGTTCTCCTTTGATGTATAATTCATATGGTTTCTCAATTACTCAACTAGAATCGAAATCAAATCCTATCTAGCCGGATTATAGAGCGGTTATATTATCAAAATAATCTAACACATGTGTTGTTCATCAACATGATTCCCTCAATTCAAGTCAGGACTTGAGCACACTCAATTGCATAGGTCAATCCTAGTTCCAAATGATTAAGATCAAAACTATGATATTCATCAAATCCTGTCATAAAGCTTAATTAATACCATGGTTTGAACTTGATTCAAATCACATAAACACCCAACACATATTTCAGAATTTCTGGAAAAGATAAAACTTTAGTTTGAAGTTCCCACATGAAGAACCAAGCCCTAGAGTGTCTTAAATCTGATTCCTCGGAGCGTACATGTCTAGATATTTGCAAAACAATTAAGAAACTAATGTAATTCTTCCAAACATCCATGAGTCATCATAAGATTAAGAAAAACTACTTAGAACTTTATTCAAACTTAAGCAAAACCATTGTTCTTCAATAAATCCAACTTGAAACCAATAAAACGAATTAAAACATCTAAGTAAATTATAAGTTTCACCTTTTAGCTCTAGTTAAGAGGTTAGCTAATGAAAAGCATAAAAACAAACTAAAACTAGAACTAGAAGAAGAAAACTAGTTGTAGGAGGCTAGGTAGGTCTTGAATCCTTTGTTCCCCACGTTGCTAAATGCCTTAGGAAGAGAGTGGAGGTGACCTTTTATAAGAGAAATCCCTCACCAACTTGGAAACTTCGAGAATCCGCGGAGTCCTTCCGCAACTTGGAAACTTAGTATTGAAAAATGGAGTTTCTGGAGCACCTTAAACCTGTTTGGCGACCGGTCTAGCAACCGATCTAAGAAACCAAAAAATAGTCTAGCAAGCTATGTTTCTCTGGACTCCTGATGACCTGTTTGGCTACCGATCTAGCGATCGGTCTAGCTATGTAAACCTGTAGACCTGTCTGGCAACCAGTCTGGCGACTGTATCTTGAGACAGGTCTTGGGATAGGTCTTGGGACAATTTTTCCATATTTTCTTCTCTTTCTTTCTTCTTCTTTCCTCCACCTTTTGGCACTTGTTATATTGATCTTCAATGCATACAAAGTGACTCTTTTAATTATGAATTAGTGAAGTCTCCCTCTCATTCCTACAATCACAAATCCATGCATTAGATTAGTCTTTAAATCATGAAAACCATGCATAATGAGTGATGAATTGGGGTTGGAATATGCACAATTAAGAGCTCAAAAATAGACTCCCGTTTATGCCAATTTCTAATAAACGATAGGGATCGACGCCCTGTAAGTGCTTGATTCATCTATTTTGTAGCATGAGAATGTGAAGTTTGCCTTGGCGTCGATGGGATCGCAGTTAGTTTTAGTTAGCATTAGTCTATCTTCGAGCCAACAGGGCACTTCCCAGGGCTGAAAATGAATAAGTACTGGACCTATTCACGGTCTGACCATGATATTCGGTGCATACCAGTAGCGATCGTCTTCGAATAATGATGGATCATGTCCACTAGGATGCAATGATGCTGAATTCACTTTGGTATCAATGTGATCGCATTTTATTTCACTTGGCGTCAATCGAGCCAATGGGGCACTTCTTAGGGCTGAAAATGACCAAGTACTGGGCTTGTTTACCACTTAATTAGGGTATTCAAGGATTATGAAAGCAGATAACCCCCTTGTGGTGCATTATTATGATGTGTTATGTTATAGAGAAATAAGTTTCTCTCTCGACATCAGTCAAATTCCGCCCGATTCTTCTTGATTTCGGCCGTCTACTGTTCTTTCGAAAGGATTTTTGAGTTTGCAAATTTGACTAAGTGTTTGTCATTTTTTATTAAATCATTGATTTGGGTCATTTATCATCGACTGTTGGGAAATCTGTCCCAGGGGATGGATACACATCGCCGATGTATGTCTAGGATCATCGGTGCGATCGGGAAGCGGGCTGGATCGAAAGCGGGCCACACCACAGAAGTTCCCAGGTCCTTATGACTGTACAAGCGCATGGAGAAGGGGGTGTGGGCGCATGTGGTATGGAGGTGGGCGCATGTGCCCCCTCCTAATTGGGAAGCGCGCACATAGAAATGTGCACAACGCGATGTTCAAACTTGTAGGTTAAGGGTTTTTGGGCATTTCGGATCATTTGGCGACAATACGCATGTACAGTTCCATTCCAAAATAGTACTTGTAGGCTTTCAGACCCTTTTGGTCAACTCCAGACACGAGCCAAATGCATTTCAAGGTGCGCAGGTAAAGATATGCACAGCACGGCGTTCAAACTTGGTATTTAAGGGTTTTGGGGCATTTCAGATCATTTGGCTGGAATATGTATATCCAGTTCCTTTTTGAAATAGTGTTGATAGGCTTTCGAGCCCTTTTAGTTGGCTCCAAACATGGTAAAATGCATTTGGAAGTGTGCATGTAATAATATGCGCCGTGCGACATTCAAACTTGCAAGTTAAGGTTTTTCGGGCATTCTGGATCATTTGGCGGCAATACACATGTCTAGTTCCACTCCGAAATGATACTTGTAGTTTCGATCATGACTGGGTAAGTTAGGGTTATGTTGGCATCCGATCGTGTTTTTTGGGTATTTTTCGATCTTGGAATAGATCCGAATTGTTATGGATGGACCAGCACATGTTGTTTTATTATGGGTACGGATTTGAGCCCCAACAAGTGCCTCCACCCCGGTGTGCTGCACTGGATGCTCACATCATGCTAGTGTAGTGCACCGGTCCCCAGGCTCAAGTATAAATAGTTGACTCACTGAGTCATTTGCTCATTTTCCAAGTTGAAGAAGTAAAGTTCTCTGAGGTGAAGGAGCTTTCTCCCAGGGCGTGGGCGCATGTAGCCTCCTTGTGGGCGTATGTGGCTTTCAGGCCTTTTTCGATGAACAAACTACCACCCCGGGTGCATGTTGGATTGCTGCCAGGGTTGGGCGCATGTGTCAGGCGCATGTTGTTCTGGACATGCACCCAGAATTTTCTCCAGACTTATATTTTTTTAAAAAAATGTAGAGATGGGTGTATGTGGCCTCCCTCCATCAAGTGTGGGCCTAAAGTGGATTAATGGGCGCATGTTGGGAACCACATGCGCCTGGAACACCAAAGAAACTTCATTCTTTTTGCCTCTTGCTGGCTTGGGCGCATGTGAGAGGGCACATGTGCCTGGGGAATCTCCCTGGGCATGTTAGCCCACTACTTAGCCAATTTTGCAGTTTTGGTACCTCTTCTGCCCTTGGAGAAAAATTCATGCACTTAGCTCCATTTTGAACCAAATTCGATGTTGTTTGCGGCTATCTCATTTAATATTCGAGAATGATTTGAAATTGATGCTTTAGACCCATAATATGCTGCTTGTCTTGGTCTTTTACGACCTTCAACTGTCCATTTGAGGCAGGTTTGGAGTTTACCTGTCGGGCTGCGCTCATAGTGCTTCAAATGCGTGTAAGATTGTTGTGTGTGAACAATTGTGTACATCCAATGTCAAGATTGTTTCTTAACTTTGTCCAGTGCTTGTTCGTGAACATCTGGACTCATCGAGATTATCTCTAAACTGAACGCATGAGTGTGGTGCGGGTTTAATCGTGACTTTGTGTGCGCATCAATTGCACGTATATATATATATAGGTGTGCATGATTACGATTGCTTTCGTTGCGAAACATGTGTGTTTGCTAATTTGCTATGCATTTGAACTTGTTGTTTTCATGCTTTGTTGATTGCGATTATATGTGTTATTTTATCCATGATTTGTTTGCATGTGCGGTCTTGTTTGGACGGTGTGATCTTATTAAGCTATTTATTCATGTAAATCGAATCGTCTTCTGATGTTACCTTGCTTCTGCGTTGCAGTGAATCACAGTGACAATGATGAGATCTTCCGATGAAGCTTCTAGGTCGCAGTCTTTCGATCCGACACTAATGCAGCATGGTCGAAAAAGGTAGCTGAAACTCCTTCAAACCCTCCTCCGCCAAAGCGCAATTCTCATTTCTTTCCTATGGTTAAACCTGAGGTGAAAGACTTCTTTGATCGCATCGGACAACTTTCGCATAAAGTGCTATTATGTCTCTTCATAAATAAGACCACGTCTGAACCTCCGAAACAGGGGATGGAACAAGAGTGGGCTTCTTGGTATTTCCAACTTGCTAGCGCTACGAGTGTCGCTGAAGCGAATCCTCAGGATTTTCCTATTTGATATACAAAGGATAAGAGGACAATTAGGCAGGTCAGAAAAACAAGAAGAAAGGAGATCGCGGTAAATAGCCAGTCGGGGCGCTCAGTCGTGCGGAGCGGTTGACGCAACTTGTTGACCTGAAACATGAACGGTTGAGAATAGGATGGGATACCAATATGATCATTGCTAAGTGCGGTTTTTGCATCATGAATCCCTATAACGGTCAAATTATCTTGCGCGAGAAATCCCTCACGAGGTACAAACCTTTCCCGAGCATCGAATCATCTAATGTTCGTAGGCCTTCTTAGTTTTATGGAGTGAAGAGATGGACTTCACTCCCTCTGAGATTGCTCACTACCGCCTTGGGAGATAATGGGAAAGAGCAGAAGATAGGTGAAGTTAAGAAAATGATTTTCCTCATGCTAACATGCGATCTTCATACGGCTTATCCAACTCATTTCTTCAAGACAGTCCACCAAAGGTTCCGTCATATGAGTGCTTCTTCCATGTGGGAGACTCCGAATTTTTGCACACGGGGATAGTTGAATTGCTGTATCAGTTATAAGTCATGGGCGAAGGAGATTCTGATCCGCCATGAAGATGTGCTGAGGGAGATCAGGCTTTATCACGCCATCGACACAACTTTCGGCTTCTTTCCTCGGGATCTGATGATACTCACGGGCTTCTTAAATTACTAGAGTTCCATTACCAATTCTTTCCATCTTACTCAGGGGCAAATGAGTATAACTCTGTGGAATCTTCGGATGATGGCAGGCTTGCCTATTCGTGGCGGGTTTTATCACAAGTACATTTGAAAAAGGATGGATTTATAAATGTCCTAGGGGGGTGAATAGGACAACTCAATTCAATTTTGCTTCTTGCAATCTTAAAATAAATCAGAGAATCAATCACAAAACTAGCAAGAATATGTAATTACTCAATCTGTAAGCAAATAGAGATCAATATGAAAACCTTGAATTAAATCGTAGGACAGCCTTCCACTTAGATATTAATAGTACGACCTTCCACTTAGCAATCTAAGTAGGACAACCTTATGTCACGATTTAAGGATTCATAAATAATCAAGCACATAAAAAGATAATTAATAAAGCAATCACCACAACATAAAGAGTTATAGTGGTTCAGTGTTAAAAACAATTTGCACCTACTCCACTCCCAAAATTACTTCTCCTTGTAATTTTGGCTTTCCACTATGTAAAGGTTTTCACAGGTTTACCTTTAAAACCGGATACAGAGATTGTGATTTTCATAGGCTTATCACCATAAAACCTCAAATGATTTTCATAGGCTAATCAATAACCTTAAGTGATTTTCACAAGCTAATCACTAACAACCTGATTTGAGATTTTCACGGGCTATCTCAAACAAAAACTCAAAAGTAATAGAAAGGTATTACCATTCTTCTTGTAGAAGGAGATGAAGCTTAGCAGAGATGAAGCTTCAATAATGCAGCGATTCGATCGTTGTAGAAGATAAACCAATACAACTCGAACAAGATGGATCTACAAATTTCTAAAAAGAGTTTTCCTAAAATTACAATTTCAGTTCTCTTTTCTCTAGTATGAGAATGATCTTCTCTTTACACAATTAAATTAAATGAGAAGAGAACTAAGATAGCTATAAAATAAAATAAGAATTTAAAATAAATAGCTAGACTATAATGGAGAGCTTTATCACCAGAAAGATAGTAATTTTTATACTTTTGATTGATGAAAAATAGAGTGAAGAATGCTCTACTTATAGTAAAAGTTAGGTCTTCGTTTTATCCCAACGACTATCAGATTTCACAGGATAAGAATTTGTTCTAACTTCAGCTGACTCGAGTGTCGGTTTGGCTAGCCTGAGTGAGCTTCGGCTAGCCCGAGACAGGGTCGGGCTGACTTGAGATCCGAGTTCGAAAAACAGTTTCACATTTGAAAACTCAACCGAAGTTTCTTCGGCTGGCCAAACACAGGGCTGGGTTGGTCGAACATCTCCAGAATTTATCAAACAACCTTGCTGGAAACTTGACCGAAGATTCTTGGGCTGACCGAATACAGGGTTATGCTAGCCGAATTTTCTTGAAATATGACTTTAAAAAATATTAGAGTGGCTAACTAAAAAGTCTTACGAAAAACACCGAACCTGGGATCATCCCTATGGTCACTATTACCTTGGCATATATGGTTTATCTTCCTAGCTTTGCCGCGTCTTGTTGTAGATTCGATAGACTTGATCTTGATGTGTTTGTTGAGGTAGAGACTTGTCTTCTCAAAGAACTTGGCTTAACCACACAAACTCATACACTAAACTAGTGTCTACGAAATATGACAACTATACTGTGCTTAGCACTCACATTTTGTACTTAGCACTTACAATCTCCCCCTTTGTCAATTTTCATGACAAAACACAACATATTACATTTATAAGCAACTCTCAACATCCATAAAAAGAATAGGATAAAACTTTTTATCTTGTAAGTGTTCACTCCCCAAGTATAGGGTTGCGAAGTAGTAATAATTCTGAAAGACCGAGTATCGTTCCCAAAGAGATTTATGTATGGGTATTCTCAGAATTTATCTAAAAGAACTTATAATTAAGATCGCATTAAGAACTAAATCTAAATAATAGAGAATTGGGTTTAAATAGTGAATATGTAAGGTAATAATAATCTAAAAGGCACTAGAGCACCAAGGATCCACTTTTGATAGTTTTTAATGCATCAATAAAACTAGGTCTCTCACTACACAATCGGAATCGAATTTATATCTCTATTTGATCGGAATATAGAGCAGATCAATCAACACTTATCTAAAACAGTTGCTTATTCATTGATTCGATTCCCACAATTTAAGTTAGGACTTGAGCACACTCAATTGTATAGGTTAATCTTAGTTCCAATAGTTTAAGATCATAATCATAACTTTCATCAAATCCTGTTACTAGACTTGATTACAGCTCATGATTCGATCTTCAATTAAATAAAAAATCAATTAACAAACATCTATTTCAGATAATAACAAAAGATAAGAACTTTAATTTGAATGAGTGCCCATATGAAGATCATGTCATTATACACAAGGCAATCAAAGGGTCTACCATGCCCGGAGTCGATGATAGATCAATGAGCTACACAAGCATAAATATTGATAAAAAGGTAAGCTACTAGGTTAGATTCACTAAGAAGCACATGGGCCCAGAATCATTAAGAGATCGAAGCAAAATCTGAACTAGTACTTGATTCAAACTCACATAAAACTAAATTCTTCAATTAAAGCATGAAAAGGAAACCTATATTGTATCAATGCATAAAAAATGAATCAAAAGGTTCACCTCTTAGCCCTAGCTAAGAGGTTTTAGTTCATCTCTAACATCCTTCAACTAAAAACTCAGAAAACATAAAAACTAGAAGAAAAACTATAAAAACTTGAAGTAGAATTCATCTCCCAAGCCTCCTTGTTGCTCTCCACGTCCTAGCATGCCTACGTATGAAGAGAAGAGGTCCTTTTATAGGTTTCGAACTCCAATTGCAAAGAACCTTCGAGAAATCTCGCAAAAATAGCGCTCGCGCAACAAATTTCGAAGCTTGTAAAACAAGCTCTGTTACGTTGCCGACCGGTCGAACGATGTTCGCTTCCCCAAGTGTAGGGTTGCGATGTAGTAATAATCTCGATAAGACCAAGGTGGATCCACAGGGACTTGTGCAGGAACTCACAAAACACTTTCAATGGTTTCTAATTGAGAATTAACTAACAGGATTTTATAATTGAATGTAGATAGATATTTTGTACTAAAACTGAATGTAATCAATAATAAAAAGTACTAGGGGTTCAAGGATCCACTTGTAGCAATCCTCGATGCTTAATTTGCTGTGGTTTCTCACTTACTCAACTAGAATCGAAATTAAATCCTATCTAGTCGGATGATAGAGCAGTTAAAACGAACAATCTGTTATATGTGTGATTCAAGTACATGATTCCTTTAATTCAAGTTAGGACTTGAGCACACTCAATTGCATAAGTCAATCCTAGTTCCAATAGATTAAGATCACAATCATAATCATCATTAAACTCTATCACAAAGCATAACTAGATCATGATTTGAACTTCATTCAAATCACATACACAATCACACATAAGCAGAAATTTCAGAAAAATAGAACTCTTGGCAAGAAGTTCCCACATGAGAATCAAAGGTCTAGAGCGTATTGAATCCGATTCCTCGGAGCGTACAGGTTTAGAACCATTCAGAATAATTAAGAACTCAAGCAATTTTCTAAACATCCATGAGCCATCATAAGATGAAGAAAAACTACTTAGAACTTTATTCAAACTTCAAACCATTATTCTTCACTAATAATCCAACTTGAAACTAAAACAAACGAATTAAAACATCTTGGATTCACTACAAGCTTCACCTCTTAGCCCTAGCTAAGAGGTTTAGTCGTTCATGATCCAAGGAAACATGAAAGCAACTAAAAAAAACATAAAAACTAGAAGAACACGCTAGGAAGAGTTGTAGAACTCCGGATCCGACTTCTGCCTCCTCCCACCATGGTAATTCTCTTCTAGGATGCCCTAGGAACGAGTTGGAGGAGTCCTTTTATAGGTTTGAGGCCTTAGATGCGAAGAAACTTCGAGAAAATCCGCAAAATCTATGCTTTACGCAGCAAATTTCAAAGCTTGTAGAAGAAGCTCTGTTACGCAGACGACCTGTCTGAGCTCGTGGACAACCGGTCGCAAAAGGCCAAAAACAGTGCAGAGAGTTTTCTGAAAATTCGAACCCAAAATTTAATTTAACGACCGATCGGACGACCGGTCTGAGTAGTAGACGACCGATTGGACGATTGGTTGTAATTGGTCCAGCAACGTTGACAGCAGGGGTCCTCCTGTTGAGTGTTCAGACCGGTCGGACGACCGGTCTTCAGTGCATTTTTCTGCCCTCTTTCTTCTCTCCTTTGCTTTGTTTCTTCCACCTTTTGGCGCTTGGTCTTTTGATCTTCAATACTTGTAAACAGCGTCTATAAGTCTTCAATTGATGAATTCTCTCTCTCATTCCTATAACCATAAAACCATGCATTAGTTGGGTCTTTAATCATGTATTTCAAGCATAGTTAGTGATAAAATGGGGTTAGAATATACACATTTAAGAGCTTAACACACCACCAACCAGCATTTTGCTAGTCCCGAGCAAAACATGCGTGAAACAAATTTCATTCTTCAAAACTCAACTCTCCTTCAGAAACTATGCTTTTATACACTCTAAGACATGTAAGTGTAAAAATCAGAAAAACTAAGTGATAGAGGTTGAAACCTTAAACTTTCAAGAACATAAAAAGTACTCATATGGATTCCCCACTGATTGATTGATAAATAGAACGATTCAAAGAAGTTAACCTAGTGTGCTCAGTGAATGCTCATCTCATAGATTTTTGGGATTATCTTCTTTATAAATTAGATAAAGCATGATTTAAGGTGTACAGATCAATAACAAGCTTATGACAGGAATTTGCCTTACCGTCCTTCCGACGGCTTTCACACTACTTTCCATTTCCGGCTTTGGTTACGGGTAGACCATCCCCCGGTTGGTAATAGGTAGCCCTTTTCGGAATTTCCCACCATATTTTCAATCATTCTCATATTTTCATCATTCCTTTCCTTTTCATACACATTAGAAAGGATTTTTAGAAATCCGTATCTTTCGTTATTTTCCCATGGACAAGGATGGACAAAGTACCCCGGCTTGGTTTCTCAACACCTCAAATCTAAACCTAGCCAATCCACAAATCTATATAATCCTTTCAAAACATGAGAATCGTGTAAAGTGAACTAGGTGAAAAAGTGTTTCAATTTTTCTATCAATCAAATTAATAGGGGAATCTAATTAGAAAACCATCATGTTACAAGTTCTTTAAGAGTTTCAAAATCATCTCACTACATCTTTCTTCCTTTCATACTTACGACATCCCAAGTACATATAAACACGGTTTTCAAAAGGGGTTTTGAATTTTCAGAAAAAATTGAAAAATGTCTGCATAATTGATTAAAATGTCACAAAACACTAGATTCATCCTAGTGATCCTACACCCCCGACCAAATCTTGCATTATCCTCAATGTAAAAAAAATATGCAATAAGCAAAACATGGGAGCAATTATAAAATAAAGGGAGTGAGGAATGAGAGTACCTGAGAGAACAAAAACTGAAATTCTACCTCCTTTAAACAAACCTATGAAAAATCAAATCAAAAGCAGCAAAATCCTAATCCTAACTAGTCTATACCTCCATTAGACTAGGAGATCAAATACCCTGATACACAAGATCAGTCAGAGGTATGGACATATCTTTTGAAGGAAAATTCTCAAAGAACGGCTTTAATCGCTGACCATTCGCTTTAAAGATATTACCGTTCCTTAGATTCAACAACTCAACAGTCCCATATGGATAAACAATTTTCACAATGAAAGGACCGGTCCATCGAGACTTCAATTTCCCCGAAAATAAATGTAGCCGAGAATTATACATAAGGACCTTTTGATTAATCGTGAAGGTCTTATGAAAGATGTTCTTATCATGGAACGCCTTCGTCTTGTCCTTGTAAATTCTCGCATTTTCATATGCCTCATTCCGGATTTCCGTAAGTTCATTCAATTGAAGTTTGCGAAACGAGCTTGCTTTGTCAGAATCAAAATTCATCTTCTTTATCGCCCAATATGCCCTATGTTCCAACTCCACAGGTAAGTGACAAGCTTTCCCATAGACAAGTCTATAGGGCGACATTCAAATGGGGGTCTTGAAAGCCGTACGGTAAGCCCAGAGTGTATCGGTAAGTCGAAGTGACCAATCTTTGCGATCGGAGTTCACTGTTTTCTCTAAAATATGTTTAGTTTCCCTATTGGATATCTAAGCTTGTCCACTTGTTTGTGGGTGATAGGGAGTGTTGGCCTTGTGATTTATGTCATATTTCCTCATTAAAGCTTCAAACGGGCGGTTACAAAAATGTGATCCTCCATTGCTTATAATGACTCATGGTGTTCCAAACCGGAAAAGGATATTTTCTTTTAAAAAATGAATAACTGTTTTATGGTCATTATTCCGACACGGAATCGCCTCGACTCATTTTGAAACATAATTGACAACAAGCAAAATATATAAATTTTCAAAAGAAGATGGGAATGGACCCATGAAATCGATGCCCCAATAATAAAAAATTTCAATTGGTAAGATGGGATTGAGTGGCATCATATTTCTACGGGATATTCCTCCCAATTTCTAATAAGGCTCACACGTTTTACAAAACTCATCGGTATCTTTGAACATGGTGGGCCAATAAAACCCACATTGTAGAATTTTGGTTGTGGTTTTCTTAGCCGAAAAGTGGCCAACACAGGCCTGAGAATGACAAAATGAGATGATACTGTGTTGCTCATCATCCGGCACACATCTCTTTATAATTTGATCGGGACAATACTTGAATAAGTACAGGTCGTCCCACAAGATTTTCTCACCTCGTTGAAAAACTTATCCTTATCTTGCTTGTTCCAGTGTGTTAGAATTGTACCTATAGGAAGATAGTTAGCAATGTCCGCATACCATGGCAATTGGGAGACTTTAAAGAGTTCTTCATTAGGGAACATGTCATTGATCTCGGTCGTCTTAGGGGAATCGGTGAGAACAAGTCTAGAGAGATGTAACGCCCCGGATTTTCGCTAACTTGGGGATTGAAAGTCCTTGGGTGTTACTTTCAGTTTGTCGGTCATAGTGCATACCCACACGTGTGTTCACATTTATTGGGGGCTAAAATGGATGTATTTACCAAAGAAATGATGGAATTAGTTTAGGAGTTGGAAGATCATATGGTTCGGAAGAGTTTTCCGACGATCGGGTTGACTCGGGTATGTCGCTGTCTGTAGAGACTAAGTAAAGAAGACTGAATTATCAATCTACTCGTAGATCGACGAGACCATCATGAATATTTTACTGGACCTTGGTGTTTTAGCCTATTTTTGATATTTTAGATTTTTTGAACAGTTTAGATTTGGCAAAAACCCTCTCTTTTAAAAAGCGCTATGTTTTGGAAATGCCAAAAAGTTGCGATTTGTACTTAGAGTGGAAAATCAAAATCTTTATTATTAGGATTTCAATTTTTTAGTATTTTTTATTGAATCTAAATGGGGGATACTTCCTTATTTACATAAATAACTTAAAGTAAATGGAAACATAAAAATGTTTCCATTTACTTAAATGTTATTTTGTAAATAAGGCTGATAAGTAGCTTGGACTAGAAGGGTACTCACTGTGCTAGGAGAAAACTCACTGTGCAGGGGAGGAACCCTGCATTTTGAGCAGAAAATGGACAAGAGACCACCGGACGACCGGATTAACAACCGGCTGACCAGATAGGTAGCCGGCCGACCGGATTGGCAACCGGTCGACCGGTTGTTGCTGCCCCTTGTGGTGGGAAAAACTGATGGACAGTGTCATCTGGCCGACTGGATCTGAGACCGGCAGGCCGGTAGTGGCTAGTTGGTTTTAAAAGGGGGGTTTCAAACCCCATTCTCTCTCTCTCTCTCTCTTTCTCATCTCTCTCTCTCTCTCTCTCTCTCTCTCTCTCTTTCTTATTTCTCTCATTCTTCCTCTTCTCCCCTTTACTCCCAAGCCATCCTAGCTCTCTTCCTCCCTTCTTAAACCTCATTGCTTCCTCAATCTTCCACCAACATCTTGGAAATCATGAATTTTCGAGCTTTCCCTGGCCTATATGTGCGTCTTACGTCTTCTTCGGCCAAAATCCGATGATTTTGGGTTGGATTCTTCTCCCATGCTAGGTAAGGTGTTCCTCTACTTCTTCTTTTCTTCTTCCTTCCATTTTCTTCATTTTTGGACCATTAGGGTTAGAAACCCTCATTTGATTCGTCCAAACCCTGACCTAGGGTTTGTTCATGTTAGGGCTTAGGGCCTCGGCTATCATGTTAGTGCGGCTCATGCATCGTGGATGCTGTATTGGGCGCGGCTCCGCATAGATTCCATTGCACTCCAACCTCGGCCCCGATTCAACAAATTGATTTGGGGTTTTTCCCAAATCCGAGGTATGTAAACCCAAAACCCTATTTAGGACTTTAATTAGAGTAAACCCTAATTGATTAACACTAGATTTGTGATTCATTGTAGGTAATTGAGGTATTCTCAAATTTTCGGCGTTCGGGCCGTATTTGAATCGCCGAATTTCAACTAGAAGGTGAAGATCTACCCTCAAGCTTACTCTCGACAAATCCTAATTAATGATTGGTTGAGTTTATATGTTAATTGTTGATGTGTGCATAACATGTTCGATGAAATACCTCTATGGTTGTTTGATTGATAACATGCTTGATGAAATGCCTGAATGATATAAATTTACAATATTGTAATATATCTATGCTTGTGAATGTATGTGACGCCCTGTGTCATCCGGGCTGTGTCCTTTGGATCGGTCAGGCCAGGTGCTTGGATATGTTTATGATTAGGTATTTAATAACCTAAATTGTCATTATAATAAGTTAAGTGTTTCTTTGGATTAAGCTCTGACAACCATTTGATATAGTGTAGTGCCTGCTACTAGGTTGGCCGTCACAGACTTATTTGATTGACCAAGCAGGACACGGTCGATCGATAGTGGCCATTGTTGGTTTTTCATCGTCCACTTGGGTCCACCGAATAAGCCCCATTCAGAGTTAGTCATTCTTGCATTTCATTATTGAATAACACTATATAGAATCTAGAATACCATCGTTCCCACTGTGAATAGTCAACTTAAAACCATACTACGACTCGATCCACCAAGTCTCATGAGCCAAGCATGGTGGTGTTCGCTTCCCCAAGTGTAGGGTTACGATGTAGTAATAAACTCGATAAGACCGAGGTCGATCCACAGGGACTTATGTAGAAATTCACAAATACTTCCAATAATTTCTATTGAAAAGCTAACAACCAGATTTGAGAAGATTGATGTAAATAGTAATTTTGAACTTAAACTGAAGTAATCAATTAATAAAAGGCAGTAGGGGTTCAAGGATCCAATTGTAGCAATCCTTGATGCTCAATTCGCTGTGGTTTCTCACTTTCTCAACTAGAATCGAAATTAAGATCTATCTAGTCGGATGATAGAGCAGTTAAACCAAACAACCTGTCATATGTATGAACAATGTATATGATTCACTCAATGCAAGCTAGGACAAGCATGCTCCATTGCATAGGCCAGTCCCAATTCTAAATAGACTAAGTTCACATAACCATCATTATGTCCTGTCATAAGACAAAGCTAGATCATGATTTGAACATGATTCAAATCACATACAGAGTCCCATACATACTACAGAAATCCAGAAAAGTAGAACTTTGGTAGGAAGTTCCCACATGAAGATCATAGTACCAGAGCGTACTCCAATTCCTCAGATCATACAGGTCTAGACTAGTACACAACAATTAAGAACTCCAACAATTCTTCCAAACATCCATGAGTCATCATAAGACTAAGAAAAACTACTTAGAACTTGAATTAAACTTCAAACCATTGTTCATAAATATGAAATCCAATCTTAAAACCAACTTAAAATGAATTGAAACATCTTAGATTCACTACAGGCTTCACCTCTTAGCCCTAGCTAAGAGGTTTAGCCATTCATGATCCAAGGAAACATGAAACAACTAAGAAAAAACATAAAAACGAGAAAGCAAACTAGAAGGAGTTGTGGAACTCCGAAATCCACTTTCGCCGCCTCCCACCTTACTCAAACCCTTCTAAGATACCCTAGGAACGACCCTAGGTGTCTTTTTCTAGTGAGGAGGCTTCGCAGCATCAGAATCTTCTAGAAATTGCGTAAGCTTACGCACTGCGCAGAGAAATCCGGAACAGAATAGGAAGGTTTTCTGTTTTACGCATGGCCGACTGGTCGTGACCGGTCGGACTAGCAATCCCATCTGTCCAGCATGCACAGCGTCTGCTGGCCGACCGGTCACGACGTGTCGGACTGCAAATGTCAAACGTCCAGTGAGTTTAGCAGGGTCACCGACCTATTGGCCGACCGGTCACGATCGGTCGGACCAACTGGTCCTTCTGCCCAGTAACTTTCACAGGGGCCGGCAGGTCGGCCGAGCGGTCTGGACCGGTCGGCCCATGTCCATTTTCTTCTTTTTCTTCTTTTGTTTCTTCTCTTTCCTCGTTCTTTCTTCTTCCTTCTTTGGTCCACCTTGGGCCTTCATTCAAAGGGTCCTAATGTATCATTTTTGGTCTCTAATGGGATGAAGTCCCTCTCATTCCTGCAATCATAGAACCATGTATTAGATCAGTCGTTAATTCATGAAAACCTTGCATAATGAGTAATGAATTGGGGTTAGAATATGCACAATTAAGAGCTCAACACACCCCCCAACCATCATTTTGCTAGTCCTGAGCAAAACATGCGTGAAACAAGTTTCATTCTCCAAAACCCAACTCTCCTTTAGAAACTATGCTTCTATCCATTCCGAGACATACAAGTGTAAAATCCAGAAAAATTAGGTGATAGAAGTTGAAACCGCAAACTCTCAAAATATAATAAGTATCTATATGAAATTCCCGCTGATTGGTTGATAAATAGAAGAACTTGAACAATTTCAACCTAGTGTGCATAGTGAAAATTCATCTCATGAGTTTTCAGGATTATTTTCTTCACAGATCAACTAGACTATAGATCTCAAGGTATAATGAGCAACAACAAGCCAATGACAGGAATTTGGCTTACCGTCCTTCCGACGACTTTCACACTACGTCCCATTTCCAGCTTTGGTTACGGGTAGACCATCCCCCGATTGGTAATAGGTAGCCCTAATCAGAATTTTCCACTATTTGTCCATCATTCCCAATTTCATCCTTCTTTTTCCTTTTTCTTTTAAATTAGATAGGATTTTTAGAAATCCATATCTTTCGTTATTTTCCCATGGACAAGGATGGACAAAGTACCCCGGCTTGGTTTCTCAACATCTTAAATCAAAGTCTAGCTAATCCACAAATCACATAATCCTTTCAACTCATGAAAATCGTGTATTGTGAACTAGGTGAAAAAGTGTTCAAATTTTCTATCAATCACATAACTAGGGGAATTCACATATAAAACCATTATGCTATGAGAAGTTTACGATTTACAACCTCATACACTTCATATCTCCTCCTCTTATGCTCATATCATCTTAAATGCATAGAAACAAAGTTTTCCAAAAGAGTTTTGAATTTTAGGAAAAATCAAAAAATTTCTACATAATTGCTCGAAATGTTACAAAATGCTGGATTCATCCAAATAATCATACACCCCCCAACCAAATCTTACATTGTCCTCAATGTAAAAGATGTGTAATGAGCAAAACATGAGAGCAATTTGAAAATAAAAGGGAGTGAGGAATGATAGTACCTGAGAGAGTGAAAAGCGGAATTCTTCCTCCTTCTAACAAACTTATGAAAAGATAAACAAAAGTAACAAAATCCTAATCCTAACTACTCTATACCTCCATCAGACTAGGAGCTCAATCATCCTGATACATAGGATCAGTCAGAGGTATGGACGTACCTTCTGAAGGAAACTTCTCAAAGAACTGTTTTAATCGCTGACCATTCACCTTAAAGATGTTGTCGTTCCTTGGATTTAACAACTCGACAGTCCCATATGGGTAGACAGTTTGCACAATGTAAGGACCGGTCCATCGAGATCTTAATTTTCCCGGAAATAAATGTAGGTGAGAATTATATAGAAGGACTTTTTTATTGATCGTGAATGTCTTACGAAGAATGTTCTTATCATGGAATATCTTCGTCTTGTCCTTGTAAATTCTCGCATTCTCATATGCTTCGTTCCGGATTTTCGCAAGTTCATTTAATTGTAGTTTGCGCAACGACCTCGCCTTATTAGAATCAAAATTCATCTTCTTAATTGCCCAATATGCCCTATGTTCCAACTCCACAGGCAAGTGACAAGCCTTCCCATAGACAAGTCTATAGGGAGACATTCCAATAGGGGTCTTAAAAGTGGTACGGTAAGCCCATAGCGCATCGGTGAGTCGAAGCGACCAATCCTTGCGATCGGGGTTCACCGTTTTCTCCAAAATGTGTTTAATCTCCCTGTTGGATATCTCAGCTTGTCCACTAGTTTGTGGGTGATAGGGAGTGCTCACTTTGTGTGTTATGCCATATTTCTTCATTAAGGTTTCAAATGGGCGATTACAAAAGTGATACCCTCCATCACTTATAATGACTCAAGGTGTTCCAAACCGGGAAAGAATTTTCTCATTTAAAAAGTGAATGACCGTTTTATGGTCATTATTCCGGCAAGGGATGGCCTTGACCCATTTGGATACATAGTAAACGGCAAGCAAGTTGTATGCGTTTCTAAAAGAAGATGGGAATGGACCCATGAAATCGATGCCCCAACAATAAAAAATTTTAATTATTAAGATGGGATTGAGAGGCATTATATTTCTACGGGAGATTCCTCCCAATTTCTGATAAGGCTCACATGTTTTGTAAAACTCATGTGTGTCTTTAAACATAGTGGGCCAATAGTACCCACATTGCAGAATTTTGGCTGTGGTCTTTTTAGCCGAAAAGTGGCCACCACATGCCTGAGAATGACAAAAGGAGATGATACTTTGTTGTTCATCATCTGGCACACATCTCCTTATGATTTGATCGGGACAATACTTGAATAAGTATGGGTCGTCCCATAGGAATTTTTGCACCTTAGTGAAGAATTTATCCTTATCTTGCTTTTTCCAATGTGTAGGAATCGTACCTGTAGCAAGATAGTTAGCAATGTCCGCATACCATGGCAATTGGGAGACTGTAAAGAGTTGTTCATCAGGGAACGTGTCATTGATCGCGGTCGTTTCAGGGGAATCGGTGAGAACAAGCCAAGAGAGATGGTTAGCCACTACATTTTCTACTCCTTTCTTATCACGTATCTCTATGTCAAATTCCTGGAGTAGAAGGATCCATCTTAACAACAGTGGTTTAGCATCCTTCTTAGAAAGAAGGTACTTAAGCGCGGCATGGTCAATGAAGATGATGATCTTGGATCCAATCAAGTAGGACCTAAACTTGTCCAAGGCAAAAACTACTGCTAAAAGTTCTTTTTCTGTAGTGGTGTAGTTTGCCTGGGCTGAGTTTAAGGTTCTACTTGCATAGTAGATAACACATGGCTTCTTCTCTTTTCTTTGGCCTAGCACGGCCCCAATAGCATAGTCGCTTGCATCGCACATAATTTTAAAGGGAAGGCTCCAATCAGGTGGTTCCATTATGGGAGCACATGTCAACATACCTTTAAGTGTGGTAAAGGCCTTTTGACATTCTTCATTCCACTCGAATGAATTCTCCTTTTGAAGTAGGTTACATAAAGGATGAGAGAGTGAACTGAAGTCCTGTATGAAGCTTCTATAAAACCCTGCGTGTCCCAAAAAGGACCACACATCTCGTATGCTTTTGGGTGGTGGAAGGTTAGAGATAAGATCAATTTTCGCTTTGTCTACCTCGATTCCATTTTGTGAAATGATGTGACCAAGTACAATTCCCTTTTGAACCATGTAGACACCCCACCTTCGGCTACAAGATTGGTAGAGATAGCTGAATGAATGGAGGACCATACACCCAAATCCCATGTCCAAACTCAGCCAAACTCACCCTTGTAAGCCCCAATCCATAACCCAACTCAAGCCTGAACCCAGTCAACTCACCCCTAAACAGCAGCCCAAAAAACCCCCCATAAGAAAAATCAGTCAAAAAATCCTTAAAAAAGTTAAACTCGGTGAGTCAACCCGTTGAGTCAAATCACCGAGTCAACCCGCTGAATCAACTCACCGTGTCAACCCATCTCTTAAACCTAGTCAACTCACCGAGTTCCAAACCGCAGCCTCGGAGCAAGCTCGAATCCCAAAACTAAGAAAATGCTGCTTCAGGTTCGGAGGTCGTACACTCCGAACCGAAGCAAAGCGGCCGTACAGGCGGCCCCCTGAGGGCTGCCCAAAAATATTTACGGGTTCTGCCACTCCCAGTTGCTATAAATACCCCCCTCCCCTTCTCATTCAAGCATCCCTCAAGGCCATCAAGCCCGAGTGCAATCTGTTTGTTTCGAGTTTTTCTCCCCCCTTTAACCCACTTTTCCACCAAGGAGAGCCCGAGTGAGAAGAGTCTAGCCCTGGTCCAGCCCAGCCTGACCCTGGTCTAAGTCTCCCAAGCCACCCAAGTCTTGATCCAGCCACTCGAAGCCAACCCTTGCGACACCTCCGTCCATCCAGCTACTCTTTCACCAGCATCATCTCATTCGCATCTAGCATAAGTGCAACATTTACTTTCCTTCCAACCCCCCTGCTTCACTACAAGCACTTTGATCATTCAAGCACACGGCATGCATCCTGCATAAAGCACCTGTCAGTTCAAGCGTATGCTCTGGGTTTGCCTGTTAATGGAAACCTGCCCATCAAAAACTCTTACTGTTCAGACCTGCATTCATGTACATATCACTACAAGCACTTTGATTATTCAAACACACAACATGCATCTCACATAAAGCACTTGTTAGTTCTAGCGTATGCTCTGGGCTTGCCTGTTAATGGAAACTTGCCCATCAGAAACTCTTACAATTCAAACCTACATTCATGCATCATGTCATCCATGAGAATGCACGAGGATTAAACAGACTTTCACGTATTAGTTCGATTCTGTGAAGTAGAGACCGTACTTCGGTACGGGCAGTGTGTGGGGTGCTTAACCTCTTCCCACCCTGTAACCGTGATCCCTTACCTCGAATCTCTGGCCGCAGATCAAAAGAAGTCATTTTAGAGGAAGGAATCTTCGGATCCCCTTCTCTAAACGTTTCTACGGGGTCTAGCCGACTGTAGAGTCGAAGTAACTGGCTAGTGGCGACTCTGGTCTTATACAAACTCATCCAAACATATCCGGCTTAACACAACAACCAAACAAAGCCTCGAGAACGAGGCAAGCCAGTGGCACAAACGGCGATTCGCGCGCACGCACCTCTTCTTCTTTTTTCGAAAGGGAAAGGAGAACGTCCGAGAGAGCGGAACGGCGAGGGTCCACAGAATGGCGACTCTGCTGGGGATATGCTAATCTCACTAGTTGTGATCCGATTTGAAAAATAGAATCCCTCTTGTACTTGAAAGTCATTATTCCTCATACAATCTCATCTGCATAGCATTCTACCCAAAACTAAAACAAAAAAATAGAAAATCCCAAAACTCAAAAAGAGTAGAGTATAGTCCTCACCATTGCGCCTCCTCGGGCTCAGCGCGTTCGGAAACAACTTCCCTTCCTCAGCATAATCCGCACTCGGGCACAGCAAGCCATGTCCGACCACGAAGAGGAAACTCACCTCTTCCCCGCTCTTGAAATGACCGAAGCGCAACCTCCAGCGCAACAGCCAATTGAGAATACGCCAATCATATAAGAATTGGCACAAGGAATGAGAGCAATGCAAGAAATGCTCTTGCAATTCATGCAAGCACAAGCTACCGCGGCAGCCAACAATCAGGTTGGCCTAGTTCAGCAATCTCAGCAGCCATGCCGGGTCCCTCCGGCCTCCAGTTCAAATCAAGCACAACCATCGGAGTCTGCCCAAGACTACCGACAGCAGCCGTCTCAGTCCTTCTTATGGGACATCCCCCTCAGTACCTTCCCGCGATGACAAGGCCGCCTCAGAGCACTCCTGTCGCAGGAACTTCCAGTCAGCTTCCAGTCAATCTGGCAAACAATAATCTCAGTAGATCTCAGCATGTCCCCGTCGATGGGACTCCTTTCCTTTCTCAGCATGTCCCCGTCGATGGGACCCCTTTCCAATTTCAGCACATCCCCGCCAATGGGATTTCAATTCAATTTCCAGCAATAGGGACAGCACTGGCGAATACCCACAATGGGGGTCAGTGTCAAGCCCACATCAATCAGCGGACAGTGGCGAATACCCAACAAGGGGGTCACTTCCCAGCATCTCAGCCTCCTACAAACAGGAGCACTTTTCAATTCCAGCACATCCCCGCCAATGGGATTCCAGTTAATTTTCAGCAATCTTCAATTCAGCAAACTCCAGTTAATTTCCAGCAATCTTCAATTTAGCAATCTCCAGTTAATTTTCAGCAAGTTCCAGTTCAACCTTCAGTACAATCTCCAATTCAGTTACAATCCTTTCAAGCACAGGTTCATCAGAATCCAGTCCAGTCATCAAATCAATTTCAGCAACCCGCGGTTGCTTTTCAGCAAGCCCATAGGGTCGAAGATATCGACCACTATGCCGAAGAAGAACGTGCCTTACTCCAAGAGGCACCAGTCGCTCGAACAGATCACTCAGGACTGGACGAGTTGCGAGAGCAATTCCAGATCTTGTAAAATCAGCTTCAGCGACAACAAGGAATCGATCTACCTTCGACCAAGTTCAGAGACTTGTGTCCTTTCCCAGATGCTCAAGTACCTCAAAACTTTGAGGTACTAAAATTCAAAAGATACGATGGCAGCGGTTGTCCCACAGCACATCTCAAGACCTTCTTTAAAGAGCTGAGTGCAATCTCAGGAAATGAAGGGGCCCTCATTCGTTTGTTCCAAAAATCTCTGAAGGGCGATGCCCTAGATTGGTACACCTCATTGGACTACCAACGCATCAAGACCTGGGAACAACTTTCCCAGGCTTTCGTTGACAGATTCGCGTATAATCTCAACATGGCACCTAGAAGGGCTGACCTCACGGCTCTCAGGCAAAAGAGTGATGAAACACTATCAGCTTATGTGGGACGTTGGCGAGCTATGGCAGCCAAAATGCGGACACCTATCGATGACGAAGAACAAATTTCCATGATTGTTCATTCAACATATCCTGGCATATCTGGATATCTCATCTCATATCCATATGTGAATTTCTCACAGTTGATCCGTGCTGGAGAACAAGTCGAAGCAGGAATCCATGCCGGGACAATCTCCCCATGGCCTCATCAAGCTACTCCAGTCAAAAGGAATAGAGTGAAAGGAAGACCTATCGGGTATGGGAATGGAAACTGCAGCGGTTCTCCTCCTCGCCCGACAAAGGTAAACAACATCAGCACCACTGCTCAGGGTAATCAATATGCTCCCCCACAGGGACGTCAACACTATCAACAGAATCAGGCTCAGCATCAACCTCAGCGATATCAGCCGCAATCGAATCCTCAACCACAGCCACAACCACCTCGACAGCAGCAGCAGTTCAGGGGGAACGGTCAAAACTCATATCAGAATAGGCAGAATTACAGGGAGCTCAGGAAATTCACTCCTCTCACTCAGCCGCTCAGTCAAGTCATGGCCATGCTAGTACAGAAGTAGTTACTCACTCTAATGGCACCCAGGCCTCCTCCAAATCCTCTACCTCCAACCTACCGAGAAAATGAGTATTGTGCCTACCATCAAGGGTGTGGTCACACCACTTATCGATGCATGACTCTGAAGAATGCCATACAAGATCTGATTAATGACCGCAAGATCTTCATCTCGGTCCCGGGAACTCCTCCAGCAGCTTCTACCAATATCCTGCAGAATCCTCTGCCTCAACATCTGACGGACCCCAGTTCATCTCATGGCCCTGCCGTCAACAGCATAGAAGAAGGAAAGCGTCTCAATCATTTCTTCTCCCCAATACAGTCCATTCATGCTTACACTTATGGGCCAGCAAATCCTCCTCCGATCCTGCAAGGGGCAAGTTCCTTTCCTCCTTTAGTCTCCGAGCCAGTAGTACTCGAAGGAACACTTCCATATGATGTACCAGTTGTTCAAGGGGCACCTTACAGCCATTCATGTGGGGAGCCAGTCATCTTGGAAGGAGCACAGGCATACATCGAGCTCGCATACGAACCTGTCGTTTTGCAAGGGGCAACTCCAGTTCAAGAACAATCCAATCCACAATGGAAGGATTATGCTCATCAGCAGCAAGAACCAATTGTCCTGGAAGGGGCTCCTCCAATCAAGCCAGTCATATTACAAGGGGCAAATCCCGGAGGTGTGTCAATCACACTACGACAACTGGGACGAACAAAGAAACCACCTGCCATATCAAGAGGACCAGTATTCATTCCATGGGAGCCTCCCGCTCTAGGAACAGTCAGACCAGGACCGCAACCTTATGTGATCAATGAAGACAAGCCTCGATATTACCCCTTCAGCACAGGCAACAATGTAGTCCTCAAGGCAAAAATGCCATACGAGGAAGATCTGATACCCACACCAGCACTGTTGCAAGAACCGGTGGTCCTAGAAGGCAAAGGTGAGGAAAATTATAAAGAAGTCCCGTGGCATTATCCGGAATGTGCGGAGGTGGGAAACATGAATCCCAATGGGTGTTGCATCCGAAGGGATAATCAGAACAAAGGAGATCCCAAAGGCACTCTCTCAGGCCTCGGCAACAAAAACGAAGCCGCATACGATGTGGCGACTCAGCTCAAGTCAATCCCTGCTCAAATCTCGGTATGGGAGATACTCTGCACATCGTCTATACACAGAGAAACGTTCGCCAAAACCCTGAGTGATGCCCATGTCTCCTCCGATACGGCACCAGAAATGATAGCATTGTTGATCGGATAGCTCCTGGCTCCGCCCGCCATCACCTTCACTGATAATGAGTTGCCACCAGAAGGGCGCAACCATGGGCGATCCCTCAACATAGCCTTACGATACAAATACCTATGTGTCCCGCTGGTCCTTATCGATAACGGCTCAAGCTTAAACGTCTGCTCACTCAAGACTGCAGAACGCTTGGGAATCAGTCCCTCGTCATTTCAACCCAGCACCATATGCGTCAGAGCATTGGACAACCGCCGATCAGTGGAAGGGGAGGTCGGCATAGAGGTACAGATAGGTCCAGAAGTCTCCACCATCACATTTCAAATCCTGGATATATCAGCCTCCTTCAACATGTTGCTCGGACAGCCTTGGCTGCACAAGGTTGGAGCTGTGCCATCAACGGGTGAAGTATATCTGTGGAAATCAAGTTATCTCTATCCATGCAGAAAAGGAACTCATCATTCCTTCCAATGTTGCTGCCACTGAACCAGACATCCCTGTCATTGATATCCAGCACTCTGAAGAAGACATCCCGTTTCATAGTTTCGAATTCGAGACCGTGAGTGTTATCGCCAACCCAGAACCGATAAGTGCGGATCGTGTCTTTTCACCAACAGAACGTCTGACCCTCAAATACCAAATGAAGAATCATTTCAAGTCCAGAAAGATACCGCTGGTATATAATCAACGCAAATGGGGACTCAGATACAGGGCAATCTTCATGGACAAAAGAAGGAAGAAATTTCGGTGCTCACCCATCCAATTCGTTAAGCCAGGAGAACCTTGCAAAGATCCAAGAAGGAACCAACCGACTGCACTACACAAAGGTCTCCTGATGAGCCTAGCTTGGGCCATGTGGCCCCCCATTCGATGGGACCAAATTCTTGAACCATCTAAGCCTCCGAAAGATGAAGGAAAGGATAAAGACGAAGAAGAAAGTCAAATACAACAGCTTCAGGACCAGGGTATTCTGATACTTGCTCCCAACTAGGGGCACAACCTGCCCACTTCAATTCCAGCCAACCAGGGGCACAACTTGCCCATCTCAGCATCAATCAACAAGGGGCACGACTCGCCCATCTCTGCATAATCAACATCATCAACCCCCAGCCGGGGGCAAAAGCAACCCATCCATTGGACCAAGAAAGGGAAATGGCCAGCCCTGGATTGGTCCGATGTCCAAATTCCGAACTCATGCCTTAGTGGGGAGCCGATGAACTGCAATGCGAGTAAGTGATCTGGGAGGGACTGAGTACGACTCAGATCTCGAACCCAACAAGCAAGAAATCATGGTCATTGGGCCAGATTGTGATTCTTCGCCCAAATCACCAACCCCCACCTCTCCAGGGGAAGGAGTGTGGGGTCTTGAATGGTCATCTGTTCCCCTAACTTCTGAATCAGCCAGAGAGTCATCTGAGGGCTCTGGTTTTTTTAAAAAAAATGCTGGTTTGAGTAGCGAGCGGAACTTTGGAACAAGCTGAGATCAATCATGGTCTGCAATGCCCACTTGTTCAGTCCTGTAAATTTCAAAAATCCAAAAAAATAAAAAACTTTCAAAAACCAAAAACACCTAGCATTTCAATTCCAGGAAAGTCTCAAAAACCAAAAAACATGTCTTTCCCTTCATTTAATAATGTGCGAAGTTCGTCTAAAGAGTTGCATGAGTTTGAAGTCGAATCATATGATTTTGACATCGAATTAGACTTCGAGCTCATGGGTCTGGACGAAGCTTGGAATGTGGAAGATGATGACCCGGCTCCCTAACTAGAGGACCTCCTCAAAAGGTTCGAATCCAAAGCCAATGTTGTAGCCGATGATTTTGAGATAGTAAACTTGGGGACACCTGAGATCCCTAAGGAAGTACACATTGGAAAATCGTTGCCACCTGAGATGAAACAGAGAATGATAGAGTTCCTAGCTCCAAGATTGTCCAACTTCACATTCTCATATGAAGACATGTCGGGGCTCGATGAAGAGCTTGTTGTACACCATCTGCCAACCAAGGCGGATATGAAGCCAGTGAAGCAGAAACTTCGAAGAATGAAGCCAGAATGGGCCCTGAAAGTTCGAGATGAAGTCATCAAGCAATACAATGCGGGATTCTTGGTAGTCTCCAACTACCCTAAATGGCTCGCCAACATCGTACTAGTACCGAAGAAGGATGGCAAGGTTCGAATGTGCATCGACTTCCGAGATCTCAACAAAGTCAGTCCTAAAGATGATTTCCCTTTGCCACACATCGACACTCTGGTCGACAACACTGCTGGATATAAGATCTTCTCATTCATGGACGGGTTCTCAGGTTACAATCAGATCAAGATGGCCATCGAAGATCGTGAGAAGACATCGTTTATCACTCCCTGGGGAACCTTCTGTTACAGGGTAATGCCGATCGGTCAGAAGAACACAGGAGCAACATATCAGCGAGCAATGACAACATTATTCCACGACATGATGAACAAAGAGCTTGAAGTATATGTGGATGATATGATCGTCAAATCTCACACAATCGAAGGACACTTTGAAGATCTGAAGAAATTGTTCAACAGATTAAAAAAGTACAAGCTCCGTCTCAACCCTCAGAAATGTGTCTTCGGTGCAATGAGAGGTAAACTCCTTGGCTTTATGGTGAGTGAAGATGGCATCAGGGTCGACGAAACCAAAACCAGAGCAATCATCGAGATGCCCCCTCCTAGAACAGAGAAAGAAATTCGTGGCTTCCTCGGCAGAATTCAATACATCGGCCGCTTCATCGCACAGCTCACACCTATCTGTAAGCCCATATTCAAGCTCCTCCGGAAGAACGTTTCAAAAGAATGGAATGATGATTACCAAGTTGCCTTTGACTGCATCAAGAAGTATCTCATGAATCCTCCAGTTCTAGTGCCGCCCACTCCCGGACGA
Source organism: Liriodendron chinense (assembly GCA_003013855.2). Classification (NCBI taxonomy): domain Eukaryota; kingdom Viridiplantae; phylum Streptophyta; class Magnoliopsida; order Magnoliales; family Magnoliaceae; genus Liriodendron; species Liriodendron chinense. Next base: position 4,966,317 of record ML058515.1, on the reverse strand, counting down.
CCACTATTGTTATACATCTTGGTAGCAGCAGAAGCCATTGGCTGTGTCCTCGGCCAACACGACGAGACCGGGAAGAAGGAACAAGCAATATATTATTTGAGCCGAAAGTTCACCGACTATGAGACCAGGTATTCCCCGATTGAGAAGACTTTCCTCGCCCTAGTCTGGGCAACTCAGTGACTCCGTCAATACATGATTGCGTTCCCTATTCTCCTCCTCGCTCATATGGATCCGCTCAAGTACCTGTTCGAGAAATCGTCACTCACTGGAAGAATAGCTAAATGGCAGCTACTCCTGTCTGAATTCGACATCACCTATGTCACTCAGAAGGCAATCAAGGGGCAAGCCCTCGCCGATCATCTTGCCGCTCACTCTCTCCTGGATTATCAACCACTCAAGACGTTCTCCCCTGATGAAGATCTTCTGCTTATCGAAGGTGAAGAAAAGAAGAAAAAAGATGAGTGGACGTTATTCTTCGACGGCGCAACAAATGCTAAAGGGAGTGGTATTGGAGCAATCCTCTACTCTTCAGATGATGTCTCTATTCCTATCTCAAGACTGCATAGCATTCGAGTGCACCAACAACATGGCAAAATACAAAGCATGCTTCGCTGGCTTAAGGGAAGCCATAATCTTGGGCGTCAAGAAGCTACGAGTATTTGGAGACTCACAGCTTATCATCAATTAGACCAATGGCGAATGGAAAACCAAGGACGAGAAGTTGATACCATATCATGTGTATCCTGAAAACCTGATCAAAGAATTCACAAAAATCACCTTCTCATACATGCCCAGAGCTAATAATCAGTTTGCAAATGCTCTCGCTACACTCGCATCAATGCTCGAGATCCCGAAAGGAGCTTTAATGGGAGCTCACAGTCGACATTCAAGATGAACCTGCTTTCTGCCTGCAAATAGAAGAAGCTGAAGCTGCCCCTGACAAACCTTGGTATGCCGACATCAAGCAATATCTCGAAACCCAGGAATATCCGGAGTCAGCAACAGCAACAAATTACCGAACCATCCAACGTTTGGCTGGCCAGTTCACCATTAGTGGTGAAGTTCTTTACAAGCGATCCTATAATCACATCCTCCTTCGATGCGTCGATGAAACAGAAGCTACAAAGATCATGAAAGAAATACATGAAGGAATCTGTGGCCCACACATGAACGAGCACATGATGGCAAAGAAGATTCTATGACTTGGCTACTATTGGCTCACCATGGAGACAGACTGCTGCCAGCACGTCAGAAAATGCTTCAAGTGTCAGGAGCATGCGAACCAAATCCATGCCCCATCAGTAGAATTATACAACCTGATGACTCCCTGGCCCTTCTCCATGTGGGGACTCGACATCATTGGCAAGATTAGTCCTAAAGCATCAAACGGTCATGAGTATATACTTGTGGCAATCAACTACTTCACCAAGTGGGTAGAAGCAGCCTCCTACACCACGATTGCAGCATCCCAGGTGATCAAATTCATGAAGAACAACATCATATGCCGGTATGGAATCCCTAATGCTATCATCATAGATAATGGGACCCCATTCGTCAACAAGAAGATGGATGACTTCCTCAGCAAATTTAAGATTCAACGTCATCGATCAAGCCCCTACCGACCTCAGATGAATGGTGGGGTAGAAGCCGCAAACAAGTCAATCGTCAGGATACTCGAGAAGATGGTCGTGACCTATCGAGATTGGTCAAATATGCTCCCATATGCACTTTGCGCCTATCGAACGCCTGTATGGTCTGCTATGGGTGTTACTCCTTTCGAGCTTACTTACGGAATGAAAGCAATTCTACCAGTCGAGGTGGAAATACCATCACTACGGGTGTTACTAGAAAGCGGAACTGAAGAAGGAGAATGGCAACGGGCCAGATTCGATCAGTTGCAGCTAGCAGATGAAAAGTGCATGCGTGTGCTAAGTCATTCTTAGTGTTATCAGAAAAGGATCGCTCGAGCTTATAACAAAAGAGTCTGAAGAAGAAGTTTCAAGGTAGGCGACATGGTCATGAAAAAAATCCTACCATCGCACCTTCCTGATCCCAGAGGAAAGTTCAAACCCTCGTGGGACGGACCGCTGATCATCAGAGAAGTACTCCCTGGAGGCGCCCTCAGACTCGCCGGCATGAGAGGGGTGGATCTTCCTGAGCCAATCAACGCCGACAAAGTGAAAATCTTTCACGGATAAGTCATTCTGACCCGATCAAGAGTTACATTAATAAAGCTGAAGTCAAGAGGTCAAATCTAAAACTTCTGAGAAATCGTTTCCGTCCACCAACAAGTGTTTCAAATAAGGGGATTCAAAGGAAAAAAGAGAGAGAGAAAAAAAAGAATACAAAAAAAAAAGAGAAAAGAAAAAGAAAAAATAAAAAAGGAGAAAAGAACAATGGGAAGCCAAAGCAAGGCACCTGAGGAAAATTAACCCAAGAAGAAACACAGTCATCCATCCATTCATCTCAGAAGGGTCTTTAGCTAAGACTAATAGCTCTGTCATCGTAACTTAGGATAAGGGCTGGAAAACTGCCATCGGCCGGTAACGACGGATTCCCGACCTCTAGCCGTCGAAGTTATCCGATGATCCAGAAAAAAAAAAGAAAAAGAAAATGTGTGCCTAAACAAAGAGGGCAGAGTGAAAACCCGAACGGGCGCTCCGAGTAAAAACAGTGGGCATACAGCGGACTTGGTGAAAACCCGAAAGGGCGCCGAGGGTGAAAACAGCATTGCTGTCAAGGGGTAGGCAAGATCAAACACCCGGGACGTGGTGAAAACCCAAAAGGGCGCCACGGGCAAAAATGACGGGAAAAGGCCGGCTGTAGTGAAAACTCGAAAGAGCGTTGCAAGCAAAAATGGCTCGAAAAGAAAAGAAAAATTAAAAGTGCAGGTACCGAGAAATCAGACGGTCCAGATCTGTTCAAGCAGTCACAGTTCAAGAACAAGAAGAAGTATTGTCGGGAATGAAGAACTCCACAAACTTTGACAATCTCAGGAAGCAACAGTTTCCATTGCCTACACCTCTAGGGAACCAAAGGGATCTCGCAAGTCAATCTCGAGACATTGTTTAAAGCATTGGCCGAGCCTCAGTTCTGATTCCTATATCCCGACACAAAATCCAGACACACTCACAAGACAACTCAGGGCACAATAGATTTTCAAAAGAGGTCTCCTTTTTCATTAAATGCATCGTATTTCTTTTACATATATCATGTCATCTTTTTCAAAAATACAAAAAAAAGGCATCATCATCGGTCGCGTACTATGCAAAAAGTACAGACAGTCAACACTATCAATCTCTACCCTCCTCCTCGGCTACATTAGGTAAGTCCTTTGACTCATAATAAAGAAGCCTCGCTCTCAACCTGCTCACCTCCATACGCAGGTAATGTACCTCATCGCGCTCAAGGCTGTGGATTGCTGCCTCCTCATTAGACAACCTCTGATCGGCAACCAATCTCCTCGACATCATCTCACAATGATACTGAAGTGCGGAAATCTCAAACAGTAAATGGCCATGAGTGGCCAAAAGGAAACCAGGATCGATGAATGGGCGCTCCTCAAAGGGTTCATATGAACCAGATAAAGAGTCGGCATCTCCAAGGATATCCTGCTCATCCTCATCAGCAGTCTAGTGCCAGCAAGGGATACGTCGATATAGAGACTGCTCAGTAACCCAGTACTGGTATGGGGCGGTCACCATCGGAAAAGTCTGTAGCTCAAAACCAAGCAAATCAGCAGTCAAGTAACTCGCCTAGGATCCATCAACCCGAGACCTAAAGTCAGATGTTCTAGATGGAAGTGCTCGACACCTGATACCAGTGAAAACAAAAAGAGGAACATCCTGCTCATATCCGAACTGCCGCAGGAACCGGATAGGATGATAAGAAAAGTAAGATCGAAAGCCTACCAACATCAGAGAAAAGCGGTGCGCATCTCAAAGCACTGGAGGAAGCGAAAGCCAAGATGACTCCCAACGAACATTCCAGTCACGAAGTTTAGCGAACATCCTTCGATACAAGGGCTCACTCATCCTAGCCGTATGAGGAAGAAATGCCATGATGTGTCGCATAAGGTCTGGGCTAAGGTTGCCAGGAAATGGTACAGGAACAGTCAGCGAAAGACGCTCCCATAGCCAGACCTGATCATCAAGAAAGAAAAGAAGTTTAACTTGAGCAAAGAAATCCCCAAAAGACAAAAAGAAAAAAGGGAGTGCAGAAAAGATACCTAAAGAAATGCACAGCAGCCGTGAAGGACACAGGTGCGGCCCAGGGCACAGTCAGTCAGCCCATTAAACAGCACGGCCAGGACGAGAGAAATAATCCCTTGCCGTCGAATAACTCGGCTCATCATCTCGAAAAGCAAAGGAGTCTGAGACCTCTGCCATCCCGAGAATAGCACCTCAGCTATCAAGCAGAAGATCAGTGCATTCCGAGCAAGTAGAGACCCTGCCACACTCCGAGGACTCGAAAAAAGATCGTACAACAAGTCCAAGGAGAACACCACGGCATCCTGGCCGGCAGCTGCAGGCTGAACAAGATAGGGGATCCCGAACCAGTTTTGCGGTGTGGCAGTCTTCGGCAAAGTCTTCAGCGAAAAATACTGAGTATAATCCCAAGGAAGACCGGTCAAACGCGCAAACTCCTCCAAAGAGGGTCCCATCTTCATGTCATTGAACGCAAACAGGTTCAACGAGGGGACCCAGTCAATCAGTGCAGCCCCAAGCATCCTCCAGTCAATGTCGACTCTAGCCATATAGATCAGACCGCCGAAGCCATAGGACTCTAAATCTCGAATCTCATACGCTGACAAGCTGTCAAGCAAAGCAAGCAGCCGTGGCGAGCAAGAAGGACGAGGAAACAGCTGACAAGTCCTCACAGGAATCCCCTTAAGGATAAAAGGCCCAGAAATCAATGACAGCTCATCAAGGATCGGAAGATCGAAGGGCGAAGGAGAAGGAAAAGCTGGGACCTCTGCAGACTCAACAGCCCCAGACCTGTCCCCAGTAACGGCTATGTCTGATATAGTCGCATCACTGTCTGAAACTGTCAGGACCTCAGCCGCATGAGAAGACTCGCCCACCTCGTGGATCGAGTGCGTAAAGGACCGATGATCAGGAGAAGGGCGATACTCCCCACCAAAAGGGCTATCAACGAAGATGACACTAGCATCCTGACCAATCTGACCGTCGAAAAAGGCATTTGAACCATCAAGAAGGGTCCTGGCAACCCCGATCAAAGAATCAATGGTCAGATCTGGACCTGTGGTCCTCTCCAACATAAAGTCGTGAATCCAATCATCATCCCGTCTAATTAAAGGGATCATCGAGGTATCCACACCATCCATCATCAAGGGGACATCATCAATGATCACATCAAGTCCACTCAAGTAAGTGTGCCACACATCTCGGCCATCATCAAGAGCATCCAAGCCATCAAAGGTATCATCTGAACCATCCATACCATCCAAACATGAGATCAGCCCATCTATGTCCATCATACCCCCATCACCACCATCAATCACATCATCCATGTGGCCCACACTTAAGGGGTGCATAGCCTCACCTATGTCCCATCTCCTCATCCCATCCATACCATCCATTTCTCCCATAATCAATGCCCCATTCAAATCTGAAATTTCAGCATCGCTGCCATTAATGGGGCCATTCAAAGCTCCACCAACCACTACCCCTAAATCCCGATCAATACCCTCATTCAATGCTTCATCTACACCATCAATCAAGGGCATCTCACCATCTTTAAAGCCTTCACCAATTGCTGAAGTATGGGACCCACCAACCTCTCCCACAATGGCTCCCAAGCCATCATCAATGGCTGCCCAAGAGAGGACCAATAGAGAAAAAGACAAAAAAGGAATGAAAGAAGAGACAAAAGGAAGATTCATGGCTGAATCGAAAATTGAGTATAGGCATGAAGGAGACAACAGCCAGGAGAATGTGCTCACTGTCCGAACCAGAGCCAGCCCAGGCCGCACAAGAGGCGAGGCTTGGGCGGCCCACTGTGGGCCGCCCGTACAGACGCGCTCCCTCTCTCTCCTCGGGATTGGTGTTCGCTTCCCCAAGTGTAGGGATGCGATGTAGTAATAAACTCGGTAAGACTGAGGTCGATCCACAGGGAAGGAAGTAAACAATTCAAATTATCCTAATAACTAGAATCTAAAGAGGTTTGTGAAATTGGTTTTGAACATAAAATAGAAAATCTGAAAAGGGAAAGATAACTAGAGCATCAAGGATCCACTTATAGCTCTCCTTAGATGCATAATTCGCTATGGTTTCTTACTTTCTCAACTAGAATCGATATTAAGATCTATCTAGTCGGATGATAGAACTGTTAAACCAAACAATCTGTTATATGTAAGTTCAATGCATAGGATTCACTCAATGTAGGCTGAGCTGAGCATGCTCAATTGCATAGGTCATTCCGCTTTCCAAAAGGTCCAGTTCACAATCATAACCATCCTCAAGTCCTGTCACAAGACAAGGCTAGATCATGATTTGAACTTGATTCAAATCACATGCACAGTCCCTTACATAATTCAGAAAATCAGAAAAATAGAACTTTGGTAGGAAGTCCCCACATGAAGATCATAGTACTGGAGCGCACTCCAATTCCACGGATCATACAGGTCTAGACTGATGCAAACCAATTAAGAATTTAAGTAATTCTCCCAAACATCCATGAGTCATCATAAGACTAAGAAAAACTACTTAAAGCTTGTATAAACTTCAAACCATAGTTCATAATCATGAATTCCAACTTTAAAACCAATAAAACGAATTAAACAATCTAAATAAAACTATAAGGTTCACCTCTTAGCTCTAGCTAGGAGACTAGCTAATGAAAAGCATATTAAAAATAAAACTAGAACTAAGAAAAGGAAGAAAAACTAGCTGGAGGAGGCTAGGAAGCCTCCTATGACTTGAACTCCTTGCTCCCCACGTCCTTGGTTGCCCTGGAATAGAAGAGAGCACCTCCTTTTATAGTGCAGCAATAGTACAGCAACATAGCAGAATTTGTTTCGCTTGGTACGGCTTAACCAATGGTTGGATTGCCTTCAAAATTGATTTATAGCTTCCTTGTAATGTGATCTTCCTCATAGATGATTTAGATTTCCAAGATTATCCTCTGAATGGGCCCACCAATCAGATCACTGACCGCCTCTCAAAATCGCGCACTTCGGGTACCTTCAGAACCAGTCATCTTGCTCTCAACGCTCCGGAGTGTACAGATGTCGGATTGATCCCAAATTTTGAGCATTGGTAGAAAACTTCCTCCTCTACATGATAGATGGATTAGATTGTCCAAAACAATCCCAGAATGTGGTCCGAAAATTAGAACACTTAGGGCTTTTATAAACTCTGCGCAGTTGGATCTTTCTAGATGGTCCATCTTTCTTCAACCGGTACCATCAAACCACACATCCTTTTGATCTGAAACTTTGTGGTTATTCATATATGGATGTGGTCTAAAAGATGATCAAAGTAGATTCTTCATATCATCAATGATGGGCCACTTGTACCGGCCCAGAGTGGAACAGCAAAATCTGGAACTTTCTGGACAGTTCGTATTGTTTTGGCCACCACGATCAATCCGTAGTCCGATCGACACGAAACCACTTGGGTTAGTTCGGCGTCGAGCTCCTCTTCGACATGGATGTGTTGGATTTCCAAATATCATTGAGATGGCCCAGAAAACTGGTCTGAAAAATCAGAAACGGGAATGGCCTGCTGTCTGGAATCTGGAAACTGAAATTTACATGGCCAACCGGTCAAGACCGGTCGGGGCCTGTTCCAGCAGCTTCTATAGAGGGCAGTAGTGTTGGCCGACCGGTCTTGACCGGTCGGACCCCATTTTCTGCTTTATTTCTTCTTTCTTTTCTTTCCTTCTTTCATCCTCATCCTCCTCTCTTTCTTCATCATTCTTTGGTCCGCCTTGGGCCTTCATCAAAGGCTCCTAAATGTGCCCTTTTGGTCATCAATTGGGCAAAGCAACTCTCATTCCTACAACCACAAAACATGTATTTGATTAGTCTTTAAATCATGAAAATCTTGCATAATGAGTGATGAATTAGGGTTAGAATATGCACAATTAAGAGCTCAACACACCCCCCAACCAGCATTTTGCTATTCCCGAGCAAAACATGCGTGAAACAAGTTTCATTCTCCAAAATCCAACTCTCCTCTAGAAACTATTCTTCTATACATTCCAAGACACACAAGCATAAAAATCAGAGAAATTAGGTGATAGAGGTTGAAACCTTAAACTCTCAGAACATAATAAGTGTTTATATGAAATTCCCGCTGATTGATTGATAAATAGAAGAACTTGAACAAATTCAACCTAGCGTGCATAGTGAAAGTTCATCTCATGAGTTTTCGGGATTATCTTCTTCATAGATCAACTAAACTATAGATCTCAAGGTGTATAGAGCAACAACAAGCCTATGACAGGAATTTGTCCTACCGTCCTTCCGACGGCTTTCACACACTGTCCCATTTCCGGTTTTGGTTATGGGTAGACCATCCCCCGGTTGGTAGTAGGTAGCCCTAATCGGAATTTTCCACCATTTTTCCATCATTCCCAATTTCATCCTTCCTTTTCCTTTTTCTTTTACATTAGATAGGATTTTTAGAAATCCATATCTTTCGTTATTTTCCCATGGACAAGGATGGACAAAGTACCCCGGCTTGGTTCCTCAACACCTCAAATCTAAGTCTAGCCAATCCAAAAATCACATAATCCTTTCAAATCATGAAAATCATGTAATGTGAACTAGGTGTAAAAGTGTTCAAATTTTCTATCAATCATATAAATAGGGGAATTCACATATAAAACCATTATATTAAAAGAAGTTCAAAGCTTGCAACATCACTCCCTTCGTATCTCCTCCTCTTATACTCATATCATCTTGAATGCATAGAAACAACGTTTTCCAAAAGAGTTTTGAATTTTAGAAAAATAAAAAAAATTCTACATAATTGCTCGAAATGTCACAAAAGCTAGTAGATTCATCTAAGGAATCTCACCCCCCCCCAACCAAAATCTTACATTGTCCTCAATGTAATAAGATATGCAATATGGATGACATGAGAGCAACGACATAAAACAAAGGAGAGTGAGAACGAGAGTACCTGAGGTAGCAAGTTGATCAATTCTAGCATCTTCCATTGTCTCAATGAGACTTATTCAATCCTAAATGCAGAAAGAAATCCTAACCTACCTACCTACCTTTGATTAGTCTGATCGACTACATGATCAAATTTGAGCAGGATCTTCATGAATTTCAATAGGTTTCTCATGAGGACCATCCAAAGTCCTGCTCGAATGTATACATGGGTGCGTTTCTTCATGAAGGTCCAATCATAGTGTGCACCACACGCATGTAAGGAGGAGATAAGAGCAGCAAAATGATATCTCCTCAAGTTCTGAATTGGGTTGAAATTGATTAAAAATGGGTCCTCCCAATCGGAATTTTCAATGGGTTGAAGAACCCATGATGGTGGAGAGACATTCATTAAGTATTTTTCATTTTGGGTTGTCTCCTTCACAAATTCAGAATTGCACGGTGTTTCTACAAATAATGATAAAGAGTGTAAATCAGTGGAATGGTGTTCTTCAGGCACCGACACCGTGTCTAACAAACTATCCAACTCCATAATCATCTCATCATCAAGATCATAGGGGTGGGTCATGCATTCCTCTAAGAAATCGAGAGAGTCGGATGAAGGGTCCTCGTTCTCCCTAAGTGATTGAGGAAATTCTGTTTCAAGGGTAAGGAATTCCTCCTCTATAGAGGGGAGGTCTTCCAAAGAAAAATTTTCAGATTCAGTGGTAAGCACATCATCTAGCATTGGTTGATCTTTTAAAATTTCAGATTGTGCCACCCCATCATCTAAAGAAGCAGAATTTTCAACCCAAGGGAGTTCTTCCACAATAGAATCCGACATGTGTTGTTGGTGGAAGGACTCAAAAATATCGACTTCGGCCATCTCTCTAGCAAGAATATCTTTCGGTGATTCAAAAACATTCGGCCCTTTGGAAGAACAAATCATGGACTCACAATCATCCTTCAAACCCTTATTGTAGGCAATCAAACTATCACTTTCAGATTTTGTAGATTCCTCGGGTTCGTCAACCGTCCTTGAAATCTCTTCATCATTCAAATCGGAATAGCTAAAAGAGATAGTTGATTCACCATAATCAATGGTAATGGTGGGATCACTGAGATCAATATCCTCTAGAAGTTTAGTCATTAAATCTAGAGAAGGTTGGGTTTGGATAGCCTCATCCTCCTCATTGTTGGGGATTGATTCGGTGTTCCCAATGTTGGGTTCAATATTTTGAGATGGCGAGAGGTTTTGTATGCATTGCTCAGTTATTTTCATAAACTCTCGCAGTGTATCCTCAAGAGTTCGTGTCGGTTGTGGCTCATGAGAAAGAAACTCTTGAGGATAATTGTCGGCATCCATGGTTGGCTCGTCTCCCAAATTAAAATTTTGATGCTCCCACCTATTAGGATTATGCATGTCATATGTTGTGCTATTAGATAGTTGTTGATATTTGTAGCCAAACAAGTGATCATACATTGTCCTAATCAGTGGAACATTATTCATCTCTTTCTGATACTCTCCCATTGTCTTACCTGGCGAAAAGTTATGCGCATTGTTGTCATTCCGGTAATCTCGCAAGGTCTTATGTGGGGGAGTATTAGAAGTAAATTGAGTCATAGAAAAATATTCATGCTTGTAATGGTTCCAATCATAATGATTTTTTATTTAGTTCGACCTCTCATCTTCCAAAAGGTATTTAGACAATCCACCCGTCCAATCATTCATAACGAAATTATAAGAAGTTGAAATAATCCCTAATCTAGGAAGAAAAACAAAAAGAAGAAAGGGAGATGGAGAGATGTTACCCGTGAAGGTGAGAGCTATGTCAGCAACAATGTCCTACAAAATCAAACAAAAAAACTGTTAGTAATCTAGAAAAAAAAAATCAGAAAATCTACTTCTATAAAAACAAAAAAAATCCTACCTAACTAAAACTACTCTATAGCTACTAGAACAATTAGAACCGTTTAACCTCTTCCCCGGCAACGGCGCCAAAAACTTGTTCGCTTCCCCAAGTGTAGGGATGCGATGTAGTAATAAACTCGGTAAGACTGAGGTCGATCCACAGGGAAGGAAGTAAACAATTCAAATTATCCTAATAACTAGAATCTAAAGAGGTTTGTGAAATTGGTTTTGAACATAAAATAGAAAATCTGATAATGGAAAGATAACTAGAGCATCAAGGATCCACTTATAGCTCTCCTTAGATGCATAATTCGCTATGGTTTCTTACTTTCTCAACTAGAATCGATATTAAGATCTATCTAGTCGGATGATAGAGCTGTTAAACCAAACAATCTGTTATATGTAAGTTCAATGCATAGGATTCACTCAATGTAAGCTGAGCTGAGCATGCTCAATTGCATAGGTCATTCCCCTTTCCAAAAGGTCCAGTTCACAATCATAACCATCCTCAAGTCCTGTCACAAGATAAGGCTAGATCATGATTTGAACTTGATTCAAATCACATGCACAGTCCCTTACATAATTCAAAAAATCAGAAAAATAGAACTTTGGTAGGAAGTCCCCACATGAAGATCATAGTACTAGAGCGCACTCCAATTCCTCGGATCATACAGGTCTAGACTGATGCAAACCAATTAAGAATTTAAGTAATTCTCCCAAACATCCATGAGTCATCATAAGACTAAGAAAAACTACTTAAAGCTTGTATAAACTTCAAACCATAGTTCATAATCATGAATTCCAACTTTAAAACCAATAAAACGAATTAAACAATCTAAATAAAACTATAAGGTTCACCTCTTAGCTCTAGCTAGGAGACTAGCTAATGAAAAGCATATTAAAAATAAAACTAGAACTAAGAAAAGGAAGAAAAACTAGCTGGAGGAGGCTAGGAAGCCTCCTATGACTTGAACTCCTTGCTCCCCACGTCCTTGGTTGCCCTGGAATAGAAGAGAGCACCTCCTTTTATAGTGCAGCAATAGTACAGCAACATAGCAGAATTTGTTTCGCTTGGTACGGCTTAACCAATGGTTGGATTGCCTTCAAAATTGATTTATAGCTTCCTTGTAATGTGATCTTCCTCATAGATGATTTAGATTTCCAAGATTATCCTCTGAATGGGCCCACCAATCAGATCACCGACCGCCTCTCAAAATCGCGCACTTCGGGTACCTTCAGAACCAGTCATCTTGCTCTCAACGCTCCGGAGTGTACAGATGTCGGATTGATCCCAAATTTTGAACATTGGTAGAAAACTTCCTCCTCTACATGATAGATAGATTAGATTGTCCAAAACAATCCCAGAATGTGGTCCGAAAATTAGAACACTTAGGGCTTTTATAAACTCTGCGCAGTTGGATCTTTCTGGATGGTCCATCTTTCTTCAACCGGTACGATCAAACCACACATCCTTTTGATCTGAAACTTTGTGGTTATTTATATATGGATGTGGTCTAAAAGATGGTCAAAGTAGATTCTTCATATCATCAATGATGGGCCATCTGGACCGGCCCAGAGTGGAACAGCGAAATCTGGAACTTTCTGGACAGTTCGTATTGTTTTGGCCACCACGATCAATCCGTAGCTCCGATCGACACGAAACCACTTGGGTTAGTTCGGCGTCGAGCTTCTCTTCGATAGGGATGTGTTGGATTTCCAAATATCATTGAGATGGGCCCAGAAAAATGGTCCGAAAAATCAGAAACGGGAATGGCCTGCTGTCTGGAATTTGGAAACTGAAATTTACATGGCCGACCGGTCAAGACCGGTCGGGGCCTGTTCCAGCAGCTTCTGTAGAGGGCAGTAGCATTGGCCGACCGGTCTTGACCGGTCGGGGCCTGTTTGGCCGACCGGTCTTGACCGGTCGGACCCCATTTTCTGCTTTATTTCTTCTTTCTTTTCTTTCCTTCTTTCTTCCTCATCCTCCTCTCTTTCTTCATCATTCTTTGGTCCACCTTGGGCCTTCATCAAAGGCTCCTAAATGTGCCCTTTTGGTCATCAATTGGGCAAAGCAACTCTCATTCCTACAACCACAAAACATGTATTTGATTAGTCTTTAAATCATGAAAATCTTGCATAATGGGTGATGAATTGGGGTTAGAATATGCACAATTAAGAGCTCAACAATTGGCTCCATGGTCGTTGGTAGGTGAGGCTGACAGTCCACATCAGTAGATGGCACCTTAAGGGCCGCCCAAGGCTCCAATCCACTCTAGATTTTGTTTGAAGATGATCAGAATCATCTGGAAGATACGCCACCTATCTAATCACAAAGTATTACAGCCAACATGGGCCTGATCGAGTCAAAGAGAAGAAAAACTGATCAAGAGAGGCCCACAAGCAATTTGAGCCATTCAAGGACCAGATCATCACGATCTAAATCATGGAAGAATTCACATGAGTCATAAAATAGCAAGATCAAAGGTTTGATCATCAAGAAAGAGGGCCAGAATCCAAAATTTGATCATCAAGTGGGCCCATGTGGCTGAAAAGAGCAACCTGAGCCGTTCAAGTCATCATCCGCACCATGGAAAGCCTTCTTAGCCTCACAAAACATCAAGAAAAGGTGCTCCAAAGCAAAGCTGAAGTCTGGAAAGGGCCCATAGGGCCAAATCAAGCAATTCAGACCACTCAAATCACAGTCAACCCCGTCAGAAGCCAAACAAAGTAAGGTAAGTATGCCCAACCATAAAAGTTTTGGGTCCGAAGACCTTAAACTACGTTAGGATCAATATCCGGAGAGATTTTTAATAAAAACCGTCATTGATCCCAACCGTTCGGGCCAAGATCTGATGACCTGGATCATTTCAAAAAAATAAAAAAAATGTGTTGCCCTACTCTGTACATAAGATTTGGTCCGAAGACCTTAAACTACATCGGGATCAAGATCCCGAGGGATTTTTAATAAAAAAAATGGGCATCGATCTCGACCATCAAAATCAGAATCGATGACTGGGAACACTTTTCAAAATCACAAAAATATATTACCAGTCTCACTCTTAAGTTTGGGTCCGAAGACCTTAAACTACGTCGGGATCAAGATCCCGAGGTGTTATAGGCAAAATGGTGGAGATAAGATTTCACGCAGGAAATGCCCATTTCACCCTCGAGATGATCTGATCAAGAGTCGCAGAATGGGTAAGGGTGGAGTACGGCTTCGACTCTCGAGATCGTATGCTCGGGAGTCGAAGAATGGATAAGAGCGGGACGTCCATTCGACTCTCGAGATTATCTGATCGAGAGTCGAATATTGGATAAGTGCGGGACGTCCATTCGACTCTCGAGCTCACCTGATCAGGAGTCATAGATTGAAAAATACGGAGCAGTTATTCGCAAGTCTCGAGTCTTCATAACCGATAGTCAAATACGGCAAAGCTCGATCCGCGAACAGACCTTCTCACAAGTCGTTGAAAGACGTTACATCTAAAGTATGTACTTGGACTCGCGACCACATTCTAACCTGCGAGTAGCTTTCCTGCGGTAATATCTCTTAGCTTTCAGTACTAGCACCCGATTCCCGTCGAGCAGCTTCTCCAATCCCTCTGCGACACCAAGCAGGGCTACAACCAGTTCGGTGGTTTCCGTCTTGTCGGCGTCTCCTTCCTTTTCGGAAGCTATGATTCCAACTACGGCTTCCAGCCGGATTTCAAGGGATTACCATCAAGGGGCGTGATTGTTGAAATAAGTCATTGGGTTGGATCTGACTAAAAAGATAGGATCTTATCCCACGAAATCAGCGAATTCTCAGTATCGTATGCGACATCAACGGGATTTCGACATCTCACGTAACAAATTGGATTGCTACAGATCTATATAAAGGGGTGGCTCCATTAAGAGCAGGTACGCACACATCATTCAATCTTGGTCCCGTTTTGCTTGGCTTCTCTTCTTACTGTGGCCTAACTTAAGCATCGGAGGGCTAACGGCTGGTCCCCAGCCACCCTTATTTGTTGTCTTGCTTCAGGTCTGGTGGTGAAAATCCCAGTTGGAGTGAAGGAGAAAAGCTGGAGGATCTCGTTACAAAATCTGACATTAATAGTTTGGCGCCGTCTGTGGGAACGACTTGATCATCGAAATCAATCGTGCTAACCACCGATCAAAATCCTTCAGCGATGCCTCCTAAAAAGGCTGTTCATCCTTCAACTTCAAGACAGGCACCACCTCCGCTTGATGAGACGGAATCCGTACCTATCCTTCCACCTGCTCCGACGAATATCCCTCAAGGAGCCCCGAATTTGCCGTCAACAAACCCATTATTGGAAGCCTCTGGAAATCAAGATGATGTCCTACGTTTCCTCGGAAACACTCTCCTAACTCTAAACGCCGGAGTCCAAGCGCTGTCAAACCGGCTTGATCAGCACTTCCCCGAACCGCAAAGACAATTCTCTGAAGGGTTACCACCGCAACCCATACCGGTAGCTTCCAGACACTCTATGGACGAACCACAGGTCCCGCCACTCGGCGGCCATCCCCCTGTACCATCTCCACATTCCATACATTCCAGTTCGTCTCGACAACCTCAACCGCAAGGCTCCACCGCCGAAACATCTAGCTATACCTTACCATGGGAAGGAGATCTCAAAAGAATCCAAGATCGTTTTGATGTTATGGAACAGCGATACCAGGCAAATCGGCCATCTGCCGTCATGGCGGCAATACACCAATCTGAATCTCCCTTCACCAGCGAGGTCATGGAAGCCCCATTACCCAGAAAGTATCGAGCGCCTGTTATCGCTCCGTACACAGGAATTGGCGACCCTCTGGAACATCTGGAAACATATAGGTCCCTCATGGAGTTTGAGGGACATGGTTCAGAAATCATGTGTAGGGCCTTCCCCTAACATTGAAGGATGCAGCTCGTACGTGGTTCCGGGGTTAAAGCCCCGTTCCATCAGTTCCTTTTCCCAGTTATCAGAGATATTCCTTTCTCAATTCATGGGGAGTATTCGCATTAAGAAGCCAGCCTCCCATCTAATGAATTTGAAACAGCAGCATGGGGAGACAATAAAGGAGTTCACTGTACGATTCACTGCCGAAGCCGTTCAAACTGAGGGATACACCGAAGAAAAGGGTCTTACAGCCCTCATTGCCGGGATAACGAGCGAGAAATTCAGGTTTGCCTTAGATAAAAGCCCACCGAAAACTATGGCAGAATTTCAAGCCAAAGCTCAGAAATATATCAATGTAGAAGAAGTCGCATTGACACGCCATGGAGTACAGAGCAAGAAGCGCAAGCCAGAAGGAGCCTCTTCTACGGATAAGAAATACCGTCGTGACCAGCGCGATCGTTCTCCCAAGAGGCCTTACTCTGGCAAATATCATAATTACACTCCTCTCAATCAGTCTCCTGAAAAGGTTCTAATGGAGATTAAACACAAGCCATATGTGAAGTGGCCTGCAAAGATCAAATCCGATCCCGAGAAGAGGGGCAAGAGCAAGTTCTGTTACTTTCACAAAGATCACGGGCATAGGACCCAGGACCGCATCTCTTTACGAGACCATATCGAAGCCCTTATTCGAAAAGGCCATCTCCAGGATTATGTTGCTCGTAAAAATCGATCACCAGAAAGGGCGAAAACCTCATCTCGCCAAAAGAAACCACCTCATCATCAAACCGACCAGGAGGACGCCGAGCCCACGGGAGAAATTCGCACTATCGTCGGGGGACCAGCTTGTGGGGGTGACTCTCAAGCTTCAAGAAAAGCATACGCTCGGAAGGCGTCCAAAGAACCCCAGCAAATCTATTGGCTGGAACAGACGTCCAGCTCCTCAAAAGCAAGCCATCCTCCAATTTCTTTCACCCTCGAAGATGCAGAGGGAATCCACTTCCCTCATGAAGATTCTATCGTGGTCACATTGAAGGTATCAAATTATCTGACTCATCGGATTATGGTGGATACAGGTAGCTCAGCCGACATTCTGTATCTAGAGGCTTTCAACAAAATGGCACTATCCAGAAGCCTCCTTAAGCCAGTATCGACCCCCCTCGTCGGCTTTGGAGGAGAGGTAGTAACACCCGAAGGAAGCATCGATCTCCCAGTTACTTTTGGAGAGAGTCCAGCGATGACCACCGTCTTCGTAAACTTCCTCGTCGTGGATCGAAAATCAGCATATAACGCCATTTTGGGGCGGCCGTCTCTGACTAAGGTTGGAGCGGCCTTGCACCCTTCATATCTGTGTGTTAAATTTCCGACCCCAAATGGCATCGGGGTCGTGCGAGGAAGTCAGCAGGAGGCACGGTCCTGTTACCAGATAGCCCTCCAAGATCGAAAGAAGGCTCAAGCGACACCTGTCATGGAAATAGTTCAAGGTTCATCCAACGTTCCCGCCACCGCGTTGGATCCAAGAGAAAATGCTCTGAAATCAGGAGCTCCAGGGGAGGAAACAGTGGCGATCCACCTGACCGAAGATGACCCATCTAAGATCGTGCGCATCGGGTCCTCCTTGACCACTGTCCATCGTCAAAATTTGATCCGTTTCCTCACCGAATACAAGGATGTGTTTGCTTGGTCTCATAAAGATATGCCAGGCATCGATCCTGATGTCATCGCACATCGTCTCAACATTGACCCGAAGCATAAACCCGTACATCAGCGTCGACGTGCCTTTACTGCAGAAAGACAAATGGCAATCAAAACAGAAGTTGAAAAGCTTCTCGCGGCTAATTTCATAAAGGAAGTTGACTACCCAGAGTGGGTCGCAAACGTAGTTCTCGTCCGGAAAACTAATGGCAAATGGAGGATGTGCGTCGACTATTCAGACTTAAACAAAGCATGCCCCAAAGATAGCTTTCCGACACCGCGGATCGACCAGTTAGTCGACTCAACAGCTGGACATGCTCTCCTCAGCTTTATGGATGCTAATTCTGGTTACAACCAGATTGTAATGCATCCACCTGATAGCCAGCATACTGCCTTCATCATAGATCGAGGACTATATTGCTACCAGGTAATGCCGTTCGGTCTTAAAAATACAGGGGCCACTTATCAACGTCTTGTCAACAAAATGTTCGCTGCTCAAATCGGTAGGAATATGGAAGTGTATGTCGACGATATGCTCATGAAAAGCATCGTTGAAGATAACCACATTTCAGATCTTCGAGAAGCCTTTGATCTGATGAGGAAGTATCAAATGAAGTTAAATCCAGAAAAATGCGCGTTTGGAGTGTCTGCAGGAAAATTTCTTAGGTTCATGGTTGGCCAGCGTGGAATTGAGGCAAATCCTGAAAAGATTAAAGCATTAATAGAGATGAAATCCCCTGTTACTCTGAAAGACGTTCAGCGTCTAGCAGGTCGCATCGCATCATTGAACAGGTTCATCTCGCGAGCATCTGACAAGTGTTTGCCCTTCTTCAAACTCCTTCGTGCAACGGCCAAGTCTGATTGGAAGTGGACACCTCAGTGTGAAGAAGCTTTTCAACAATTGAAGCAATACATGAGCGCTCCCCCCATTTTATCTAAGCCTGTAGCACATGAGCAACTCATTCTTTATTTATCTGTGTCTCCCACGGCCGTTAGCGCCGCTTTAATAAGAGAAGATTCTGGGGTGCAAAGGCCCGTTTATTATGTCAGTAGAGCAATGGTCGATGCAGAAACTAGGTATTCTGATATGGAGAAACTGGCCCTAGCCTTAGTCACTGCGGCTCGAAAACTGCGACCATACTTTCAAGCCCATGCTATTTTAGTACCAACAAATCATCCGCTACGCCAAGTCCTTCAAAAACCTGAGGCTTCAGGACGCTTGACTAAATGGGCGGTCGAGATCAGTGAGCATGATATCTCATTCTGTCCTAGGACATCAGTCAAGGGCCAGGCCGTGGCTGACTTCATCGCTGAATTTACGTATTCTTCTGAAGATAATGTCATGACCAGCGACCAGCTTCCTTGGTCTCTCTTCATGGACGGGTCGTCGCGGGCCACTGGTAGTGGAGCGGGCCTGATTTTAGTGGCTCCCGATGGGTCGCATTTTCAATATGCTCTGCGTTTCGAATCACGCATCTCCAATAATGAAGCAGAATATGAGGCCCTGATTGTTGGCCTCGAGCTAGCCGTTGTCCTCGCAGTCCAGAATTTGATAATTCATAGCGACTCCCAGCTCATTGTCAACCAAGTTCTTGGCGAATTCGAAACCAAAGAAGAAAGAATGGCCTTATACAAGTCTCGTGTCCTCATCCTGCTCGCCAAACTGAAGACTTATAAAATATTTCATATCCCTCGCGAGCAGAACCAACTTGCCGATTCCGTGGCAAAACTCGCTTCTGCACCGGAATCGGAGCTATCACATTCGATCCCCATCGAGCACCGTCAGCATTTGAGTATCGACCAAGTGATTCTCGAGAAAGTTATATCGGTACAATCGTCTCCATGTGTTAATGTCAGATTTTGTAACGAGATCCTCCGGCTTTTCTCCTTCGCTCCAGGAGGGGTTTCCACCACCAGACCTGAAACAAGACAGCGAATAAGGGTGGCTGGGGACCAGCCGTTAGCCCTCCGACGCTCAAGTTAGGCCACAGAAGAGAAGCCAAGCAAAACGGGACCCAGATTGAGTGATGAGTACGTACCTCCTATTCAAGGGAGCCATCCCCTTATATAGATTTGAAACAATCCAATCTGTTACGTGAGATGTCGAAATCCCGTTGATGTCGCATACGATACTGAGAATCCGCTGATTTCGTGGGATAAGATCCTATCTTTTTAGTCAGATCTAACCCAATGATTTATTCCAACAATCACGCCCCTAGATGGCAATCCCTTGAAATCCGGCTGGATCCGGCCGGAAGCCATAGTTGGAGTCATGGCCTCCGAAAAGGAAGGAGACGCCCGTAGCTGGGAGTCATGGCCTCCAAAAAGGAAGGAGACGCCCGTAGTAAAGCTGCTCGCAGGTTAAAATGTGGTTGCGAGTCCAAGTACATATTTTGGGTGTAATATCTTTCAACGACTTGTGAGAAGGTATGCTCGCGACCGCACTTGTCCAATATTCGACTCTCGATCAGGTGATCTCGAGAGTCGAATGGGCGTCCCGCACCTGTCCAATATTCGACTCTCGATCAGGTGATCTCGAGAGTCGAATGGGCGTCCCGCACTTGTCCAATATTCGACTCTCGATCAGGTGGTCTCGAGAGTCGAATGGGCGTCCCGCACCTGTCCAATATTCGACTCTCGATCAGGTGATCTCGAGAGTCGAATGGACTTTTCCACGTGAAATCTTATCTCCACCATTTTGCCTATAACAGATGCCCCCCAAGTCCTTGCCGTCTAAGAATTCTTAAGGAAAGGACTTAGCTCACTATCACACGAAACCGCTCGCTACCTTCATCGAGAATGACACCCCTCATGATGGGCTGAAATTAATGAGCGCCAGCTTTTCGCAGCCTTTTCGCTGATGGGAAATGAAGGGGCGCTCGCCACGTGTTTGAGGAGTTAATGGGCGTGCCTGCTCGAGCGCTGTGTCCAACGGGGGACTGCCACGTGCCATCAGATACGGCGGAATGATTGCCTATAAATATACGGAGTCCGCCATTTCTTTGAGTTTCTACAGAAGTTTTTTCGAAAGAATCCTGTAACCTTTTCTTTCCATTCTTCTTCTTCCTCCGGTGCTCAATCTTTCTTTTTCTTGGTATTACTTCCTTTTTCTTCTTCTTTTATTTTCATCTCCCCATGGCTGGGAACTCTGACGAGACCACTGTCCCCCTTGGCGATGCCACTCCGGAGTCCTCTGCCTCCAGCAGTGCAAGGGTTTCGGCGGGGAGATACACAGCAGCCGGGTATCCTTCCGTTTTATCGGAGGACCGGCTGGCTGAGCTCCGGGAGAGATACCAAATCCCAGCCTCTGTAACTCTCCGCTTGCCCGGAGGTGGAGAAACACCCGACTCCCCCCCCCCAGGATGCGTAGCATTTTACGAGTACCAGCTCATCTTGGGGGTACGCCTTCCCCTCCATCCCTTTGTTCGCGATGTATTACGATGTTACAAGATTGCCCCTGGGCAACTTATTGTGAACGGGTGGAGGGTGGTGTTGGGCTCCTTTGCCCTTTGGGCTCAGGCTGGCAACGGGGAACTCACGGCGGAGGAGTTCCTCCGTATGTTCCGCCTGAAGAAAGCTCCATCCAGCGAAGGCTGGTATTATTTATGTTACTGGCACCGGGATAACTTCGTGTTGGGTAAGCCCTCCTCGAACTATCCCGGCTGGAGGAAGCGGTGGTTCTATGCTTCCGGGAGCTGGGAGTCTGCCTCCTCCAGGGGTCCAGGAGTGACCCGATTTTTCTGTGAAGGTAGACAATCCCGTATTGTGCAGTTTCCTTCGAATAAATTTTAGGGTTTTGCTTTGACCATGATTTGTGCTCGCAAGTATCCCAGCTTTGCGGAAACCGAATTTGAAGGGTGGGATCAACGAGAAGATCGTCAGAGTGTATAAGGTGCCTGTCGGAGATAGGCATATCGAGGCTTGCTTATCTCCTTCGCGACTTGCAGCAGCAGGCCTCATATCCAGGAGAGAAGTCGAAATGACGAAGGCTGGAGAGAAGAGAGGCCTACTGCCCCGTCTGAAGGGCACAGGTTCCAAAAGGAAGAAGAGAGCCCCTGCCGAACCGTCTCAATCTTCCATCCGCGCGGGCAGCGATCAGCCTGCCCTTCCCGCGAGCATGGCGGGGGCCCCAGCTGGGCCTACTATCCCTTCACTGGTGGTCGCACCTGGGCCACCAGTGATCAACATTGCAGACAATTCCCCAGATGGGGTGGGGTCCAGCTGCCCCCCAGCTGAAGAGGCTCGAGAGCAGGTAGAGCCTCAAGAGTCAACTCCTGCTCGGGAACTGGTCCCAGCTGCCGAGCAGGGACCTGCTCGCGAGTCCATGCCTCCGCCCCGCGAGCAGACCGGTTTGGTCGTTGCCCAACCGTCTGGGAGCGGGACGTACTCGATTCCACGCCACCTCCACCCTGTGTGTAAGTTCTTGTTCGAGAACGTTCCGCCTCACGCCTTCGGCTCTCTCCCCGAGCCAAGCCCTGAGAACCTTATCCTTGAAGCGGGGATGAGGATGGTTCAGGTAAGACTTTGTCAAGATCTGTTTCGACCTGTTGATACGTTCCAGAAATCTTATACTTTTCATCTCTGTGCAGGGTTTAGATCTGATTCTGCGAACGAGGCGTGATATCGTTGCCGCCCGTCGCACGATAGAGGAGGCTGAGGGAAAGAGGACTGCCTTGGAAAAGGCAGTTCAAGGAAGAGATCAACTGCTCAAGGCTCGTGAGGCAGTGATCTCGAAGAGAGATGAGGAGAAAAAGATCCTCATCGAGAAGATCCAAGTCCTGACCGACAGGTATCAGGCCTTGGACTCAGACTACGCGAAGCTCACGGGTCTGAAGGAGAAGGCAGAGAGAGAGAGGGAGATCTTCCGACAGGACAAGATCTCATTAGAGGAGCAATTCGCGGGAGCCAGGTCGCAGCTCAAGGAGGCCTACGACAACCTGACTAGGGAGCGCACCGCTCTTGCGCAGCTTAAGGACGACTCGATCCACTGGGACGAGGAGAGAGTCGCCCTTGTAAAAATGCTCTCGGAGGAAGGTACTCGGGCAGTTTCCGAGTTCCGGACTTCGCAGCTGTATGACGATGAACGATATGAGTCATACGATGCTGGTCGAGACTTTGCACTGAGAGTAGTGCAACGAATGATCCCATCCTTCGATATGGGGGAATTCGGTCGAGTCGCGACCATCATAGCTGCAGAAGAGCAAGCTGCTGCCGAGAACGAGGTGACCGAAGCCACGCAGGCTGGAGGGGCTCCTGAAATGGGCCCTGAAGTCGAGAGCGTGGCTCCTCCTAGCGATTGATTTCCTTTTATTTTCTTCTCTTGTATCTGCGCTCATGTATATGTAATCATATGATTATCAATGAAAAGATATTTTTGGAAGTATTGCTGTTTCGTTGCTGTTCTCCCTTCATCTTTCATTTTTGGCTTGTTAATCTTGAATGGATTCGTCAGAGATGTGACCCTTTAATTCGAGCATGAATTAAGCTGCTCGCGATCAGGATGTGACCCCGTTCGCTGCCCTAATTTGGGCACGAGCTGTGGTGCTCGCATTTTGGAGTGCGATTCCTCCTCACCAATCGCGAGTAACTAACTCATGAAAAAAATGAATTAGACTCAATCCGGGGGTCGTGAGACCATGTCCGCGTTGAGATAGACTGATCTATCGATTGAGATTTTGATTCTACCAAGGGCAGAAGGTTGGTCAAGAGATGGTATCCATTCTCTTCGGGGCTGTTCAGGTCCATGAGAATGGAGAAGCGACCAACTAGTAATGATTTCAGCCCTACCAAGGGTAGGCAATTGGCCAAGAGGATGTGTAAGCACTCTTCAGGGCTATTCGGGTCCATATAAATGGAGTAGCGGCCAAAAGATATTTTTCACTTTATTCATAAAATGTTATGATAAACTACATCGAATCTAGGGGTAGTATCTTAGCAAATGCTCCACGTGCCAAGGGCGACGTACAGGCTTCCCTTGCATGTCTTCAAGATAATAAGTACCGGGTCGCACAACCCTAATAACCCGATACGGGCCTTCCCAATTCGGATCCAATGAACGAACAGGAATTCCAAGATTTCGCCTTAGAACCAAATCTCCGAACTGGAAAGATCTAGGTCGAACCTTTGCATTCCGATAACGAGCAATACGTTGTTGATATGCCGCCACTCGTACTTGGGAAGCATTTCTTCGCTCTTCCAAGAGATCGAGATGAAGTCGGATATTTTCCTGATTGCTCGCGGGATCATACTGTTCGATCCGGTATGAGGGCACTTGAATTTCCACTGGTACCACTGCGTCAACACCAAATGCTAAGGAGAAAGGAGTTTCACCTGTCGATGTACAAGCCGTGGTTCTATAGGCCCATAATACTTCTGGCAGAAGTTCTGGCCACACCCCTTTACATTCACTTAGCTTGGTCTTTAAATGATGCTTTATAATTTTATTCACTGCCTCGACCTGCCCATTCGCCTGTGGATGATATGGAGAAGTGCGGAGATTACGTATCTTCCATTTGTCGCAAAATTCATCAAAGGCTGCGTTGTCGAACTGAGTTCCGTTATCGGTAATTATGGTATGAGGAAGTCCGAAGCGACATATAATATTTCTCCACATAAACTTAGTAGTTTGTCTTTCAGTAATTTTGGCTAATGGTTCTGCCTCGGCCCATTTGGTGAAATAATCAACCGCCACGATCGCGAACCTATTCTGTCCCTTTCCCATAGGTAAGGGACCGATGATATCGATCCCCCACTGAGCAAAAGGCCAAGGGCTGTCGACTGGGGTCATCCGCTCAGACGGTACGCGAGGTATAGGTTGATATCGTTGACACTTGTCGCATTTTTTTGAAAATTCTATGGCGTCTGCTTTCATAGTAGGCCAATAATATCCTTGCCTCATCGCTTTATATGCTAGAGATCGCCCCCTGGGATGATTACCACATGCCCCCTGGTGTACTTCATCTAGAACACGATGTGCTTCTTCTGGGTGAAGACACCTCAAATAAGGCAAGGAGAAGCTTTTTCGCAACAAGATTCCATCTTGTAAGGTGTACCTGGCAGCTCGGAGCTGAATTTGTCTTGCAGCTTTCTTATTTTCTGGTAGGTATCCATCTCTGAGATAAAGGATGATAGGATCCATCCAGCATGGAGACGATTGTAACGATATAACTTGCTCGGGAGCCACTTGGTCGATACTCGAGAGTTGACGGTGCTCGATGGGGATCGAATGTGATAGTTCTGATTCTGGTGCAGAAGCGAGTTTTGCCAAGGAATCGGCCAGTTGGTTCTGCTCGCGAGGGATATGGAATATTTTGTAAGTCTTCAGTTTGGCGAGCAGGATGAGGACACGAGATTTGTATAAGGCCATTCTTTCTTCTTTGGTTTCGAATTCGCCAAGAACTTGGTTGACAATGAGCTGGGAGTCGCTATGAATTATCAAATTCTGGACTGCGAGGACAACGGCTAGCTCGAGGCCAACAATAAGGGCCTCATATTCTGCTTCATTATTGGAGGCGCGTGATTCAAAACGCAGAGCGTATTGAAAATGCGACCCGTCTGGAGCCACTAAAATCAGGCCCGCTCCACTGCCACTGGCCCGTGACGACCCGTCTACAAAGAGCGACCAAGAAGGCTGGTCGCTGGTCATAGCGCTATCTTCAGAAGAATATGTAAATTCGGCGATGAAATCAGCCACAGCTTGGCCCTTGACTGCGGTCCTAGGACAGAATGAAATATCATGCTCGCTGATCTCGACCGCCCATTTAGTTAAGCGTCCGGAAGCCTCAGGCTTTTGGAGGACTTGACGTAGTGGATGATTCGTTGGTACTAAAATAGGATGGGCTTGAAAGTATGGTCGCAGTTTTCGAGCTGCCGTGATTAAGGCTAAGGCCAGTTTCTCCAAATCAGAATACCTAGTTTCTGCATCAACCATTGCTCGACTGATATAATAAACGGGCCTTTGCACCCCGGAATCTTCTCTTATTAAAGCGGCACTAACGGCCGTGGAAGACACAGATAAATAAAGAATGAGTTGCTCATGTGCCATAGGCTTGGATAAAATGGGGGGAGCGCTCATATATTGCTTCAGTTGTTGAAAAGCTTCTTCACATTGAGGTGTCCAATTCCAATCAGACTTGGCCGTTGCACGAAGGAGTTTGAAGAAGGGCAGGCACTTGTCAGATGCTCGCGAGATGAACCTGTTCAATGATGCGATGCGACCAGCTAGACGCTGAACGTCCTTCAGAGTCACTGGGGATTTCATCTCTATCAACGCTTTAATCTTTTCGGGATTCGCTTCAATTCCACGCTGGCCAACCATGAACCCAAGAAATTTTCCTGCAGATACTCCAAACGCGCATTTTTCTGGATTTAATTTCATCTGATACTTACTCATCAGATCAAAGGCTTCTCGAAGATCTGGAATGTGGTCATCTTCATTGATGCTTTTCACGAGCATATCGTCGACATATACTTCCATGTTCCTACCGATTTGAGCAGCAAATATTTTGTTGACAAGACGCTGATAAGTGGCCCCTGCATTTTTGAGACCAAATGGCATTACCTGGTAGCAATATAGCCCTCGATCTGTGATGAAGGCAGTGTGTTGGCCATCAGGTGGATGCATCATAATCTGGTTGTAACCAGAGTAAGCATCCATAAAACTGAGGAGGGCGTGTCCAGCTGTCGAGTCGACCAACTGGTCGATTCGTGGTGTCGGGAAGCTATCTTTGGGACATGCTTTGTTTAAGTCTGAATAATCGACGCACATCCTCCATTTACCATTAGCTTTCCGGACGAGAACTACGTTGGCGACCCACTGTGGGTAGTCAACTTCTTTTATGAAATTTGCCGCGAGCAGCTTCTCAACTTCAGTTTTGATCGCCATCTGTCTTTCTGCAGTGAAGGCGCGTCGACGCTGATGTACTGGTTTGTGCTTTGGATCAATGTTGAGACGATGTACGATGACATTAGGATCGATGCCCGGCATATCTTTATGAGACCAAGCAAACACGTCCTGGTATTCAGTGAGGAAACGAATCAAATTTTCGCGGTGGATACTATTTAATGAGGAACCGATGTACACGATCTTGGACTGGTCGTCTTCAGTCAAGCGGATCGCCACTGTTTCCTCTCCTGGAGTTCCTGATTTCAGAGCACTTTCCCTTGGATCCAACGCGGAGGCGAGAACGTCGGATGAACCTTGAACTATTTCCATGACAGGCGTCGCTTGAGCTTTCTTTCGATCTTGGAGGGCTATCTGGTAACAAGACCGTGCCTCCTGCTGACTTCCTCGCACGACCCCTATGCCATTTGGGGTCGGAAATTTAACGCATAAATATGAAGGGTGCAAGGCCGCTCCAATCTTAGTTAGTGACGGTCTCCCCAAGATGGCGTTATATGCTGATTTTCGATCCACGACGAGGAAGCTTACGAAGACGGTGGTCTTCGCTGGACTCTCCCCAAAGGTGACTGGGAGATCGATACTTCCTTCAGGTGTCACCACTTCTCCTCCAAAGCCGACAAGAGGGGTCGATACTGGCTTGAGGAGGTTTCTGGCAAGTGCCATCTTGTCGAAAGCCTCCAAATACAGAATATCGGCCGAGCTACCTGTATCCACCATAATTCGATGAGTCAGATAATTTGATACCTTCAGTGTGACTACGATGGAATCTTCATGAGGGAAATGAATTCCCGCTGCATCTTCGAGGGTGAAAGAAATTGGGGGAGGGCTAGCCTTCGAAGAGTTGGACGTTTGTTCCAGCCAATAAATCTGCTGGGGTTCTTTGGACGCCTTTCGGGCGTATGCCTTTCTTGAAGCTTGAGAGTCACCCCCGCAAGCTGGACCCCCGACGATAGTGCGAATTTCTCCTGTGGGCTCAGCATCCTCTTGGTCGGTTTGATGATGAGACGGTTCCTTTTGGCGAGATGAGGTCTTCGCCCTTTCTGGTGACCTATTTTTACGAGTAACATAATCCTGGAGATGGCCTTTTCGAATAAGAGCTTCGATATGGTCTCGTAGGGAGATACAGTCCTGGGTCCTATGCCCATGATCTTTGTGAAAGTAACAGAACTTACTCTTATCTCTCTTCTCGGGATCGGACTTAATCTTTGCAGGCCACTTCACATATGGCTTGTGTTTTATCTCCATTAGAACCTTTTCAGGAGACCGATTAAGAGGAGTGTAATTATGATATTTACCAGAGTAAGGCTTCCTGGGAGAGCGATCGCGCTGATCGCGATGGTATTTCTTATCTGTAGAAGTTCCATCTGGCTTGCGTTTCTTACTTTGTACTCCATGACGTGTCAATGCGACTTCTTCTGCATTGATATATTTCTGAGCTTTGGCTTGGAATTCCGCCATAGTTTTCGGCGGGCTCTTATCCAAGGCAAACCTAAATTTCTCGCTCGTTATTCCGGCAATGAGGGCTGTGAGACCCTTTTCTTCAGTGTAACCCTCGGTTTGAACGGCTTCGGCAGTGAACCGTACTGTGAACTCTTTTATTGTCTCCCCATGTTGCTGTTTCAGATTCATCAGATGGGAGGCTGGCTTTTTAATGCGAATACTTCCCATGAATTGAGAAAGAAATATCTCCGACAATTGAGAAAAGGAACTGATGGAAAGTGGCTTTAACCCCCGAAACCACGTACGAGCCGCTTCCTTCAAAGTAAGGGGAAAAGCCCTACACATGATTTCTGAACCATGTCCCTCCAACTCCATGAGGGACCTATATGTTTCCAGATGTTCCAGAGGATCGCCAATGCCTGTATACGGAGCGATAACAGGCGTTCGATACTTTCTGGGCAACGGGGCTTCCATGACCTCGCTTGTGAAGGGAGATTCAGATTGATGTATAGCCGCCATGACAGCAGATGGCCGATTTGCCTGGTATCTCTGCTCCATGAGATCAAAACGGTCTTGGATTCTTTTGAGATCCCCTTCCCATGGCAAGGTATAGCTAGACGTTTCGGCGTTGGAGCCTTGCGGTTGAGGTTGTCGAGACGAACTGGAATGTATAGAATGTGGAGACGGCACAGGGGGATGGCCGCCAAGTGGCGGGACCTGTGGTTCATCCATAGAATGCCTGGAAGCAACTGGTATGGGTGGCGGTGGTAACCCTTCGGAGGGTTGTCTTTGCGGTTCAGGGAAGTGCTGATCAA
The DNA here is from genome assembly GCA_003013855.2 of Liriodendron chinense. NCBI lineage: Eukaryota > Viridiplantae > Streptophyta > Magnoliopsida > Magnoliales > Magnoliaceae > Liriodendron > Liriodendron chinense. Next base: position 4,937,543 of record ML058515.1, on the reverse strand, counting down.
GTCGATTTGACAGTGCCTGAACTCCGGCATTTAGAGTTAGGAGAGTGTTCCCGAGGAATCGTAGGACATCATCCTGATTTCCAGAAGCCTCCAATAATGGATTTGTTGATGGCATATTTGGGGCTCCTTGAGGGATATCCGTCGGAACAGGTGGGAGGGCAGGTGCGGATTCCGTCTCACCGGGCGGAGGTGGTGCCTGCCTTGAAGTTGAAGGATGAACAGTCTTTTTAGGAGGCATCACCGAAGGATTTTGATCGGTGGTTAACACGATTGATTTTGATGATCAAGTCGATTCCCACAGACGGCGCCAAACTGTTAATGTCAGATTTTGTAACGAGATCCTCCGGCTTTTCTCCTTCGCTCCAGGAGGGGTTTCCACCACCAGACCTGAAACAAGACAGCGAATAAGGGTGGCTGGGGACCAGCCGTTAGCCCTCCGACGCTCAAGTTAGGCCACAGAAGAGAAGCCAAGCAAAACGGGACCCAGATTGAGTGATGAGTACGTACCTCCTATTCAAGGGAGCCATCCCCTTATATAGATCTGAAACAATCCAATCTGTTACGTGAGATGTCGAAATCCCGTTGATGTCGCATACGATACTGAGAATCCGCTGATTTCGTGGGATAAGATCCTATCTTTTTAGTCAGATCCAACCCAATGATTTATTCCAACAATCACGCCCCTAGATGGCAATCCCTTGAAATCCGGCTGGATCCGGCCGGAAGCCATAGTTGGAGTCATGGCCTCCGAAAAGGAAGGAGACGCCCGTAGCTGGGAGTCATGGCCTCCGAAAAGGAAGGAGACGCCCGTAGTAAAGCTGCTCGCAGGTTAAAATGTGGTCGCGAGTCCAAGTACATATTTTGGGTGTAATATCTTTCAACGACTTGTGAGAAGGTATGCTCGCGACCGCACTTGTCCAATATTCGACTCTCGATCAGGTGATCTCGAGAGTCGAATGGGCGTCCCGCACCTGTCCAATATTCGACTCTCGATCAGGTGATCTCGAGAGTCGAATGGGCGTCCCGCACTTGTCCAATATTCGACTCTCGATCAGGTGGTCTCGAGAGTCGAATGGGCGTCCCGCACCTGTCCAATATTCGACTCTCGATCAGGTGATCTCGAGAGTCGAATGGACATTTCCACGTGAAATCTTATCTCCACCATTTTGCCTATAACACCATGCTGGATGGATCCTATCATCATTTATCTTAGAGATGGGTACCTACCAGAAGACAAGAAAGCTGCAAGACAAATTCGGCTTCGAGCTGCCAGGTACACCTTACAAGATGGAATCTTGTTGCGAAAAAGCTTCTCCTTGCCTTATTTAAGGTGTCTTCATCCAGAAGAAGCACATCGTGTTCTAGATGAAGTACACCAGGGGGCATGTGGTAATCATCCCAGGGGGCGATCTCTAGCATATAAAGCGATGAGGCAAGGATATTATTGGCCTACTATGAAAGCAGACGCCATCGAATTTTCTAAAAAATGCGACAAGTGTCAACGATATCAACCTATACCTCATGTACCGTCTGAGCGGATGACCCCAGTCGACAGCCCTTGGCCTTTTGCTCAGTGGGGGATCGATATCATCGGGCCCTTACCTATGGGAAAGGGACAGAATAGGTTCGCGATCGTGGCGGTTGATTATTTCACCAAATGGGCCGAGGCAGAACCATTAGCCAAGATTACTGAAAAACAAACTACTAAGTTTATATGGAGAAATATCATATGTCGTTTCGGACTTCCTCATACTATAATTACCGATAACGGAACCCAGTTCGACAACGCAGCCTTTGATGAATTTTGCGACAAATGGAAGATACGTAATCTTCGCACTTCTCCATATCATCCTCAGGCGAATGGGCAGGTCGAGGCAGTGAACAAGATCATAAAGCATCATTTAAAGACCAAGCTAGGTGAATGTAAAGGGGTGTGGCCAGAACTTCTGCCAGAGGTATTATGGGCCTATAGAACCACGGCTCGTACATCAACAGGTGAAACTCCTTTCTCTTTAGCATTTGGTGTTGATGCAGTGGTACCGGTGGAAATTCAAGTGCCCTCATATCGGATCGAGCAGTATGATCCCGCAAGCAATCAGGAAAACCTCCGACTTCATCTCGATCTCTTGGAAGAACGAAGAAATGCTTCCCAAGTACGAGTGGCAGCATATCAACAACGTATTGCTCGTTATCGGAATGCGAAGGTTAGACCTAGATCCTTCCAGCCCGAAGATTTGGTCCTAAGGCAAAATCTTGGAGTTCCTGCTCGTTCATTGGATCCGAATTGGGAAGGCCCGTATCGGGTTATTAGGGTTGTGAGACCCGGTACTTATTATCTTGAAGACATGCAAGGGAAGCCTGTACGTCGCCCTTGGCACGTGGAGCATTTGCTACGATACTACCCCTAGATTCGATGTAGTTTTATTACAACGTTTTATGAATAAAGTGAAAGATATCTTTTGGCCGCTACTCCATTTATATGGACCTGAATAGCCCTGAAGAGTGCTTACACATCCTCTTGGCCAATTGCCTACCTTTGGTAGGACTGAAATTGTTACTAGTTGGTCGCTTCTCCATTTACATGGACCTGAATAGCCCCGAAGAGAATGGATACCATCTCTTGACCAACCTTCTGCCCTTGGTAGAATCAAAATCTCAATCGATAGATCAGTCTATCTCAACGCGGACACGGTCTCACGACCCCCGGATTGAGTCTAATTCATTTTTTTCATGAGTTAGTTACTCGCGATTGGTGAGAGGAGGGATCGCACTCCGGAATGCGAGCACCGCAGCTCGTGCTCAAATTAGGGGGTCGGAGTCATATACCCTAATCGCGAGCACCGTAGCTCGGGCTCGAATCGCAGTCGTACAACTTAATTGCGAGCACCACAGCTCGCGCTTGAATATGTGGTCATACACCCTAAATGCGAGCAGCGTAGCTCATGCTCGAATTAAAGGGTCACATCTCTGATGAATCCATTCGAGATCAACATAAAGCAAAAAATGAAAGATGAAGAGAGAACAGCAACAAAACAGTAACACTTCCAAAAATATCTTTTCATTGATAATTAGATGATTACAGATACATGATCGCAGATACAAGAGAGAAGAAAATAAAAGGAAATCAATCGCTTGGAGGAGCCACGCTCTCGACTTCAGGGCCCATTTCAGGAGCTCCTCCAGCCTGCGTGGCTTCAGTCACCTCGTTCTCGGCAGCAGCTTGCTCTTCTGCAGCTATGATGGTCGCGACTCGACCGAATTCCCCCATATCGAAGGATGGGATCATTCGTTGCACTACTCTTAGTGCAAAGTCTCGACCAGCATCGTATGACTCATATCGCTCATCGTCATACAGCTGCGAAGTCCGGAACTCGAAAACTGCCCGAGCACCTTCCTCCGAGAGCATTTTTACAAGGGCGACTCTCTCCTCATCCCAGTGGATCGAGTCGTCCTTAAGCTGCGCAAGAGCGGTGCGCTCCCTGGTCAAGTTGTCGTAGGCCTCCTTGAGCTGCGACCTGGCCCCCGCGAATTGCTCCTCTAACGAGATCTTGTCCTGCCGGAAGATCTCCCTCTCTCTCTCAGCCTTCTCCTTCAGACCCGTGAGCTTCACGTAGTCTGAGTCCAAGGCCTGATACCTGTCGGTCAGGACTTGGATCTTCTCGATGAGGATCTTTTTCTCCTCATCTCTCTTCGTGATCACCGCCTCACGAGCCTTGAGCAGTTGATCTCTTCCTTGAACTGCCTTTTCCAAAGCAGTCCTCTTTCCCTCAGCCTCCTCTATCGTGCGACGGGCGGTAACGATATCACGCCTCGTTCTCAGAATAAGATCTAAACCTTGCAAAAGAGATGAAAAATGTAAGAGTATTCTGGAACGTAATAACTGATCGTAGCAGGTCTTGACGAAGTCTTACCTGAACCATCCTCATCCCCGCTTCGAGGATAAGGTTCTCAGGACTTGGCTCGGGAAGAGAGCCAAAGGCGTGAGGCGGGACGTTCTCGAACGAAAATTTACATACAGGATGAAGGTGGCGGGGAATAGAGTACGTCCCGCTCCCAGACGGTTGGGCAACGACCAACCCGGCCTGCTCGCGAGGTGGAGGCATTGACTCGCGAGCAGGTCCCTGCTCAGCAGCCAGGACCAATTCGCGAGCAGGAGGTGGCTCTTGAGGCTCTACCTGCTCTCGAGCCTCTTCGGCTGGGGGGCAGCCGGACCCCACCCCATCTGGGGAATTATCAACAATGTTAATCACTAGGTGGCCCAGGTGCGACCACCAGTGAAGGAATAGTGGGCCCAGCTGGGGCCCCCGCCATGCTCGCGGGAAGGGCAGGCTGATCGCTGCCCGTGCGGATGGAAGATTGAGAAGGTTCGGCAGGGGTTCTCTTCTGCCTTTTGGAGCCTGTGCCCTTCAGTCGGGGCAGTAGGCCTCTCTTCTCTCCAGCCTTTGTCATTTCAACTTCTCTTCTGGATATGAGGCCTGCTGCTGCAAGTCGCGAAGGGGACAAGCAAGCCTCGATATGCCTATCTCCGACAGGCACCTTGTACACCTTGACAATCTTCTCGTTGATCCCTCCTTTCAGATTCGGTTTTCTCAAGGCCGGGATACCTGCGAGCACAAACGGGGGTCAAACGAAGAAAAACCCTAAAAAACCTTTCTGGGGAAATTGCACAATGCGGGATTGTCTACCTTCACAGAAAAATCGGGTCACTCCTGGACCCCTGGAGGAGGCAGACTCCCAGCTCCCGGAAGCATAGAACCACCGCTTCCTCCAGCCGGGATAGTTCGAGGAGGGCTTCCCCAACACGAAATTATCCCGGTGCCAATAACACAAATAATACCAGCCTTCGCTGGAGGGAGCTTTCTTCAGACGAAACATACGGAGGAACTCCTCCGCCGTGAGTTCCCCGTTGCCAGCCTGAGCCCAAAGGGCAAAGGAGCCCAGAACCACCCTCCACCCATTCACAATGAGTTGCCCAGGGGCAATCTTGTAACACCGGAGTACATCGCGAACGAAGGGATGGAGGGGAAGGCGTACCCCCAGGATAAGCTGATACTCATAAAATGCTACGCATCCTGGGGGGGGGGGGGGGGAGAGTCGGGTGTTTCTCCACCTCCGGGCAAGCGGAGGGTTATTGAGTCGGGGATCAGGTATCTCTCCCGTAGCTCAGCCAGCCGGTCCTCCGATAAAACGGAAGGATATCCGGTTGCTGTGTATCTCCCTGCCGGAACCCTTGCACTGCTGGAGGCAGAGGATTCCGGAGTGGCATCACCAAGAGGGACAGTGGTCTCGTCAGAGTTCCCAGCCATGAGATAAAAATAAAAGAAGAAAAAAAGAAGTAATACCAAAAACTGAAAGGAAAATGAACACCGGAGGAAGAAGAAGAATGGAAAGAACTGCAGGTTCCTTTCGAAAAAGCTTCTGTAGAAAATCAAAGAAATGGCGGACTCCGTACATTTATAGGCAATCATTCCGCCGTATCTGATGGAACGTGGCAGTCCCTCTCTTGACACAGCGCTCGAGCAGGCACGCCCATTAACTCCTCAAACACGTGGCGAGCGCCCCTTCATTTTCCATCAGCGAAAAGGCTGCGGAAAGCTGGCGCTCATTAATTTCAGCCCATCATGTGGGGTGCCGTTCTCGATGAAAGCAGTGGGCGGTTTCGTGTGATGGTGAGTTAAGTCCTTTCCTTAAGAATTCTTGGCGGCAAGGACTTGGGGGGCATCTGTTATAGGCAAAATGGTGGAGATAAGATTTCACGCGGAAATGCCCATTTCACCCTCGAGATGATCTGATCAAGAGTCGCAGAATGGGTAAGGGTGGAGTACGGCTTCGACTCTCGAGATCGTATGCTCGGGAGTCGAAGAATGGATAAGAGCGGGACGTCCATTCGACTCTCGAGATTATCTGATCGAGAGTCGAATATTGGATAAGTGCGGGACGTCCATTCGACTCTCGAGCTCACCTGATCAGGAGTCATAGATTGAAAAATACGGAGCAGCTATTCGCAAGTCTCGAGTCTGCATAACCGATAGTCAAATACGGCAAAGCTCGATCCGCGAACAGACCTTCTCACAAGTCGTTGAAAGACGTTACATCTAAAGTATGTACTTGGACTCGCGACCACATTCTAACCTGCGAGTAGCTTTCCTGCGGTAATATCTCTTAGCTTTCAGTACTAGCACCCGATTCCCGTCGAGTAGCTTCTCCAATCCCTCTGCGACACCAAGCAGGGCTACAACCAATTCGGTGGTTTCCGTCTTGTCGGCGTCTCCTTCCTTTTCGGAGGCTATGACTCCAACTACGGGCGTCTCCTTCCTTTTCGGAGGCTATGACTCCAACTACGGGCGTCTCCTTCCTTTTCGGAAGCTATGATTCCAACTACGGCTTCCAGCCGGATTTCAAGGGATTACCATCAAGGGGCGTGATTGTTGAAATAAGTCATTGGGTTGGATCTGACTAAAAAGATAGGATCTTATCCCACGAAATCAGCGAATTCTCAGTATCGTATGCGACATCAACGGGATTTCGACATCTCACGTAACAAATTGGATTGCTACAGATCTATATAAAGGGGTGGCTCCATTAAGAGCAGGTACGCACACATCATTCAATCTTGGTCCCGTTTTGCTTGGCTTCTCTTCTTACTGTGTCCTAACTTAAGCATCAGAGGGCTAACGGCTGGTCCCCAGCCACCCTTATTTGTTGTCTTGCTTCAGGTCTGGTGGTGAAAATCCCGGTTGGAGTGAAGGAGAAAAGCTGGAGGATCTCGTTACAAAATCTGACATTAACACGAGGGATTTTCAATAAAAACCGGCATCGGTCTTATCAAGATCTGATGACTCCGGACATTTTTCTAAAAATAAAAAATTTTGTCTATGCATTTCCAGCCCTCGCTTATAAAGTTCGGGTCCGAAGACCTTAAACTAGTCGAGATCAAGATCCCGAGGGACTTTTTAAATAAAAATCGGTAGCAGTTTGGATCGTTCGAATCAAGATCCGCTGACACCTGGACATTTTCCAAAAATAAGAAAATGTGTTTGCCATGTTCTGTACAGTTTTGTGGTCCGAAAACCTTAAACTACGTCGGGATCAACATTCCGAGAGACTTTTTAATAAAAACCGTCATTCGATCTCAACTGATCAAGGAAGGGTTCAGATGGACTGGATCTTTTTAAAATCACAAAAAGAATGCATTTTCAACCTGTACATATTTTTGGTCTGAAGACCTAAAACTACACTAAGATTAATTTCTCGGGGGACCTTTTCCTGCTTTCAACCAAAAACCGGCATCGGCCTCGACCGCTCGGATTAAGGTTTGATAACCCGGATCATTTCAAAAATACCGAAAAGATTTTAAGCTTTCCATAAAAAATAGTATCAATCTCGATCACTCGAGTTGAAGTCTGGAACTTTTCCAAAACAGAAAAAAAAAACTGATTTTCACCATCAATTTTAACTGTGCAAATTCATCCCCAGCGGTCCGAAGATCTAAAACTACACTGGAATTAACTTCTCGAGGGCTTTCTTTCCCAACCTGTTCCGGACATGCTGACACTTGATCGTACGGGTGTCCAGAGTCTTCTAAACAGGTAAGGGCTGAGGCGGGCAGAACCCCGCGACCCTGTTCGTGTTGAACGCACCGTGATAGACAACCTTGATTTGGAAGTCGTTGTTGAATCTGACGGATGTTCCCTGTTCCTAAAACTCATGAAAGGGATTAAGGCAGTTGGGAGGTGAAGCGCACCCTCATGGAATTGTGAGCAACATAAGGCCCCAAACTGGATTGACAAAGGAAAATGTGAGGATGTGGCTCATTTTGTGGCCGAAGGAGTCCGTCAGACGATACATGGTCTATGTGCATTGCACATGAGAAACAGGCAACTTTGTGGGTGTGTTGATTAAAAACCCTCAAATCTCCTCATCTGAAGATGTAAAACTACGGCACTTAACTGTGTGAGACTCGTCTTGCTCGCTGACGTAAAATGGATCGGGTGCCTTACCGGCAGTAGAAGCTGGAAATGAATGAAAGTTCCATACCCTTCCCTGTATTTCAGGAAATCCAACAAAAATACCAAAACATTTGCAAAATCATCTTTCAAAAAAATCACAAAATATTTCTCGTGCTTTTAAACAAAATATTTCAAAAATCACAAAATATTTCCCTTGCTTTCAAAATATTTTCAAAATCACAAAAATATTTCCTTTGTTTTCAATAACCAATCTCCATCCTAACTATTCAGGTAAAGATCAGGACTACATATTTGCAAAAGTCACAAAAATTTGTCGCTATCACTATCACTGCACTTGTCTCGAACCCCGTGAAATTGCGTCGGGTAGCCTAACACGACACCCTACGCATACGCGTGTGGAAGCTTAAAGAGCAACTAGAATTATGGCTAAACCTATAGGAGGGGGTGATTAGGACCTTTTCAAATTCTTTTCGCCTACTTACCAGATTTAACAAATTAAGCTACGTAAGCGATAAACACTTCGGCTTCCAAGCCTAAGTGGGTCCAATTAATAGACTAGCAAAAGATAAAGCAATTAACAACCTAGTCTAATCAACTCATGTGGACTAGAGAGGATGGATCAAGAAATGCTCAAGTCAACATGAGGTAGTGAAAGTACATCTTGTGAGTGTGGATGTGCCTATCAAGTGCCTAGCATACATTCCTAACTAAGCATTCATAATTAATCAATTAAACATAATGCATAAAGAGAAATGTGCTCAAGAACAATCACAAACACAACGATGTATAGTGGTTCGACTACTTGTCTACTCCACTCCCAGTTCAAGTACTCAACCCCTTTGAGCACACCGGCATTCACTGGGGAGTTTAAATCTGGTTCCTCCCAACCAAGGTGTTTTAACTCGGATCCACCCAACCGGGGAGTTTACAGGTTCCTCCCAACCTACACGTTTGCACCCGTGTTGGTGGCTCCCCCTTGGAGACTTTGTTTTAGGCCCGACTAACGTGCCAAGGAACGGCTGACGTCCCTAGATTTTAGGCCCAACTAATAGGACAAGGATCGGCTAACGACCCTGGAGCGAGTTTGTCAAACAAACTCTACACTTAACTCCCACAGGGAATTGAGTGGATGGACTCTTAATAAGACAACCTTACTTGTCGGATTGAGCCCCTTGTTGCACCGTCTTGGGTTGCTTCTTCTCGCTCTCCCGTGCTCGAATCAGCTCCCCTTATGCTCCCCCGATCTTTGATGCCGCTGCTTTGCCAAGGCTTCAGCTCCAAGATCAGCTACCTTGCATGTGATGCTCCATTGGAGATACCCAAGGTGCTAAGGAATGGTGAAACCTTTACAAATGGTAGGAAATGGGTTTCCTAGAGGAATGCACCTAAATGGATTCCTAGGTAGTGTTTAGACAAAGGATTTAACTATCGTCAAGGTGTCTACACCCTAGGAATCAAGAGGGAACAAGTCCATTCTCAAGATGCCATTGAATGGCCCAAGCTTGTGATGAAAACACAAGGAGAATGACTTGCTTTAGGTTTGGGATAGAGCCTCTAATGATCTCTAGCAATGGTGGCTTCTATCTCCTCAAAATCCCCTCTCTTGGCTCAAAAAATGAATCCCCCTTTTAAATAGATTTTCTTCCAACGGTAAAAAAATGGGCAGATTCGTGCATCTCCGATTGATCGGAAAAAGTGTCCGATTGATCAGAGCCCAGTCCGATTGATCGGAGACAAGTCCGATTGATCGGAAATCTATCCATAGAAGTCTCTAGAAGAAATTCCGATTGATCGGAACACTGTCCGATTGATCGGACGGCCCCTTCCGATGAATCGGAAGACTATCCGATTGATCGGAAATATGTCCAGTGAGTTTTCAATTTTTTCTGGGACAATTTCCGATTGATCGAAATTTCTGTCCGATCGATCGGAGTCCTATCGGAGAACCTGTCCGATTGATCGGAGTCCTATCGGAAACTGCTGTTTGAGCCTTTTTAATTGCAGCAGCTTCCACCTCTTTAATTAGTCTAATTTATCATGTTTTTCATGGAGTTCTAAGACTAATGATGATGACTAAAGGTATACCAAGGTGGTGCAAGTCATCTAAGAGGTTATGGGTTAGGTTATGGTCAAGGCAAGGCACACCAAGGCATCACATTTACCTGTTTCTCCTTTCTTGATGCAGCCGGTCCATCTTGAGTCTTTGGTCTTCGTCTTCATTAAGCTCAACCGACACTAGACTCACTGACCTAAGTAATTGACAAATAAGGTGCACTAGTATGCCACAGAAAAGTGCACTAACAATCTCCCCCTTTGTCAATTACTTACAAAAACCTAACCTACAAAAACAAATACATGTACAAGAGATTACATTGATGTAAAATGAAATACAAGACTCTTGACATGCCTAATCTAAGTAGCTCCTCTTCAGATTGCTCCCCCAGAACCTGTCAATCCCTGCATCACAAAACATAGCAAACTAGTTTTGGTGGGACTTGATCTTTCTCCCCCTTTTTGTTAGCAATTGACAAGCTATTCTCTCCCCCTTAATGATGCAACAATTAAGGTCAAGGTAAGAGAAGATAGTATGTCACAATTATAACTATAAACACATGCTAACAAGGAGAGTATAGGGTGCATGATACATAAATACATGGAGCATGCTAAGGAACATGATTAACAAGAAATGTATCTATCTAAGCATAGTTAATCATGCATAATTGGTCATCTATGATATACACTAAGCATTAAAGCTCAAGGGCTTATAGCCCAATCAACCAACCTCCCCTATTGGTATATCAAGACCAATACTAAGCAAAGATTAGCATACAATGAAGCATAAAACTCAAGATGATTAGCTAATCTAAGTATGGTGATAATCTAGCAAGCAAATATATTAATTAAAAGCAAGGCTAAATTATCAAAAATTGGGCTAATGAGGCTTGAATCCTCTGATTTGCCCATACACACAGAAATGAGGCTGAAATCCTCATATTTACCTATATAAGCATTTCTAGCTACCCTCACTAACTATGTTTAGTTTGATAAGCCTAAGGGTAACTAATTTCCTCAACACCCTCATAAAATGTAGCATGAGGTGAGGGGTTGGGAACTCCTTCTACTCCTAGAAGGGATAGCGGTTGGGATCCCCTCTTAGATAAGCGGGAAGAGGGGTAGTGGTGGAAGCCGAGAGAACTAGATCATTATGTTGGCTCCCATCACTAGCAGAGTCATCGAATTTGGAGTTCGACTCCTCTGTATTATCCCACGTGGCAGCCATTGCCTTTTTACCTTTCGGTTTAGGCGTTTCCGGACAATCCGGGGTGATATGGCCACGTTGACCGCAACCGTAACATCGGACGGATGAAGGTTTGGATGATTTCCCTTTATGTTTATCACCCTTCTTGTCCTTCTTGTCACGGCTATTCCCTCTATCAAATTTGAGGAATCTCTTGAATTTTTTGTTTAATTTTTCTTCCTCATCATCCTCATCATCGCTATCTTCCTCCGACTCACTCTTAATTTTCTTATGTTTGCGAGAGGATTTTAGGGTGATGTTTTTCTTTCTAGAGGGGGCCTTAAAGTGTAGTTCAAAAGTTTGTAGGGAACCTATGAGTTCTTCTACTTTCATGTTATCTATGTCTCTACACTCCTCTAAGGCAACTATCTTGGAGTCAAATCTTTCCGGGAGGGACCTAAGTATTTTTCTACAAATCCTTCCTTCCGGAACCCGATCCCCCAAGACAAACATGGAGATACAAATATCTGACAATTTAGTATAAAACTTCATGAAAGTTTCAGTCTCTTCCATCCTAATGTTTTCAAATTTGGTGGTTAAGAGCTGAAGCTTCGAGCGTCTTACTGTGCTAGTTCCCTCGTGGGTAACCTCAAGTATATCCCACGCTTCTTTTGCAGTTGCGCATGTGAGAATGCGCTGAAATTCTTCTGGAGAAACCGCACAGCAAATCGCATTGAGAGCTTTGGCATTTGTCATGTATTAAGCTCTCTCTATGTCATCCCATTTGGAATCATCTTTGGGAATGACAATATTTTTCCCATCAACCTCCACTTGCTCGGTGGGCAAGGTATATCCAGTTTGTGTGCTAAGCCACACCGGACGGTCCATGGATTGGAGAAAAATTCTCATTCTCGCCTTCCAATAAGCATAGTTGGACCCGTCAAAGAAAGGTGGACGGTTGGTGGTACTCCCATCTCGGTTAGACATGATGCTAGTGCTCCGGTATCGGATCTTACTCTAGACGGTTATGTCCTTAAAGAGCAACCCTCTCAGATACCAAATGAAATTGTGTCGGGTAGCCTAACACGACACCCTACGCATACGCGTGCGGAAGCTTAAAGAGCAACTAGAATTATGGCTAAACCTATAGGAGGGGGTGATTAGGACCTTTTCAAATTCTTTTCGCCTACTTACCAGATTTAACAAATTAAGCTACGTAAGCGATAAACACTTCGGCTTCCAAGCCTAAGTGGGTCCAATTAATAGACTAGCAAAAGATAAAGCAATTAACAACCTAGTGTAGTCAACTCATGTGGACTAGAGAGGATGGATCAAGAAATGCTCAAGTCAACATGAGGTAGTGAAAGTACATCTTGTGAGCGTGGATGTGCCTATCAAGTGCCTAGCATACATTCCTAACTAAGCATTCATAATTAATCAATTAAACATAATGCATAAAGAGAAATGTGCTCAAGAACAATCACAAACACAACGATGTATAGTGGTTCGACTACTTGTCTACTCCACTCCCTGGTTCAAGTACTCAACCCCTTTGAGAACACCGGCATTCACTGGGGAGTTTAAATCTGGTTCCTCCCAACCAAGGTGTTTTAACTCGGATCCACCCAATCGGAGAGTTTACAAGTTCCTCCCAACCTACACGTTTGCACCAGTGTTGGTGGCTCCCCCTTGGAGACTTTGTTTTAGGCCCGACTAACGTGCCAAGGAACGACTGACGTCCCTAGATTTTAGGCCCAACTAATAGGCCAAGGATCGGCTAACGACCCTGGGGCGAGTTTGTCAAACAAACTCTACACTCAACTCCCACAGGGAATTGAGTGGATGGACTCTTAACAAGACAACCTTACTTGTCGGATTGAGCCCCTTCTTGCACCGTCTTGGGTTGCTTCTTCTCGCTCTCCCGTGCTCAAATCAGCTCCCCTTATGCTCCCCCGATCTTTGACGCCGCTGCTTTGCCAAGGCTTCAGCTCCAAGATCAGCTACCTTGCATGTGATGCTCCATTGGAGATGCCCAAGGTGCTAGGGAATGGTGAAACCTCTACAAATGGTAAGAAATGGGTTTCCTAGAGGAATGCACCTAAATGGACTCCTAGGTAGTGTTTAGACAAAGGATTTAACTATCATCAAGGTGTCTAAACCCTAGGAATCAAGAGGGAACAAGTCCATTCTCAAGATGCCATTGAATGACCCAAGCTTGTGATGAAAACACAAGGAGAATGACTTGCTTTAGGTTTGGGATAGAGCCTCTAATGATCTCTAGCAATGGTGGCTTCTATCTCCTCAAAATCCCCTCTCTTGGCTCAAAAAATGAATCCCCCTTTTAAATAGATTTTCTTCCAACGGTCAAAAAACGGGCAGATTCGTGCATCTCCGATTGATCGGAAAAAGTGTCCAATTGATCGGAGCCCAGTCCGATTGATCGGAGACAAGTCCGATTGATCGGAAATCTATCCAGAGAAGTCTCTGGAAGAAATTCCGATTGATCGGAACACTGTCCGATTGATCGGACGGCCCCTTCCAATGGATCGGAAGACTGTCTGATTTATCGAAAATATGTCCAGTGAGTTTTCAATTTTTTCTGGGACAATTTCGATTGATCGGAATTTCTGTCCGATCGATCGGAGTCCTATCGGAGAACCTGTCCGATTGATCGGAGTCCTATCGGAAACTGTTGTTTGAGCCTTTTTAATTGCACCAGCTTCCACCTCTTTAATTAGTCTAATTTATCATGTTTTTCATGGAGTTCTAAGACTAATGATGATGACTAAAGGTATACCAAGGTGGTGCAAGTCATCTAAGTGGTTATGGGTTAGGTTATGGTCAAGGCAAGGCACACCAAGGCATCACATTTACCTGTTTCTCCTTTCTTGATGCAGCCGGTCCATCTTGAGTCTTTGGTCTTCGTCTTCATTAAGCTCAACTGACACTAGACTCACTGACCTAAGTAATTGACAAACAAGGTGCACTAGTATGCCACAGAAAAGTGCACTAACACCCCGCTCACTTCACAGTTTGGGATGACGGATCCGATCGCCCGCAAATTGGAATCTTGACCAAAACTGGCGACCAAGCACCGTCTCAATCGCATATATGTCCAAAAGAACATCTTGAAGTCTGATAATATCCGTCATCCATTCCCATTTGCAAAGAAACAGCATGTTGGGACGATGGACCTAATCGACCACGGGTCGGGATCTTGACCAACCCGCTGGCCAAACATCCGTATCAAAAAAGAAATCCCCAGGGGAGCACAACCCTGTGAGCAATAAGCTCAAAAGTTCTTTGCATCCCCAGCAAAAGCAAAATCATCAAGCTGAAAGAGAATGAGCCAAACCATACATCCATCATCAAACATGCATCTCCATGCATCAGCATCCATCGCATCAATCATCATGTTTACCTGCTTTCAAAATAAAAGCTGGTTAGCTAAAGACCCCACAGGCATCCCTAGTGGAGGCGAGTGCAAACCAGATTTCCTTTTCAAAAAGATAAAAAAATATATTATATATATATATATTCCTATTTGCAAATAAAAACCCCACGGAGTATCACTTCCCAGAGTGGGTATCTTTTCAAAATCCAAAAATATTTTCCCAGTAGAGCGTTCGGCCTCCAAAACACCAGGAGATCTTCCATATCTTTGGGTAGGAGCCGATGTAAAAATCACATAAGATCCGATGTCTCGCGGTTTCCCCGGAGATCGTCGGATCCAATGCACTCAAAGTACGGTCGAACTGAACTCCAGTGTCAGTGCGGTCTACCACATGCCAAGATACGAAAAGAGGAAAGCCAAAAGGCTCGGTCAAAGAAACCATTTGAACAGGTGGAAATGATGAATTGTAACTGTTAGAACTAGAAAAATGATGAACTCCAAAAGGGGCATTTTCCTTGAAATGTGGTGTTTTGTTGCTCTGGGGTTCTGAATAACGGAAACATTATAGACAATCACAAGCATTCATAAAAGTACACAAGGAGAGATATCGCAAGGCGAATTTTATTCCAGAGATCCTGAGATCTTGTACATTCCAGGCCGTGATCTGGTATGAGCCCTTAATTACATCGAATGATCGATGACCCTTGATTAAAAGGCAAAAGACTAGTCAGCAGGGACTATGGTCTGAGAGTTTGTGGTCATAGAGACCTGTATTTGTTTTGTTATAGACCGAACCATCTTTGTATTAGTCAGATGTCTATGTCCCATGTTTTGGCCGGAGATCCGGGCTGAGACTATCAGGGTTTATGACTGAGAAGGACGACTCTGGGCCTGCGCCTGTCAATGTATGGACAGGTGACCTCGGGAAGTCCACTCTGCAGTTGTGTATACCTGCGTAGCCCAACCGACGGATGCCGTTTTTAATGGGTAGGGCATCGACTATTGTGTTGTGGCAGTTCATAACAATTGTTTTGTAGTGAATTGAAACTCCTTGGTATGGTTTATTGTGATAACCATAGTCCGGTTTGTCTAGCTTTCGACCTAAATCGGATCACATCTTTACAGTAGATATAAATGATGACATGTTTGCATAGTTCTGGATGCTGGCCGCGTCTCTTTCGAGAAGTCGTTTCGTTCATCGTGTCGAATCAGATTGAACTTTGAAGATGCGCAATTCTGCTCATTTAGAGATCTTGAAACGTCCATTTGACCATTCCATTGCGTCCGGAACGTTCAAAATACCCAAAATAGGCTCAAGTGGCACTTGAAACACTTAAAATTGAGTCCGGTGCACCCATGAGCATGTTCTGGAATTGGCTGATTTTTGGGTGCGTGGGACATAATTTATGGGTGCGTGGGAGTCCAACGCACCTTGAAAATACATGTCTGAATTATGTTGATTTTACGGATGCGTGGGGTAATTTTCGGGTGCGTTGGGGTCCAATGCACCCTGAAAATACAAATCCGCTTTTTGTTGAATTTTCGGGTGCGTCAAGCTATTTTCGGGTGTGTGGGAGTCCAATGCACCCTGAAAATACAAGTCTGCTTTTTGTTGAATTTTCGGATGCGTCGAGCTATTTTCAGGTGCGTGGGAGTCCAATGCACCCTGAAAATACATATCTAAATTATGTTGAATTTTCGGGTGCGTCAAGCTATTTTCAGGTGCGCACTCACACTTATGATTTTTTATACTCCGGACCTGTGGTGGTGTTGGTCAGAGTGACCTTCCGGTGGAAGATGCCGGCGATCGGAAAAGAATTTCGGTCACCGGGAAAGTTTTTCGGCTGTCGGAAAAGGATTCTGGCGAGGGTTTCCGACGACAAATCCCGGATACTCAGGGGATAATAGCTCTCTCTCTCTCTTAATCTATCCCAAAATCCCTCTAAATGAACAGTGGGAGGGGTATTTATACCCGAAAATACCGGACAGTGACCAATGAGGGCCTGCCACGTATGGCGCATCCCATAAAGTCTTTGACGCACCCCCAAATAGGCACATGGGAGCTCCGACGCACCCAAAAATGATATTTTGAAAAGTGGTGATTTTATGGGTGCGTCGAGCTATTTTTGGGTGCGTTGGAGTTCAATGCATCCAAAAAATACCATGCTAGTCCTTGGTGATTTTATGGGTGCGTCGAGCTATTTTTGGGTGCGTTGCAGTCCAATGCACCCTGAAATTGCAATTCCGTATTTTCTGAATTTATGGACGCGTCGAGGGTATTTTTAGGGTGCGTCAAGCCATTTTTTGGATGCGTCAGAGGTAAAAAACATCCTGAAACACTTCTTGAATTTTCATGAATTTAAGGGTGCGTTGGACTGAATAAATGGGTGCACTTGACGTACCTGTGTCTTGCAAAATTGGATTTTGCGAAACGGAGGGCTTGTGGGGCCCGTTTCTCGGCGAATCGCCATGCACTGCTTATCATAATTCATGAAGAACGTGTCTGCTTGATTCTGGGCGGTTTTGATCACGGTGATCCGTGGGGCCCACCGGAGAAAATGGCTAAGTACTGGATCCTTTGCAAATCTGGGTATTTGGGTGCGTCGGGTAGTATTTTATGGGATTTTCTCGAAGCACGTGCCCAATTGATTTGTTTTAGAGGGTACTGACTTTGGGGACCCCAACAGATGCCCCTTCGGAGCGTTGCGATGGACATACAACTGTTCATCGCGATGCATCGGATTCCCGGGTCCACACTATAAATAGATAAGATAGCTTGATTTCATTTCATTCTTCGTTTTTCACTGTGCATTTGCTCTGCCTTTGACGCACCCAAATATTCTCCAACGCACCCATTTAATATCCCCAGCGCACCCTTTTATCTCAAATACTTGGATTTTTGGGGTGCGTCAAGCGTGACGCACCCAAATAATGACTTGGTGGAATTCTCGATTTTAAGGGTGCGTTGCGCTCAACGCACCCAAGTATTTAAACTTGGTTAAATTTTGGAATTTTCAGGGTGCGTTGCGCTCAACGCACCCCTCGTCACAAGTTGGGAAACCCTTAGATTTTTAAGGGTGCGTTGGGTCCAACGCACCCAAATATCATACTTGGAAAAATCAGCGAATTTCGAGGTGCGTCGGGCATGACGCACCCATATACTGGACTTAGCCAATTTTGGTATTTTGGGGTGCGTTGGAGGTCGACGCACCCAGATATTGAACTTTGCATTTTTTTTTACAAATTTTGATTATTTTAGGGGTGTGTTGGGTCCGACGCACCCAGTTTCCCGGATTTGGACTTTTTTTGCTTCTGAGGGCTCTTTCGTGTGTAAATTTGGCCCAACACTGCCCGTTATATCCACATTTTGGGTGGGCAAAGCTATTCCCGTGGTGACAGGGATCGTTACTTTAAAGGATATGGGGCCCTGCACTTCTGTCATAAATTTTCATGTGCATTCATTGTTATCCGGAAGCTGTGTCGGGTCTCATATACTTTAAATCTTGGGCTATGCCTGACCGAAAAATGACATTTTCTGGGAATTATCATGATTAATTTAGGTAGAGTTTAGACGTACCTGCGCATGCCTCCATTGACTTTGGATCTGATGTAAATAATCTTCATATGCTTCCTCTCTTTACTCCTTTTGTCGAATTTGCCGCGGTTTTCAAATCGGGTTGTTAGTCTTGTTTTTTTTTTCAGTAGACAATGGTTGCGACTCGTGCCTCCTTACGCGCAGCTCGTGACTGCTTACAACGGCTCTTTGACTCCCTTAATTCGTCTGAAATCTTGGTCATCCCTCCATTTTCAATATGATGAGGTGTCTGAGGCTTTATCCAGACTCGGTGCAGATTCTCGTCCCATACTACAGGCTATCCGGAATGTTTCACTTATGGCCTCCACTTTTGATGAGCATAGGGAAGCCATTCTTGGTTTTATTGGCGACTCCTCGTTTCCAGAAGAGCTAGCGCTTCTTGAGGCGGCGGAGCCTCCCTTGGCTGATTCTTTCTTGGCCTTATTGAGCCAGCTTAACTCTCTAAAGAGGGAGAAAAGGGCGAAAAGACGATTCCTGGCTTGGGCTGTCCCACTGGCGGAGGCCGAGTTTCCGGATCATCGCGCCAGCATCTGGAGAAGGATCAGAGAGGCCTTGAGGGAATATGACGATCTGGCGATCGATGTCTCCGTAGTGAGGAACTGGGCCAATGCTGAACACGTGCACTTCGACCTCGTGCAGCAGTGCATCTCCCATCTAATGGACCTGACTTCTAAGGAAGCGCAGGTCCAAGCGAAGGTGGACGAATTGATGGCTCGGCTTCTTCCTCTGCTGCAAGATTGAGATCATTTTCTGTCCACGGGGAGGGGATCTCATAATTTTTTGTTGTCTTATGACAAACTCTAACTTTAACATTTTAAACAATTAATGTGACAATTCGATTATTTTGGGCCTGTCTCAGTTAATGGATGATGATTATGTTGTTTTCTCTTTCTTTTATCCGTCCTTGTTTGTATGTGATGATGATGTCACGGTCGTGAATGCTGTCGTGCTATTTCCTTCTTTGCCAGTTCGAATGCATTTTACTATGACCTTGATTCGCTCATAGGTGCTCATGCCTCCTTTGCATACTACTTTGCATGCTCTTGAACTTTGGAAGTGTTGATTTCTTTTGTGCATTTTCTCTTGCTTTGAGCTATATCTAAGCTTTCCGTATGCCATTGCAGATTGTGATGGCTAGCGACCCCTCTGAGGCGGGTCCTTCGGGTCCTCCATTGACTCCTTCGAAGCGTAAGCGGGCGGCTTCGAGGAACGTTGTTCGCCCGTCCGATCAGAATCCCCAATGGTTTCTGCCCCCGGAGACTTTCAATTTCTATGAACGTATACTAACGTTGCCCAAGGACATGCGAAAGAAGATTCTCTATGACCGGGTTGTACCACCTCCCCCAGATAGGGGTACACAGGAATAGTGGGACTCCTGGTTTGCTCCTTTGCGGGGCTTCCGAAGTGACGGGACAACAGGTTCCGAAGAGGGCGAGGCGAGTCCGTTGGCCCCCGCCCAATCTGCTAGACGCGGTCGCCCGAAGAGGGCTAGCAAGGGCGCGAAACAAGTATACCTGGAGAAACAGACCAGGTCCAAGTCTGACAAAATGAAGATCGTTTGGTCAATCGTAAAATTAGTCACTTCTCCTCTTGCCATCCGGAACCCTTATACACGAGGGTATATTAGATCCACTAGAAGTTTCCAGCGGCATCGCTCTCTTCCCAGTATCGAGCCTGCAGATGTGTGCCGCACAAACTCGTTTTTTAGCGTGGAGACGTGGACATCTATTCCTAGGCCTTTTCTCAACTGTTCCCTGTCTGAGAATGGCAGGCGTCAAGCTGTCTTGGACCCAAAGCTTATGATATTCCTGGAGCCGAACCAGGACCCCCACAGGCCTTTTCCCAACACATTACTTTGAAACTCTCTGGCAAAGATTTCATCACCTGGGCGATACAGAGATCTGGTTAACGGGCGCCTTCCGGACTCGCGGTCACTTGATCGCTCATCCCGGGTATGAGGCATGGGCGAACCGGATTTTGGAATGCTATAAGGAGACCTTGAAAGCGGTGGGCCTCTTTAAGGCTATTGCGGCCACCTCGAGTTACTTCTGCCGCGAACCGTGGGTTTACAAGGGGTTCTTAAACCACTGGTGCTCTATCACCAACACATTCCATTTGCCATATGGAGAAATGAGCATCTCGCTATGGGACTTGAACCGCATCGCTGGTCTCCCGATCCGCGGGAGGATATATGATGAGTGGGTTCCGAGTGATGAGGAGCTGTCTCGGAAGAAAAAGGGGGTGAGCGAAGGTTTCTTCTCCCCGGCTTGTTATGAGTTATTTGCGGAGCTTCCGTAATTCTGGGCTTTCAAGGATAAACTTCCCTTCGAAGACTGGCTGGTCTATTTCAGCCATGGCTTAGAGTAAGCACTTAATTGCGAGTTGTATGTCATTGTTTCGTCTTTCTCTCTTCCATTAATACTTTGTCTTCTTCATTTCAGTCTGGATTATGCGGCTTATGACGAAGACCGCGAGGACAAGGCCTTTCTAGAGGATCGAATGAAGGAAAACTTCCCCCGCCCAAACAAGTTATCCCCGACCTGCAAGCTGGCTGGCTTCTTGGCATACTGGCTGAGTTGTGTGGTCTTGCCGAGCTCGAAGCAGGCCGACAGTGTGAGGGTGTCCTGTTTCGCTGTCGCAGGGGCCTTGGCGAATGGCCACCGTTATGCAATAGCTCCTGCCGTATTATGCTCTCTTTATCGGGCTTTTGGTTATGTTATCAACAATAAGGACCGGGCTGCCTTCGGCATGAACGCGGCTTACTGTGGATGGCATTTCCCATCCGGATGGCTCAGAGTGTATTTCCCTTGGGTGTATGGTATCGAGTCTGGAGATTATATTCAGCGAGGGGTGGTCCCGTTGTACTTTTTTCAAAAACGGAAGATGGTAGGGCAAAATTTGAACACCATCAGGGAGAGGATTGCTAGATACGACGATGTCCACTTTTTCCACTTCTCGGGCACCCGGAGAAAAGATTCCATATTGTGCACGGATGATGAGAGCATAGACCATAACGAACGCTCGTTCCTGATAGCCATCCGCCCGTCCTCGCTTCCTCTTCGTGAGGGACTGGAGTTCTGGAGAGAGTCGTATTACCCCAACCGTTTTGCTCGTCAATTTGGATATGATCAAGGAGTACCTGCCACATTGGAGCCGGTGACTCGTGAGCAGCGAGCATATGGCATCGGGCCTATCCATTGGAAATGGATGTGGCGGCAGCTTCTGCTGACTGGGACTGGTTGCTCTTTTGCTATCCCTGGGAAGGGAGTGTTACTGGAGCATCTTTCGGGTGGATGAGATGGTGGGCTCATCAGTATACATTGATCCGGAATGGTCATCATGTTACTGATCCCGTCTTTGTTACGCCTCCGATTGTTAGCCCAGCTCCTGCCGACGGACTGGGGTACGTGGCGGAGCATCTTCATCAGCCTGCTATACCGGGTACTCTGAGACTAATGACTTCGATGAATGTGGTGATTGATCACGAGAAGCCCGAGCACACCCTGGAAGGTTGGGTTGCTTATGGGGAAAGGAGTATTATGCAGGTGGGCCCCGAGTTCCCGTCTCTCGGGCCTATCGATGAGGTGCATCAAGGAGGTGATATTCCCAGGCGTAATGATGACCAAAATGATGGGGACGGTGATGATGATAATGGCAGTGGGGGCGGTGATGATGGTGGTGCTGGTGGTGGAGACGGCGGCGGTGATGGTGGTAATGATGGTGGTGACAACGATGGTGACAATGATGGCGATGATGGTGGTGATGGTGAGATGCCACTTGAGCGAACGGGTCCTCGGGTGAAGACTGCTCATCGTACTTCGGTAGTTGATGGAGGGAAGAACATTGCCGAGATGCGTAAGAGGTACGATGAAGAGAGATTACAGAAACAACTCTCTGAGGCTGTTGGTGGCGCTTCGATTGGTGACGCGGGTACAGTCAAGGAAGAGGGTGAGTTGAGCCTTCAGGAGAATTTGAGCGGCGATCGTCATACTGGAGGAGGCGATGACGATGAACCGATATATGACAAGCTTGTCCCTGAGGCGGATGTTGGAGCGATTTTCATGGACTTGGATGACGAGGCGCCCGATGACACTACTCTTATCTCTGATATCCCCATGGCTGAACCTGCAGAGGACCAGGGTCTTGTTCATGAAACGACGACCACTGCCGCTGTGGAGGTTACACCTCCCCTGACCCTTTCCCGTGTTGAAGATATTGAGGTCGGGGATGTTGATTTAGCTTCTCGGGGCATTCCAGTTTCTGTCGCTACATCGAGTGTACCTGAACTTACCTCGGAAGCATCTCCGACTGTCGAACCTTCATCAGCTGAGCCTATTGTGGAAGCTGTTCCCTTTGTTGGGTCGTCGTTAGCTGAGCCTATCGGGGAGGTTTCCCATGGGGTTGAAGTTTCTGGTATAGGAACAGGTGCATTGGAACGTGCCGTGCAGACTCCTCCTACTGTTACACCGTCGTCAGTTGAACCCGTTGCGGAATTCTTTCCTGTTACTATGCCAACATCTAACACCAACATTCCTGAAGTTGTAGTGCTATCTTCTCCGGAACTACCTGAGCCGTTGACCGAGGGGATTGCTGAAATTGCCTCAGCATTGCCTACGCCTACTGCCTCGACTAACGTGCCTGCTGTTGACATTCCTGAAGCCACCGGTATATTATTTGTCTTCACTGTTTCGACTATCTCTTTTTTTCTTTTTACTGAGGCCTCTTTATACTGACTTTACCATTTCTTTTATCAACGGCCGCTCCTGTTCACGCTTTAGCCCCTGTTGCCTTGCCCGAGGCATTCGTTTCTTCTCTCCGAGGACTGTCGAAGGTAAAGGTGGACCTTTTGAAGAGTCTTCTAATGAACATCACCGCCTCTCAGAAGAATATAGATGAATGGTCCATCTTGGATGAAGGGCTGCAGGCGCTTGAATGCAACGCTGCATGGCTCGGGATTGACGTCTCTTTGATGATCAACCATGTAGTCTTGTTCAGGGAAGGCATGGCACAACTCAGCGAGGCGAGACACTTTAGAGTCGATCCTTCTGTTGAGGAGAGGCGCTGTCATTTGCAATCCCTCCTGCCAAAACTTGAGCTGTGCGAGGCAGATGTAACCGCGATGAGGTGCGATTGGCAAGATGCCGCCGTTGGGCATCAGGGAGCCACAGATCGGCTGGCAGAGATAGATGATGAGATAGCACGGCTGCAAGCTGAACGCTCTGTTGTTCATCTCAATCTCTCAAAATTTGGCAATCAAAAGGCTTGTCTGCAATTATCTATCGAAAAGCGCGAGGCCGAACGTAACGCTATATGAAATCAGGTTGAAGAACTGAGAGAGTTCCTTCAAAGCGTCCCCGATCCTGCATAGGTCTTAGCCGTGGCGGAGGCAACACAGAGGGCAACCCAGGAGTCTGCAATTCATTTGCTAGAACAATGTTTAAGAAATTTGAACAGTTAGGCTCTGTAATTTTTTTATTCTGTAATTTTGCGAAGATACGTTGTGACAGTAATGTTGTAATGATATGTATACTATTCACGCGATCGTGCTATGTGTTTTATCTACTTGATATTTCTTTCATTTGCGTTTGGATTCGAATATAACGTAGATTATTTTGGAAGGAATGTCCCCCTATTAGGACTCAAACCTATATTGATGTGGAATGGGTGTGCCCGAGCCTTGACTTTAAGGTCTGTCTTTTCATTATGATTCTTGATAACTTTGGATGGGGCGGGGTAACGATGCCTGATACGTCTCGGGTTTTGTTGAGCTCTTAATTGTGCATATTCTAACCCCAATTCATCACTCATTATGCAAGATTTTCATGATTTAAAGACTAATCAAATACATGTTTTGCGATTGTAGGAATGAGAGTGGCTTGGCTCAATTGGTGACCAAAAGGGCACATTTAGGAGTCTTTGATGAAGGCCCAAGGTGGACCAAAGAATGATGAAGAAAGAGAGGAGAATGAGGAAGAAAGAAGGAAAGAAAAGAAAGAAGAAATAATGCAGAAAATGGGCCCCGACCGGTCTTGACCGGTTGGCCAAACAGGCCCCGACCGGTCTTGACCGGTCGGCCAACACTACTCTTCCTTTCACATGCTGCTGGAGCAAGGCCAGCCTTATCCGACCGGTCTTGACCGGTCGGCCAGCTCTGTCCGACCGGTCTTGACCGGTCAACCATGCAAATTCCAAGTTCCAGATTCCAGACAGCAGGCCATTCCCGTATCTGGTTTTTCGGACCAGTTTTCTGGGTCGATCTTGATGATATTTGGAAATCCAGCACATCCATGTCGAAGAGGAGCTCGACTCTGAACTAACCCAAGTGGTTTCGTGTCGATCGGAGCTACGGATTGATCATGGTGGCCAAAACAATACGAACTATCCAGAAAGTTCCAGATTTCGTTGTTCCACTCTGGGCCGGTCCAGGTGGGCCATCATTGATGATATGAAGAATCTACGTTGACCATCTTTTATACCACATCCATATATGAATAACCACAAAGTTTCAAATTAAAAGGATGTGTGGTTTGATCGTATCGGTTGAAGAAAGATGGACCATCCAGAAAGATCCAACTGCGCAGAGTTTATAAAAGCCCTAAGTGTTCTAATTTTCGGACCACATTCTGGGATTGTTTTGGACAATCTAATCCTTCTATCGTGTAGAGGAGGAAGTTTTCTACCAATGTTCAAAATTTGGGATCAATCAGACATCTGTACACTCCGGAGCGTTGAAAGCAAGATGACTGGTTCTGAAGGTACCCGAAGTGCGCGATTTTGAGAGGCGATCGGTGATCTGATTGGTGGGCCCATTCAGAAGATAATCTTGAAAATCTAAATCATCTATGAGGAAGATCACATTACAAGGAAGCTACAAATCAAATTTGAAGGCAATCCGACCATTGGTTAAGCCGTACCAAGCGAAACAAATTCTGCAATGTTGTTGTACTATTGCTACACTATAAAAGGAGGTGCTCTCTTCTATTCCAGGGCAACCAAGGACGTGGGGAGCAAGGAGTTCAAGTCATAGGAGGCTTCCTAGCCTCCTCCAGCTAGTTTTTCTTCCTTTTCTTAGTTCTAGTTTTATTTTTAATATGCTTTTCATTAGCTAATCTCTTAGCTAGAGCTAAGAGGTGAACCTTATAGTTTTCTTAGATTGTTTAATTCGTTTTATTGGTTTTAAAGTTGGAATAAATGATTATGAACTATGGTTTGAATTTTATACAAGCTTTAAGTAGTTTTTCTTAGTCTTATGATGACTCATGGATGTTTGGGAGAATTACTTAAATTCTTAATTGGTTTGCATCAGTCTAGACCTGTATGATCCGAGGAATTGGAGTGCGCTCTAGTACTATGATCTTCATGTGGGGACTTCCTACCAAAGTTCTACTTTTCTGAATTTCTGTAATATGTATGGATTGTGCATGTGATTTGAATCAAGTTCAAATCATGATCTAGCCTTGTCGTGTGACAGGACTTGAGGATGGTTATGATTGTGAACTGAACCTTTTAGAATGGGGAATGACCTATGCAATTGAGCATGCTCAGCTCAGCCTACATTGATTGAATCCTGTGCATTGAACTTACATATGACAGATTGTTTGGTTTAACAGCTCTATCATCCGACTAGATAAATCTTAATATCGATTCTAGTTGAGAAAGTGAGAAACCATAGCGAATTATGCATCTAAGGAAAGCTATAAGTGGATCCTTGATGCTCTAGTTATCTTTTCATTATCAGATTTTCTATTTTATGTTCAAAATCAATTTCACAATCCTCTTAAGATTCTAGTTATTAGGATAGTTTGAATTGTTTACTTCCTTCCCTGTGGATCGACCTCGGTCTTACCGAGATTATTACTACATCGCAACCCTACACTTGGGGAAGCGAACAGGTTTCAATAACTTTCCTGATGCCTGTGTAAACACATGGAATAAAGGATTAGTATCTGTAATTGTAAGCATTGATCATCGTATGGTGTCATTTCTCTTGATGTTTGTCTATTACACTTTCCCTCTAACGGGGTGTTTACAAATCACAGCAGTATTCTATGTCAAGTATAATATCTTTTCAAGAATCGGCCATTCACCAACGAGCTGATGCCTTGCCCCTTGCAATCGATCACTCGATATGCTCCATTGGAGTATACTTCATCGACGATGCACACTGGATCCCACTTCGGGTCGAATTTACTTTTCGGGCCTTGAGCTAGCACCGGGCGTTTCATCATTAGTACCAGGTCGCCTCTTTTGAATGACCTACCGCGGACTTGTTTGTCGTATGAGGTTGAGATCTGTTTCTGATACATTTTGAGCCTTTGCTGGGCGACCAGTCTCTTTTCATCCAGATCATCTAGCTCGGTCATTCTGATCTCGGCATTACTTTCGGTTGTCAGGGAATAACGAAGTGCGACCCGTAACGACTTAACCTGTATCTTCATCGGGACCACCGCCTCCGTACCGTACACCAATGAGTAGGGTGTAGCTCGCGTGGCTGTGCGATGTGTGGTTCGATATGCCCACAATGCTTCGGGCAGCCATCTGTCCCAGTCCTTCTTATTTTCTGCCACTGTCTTTTTCAGAATCTTCACGATAGTCTTTTTGAATGCCTCAGCCAACCCATTCGCAGGGGGGTAATAAGGTGATGAATAACAATGCTTGATCTTGAACTTTGCGCATAGCTTATCAATAGTAGCGTTCTTGAAGGGTGTTCCGTTATCCGTGGTGATTTTCTCGGGAATACCATGTCGGTATAATATGGCGTGGCGGATAAAACTTTCAACATGTTTTGCCTTCACGCTCCTAAGCGCGACTACCTCGGCCCACTTGGAAAAGTAATCCGTCGCGGCTAAGATGTATTAGTGTCACTGGGAAGAGGGCGGGCTGATCGGCCCGATCACGTCCATGCCCCAGGAAAGGCCAAGACATCACTGACTGATGCAATTCTTCTGGTGGCGAGTGTATGATATCTGAATGGATTTGGCACTGATGACATTTCTTGACAAATTCTATTGCATCTTTCGCCATTGTGGGCCAATAATATCCCATGTGTCGGACACGGTGATGTAGGTTCCTGCCTCCTTGGTGGGCACCGCATTCTCCTCCGTGGGCTTCCTTCAATGTGGCATATGCTTCCTTCTGGTCCAAGCAGCGTAGCAACACTCCCTCATACGAGCGCTTGTAAAGGACGTCATTCCGTAGTATAAACGACCCAGCGCGTCTCCTAACCTGTGTGCGCATCTTGAGCTCTTCTGGTAAGAACCCATACTTCAAGTAATCGATGAATGGTCTTTTCCAGTCATTATCTTCTGTGATTTCGAAGCAACAGATGGGGTTTACGCTTGCTTCGCCACCACGCAGTACGGCTGTCGGTAGGATCCTCCTTTCTTCGATCGTTACTTGAAGTAGGCTGCCTCCGGGGTTAGCCAGAGCAGCGGCTAGGCTAGCCAATGCATCGGCCTGTACATTTTCCTGTCTCGGTATATGTGAAATGCTGCTGTCATGAAACTGGTCGAACAGTGATTGCGCTTGGCGACAGAAAGGCGACAACTCATGTTTGCAGACCTCATATTCTGTCGTCAACTGTCCGATGACTAGTCTGGAGTCGCCATAGATCTGTATTACCTTGATTCGCATCTCTAATGCGAGCTGTAGCCCAATGATGAGGGCTTGATACTCTGCTTCGTTGTTGGTGCAGGCTGGCACGATTGTAAACGAGTAGGGCAGCAAATCTCCCTGTGGGCTGATAAATATAACCCCCGCTCCTGCCCCTGTCGACCTGGAGGCTCCGTCAAAGTACATTTGCCATAGCCGTGGTCTTTCGATCATCATAACCTGGTCATCCGGGAGGTCACATTCCATTTCTTCCCTGCTCGGGACTGGATGCGCAGTGAGAAAATCCGCGATCGCTTGTCCTTTAATAGCCCGGGCTGGGACGTATGTGATGTCAAATTCGGAGAGGAGAAGGGCCCATTTAGCTAAACGCCCAGACAGCATAGGCCGATTCATAAGGAACTTGATCGGATCCGCCTTGGATATCAACGTTATTTGGTGCGAGAGGCAGTAATGCCTCAGTTTCTTTACAGCAAAAATGAGAGCGAGACATATCTTTTCAATTGCTGAATAGTTGAATTCGGCCCCTACCAGCGTGCGGCTTAAGTAATATAGTGCATTCTCCTTCTCTTCTTCGTTCTTCTGTGCCAGGAGTGCCCCCAGTGAGTTATCACCTACTGCGATGTACAGAATCAGTGGCTTTCCCTTGATTGGGGCGGCAAGGACTGGCGAATTCCCGAGCATCTCTTTTAGAGAGTCGAAGGCTTTCTGATAAGCGTCGTCCCATTCAAACTTAACATCTTTCTTGTTGAGGTGGGAGAACGGTTGACAACGACCAGCCAAGTTCGAGATGAATCTCCTCAAATATGCTACGCGGCCTTGAAAAGTCTTCAACTGCTTCAGGTTCTTCGGAGGCGGCATTTCTATGATGGCCTTGATCTTTGCGGAATCGATTTCTATGCCCCTGTGTCTGACCACGAAGCCTAGAAATTTGCCAGACACAACTCCGAACGCGCATTTTAGTGGATTCATATGGAGACTTTTCTTGCGCAACCGTTGGAACACTTGCCTTAGGTGCTCTCTGTGCTGCTCGTGATTGGCCGACCTTACGACTAGATCATCTACATAGCATTCGACGTGTTTATGCATCATATCCTGAAATATAACGTGTATTGCGCGCTGGTATGTTGCCCCTGCGTTCTTTAATCTAAAGGGCATTACGCGAAATAGTAGATGCCGAGGGTTGTACGGAAGGTCGTAGCTTCTTCATCTTCCGGGGCCATGCGAATTTGATTGTATCCCGAATACCCGTCCATGAAGGACATTACTGCATATCTTGTTGTGCTGTCAATCAATAATTCTGGAATTGGCAAAGGAAAATCATCTTTCGGGCAGGCTTCATTAAGATTCCGGAAGTCAACGCAAACTCGGATCTGTCCGCTCTTCTTCTTGACCGGCACAATGTTTGAAATCCATCGGGGGTACTTCACCTCTCGAACGAATCCGGCCTGAATTAGTTTCTTGATTTCTTCTTCAATCTTAGGTACAACATCAGGATGAAACCGTTGTTGTGGTTGCTTCACTGGCTTCTTTTCCTTCATGATACTTAGCTTGTGCATGGCGATTGCCGGACTGAGCCCGTGCATTTCTGAATATGTCCAGACAAAGATGTCTTTATTCTCCTTTAATAACTGTATGTATTTCTCTCTTTCATTTTCTGGGACATTCCTACTCAAATATGTATTCCTGGGTTCTTCGATGGTGCCCAAATTCACCTCTTCGAGTTCATCAATCGTCGGTTGTCCACCGTCTTCTAGTTGCACGGGTGCGACACTTGGGTGGATTATGTCGATAGAATCTTGCGACTGGATTCCTTCTACCGGGCCAATGGTTGCCATGTTTATGCTTGCCTTCGCTCCTAGACCTTCTCCGTTTCTGTATACTTGCTTATATTTTTCAAATGGAGCTAGCAGTCTTTTCTTTGTGTCTGAGCCTTGATTGAAGAATCCCATATTCCTTATAATCTTCCGGCTGGCTTTGCTATATCTCTTCTCTTCTATTGGTCGAGATTGGGCAGACCCTCTTCCTTCTTCTTTCCCTTCTGATGGTACTGGCTGGCTTGGCCCTGAGTGGAACCTGATATCTTTCTGGGTGGCATCTCTTGACGATACGATGAATTGGCTTGGAGCTTTTGGAAATGGCTTGGTTCTTCCTATCTTGGGTATAGGCATATTGAAGCTGGATTTGAGTACACTCATGTGTTGATCTGAAATCAGTTTTAACACAGATTGCCCTGGCTGACGCAGATGCTGTGGTACCACATAGAATTTCTTCGTAATCGGCTGAGGTTGGTTTTTCTGCTGACATTGGGATCTTCCCTGGGTGATGAGCTGGGGTTTACCTTCCTGTACGCACTTCTCAACTCGAGGTTCTGCCCCTTGTCCTTTCTTCCTTATGTCGAACTTTTTGCTGGTTTTATCGCTTTCGGACGGGTCATAATATTTCAAATCGGCCAAAAATGACTCAGCTATCGTGTATGGCTTCGGATCTGCTGCTATCCTGTATTGGACACCATCTCTATTATATTTGAAACACTGGTGATATGTTGAAGGGATTATCCGATTCTGATGGAGCCAGGGCCTTCCTAAAACGAGGTTGTATGTTGTCACCGCGTCGATCACCTGACACGTTACTTTTGTTGTCAATTCTTCGATCTCTAACATCACCGTGATTGATCCCAGTGTGCGTTGACTGTCTTGATTGAACCCTTGAATCATCATGAGACTCAGGCGTAGTTCCGATTACCTATAACCCAGCTTCTGTAATGTCTTTAATGGCATAATATTCACGGCAGACCCGTCGTCCAACATGCACCTCTTGACCTCGGTGTCCCTGATTGTTCCTGTGACCATCAACGGGCGATTGTGGTCTATTAATTCGATCGTGCGGTCTTCTTCTGAGAAAGTGATTGTTGAAGGATGGTTGACATGCATGACTTGCGACACTGGCATATACCCCTCCCAAAATTTGTCTGCATTATTCATTTCTTCTTCTATCTCTATCATCATGACCTCCCTGACTTCACTGTCAAGTAAAGCATTGATTAACATTTCTCTGTACACTTTCAAGAGACATAAAGCATCGTATATACTTAGCCGGGCGGGAACCTTTCGTAAGTGCGACACAACATCATATACTACTGGTCTCGGGTTTGGCTGACTAGTCATGGCTTCACCAACTTTCTCTTTCAAGTTTTGCACGTGAGGTCTCCCTTGCGGCCTGTCATGGACACCATCTTCTTGCATTGGGTCGTCTGGTCTTGGAGGTGTACGGTCAGGCATTTGCCTTCTTGATCGTAAGATGACCACGTTAACTTCTCCCTCGACTGCTTGTGGGGTTTCTTCGGCCGGTACTTGTTCGGTGAACGACACCATTTCGCAATATGCCATGCTCATCACGGGTTGCTTCTGTAATATTTCTCTCCTTCCTCTCCCCCTGTTCCCTCTTTGGTTAACGAGCCTCCGTCTGTTCTCGAGTCTTTTCTTGCTACTGACTAGAGTCCATGGTTCCTTTGGCTCAGGGAATGAAGTCGTTAGGTGAATGCTACCTTCTATTGGGATTGCTGAAATTGTCCCGGCTATCTCCCTTGCTGTCTCGGGTACCTTCATGCTGATAACCCCTTGATTGATCAACCCTTGTATCCTTCCTTTCAAGGAGAAGCAATCTTCTGTCTTGTGGCTAACACATTGGTGATATTTGCAATATTTGGGATCGTTTACCCGTCCAACTTCATGGGGACGGACGGGCTCCGATAAACGCATTAAGCCTTCCTCGACCAATTGTTCCATGATCGGGACTAGATCGGCCATATCGAATGTATATGGGCCATTAGCCCTTTCTCTTTCGGCTATTGATACGCGTTTAGGTACATAGGGTCTTTTACCCTTGTCTTGCGTGACTGTTGTCTTCATTTCCATCCTATGATCGACAGCGGGACGTTTTCGATCTTTTTGTTCCTTGACCTTGTCGACCTGGTGGGTTTTTACCACTCTTCCTGTCTCTCTCTTCTGTCTCTCGAGTCTGAAGTTTACCCGGGAAGCCGCTTCTTCCACCAAATGGGCTTTCGTTGCTAGTTCACGAAAGGAGTTGAAGGTGTTACCTGACAGTCCGTACGAGATCATGGGGTCTAGAGCCCGTAGGCACATCTTCATCTGCTCGCCTTCACTGGGTAATTCACGACATTGAGCCGCCGTAGTTCCCCATCGGTCAATGAATTTCTCGATTGGTTCACCATTCCTCTGTCTGACCAATGCTAGGTCCGTCAACGAGATCTCCCTCTCGGTTGCAAAGAATTTGGAGATGAAAGCGTCCTGCATTTGCTCCCATGTCCTTATAGAGCCGGCCGGTAGCGACATGTACCATTGAAAGGCCTTCCCTATCAGGGTAGATTCGAATAACCGCATGCAATACTGCGGGACCGCGAACCAATTTCCTAACGTAGTCAAGAAGTGGGTGATGTGCTCTTCTGGCGATCCTCTTCCGTCGAACTTTCCGAAGTGGGCATTTGAAATTGGCTGGGAACGGCACCTCTTCCACCTCTGGCGGGTACGGGACCCGATATTTATAGCTGCCCCTCTTTTCTTTCTCTTTTTCTTGCTGCATCATGTGGGCTATCGTCTGGGATAACTCTTCTCGCGATACGTGAGATGTGGAAAGTGGTGCGCGCTCTATTGGCATGACCCGAAGTTGGGAAGGCGGTTCATGCTCAGTTGGGCCTTCTGCTGCCCCTTAGGATTCCTCTGCCGACTGACGGGTGGGCGGCGCGATACTTCTAGTGGCATTCTGTGCTATTAGGGTGGCCAAGGCTTCCTGAATAGCCCTCATCCGATCATTTGTCTCGCGGTTAGCCTCTACCAATCTATCGATCTGATCTTAGAGTGGAGGCAATTTTCTGCTTCATATGGTCCTTCTTCTTCTCCTTCAGCTATTTGGACCATCACCACTTGCGCTAACGGGATTTCCTGAGGTGACCTCTGCTTCGATTCAAGGGTCGTCATGGGCTCGGCTTTCTTCACACGTGCGGACCCGATAGGTTTTCGAGAGGTGCAGGTGACCTTGGATAACGGCGGAAACTGCTCGGCTGTCATTTTAGGTACTACGGGTTTGGTTAATATGACCTGGCCATCGATAGGGATCTTCTGCCCCTGCTTCGGCTGCCACTGTTTCTTGACCACGGGGCGAGATCTTGCAACGTTCGCCTTTCTATATGCAGCTAGGATGGCAACTTTCTTCTGTTCTTTCTTCTGTCTCCGGGTCTCAACCAACTGTCATTCTGAGCTTGGGCTAGCAGTTGCGGTTGCGGTGAAACGAGGGAAGTTGAAACCTCCGTTGGCAAGGAAGGTGCACGAACTTGTCATCGAGCATGCTATCTCTTCTGTCTGCGTTACTATCTTGCTAATTCTGCGGTGTCATAAAAATCTTTAGAACAGTTCACAAGTGCGTTCGGGAGTATGAGCCCATCGATCGCAGTGCATAAACCAATAAAAATAAGCAAGAAGGAGACAAATACGTGTAGTTGTGGAAGTTTGTGGTTTTGAAAAAACCCTTGATTTACCGTCTATTGCCTTAGAGATGAAGGGAAGAACATTCCTGTTGAGAGTCGCCAGTTTGGTGCCTGAAGGGCACCGAAACATTACGCCTTGTGGTAACTTTCCTATGCGCAAATTCATGTTTGTGAGTAATTGATCTTAGAGCGTTTCCATATTCAGATACAACCAGAGATTCTGGTATGGTTCGTCCCCAGCAGAGTCGCCAGTTTGTTAGAACTAGAAAAATGATGAACTCCAAAAGGGGCATTTTCCTTGAAATGTGGTGTTTTGTTGCTCTAGGGTTCTGAATAACGAAAACATTATAGACAATCACAAGCATTCATAAAAGTACACAAGGAGAGATATCGCAAGGCGAATTTTATTCCAGAGATCCTGAGATCTTGTACATTCCAGGCCGTGATCTGGCACGAGCCCTGAATTACATCGAATGATCGATGACCCTTGATTAAAAGGCAAAAGACTAGTCAGCAGGGACTATGGTCTGAGAGTTTGTGGTCATAGAGACCTGTATTTATTTTGTTATGGACCGAACCATCTTTGTATTAGTCAGATGTCTATGTCCCATGTTTTGGCCGGAGATCCAGGCTGAGACTATCAGGGTTTATGACTGAGAAGGACGACTCTGGGCCTGCGCCTGTCAATGTATGGACAGGTGACCTCAGAAAGTCCACTCTGCAGTTGTGTATACCTGCGTAGCCCAACCGACGGATGCCGTTTTTAATGGGTAGGACATCGACTATTGTGTTGTGGCAGTTCATAACAATTGTTTTGTAGTGAATTGAAACTCCTTGGTATGGTTTATTGTGATAACCATAGTCCCGTTTGTCTAGCTTTCGACCTAAATCGGATCACATCTTTACAGTAGATATAAATGATGACATGTTTGCATAGTTCTGGATGCTGGCGGCGTCTCTTTCGAGAAGTCGTTTCGTTCATCGTGTCGAAACAGATTGAACTTTGAAGATGCGCAATTCTACTCATTTAGAGATCCTGAAACGTCCATTTGACCATTCCATTGCGTCCGGAACGTTCGAAATACCCAAAATAGGCTCAAGTGGCACTTGAAAACACTTAAAATCGAGTCCGGTGCACCCATGAACATGTTCTGGAGTTTGCTGATTTTTGGGTGCGTGGGACATAATTTATGGGTGCGTGGGAGTCCAACGCACCTTGAAAATACATGTCTGAATTATGTTGATTTTACGGATGCGTGGGGTAATTTTCAATACAAATCCGCTTTTTGTTGAATTTTCAGGTGCGTCAAGCTATTTTCGGGTGCGTGGGAGTCCAATGCACCCTGAAAATACAAGTCTGCTTTTTGTTGAATTTTCGGATGCGTCGAGCTATTTTCAGGTGCGTGGGAGTCCAATGCACCCTGAAAATACATATCTGAATTATGTTGAATTTTCGGGTGCGTCAAGCTATTTTCAGGTGCGCACTCACACTTATGATTTTTTATACTCCGGACCTGCGGTGGTGTTGGTCAGAGTGACCTTTTGGTGGAAAATGCCGGTGATCGGAAAAGAATTCTGGTCACCGGGAAAGTTTTTCGGCTGTTGGAAAAGGATTCCGGCGAGGGTTTCCGACGACAAATCCCGGATACTCAGGGGATAATAGCTCTCTCTCTCTCTCTCTCTCTCTCTCTCTCTCTCTCTTAATTTGTCCCAAAATCCCTCTAAATGAACAGTGGGAGGGGTATTTATACCCGAAAATACCGGACAGTGACCAATGAGGGCCTGCCACGTATGGCGCATCCCATAAAGTCTTTGACGCACCCCCAAATAGGCACGTGGGAGCTCCGACGCACCCAAAAATGATATTTTGAAAAGTGCTGATTTTATGGGTGCGTCGAGCTATTTTTGGGTGCGTTGCAGTCCAATGCACCCTGAAATTGCAGTTCCGTATTTTTTGAATTTATGGACGCGTCGAGGGTATTTTTAGGGTGCGTCAAGCCATTTTTTGGATGCGTCAGAGGTAAAAAACATTCTGAAACACTTCTTGAATTGCTACAACCCGAAAATTGCACACCCAAGTGCAGGTAGCGAAGTAGTAAAATACTCGGTATGACCGAGGTCGATCCATAGGGATTGGGGTTAAGAACACTTAGAGGAATTAGTTTAGGTGAGTGAGATGAAATCTGATTTAATCCACAAGAGTGGAGCAAGTTATGTGTGGTGAAGGACAAAGATAGAAAAGGGGCTAAGGCATCAGGGATCCACCTTTGATTCATTCACAAAATTTGATTCGTTGGTCCAACTATAACTCAACTGGAATTGAATAAAGATTCATTCCAACCGGAAGATAAAAAAGTTAAACCATTTGCATATTTCATAAAAGATGGTGATCTGAACCGATTGATTTGACCATGAAGCACTCGTTAGTTGATCGCAGGGAATTCCAAGCATCCACTGTGCCCGGAGTTGACAATGGATCAAGGAATTGTACAGATCAACAACTTTGCCAACAAGTCAACCGATAAGATCACAATAATATGATCAAATGCATACTTACAAGATATGAGGCTTTAATTGACCGATCCAACCGTTAAGATCTCGTCTATCGATCGCAGGGAATCCAAAGCATCCAATGTGCCCGGAGTCTACAATGGATCAAGGGATTTTATAGATCGATGACTTTACCTGCACTAGCTCGATGACCGTAGCGAATCCAAAGCATCCAACGTGCCCGGAGTCAACGATGGATCAAGGGACTTTATCGATCATGAACTAGCTAAGTGGTGTGCAAGGGATCCCAAGCATCCAACGTGCCCGGAGTCGACGATGGATCAAGGGGCTTGCACAACAATAGCGTCTGCCGAGGTGGATAACCGAACCAATCAACCAAAGAGAACTCCAACATTTACACCACACAATGTTGAACCAAAAGAACCATAGCTTGCAAATTTCTTCAAAGGCTTCACCCCTAGCCTTAGCTAGAGGTTTAGCCAACCATGCTACAATGGAAGACTAAATTCTCTACAAAGGAGAAAACTACTCTACACTACAAAAGAAAGAAAGAAAACTAAAGAAGAGAAGGGAGGAGTTGTAGAGAATGGGAGTTGAGGGATGATTCAAATGAGGAGAAGAGGCCTCCTTTTATAGACTTTTGAGAGGCTTCCAAGCCTCCTCCCAATCCTAGGTGGCACTCCAAACCCAAAGCAGATTTTTTTTTAGGTTCGGGAATGGAGTTAGGCTTGGAGTGCCCAAAGTAAACTTTTGGGCTTAGAGTTAAGCTTGGAATGACATGTGGCAAAAAAGTACTCCAAGCCTAGGTGGCACTCCAAACCCAAAGCAGATTTTTTTGGAGGTTTGGAAATGGAGTAAGGCTTGGATGATGAGGTGGCACATGTGTTGGGAATGGAGTAAGGCTTGGATGATGAGGTGGCACATGTGTTGGGAAGAGAGGGAGAGAGAGAGAGAGAGAGAGAGAGAGAGAGAGAGCTTCTCTCTTGCAGCCATGGATTTGGGCAGGTGAGATGGAGAGTTGCTGGAAAGTGAAGGGCTGGAGGACGACACTGCTGTAGCTGGATGTCCAGCTGCTGGATGATTGGAGGATGGACGGCTAGTGCTTGAGAGTGGATTGGATGGCTGCTGATCTTGAAGCAGCTGGACGATGCTGGTGATGGAGTTGCTGCAAAAGGATGCTAGATGAAGGAGATGATTTCCACTGCTGCAGCTGCTTGGACGGCTGGGATGATCAGCTGGTTGGATGGACGGCTGGAAGGATGGAGTTGCAGCACTGATGCTGCACGTGCAAGCTGTTGGTGAGGACGGCTGCTGATGAATGGTGCTGGAGATCTCCAGCTACTGGACGTCAACTGAAGATAGAAGCAGCTGTTGCTGCTTGTGGTGCTGAAGATGGACAGTCCAGATGTTGTGGACGTCTGATCCGCTGGCTTGATTTGATGGTGGTCTGGACGGCTGATGTTGTTGGCCGTTTGATAATGGACGGCTGATGGCTGCTGCTGATGATGGCCGGTCTAGATGTTGTGGATGGTGGAAGATGATCAGGTGGAGTTAGGACGTGCTTGCAGCACGTGTAAACTATGGGGTCCACTGATTGAAGGGACAGTTGGACGGTGATTGGAGTTGGGTTTCTGAATGCTGATCACACGTGTCAGGTGGCTCCACTTGATGAACGACTGGATTGAAAGGGCAGCTATTGCTGAAGCTTGGATGGTGATGGACGGTCAGGATTTTAGGCAGCTGGTCCTCTGATGTTGTGATCGTGCAGGGCTGTCAGTTGGATGATGGGCCGCATGTGTTGAGGTGGGGAGCTGATGACGTTGATGACATACACCAGATGGACTTGGTGCAGCCTTGGACGGCTGAAGTTTGCTGGCTGATGATGGAGATGAAGGACTGCTGCTGATGGCTGGACGGACGTCCACTGCTGGACGTTGATTGCAGCACATGTGAGTTTGCAGATTGGATGGACGGTGCATGATGCTTGCAGATGGTGAACTGGAAGATGTGCTTGCTTGATGGACGGTCTACTGATTGTTGGACGGTCCACTTGCTGGACTGCTGGCCATTGATGGACGACTGCTGGGATGGACGTGGATGATGCAGCTGGAGATGGATTTTTTTATGAAAGTTGTACGCTGATGCAGATGGACGGCTGCTTCTCATCAGATGTGTAGCTGGTACACACGTGTCGGTCACACATGATGGATGGTTGGAGGATGGACGCTGGTCCTGATGGATGGACGACTTGGGATTTCAATGTTGTTGGTCCTCTCATGTCATGCATGTGCGTGGGCTTCATCAAATGGTTGATAGTTGAATGGATGGTGAAGATGATGGGATCTCCATCTGATCTGCACACAGCCTGGACCTCCAAAATGTGTGACCTTGATGAGGTCCTTCAGGGCATCTTCTTCTATCTCAATCATACAATATGGTCCAGCTTTCGACCTTTATATTTCAATTTCCTCTAGAGCTATCTCCATGCTTGATTTTGGTCTTTAAACGTATTGATTGGCTCGGATCTTGTCCAACCTCTCCTGATCACTTGGACATTGAAAAATCGCCTAATGAGGGATAATTAAACGGAAAAACAATGATAATGCTCTTAACAACCAGGGTTAATTATACAATATTAGGCACTTATCACACCCCCCAACCAGCATTTTGCTAGTCTCGAGCAAAACATGCGAAAATCATCTAAGGATTTTTCAAAATACTGCAATCAATCTTATCCTCGACAGTTTTCATCAATCGAAATCATCTCAAGACTTCTCTTATTTCCTAATGGAACAAAGATAAAGAGAAGAAAAGGTTTTATGTGATCCTTCAAATTTTCTAAACAGTAGAGTTTCCAAGGCATATAGTTTTGAGAATATATAAACCTAGATTCTAGCTACTTTAGTCAAGAACCTAATTGAGTTCAAAGCATTAATCATTCAATAGAAGCATTCTAAACATTGAGTTCCATGGTGCACTGTGAAGTCTAGCCTTGACACAACTAGGGGTTCAGTCTTCTACTTTCATGTTAACACTGATGATTGAAGAGAATGGTCAAATCAACCAAGTCACTGATTCTGAACCTCGCTACTGTTCCTTTCAATATTTTTCCAGCTTTTGATTGATTGATTTTTTTTTTTTTTGAACCAAGAACCGATAGCCGAAGACTCCAAAAGGCTCACTTCATACTATGGTAATGTTTTGTAA
Source organism: Liriodendron chinense (assembly GCA_003013855.2). Classification (NCBI taxonomy): domain Eukaryota; kingdom Viridiplantae; phylum Streptophyta; class Magnoliopsida; order Magnoliales; family Magnoliaceae; genus Liriodendron; species Liriodendron chinense. Next base: position 4,898,516 of record ML058515.1, on the reverse strand, counting down.
TGGTAACGACAATGGATGAAAATCCTTGCCCCAAATTACTGTGAATATTCCTTTTTTTCACTCTTTTTTTTTTTTTTTTTATGTGAACCAAGTAAACAAGGATCTCCAGGCTAGGTGTCTATCACTCTCAACAATCATCAAGTCAACATTATAGTATCAAACTCAAATCCTGGCAATGCAAGTTAGATGTGAACTTGTGAAAATTCATGACTCAATCAATGTTTATCATTTTCTAATAGAAAATTAATGGAAAGAACTCAATTTTGAAATTTACTGAAGCGACTAAACTCTAAGCTTTATCATTGTCATCACTAAATGCCTTTTCATTCTACTATTCAAATTATTTCAAAATCATATAAATCACAAAAATCCCTACATTTTTTTAAGGCTAAAGAAATAATAATTTATAGACAATACAACCACAAAATTTTCTGTTCCTTTTGTGCAATGCACATAGACCACGTATCATCCGACAGACTCCTTTGGCCACAAGATGAGCCACATCCTCACATTTCCCATGATCAATTCAGTTTGGGGTCTTACGCTGCTCATAATACCATGAGAGTGTGCTTCACCTCCCAGCTACCTTAATCCCCTTCATGATTTTTGAGAACAGGGAATATCTGTCGGTTTCAACGGCGATTTCCAACTAAGGTCCTCTATCACGGTGCGTTCAACACGAACAGGATGTTTTCCCATAAAAACCCTTTTTTTTAATTGACCTAAAATAGCAAAAAGATAGGCAAAATAGCAAAGAGATAGACAACTGGAAAGATTTTTTACAGGAATTCCACACCCCCCGACCTAAATGTAACATTGTCCTCAATGTTGAAAAATGAATGCATAGACAACTGCAACATGAGAGAAAAATGATAAAGAATAGAGGGTAAAGAGTACCTGAGAGGATGAATACTTGTAAGCGCTGGAATTTTCCAATTTGCCACAACAAAATACAACAAACAAACTAACCTACTAGTATACAAAAGGGGATCTCCGTCAGACTAAGAGATCAATCCTGATAAACAGGATCTTCCAGAGGGGTGGATTCCTCCTCTGGGGCAAATTCCTCAAGAAAGGGCTTCAAACGCTGCCCGTTCACTTTAAATACATTTCCATTTTTGGGGTTCTCAATCTCAATAGCCCCATGAGGGTAAACAGTTTTGACTACAAAAGGGCCGGTCCATCGAGATTTCAGCTTTCCCGGAAATAGATGTAGCCTAGAATTGTACAAGAGAACTTTCTGAGATGGTTCAAAAGATCTTCGAAGGATATTCCTATCATGGAATACCTTCGTTCGTTCCTTGTATATTCTGGCATTATCATAAGCCTCATTCCGGATTTCCTCCAACTCGTTCAGCAGGAGTTTACGAAGCGAACTGGCCTTGTCAAGATTGAAATTGAATTTCTTTATAACCTAATAGGCTTTATGCTCCAACTCCACAGGCAGATGGCAAGCTTTCCCATAGACAAGTCTATAGAGAGACATTCCAATCGGGGTTTTGTACGCTGTACGATAAGCCCACAACGCATCGGTTAGTCTTAGAGACCAATCCTTGCGATCTGGATTCATAGTTTTTTCCAAGATGTGTTTGATTTCCCTATTGGAAACTTCCGCTTGACCACTTGTTTGTGGGTGATAGGGCGTACTCACCTTGTGTGTGATACCATATCTCTTCATCAAAGCCTTGAAGGGTCTGTTACAGAAGTGTGTACCCCCATCACTGATAATGGCTCGAGGCGTCCCAAATCTTGATAGAATATTCTCTTTTAGAAATCGTAGAACCGTTTTGTGATCATTGGTTCTACACGGGATTGCCTCAACCCATTTGGAGACATAATCGACAGCCAATAGGATATACAGATATCCAAATGAGGAAGGGAATGGTCCCATGAAATCGATACCCCAACAGTCGAAAACTTCGATGATCAATATCGGATTTAAAGGCATCATATTTCTACGGGAGATTCCTCCCAACTTCTAACAACGGTCACATGCTTTGCAAAAAACATGGGTGTCCTTGAATATTGAAGGCCAATAGAAACCGCACTAGAGAATCTTGGCAGCGGTTTTCTTAGAAGAGAAATGACCACCACATGCATAAGAATGGCAAAAGGAGATGACACTGGTTTGTTCATTATCTGGAACACACCTCCTTATGATTTGATCTGGGCAGTATTTGAACAAATACGGATCATCCCAGAAAAAGTTGCGTACCTCTGTGAAAAATTTTCTTTTATCTTGTGGGGTCCAATGACTCGGAATTCTTCCTGCAGCAAGATAGTTAACAATGTCAGCAAACCAAGGTTGGCAAGAGACTTCAAACAACTATTCATCAGGGAAAGTGCCCTTTATCGGTGTTGTCTCTACGGAATCAGAGAGTACTAGGCGAGACAAGTGATCAGCCACTACGTTTTCTACTCCCTTTTTGTCTCGAATCTCAAGGTCGAATTCTTGGAGCAAAAGGATCCACCTGAGCAAGCGAGGCTTAGCATCTTTCTTAGAAAGAAGATACTTGAGAGCCGCATGATCAGTAAAAATCACAATTTTGGACCCAATCAAGTAGGACCTGAACTTGTCAAGTGCAAAGACTACGGTAAGGAGTTTCTTTTCCGTAGTAGAGTAGTTTACTTGCGCATTGTTCAAGGTTCTACTTGCGTAGTATATAACATAGGGCTTCTTGTCTTTTCTTTGCCCCAAAACTGCCCCAACAGTGTAGTCACTTGCGTCACACATGATTTCAAAAGGTATAGTCCAATCGGGTGGTTGCATTATCGGTGCGCTGGTCAACATGCCTTTAAGCTTGGTGAAAGCTTCTTGGCAGTCATTGGTCCACTCGAATGGAGCATCCTTTTGTAGGAGATTGCACAATGGACGAGAGATATGACTGAAGTCCTTTATAAATCTCCTATAGAATCCTGCTTGACCCAAGAAAGAACGAATGTTTCGTACACTTATGGGGGCTGGTAGGTTGGCAATTAAGTCGATCTTTGCCTTGTCTACTTCTATTCCATTGGACGAAATATTATGTCCAAGAACAATTCCCTTTTGAACCATAAAATGACACTTTTCCCAATTCAAAACAAGATTCTTTTCTTCACACCTTGTCAAGACCAATTGTAAATGGTTCAAACATTCATCAAAGGAACAACCAAATACTGAGAAGTCATCCATGAAGACTTTCAAGAAATGTCCAACCATGTCAGAGAAAATGCTAAGCATGCATCTCTGAAAAGTGGCAGGAGCATTACACAGTCCGAAAGGCATCCTCTTGTACGCAAAGGTGCCAAATGGACAAGTGAATATGGTTTTCTCTTGATCTTCTAGGGCAATCTCTATTTGGTTGTATCCAGAGTACCCATCTAGGAAACAGTAATAGGAGTGACCAGCTAACCTCTCTAACATTTGATCAATGAATGGTAAAGGGAAAGGAGAACGTCCGGGAGCGCAGAACGGCGAGGGTCCACAGACCATAAAGTGACACTTCTCCCAATTCAACACAGGGTTCTTCTCTTCACATCTTTTCAGCATAGATTTCAAGTGCTCAAGGCACTCATCAAAGCTACAACCAAATACTGAGAAGTCATCCATGAAGACTTCAAGAATTTTCCCTACCATATCAGAAAAGATACTCATCATGCATTGCTGAAAAGTGGCAGGGGCATTACATAGTCCAAACGACATCCGTCGATAGGCGAAAGTGCCGAATGGACATGTGAATGTAGTCTTTTCTTGGTCTTCACGGGCGATCTCTATTTGGTTATACCCTGAATAGCCATCAAGGAAGCAAAAATGGGAATGACCCGCCAACCTTTCTAAAATTTGATCAACAAATGGTAGGGGGAAGTGATCTTTCCTTGTAACAGTGTATAGCTTCTTATAGTCAATGCACATTCTCCAACCGGTAGTGACTCTTGTTGGTACGAGTTCATTATTGGCATTGGTTACGATGGTGATTCCAGATTTCTTAGGCACCACTTGAGTTGGACTCACCCATTGACTATCGGATATTGGGTAAGATAATACCCACATCCAATAGTTTCACCACTTCGACCTTAACCACATCCTTCATGTTTGGATTGAGTCATCTTTGTGGTTGCCTAGATGTCTTCGCATTCTCCTCAAGGTATATGCGATGAGTACAAATCAGTGGGTCTATGCCTTTGAGATTCGCAATTAACCACCCAATGGCACTCTTATGCTTTAATAGAGTGGCCATTAGCCTACTCTCTTATTCCTCATCCAAGTGGGAAGAAATCACCACCGGATGTCTCATCTCGACCTAAATAGACATATTTCAGCTCACTTGGTAATGGTTTTACGTCGAGTGTTGGTGCCTTGATATTGGATGGGAGAGCTTTGTTCTCGTTTACGGGTAAAGGCTCAAATAGGGCCCTCCATCTTTTGTTATCAAGCACCGGCATCACATCTAAAACGGCATCCATCTCTCGTATTGTGTCATCGTTTATCTCATAAGAGTGAGCCACACATGCCTCTAAAGGGTCGGAATATAATGTTGAGGGGAAAGTTTCCTCCACGAATGATTCAATCATATTTATCTCGTGGATCTCATCATCAACCTCCCGTGGTTGTTTGCATAAATCAAATATATTAAGCTCAAGAGTCATATTTCCAAAGGACATTTGTACAAGCCCGTTTCTACAATTGATAATTGCATTTGAAGTAGCTAGAAAAGGGCGGCCAAGTATGACGGGAATTTGAGCACCGGTACCTATCACGGGATGTGTATCCAAGACAATAAAGTCTTCTGGGTAGTAGAATTTATCAACTTGGACTAGAACATCCTCAATCATTCCTCTCGGTATACGAATGGATCTATCAGCAAGTTGGAGTGTGGTTTTGGTAGGTTTCAATTCACCTAACCCAAGTTGTTCGTAAACCGAGTATGGAATGAGGTTCACACTTGCCCCCAAATGAAGTAAGGCTTGTTTAATCCGGTAGTCTCTTATGATGCATGAGATGGTTGGACTACCCAGATCCTTATATTTTTGGGGCACCTCTTGTTTGATAATGACACTTAAATTCTCAGTCAAAAGTACTTTGTTGTGAACATTGTGTTTCCTTTTGACTGTGCACAATTCCTTTAGAAATTTGTCATAGGATGGTATTTGCTTTATGGCATCCAACAATGGGATGTTGATCTTCACCTGCTTGAACACCTATAAAAATTTTAAATTTTTGTCTAAGGGTTTAGGTGAAATCAACCTTTGGGGAAACGGGGCAATCGGCTTGTATTGCCTTTCCGGTTCTTTCTCTTGTGGAGTGTTGTTTAAGCCATCATCCTATTTCGAATTTTCCGGATCCTTAGGCTTTGGAGCCTTCACCGGATTAGATTTATCAACTATTTTCCCACTTCTCAAAGTGGTGATAGCTTGAACATGCTCCGTGTGTTGGGAGGATGAGCTAGCGTCTTGTATCTCAAATTGGGTTCTTGGGTTAGGAAGAGGTTGGGTAGGAAGTGTGCCTTTCTCCCTAACACTGAGGTGAGATTCAACTCTAGCCATTGAGGTTTTCAATTCATTGATGGCTTGAGTTGAATTTTGATTAAATTTCAATTGCTCTTGCATGAACCCATCTATTTTCAGAGAATTAGTCTTGTTATACTCAGCTTGAACCGATACAAATGCACCCAATATCTCCTCTAGCGTAACTTTTGGTGTAATGACTAGAGATGGTCCTAGTCTAGGTTGAGCTTGAGGGATATTGTTTGCATTCGCAGTAGGTCCATTCCTCCAACTGAAGTTGGGATGGTTCTTCCAATTAGCATTAAACGTGTTTGAGTTTAGAGCACCAAATTGTCGTTGATAACTGTTTATGGCATTTGATTGTTCTTGTAAGATGTCCTGAACCGCTGAAATTGTGGGATAATCTTGTGTTATATGTTGATTTCCGGCACAAATTCCACAAACAGTTTCAACTTCATTGGAGTTGATCGTCTCTCCTTTCTTTAATTCCATGGCCTCGACTTTTCTTGTGAGGCTAGCCACACGTGCACTTATATTATCCTCTTCTAATAGGACATAAATTCCTCATTTCTCCCTTTGTTCGCTGGTCTTGGAATTTGCTTGTTTAGATGTATCCCAAGACTGTGCATTCTCAGCCACTTCCTCTAAATAGTCCCATGCTTCATCGGCTTCCTTATTCATGAAACTTTTAGCTTTATCTTTAAGGGTAAAAAGAAATAATTTAAGTCTTACCACATCATCAGTAACATTCGCAAAGTGCATGGTGGTTATTACCTCATCAAACTCCTTAAGCTGTTGATAGGCACTTTCACTGTCTAATCCATGGGATTTTAGGAGGAGTTGGATCACTCCCGGTTTCAAATCTACATTCCCTGCATTTTGTGGAAAAATTATGCATGAGGGAGTGCTCGCTCTTGCTAGTTGCAAGTAATCACGTAATGTTCTTGGTCGGGGAAAATTCTCAACCACATTCTCTCCCGTTTTGGTTTGGTTTTGGCCCAGATTAGGATTGGCCATCGGATTAGGTTGATTTACAGCCATATTTTCAGACAAAATTGGAAAAGTTAGATGTCTCCTAGCACGTGGTTCTCTGTCAATTCCTTCTACTATTCTCCCTTCACTAATGAGTCGGTTATTGGAATCCCGAGCCCAATGTGGCATGCAAAACCAAAAAGAATGAAACAAAAAAGGGAAGAAGAATTCTTCCTTCCTTTCTTTACTATTCTCTAAGACCGAAGCACAAGGTGTCTTGCAATGGCTAGGCCAGAAGCAAGGATAGAGACCGATTTCTCCTGGTCAATAGGGGTTCAGAGAACCCCCCACCCACTCTTTGAATCTTTTGAGAAAAGTGCAGAAAAAGAAGAAAGAGGAGTAGAGGTGAGAAGAGAAATCTCTGAGCACAAGGTGATCCAAGACGGCAGAGCCGACCGATAGGAATTCAGGTGGCACAAGGCCTACCTATCAGAGATCCAAGAAGGAGTCTCCACCCACTCTACAAGAGATGAGTAGGAATGAATAGGCGAAGAAGAAGAGTAGGGTTTAGAAAGATAAAACCTGATTGGGCACCTGAGATCCTTATATCTTCTTCAACTTCTTAAAATCCCTGAAAAAGAAGACAAATCAAATAAAATAAACTAAGTTAGTACTAAAATCCTAGAAATCCTAAATAGATACTATTTTCAGAAATTTTATGAAAAACCGTCAAAGTCCCCGGCAACGGCGCCAAAAACTTGTTCGCTTCCCCAAGTGTAGGGTTGCGATGTAGTAATAAACTCGGTAAGACCGAGGTCGATCCACAGGGACTTATGTAGAAATTCACAAATACTTCCAATAGTTTCTATTGAAAAGCTAACAACCAGATTTGAGAAGATTGATGTAAATAGAAATTTTGAACTTAAACTGAAGTAATCAATTAATAAAAGGCAGTAGGGGTTCAAGGATCCACTTGCAGCAATCCTTGATGCTCAATTCGATGTGGTTTCTCACTTTCTCAACTAGAATCGAAATTAAGATCTATCTAGTCGGATGATAGAGCAGTTAAACCAAACAACCTGTCATATGTATGAACAATGTATATGACTCACTCAATGCAAGCTAGGACGAGCATGCTCAATTGCATAGGTCAGTCCCAATTCTAAATAGACTAAGTTCACAATCATAACCATCATTAAGTCCTGTCACAAGACAAAGCTAGATCATGATTTGAACCTGATTCAAATCACATACACAGTCCCATACATACTACAAAAATCCAGAAAAGTAGAACTTTGGTAGGAAGTTCCCACATGAAGATCATAGTACCAGAGCGTACTCCAATTCCTCGGATCATACAGGTCTAGACTAGCACACAACAATTAAGAACTCCAGCAATTCTTCCAAACATCCATGAGTCATCATAAGACTAAGAAAAACTACTAAAAACTTAAATTAAGCTTCAAACCATTGTTCATAAACATGAAATCCAATCTTAAAACCAACTTAAAATGAATTGAAACATCTTATATTCACTACAAGCTTCACCTCTTAGCCCTAGCTAAGAGGTTTAGCCGTTCATGATCCAAGGAAACATGAAACAACTAAGAAAAAAAATATAAAAACGAGAAAGCAAACTAGAAGGAGTTGTGGAACTCCGAAATCCACTTCCGCCGCCTCCCACCTTGCTCAAACCCTTCTGAGATACCCTAGCAATGATCCGTAGGTGTCCTTTTATAGTGAGGAGGCTTCACAGCATCAGGATCTTCCAGAAATTGCGTAAGCTTACGCACTGCGCAGAAAAATCCGAAACAGACCGGTCGGACCAACTAGTCCTTCTGCCCAGTAACTTTCACAGGGGCCGGCAGGTCGGACCGGTCGGCCCATGTCCATTTTCTTCTTTTTCTTCTTTTGTTTCTTCTCTTTCCTTCTTCTTTCTTCTTCCTTCTTCGGTCCACCTTGGGCCTTCATTTAAAGGGTCCAATGTATCATTTTTGGTCTCCAATGGGATGAAGTCCCTCTCATTCCTGCAATCATAGAATCATGTATTAGATCAGTCATTAATTCATGAAAACCTTGCATAATGAGTAATGAATTGGGGTTAGAATATGCACAATTAAGAGCTCAACAGGTGGTATGGTACATCGTGCTTGAGTTGTCGGCCCATGCTGGGGTGGTGCCTCCCCGTAGTGACTAGTGAGCATTGACAGGGGTGACCAATTGTTGTTCGAATGGCCCTTGTGACAAATGTGACCCTGGCCGATGTTTGCGTGCCTGTGCACCATTCGAACGACCCGGGAGTGCATTGGGTTAATTTCGAGTGAAACGCCCACACCTCTTAATTAAATTAATCATATTTGATATTTAGAAGATGAGACCTTCCGCTTTGATTTGGACGTGGCTGGCGAATCACGGTCGAACCAGGCTTTTATGGTAGGAGAACTCAACCTTAGATCGAGGGGTTACTGGAGATGATTGCCGACGCATCGCAGGGAGCCAAATAGTCCCGGTTAGACTTTACGATACGATATGGTATTCTGGCTTCACCAATTTGCTGAATGAATTGGACTAATAAATACTTTAATTAATCATGCATACATGACATTGCATTTAATGGGGACTCATGTAGCCTGGTTGCTTGATGTGGCGCTAGTGCTACCTTAAGCACCTCATGTCATTTCTCTGTATCATCCGGGCTGTGTACTCAGTAACGACTTACGACCTGCTAGACAGGTGGACTGTGGATTCTGATACCAGTTGGTCGGGCTAGGGCTTGCCCGGGACATACATTGTGTGCGGAATCATGACATCCATGCATTTAATCAACTAGCCTAGGATGATGTATGATTTGTGTTTGGTCATTACCTAAATTTGATTGATTTGACAACATGCTTAAGGATTAACACACTTATATGAACCTGTTTATAATTTAAATATCCCGAGTCTCACCTTGGGGTTATTTCTTCATTACATTGGTATTTTGATGCCTTTTATTTAACATATGCAGATGTCTCAAGAATAGGACCAGATGGTGGTACACACGGGCGCCTTGTAGTCAACTTCATCCCTTTTGGTAGATGTATTTTCCCTTCCTATTACTTTTATTGCGATTCGTATAATTCTCATATGGGCTTACACTATGATTGAATTGTACATCTAGGGTGTTAACCCTATATTTTTGGATTTAGTTACCTCTGCTTTGCTTATGATCCGCTAATTGAAATGCGTTACTCTGATTATTTGTGAATGGAATGAGTGTAAATCTGATTAAGGACATAAGCGGGTGCATGTTGAGCTCTTAATTGTGCATATTCTAACCCCAATTCATCACTCATTGTGCGAGATTTTTATGATTTAAAGACTAATGGAATGCATGTTTTGTGATCGCAGGATTGAGAGTGGACTCCGCCTAATTGAAGATGAAAAGAGCTTATTTGGAACTATTTGGATGAAGATAGAAGGATGACCAAAGAAAGAAGGAAGCAAGGAAAGAAGAAAAGAAGAAAGAAAGAAGAAATTGAACCAGAAACAGGCTAAGACCGGTCGTGACCGGTCGGCTAGGAAGGTCAGACCGGTCGTGCGACCGGTCGGCCAGCTTTCCATGCATGCTGAACTCGCTGGACCTAAGCCAAACACAATCCGACCGGTCGTGACCGATCGGCCAGACCAGTCCGACCGGTCCAGACCGGTCGGCCAGAAAGTATTTTAAACTCCAGAGGCCGCTGGACTGTTTTCCCATTGAGGCACGACCGGTCGTGACCGGTCGGCCACGTGAAGAATCAGGACTTTCTAATTTCAGTCCGATTTTCTCTGCGCACTGCGTAACTCTTACGTAGATTCTCGATTCTTCTGAAGTTACGGAGCCCCCCTACTATAAAAGGATACATAGGGATCGTTCCTAGGGTATCTTAGGAGGGTTTAAGCAAGCTTGGAGGCGGCGGAAGTGGATTTCGGAGTTCCACAACTCCTTCTAGTTTGTTTTACTGTTTTTATGAGTTTTTTGGTTGTTTCATGTTTCCTTGGATCATGAGCAGCTAAACCTCTTAGCTAGGGCTAAGAGGTGAAGCTTGTAGTGAATCTAAGATGTTTCAATTCGTATTTAGTTGGTTTTAAGTTTGGAATTCATGTTTATGAACTATGGTTTGAAGTTTATACAAGTTTTAAGTAGTTTTGCTTAGTCTTATAATGACTCATGGATGTTTGGGAGAATTACTTAAATTCTTAATTGGTTTGGATTAGTATAGACCTGTATGATCCGAGGAATTGGAGTACGCTCTAGTACTATGACCTTCATGTGGGGACTTCCTACCAAAGTTCTACTTTTCTGAATTTCTGTAATGTGTATAGACTGTGCATGTGATTTGAATCAAGTTCAAATCATGATCTAGCCTTGTCTTGTGACAGGACTTGAGGATGGTTATGATTGTGAATTGAGCCTTTTGGAATTAGGACTGACCTATGCAATTGAGCATGCTCAGCCTAGCTTACATTGAGTGAATCTTATGCATTGGACTTATAGATAACAGATTGTTTAGTTTAACAGCTCTATCATCCGGCTAGATAGATCTTAATATCGATTCTAGTTGAGAAAGTGAGAAACCATAGCGGATTGAACATCAAGGATTGCTACAAGTGGATCCTTGAACCCCTAGTGCCTTTTTATAATTATTTACCTTCTATTTAATTCAATTTTGTTACTCACATCAAATTCATACAAAAACCTAATTGTTAGCTTATCAATAGAAACTTTTGGATGTGTTTGTGAAATCCTACATGAGTCCCTGTGGATCGACCTCAGTCTTACCGAGTTTATTACTACATTGCAACCCTACACTTGGGGAAGTGAACAAGTTTTTGGCGCCGTTGCCGGGGACTTTGACGGGTTTTCACAAATTTCTGAATTTAGTATCTATTTAGGATTTTTAGGATTTTAGGACTAAATTAGCTTGTTTATTTGATTTTTCTTTTCAGGGATTTCTAGGAAGCTGAAGAAGATACAAGGATTTCAAGTGCCGAATCAGGTTCTATCTTTCTAAACCTTACTCTTCTCCTTCTCCTATTCATTCCTACCATATTCATCTCTTGTAGAGTGGGTGGAGACTCCTTTTGGATCTCTGAAAGGTCGGCCTTGTGCCACCTAGATTCCTATTGGTCGGCTCTGCCGTCTTGGATCACCTTGTGCTCAGAGATTTCTTTTCTCACCTCTACTCCTCTTTCTCCTTTTTTTCACACTTTCTCTCAAACGATTCAAAGAGTGGGTGGGGAGTTCTTTGAACCCATATGACCAGGAGAAATTGGTCTCTATCCTTGCTTCTGGCTTAGCCATTGCAGGACACCTTGTGCTTCGGTCTTAGAGAAGAGTGAAGAAAGGGAGGAAGAATTCTTCTTTCTCTTTGTTTCATATTTTTGGTTTTGCATGCCACGTTGGGCTCGGGATTCCAATAACCGACTCATAAGTGAAAGGGGGATAGTAGAAGGAATTGACAGAGAGCCACGTGCTAGGAGACATCTAGACTCTCCAATTTTGTCTGAAAATATAGCTATGAATCAACCTAATCCAATGGCCAATCCTAATCAGGGCCAAAACCAAACTGAAACAGGGGAGAATGTGGTTGAGAATGTTCCTCGACCTAGAACTTTACGTGACTTTTTGCAACCAGCAAAAGCGAGCACTCCCTCATGCATAGTATTCCAACCAAATGCAGGGAATGTGGATTTGAAACCGGGAGTGATCCAACTTCTCCCTAAATTCCATGGATTAGACAGTGAAAGTGCCTATCAACACCTTAAGGAGTTTGATGAAGTAATAACCACCATGCACTTTGCTAATGTGACCGACGATGTGGTGAGACTTAAATTCTTTCCTTTTACTCTTAAAGATAAAGCAAAAGGTTGGCTTCATGCATTAAGGCCAAGATCAATTGGTGCATGGACTGATATGCATAGGGAATTTATAAAAAAATTCTTCCCTACTCACAAAACAAACATGTTGAAGCGCCTTATTATGAACTTTGCCCAAAAAGAAGATGAAACCTTCTTCCAATGTTGGGAGAGGTTTAAGGACCTATTAAACGCATGCCCACATCATGGCTACTAAATTTGGCGAGTTATAAGCTTTTTCTATGAAGGACTAACTTCACCCATGCGCCAATTTGTAGAGATGATGTGTAATGGGGAGTTCATGAATAAGGAGGCTGATAAGGCATGGGATTATTTAGAAGAATTGGCTGAGAATGCACAGTCTTGGGATACATCGAAACCAACAAATTCCAAGACTGGCCAACAAAAGGAAAAAGGAGGAATGTATGTCTTATCAGAAGAGGATAGCATAAGTGCACGGGTGGCTAGCCTCACAAGAAAGGTCGAAGCCATGGAATTGAGGAAAGGAGAGACGATCAACTCCAATGACGTTGAAACTGTTTGTGAAATTTGTGCTGGAAATCAACATGCAACACAAGAGTGTCCCACAATTTCAGCAGTTCAAGACATCTTACAAGAACAATCAAATGCCATAAACAGTTATCAACGACAATTTGGTGCTCCAACCTCAAACACGTTTAATGCTAGTTGGAAGAACCATCCCAACTTCAGTTGGAGGAATGGACCCACTGCGAATGCAACCCCCATCCCTCAAGCTCAACCTATACTAGGTCCATCTCTAGTCATTACTCCAAAAGTGACGCTAGAGGAGATGTTGGGAGCATTCGTATCCGTCCAAGCTGAGTATAACAAGACAAATTCTCTAAAAATAGATGGGTTCATGCAAGAGTAATTGAAATTCAATCAAAATTCAACTCAAGCCATCAATGAATTGAAAACATCAATGGCTAGAGTTGAATCTCATCTTAGTGTTAGAGAGAAGGGCACACTTCCTGCCCAACCTCTTCCTAAACCAAGAACCCAGTTTGAGATACAAGATGCAAGCTTATCCTCCCACCACACGGAACATGTTCAAGCTATCACCACTTTGAAAAGTGGGAAAGAAATTGACAAATCTAATCCGGTGAAGGCCTCAAAGCCTAAGGATCCGAAAATTTCCAAAGAGGATGATAGCTTAAACAACACTGCACAAGAGAAAGAACCGGAAAGGCAATATAAGTCGGTTGCTCCGTTTCCACAAAGGTTGATTTCACCTAAACCTTTAGATAAAAATCTGGAAATTTTAGAAGTTTTCAAGCAGGTGAAGATCAACATCTCATTGTTGGATGCTATAAAACAAATACCATCTTATGCCAAATTTCTAAAGGAATTGTGTACAGTCAAAAGGAAACACAATGTTCACAACAAAGTACTTTTGACTGAGAATTTGAGCGCCATCATCAAACAAGAGGTGCCCCAAAAATACAAGGATCCGGGTAGTCCAACCATCTCATGCATCATAGGAGATTACCGGATTAAACAAGCCTTACTCGATTTGGGGGCAAGTGTGAATCTCATTCCATACTCGGTCTACAAGCAACTTGGGTTAGGTGAATTGAAACCGACCAAAACCACACTCCAACTTGCTGATAGATCCATCCGTATACCGAGAGGAATGATTGAGGATGTTCTAGTCCAAGTTGATAAATTCTACTACCCAGTAGACTTTATTGTCTTGGATACACATCCCGTGATAGGCACCGGTGCTCAAATTCCCGTCATACTTGGACGACCGTTTCTAGCTACTTCAAATGCAATTATCAATTGTAGAAACGGACTTGTACAAATGTCCTTTGGAAATATGACCCTTGAGCTTAACATATTTGATTTATGCAAACAACCACGGGAGGTTGATGATAATATCCACGAACTAAACGTGATTGAATCATTCGTGGAAGATACATTCCCCTTGTCACTATCTTCCGACCCTTTGGAGGCATGTGTGGCCCATTCTCATGAGATAAATGATGACACAACACAAGAGATGGATGCCATTCTAGATGTGATGCCGGTGCTTGATAATAAAAGATGGAGGGCCCTATTTGAGCCTTTGCCTGTAAACGAGAACAAGGCCCTCCCATCCAACATCAAGGCACCAACACTCGACCTAAAACCATTACCAAGTGAGCTGAAATATGTTTATTTAGGTCGAGATGAGACATACCCAGTGGTAATTTCTTCCCACTTGGATGAGGAACAAGAGAGTAGGCTAATGGCCACTCTATTAGAGCACAAGAGTGCCATTGGATGGTCAATTGCGGATCTCAAAGGAATAGACCCACTGATTTGTACTCATCGCATACACCTTGAGGAGAATGCGAAGACATCCCGGCAACCACAAAGACGACTAAATCTAAACATGAAGGATGTGGTTAAGGCCGAAGTGGTGAAACTATTAGATGTGGGTATTATTCACCCAATATCCGATAGTCAATGGGTGAGCCCAACTCAAGTGGTGCCTAAGAAATCCGGAATAACCATCGTAGCCAATGCCAATAATGAACTCGTGCCAACTAGAGTCACTACCGGTTGGAGAATGTGCATTAACTACAGGAAGCTAAACACTGTCACGAGGAAAGACCACTTCCCCCTACCGTTTGTTGATCAAATTTTAGAACGGTTGGCGGGTCATTCCCACTTTTGCTTCCTTGATGGCTATTCAGGGTACAACCAAATAGAGATTGCCTGTGAAGACCAAGAAAAGACTACATTCACATGTCCATTCGGCACTTTCGCCTATCGACGGATGCCGTTTGGACTATGAATGCCCCTACCACCTTTTAGCGTTGTATGATGAGTATCTTTTCTGACATGGTGGGGACAATTCTCGAAGTCTTCATGGATGATTTTTTCGTATTTGGTTGTAACTTTGATAAGTGCCTTGAGCACTTGAAATCTGTGCTGAAAAGATGTGAAGAGAAGAACCTTGTGCTGAATTGGGAGAAGTGTCACTTCATGGTTCAAAAGGAAATTGTACTTGGTCACATCGTTTCACAAAATGGAATCGAGGTGGACAAAGCGAAAATTGATCTTATCTCTAACCTTCCACCACCCAAGAGCATACGAGATGTACGGTCCTTTTTAGGACACACAGGATTTTACAGAAGGTTCATAAAGGACTTCAGTTCACTCTCTCATCCTTTATGTAACCTACTTCAAAAGGAAAATTCATTCGAGTGGAATGAAGAATGTCAAAAGGCCTTTACCACCCTTAAAGGTATGTTGACATGTGCTCCCATAATGCAACCACCTGATTGGAGCCTTCCTTTTGAAATTATGTGCGATGCTAGCGACTATGCTATTAGGGTCGTGCTAGGCCAAAGAAAAGAGAAAAAGCCATGTGTCATCTACTATGCAAGTAGAACCCTAAACTCAGCCCAAGCAAACTACACCACTAATGAAAAAGAACTTTTAGCCATAGTTTTTGGCTTGGATAAGTTTAGGTCCTACTTGATTGGATCCAAGATCATTATATTCACTGACCATGCCGCGCTTAAGTATCTTCTCTCTAAGAAGGATGCTAAACCATGGTTGTTAAGATGGATCCTTCTACTCCAAGAATTTGACATAGAAATAAGTGATAAGAAAGGAGTAGAAAATGTAGTAGCTGACCATCTCTCTCAACTTGTCCTCACTGATTCCCCTGAAACGACTGCGATCAATGACATGTTCCCTGATGAACAACTTTTTGCTGTTTCCCAATTGTGGTATGCGGACATTGCTAACTATCTTGCTACAGGTACAATTCCTACACATTGGAAAAAGCAAGATAAGGATAAATTCTTCACGGAGGTGCGAAAATTCCTATGGGACGACTCATACTTATTCAAGTATTGTCCCGATCAAATCATAAGGAGATGTGTGCCAGATGAGGAACAACAAAGTATCATCTCCTTCTGTCATTCTCAAGCATGTGGTGGCCACTTTTCGGCTAAAAAGACCACAAGGAAAATTCTGCAATGTGGGTTTTATTGGCCCACCATGTCTAAAGACACACATGAGTTTTGCAAAGCATGTGAACCTTGTCAGAAATTAGGAGGAATTTCCTGTAGAAATATGATGCCACTCAATCCCATCTTAATAATCGAAATTTTTTATTGTTGGGGCATCGATTTCATGGGTCCATTCCCATCTTCTTTTGGAAACACATACATCTTGCTTGCCGTTGATTATGTTTCCAAATGGGTCGAGGCCATCCCTTGCCGGAATAATGACCATAAAACGGTCATTCGCTTCTTAAAAGAGAACATTCTTTCCCGGTTTGGAACACCTCGAGTCATCATAAGTGATGGAGGGTCTCACTTTTGTAATCGCCCTTTTGAAACTTTAATGAAGAAATATGGCGTCACACACAAAGTGAGCACTCCCTATCACCCACAAACGAGTGGACAAGCTGAGATATCCAATAGGGAGATTAAACACATTTTAGAGAAAACGATGAACCCCGATTGCAAGGATTGGTCATTTCGGCTTACCGATGCCCTTTGGGCCTACCGTACTGCTTTCAAAACCCCTATTGGAATGTCTCCCTATAGACTTGTCTATGGGAAGGTGTGTCACTTGCCTATGGAGTTGGAACATAGGGCATATTGGGCTATTAAGAAGATGAATTTTGATTCTGACAAGGCAAGCTCGTTGCGCAAACTACAATTGAATGAACTTGCAGAAATCCGGAATGAAGCATATGAGAATGCGAGAATTTACAAGGACAAGACGAAGATATTCCATGATAAGAATATTCTTCGCAAGACATTCACAATCAATCAAAAAGTCCTCATGTATAATTCTCTCCTACATCTATTTCTGAAAAAATTGAGATCTCGATGGACTGGTCCTTACATTGTGCAAACTGTCTGTCCATATGGGACTGTCGAGCTGTTAAATCCGAGGAACGGCAACATTTTTAAGGCGAATGGGCAGCGATTAAAGCCGTTCTTTGAGAAATTTCCTTCAGAAGGTATGTCAATACCTCTGAATGATCCTGTGTATCAGGATGATTGATCTCCTAGTCTGACGGAGGTATAGAGTAGTTAGGATTAGGATTTTGTTGCTTTTGTTTACCTTTGCTTAGGTTTGTTAGGAGGAAGAATTCCACTTTTCACTTTTTTAGGTACTCTCATTCCTCACTCCTTTTTATGTTCACATTGCTCTCATGTTTTGTTTATTGCACATCTTTTACATTGAGGACAATGCAAGATTTGCTTGGGGGGTGTAGGATCACTTGGATGATCACTTGGATGAATCCAGCATTTTGTAACATTTCAAGCAATTATGTGGAAACTTGTCGATTTTTTTCAAAAATTCAAAACTCTTTTAGAAAATTTTGGTTCTATGCACTCAAGATAATATGAGCATAAGAAGAGGAGATATGAAGTGTATGAGGTTGTAAATTTTGATCTTCTCTTAGCATAATGGTTTTATAGGAGAATTCCCCTAATTCTGTGATCGATAGAAAATCTGAACACTTTTACACCTAGTCCACATTACACGATTTTCATAGGTTGAAGGGATTATGTGATTTATGGATTAGCTAGACTTTGAATTGAGGTGTTGAGAAGTCAAGCCGGGGTACTTTGTCCATCCTTGTCCATGGGAAAACAATGCAAGATATGGATTTCTAAAAATCCTATCTAAATTAAAAAAAAAAAAGGAAAAGGAAGGATGAAATGGGAATGATGGAAAACTGGTAGAAAATTCCTATTAGGGCTAACTACCAACCGGGGGATGGTCTACCTGTAACCAAAGCCGAAAATGGGACGTAGTGTGAAAGTTGTCGGAAGGACGGTAAGGCAAATTCCTGTCATTGGCTTGATGTGGCTCCATGTACCTTGAGATCTATAGTCTGGTTGATCTATGAAGAAGATAATCCTAGAAACTCATGAGATGAATTTTCACTATCCACACTAGATTGAATTTGTTCAAGTTCTTCTGTTTATCAACCAATCAACGGGAATTTCATATGAATGCTTATCATGTCTTGAGGGTCTACGGTTTCAACTTCTGTCACCAAATATTTCTGAATCTTACACTTGTATGTCTTGGGACGTATAGAAGGATGGTTTCTGAAAGAGAGTTGAGTTTTGAAGAATGGAATTAGTTTCACGCATGTTTTGCTCGGGACTAGCATAATGCTGGTTGGGGTGTATGTTGAGCTCTTAATTGTGCATATTCTAACCCCAATTCATCACTCATTGTGCGAGATTTTTATGATTTAAAGACTAATGGAATGCATGTTTTGTGATCGCAGGATTGAGAGTGGACTCCACCTAATTGAAGATGAAAAGAGCTTATTTGGAACTATTTGGATGAAGATAGAAGGAGGACAAAGAAAGAAGGAAGCAAGGAAAGAAGAAAAGAAGAAAGAAGAAGAAATTGAACAGAAAAACAGCCAACCGTTGTGACCGTCGCCAAAGTCAGACGGTCGAGCCACTTCCATGGCTAAGACGGACCAGCAAAATAGTCCGACGTCGTGACTGGGACAGGACGGTCCAGACCGTCCACAGAGTTTAACGAGCCTCTATGTTTCGAGGCACGACCGGTAGCCGGTCGGCCAGTAAGAATTGACTTTCAATTTCATCTGATTTCTCGAGCACTACCTTCGCAGATTCTCGATCTTCTAGTTACGCCAAAAAGGCTACCTAGGGATCGTTCCTAGACTAGGCGGTAGCAGCTTGGAGGCGCGGAGTCGGAGTTCCACAACTCCTTCTAGTTGTTTTACTATTTTTGAGTTTTTTGTGTTCATTTCCTGGTATGACAGCTAACCTCTAGCTAAGGGTAGGGTGAGCTTGTGTGAATCTAAGATGTTTTAGTGGTTTGTTAGACACCTTTTGTCTTGGCGTGTTGACGTCTGTCGTGTGAGCCCCGGTCGAAGAATTGAAGATCAAGACTTGAAGATTATGCTTCTTCCATTGCTCAAGCTCATGCTGAAACAAGATCTCAGGTAAGTTGCATATAGATCGACCATAGGAAACCCAAAACATCAAAGAATGGCGTAATGACTCACTTATCCTATCACATTCCCTCTCGACCCTTGCACAAGTTGATCAGACTTGTGATCCATGGCTGGTGCTAAACGTAATTGGAGATATGTCCATACATTGGACCCCATGCACCTCATCACTTCATAACTTGAAGTGATCCGCTGCTGTGTTGAAGAACTTGGTCCAGCAAACCCGCTGTGAAAATCATCTAGACAGCGGCCAAGCTTCTCAACACATCAGCGAACTTGCTGTGAAGAATGCAGATGGACAGCCGACCGGTCTTGACCGGTCGGCCAGGCTTTTCAATGTAACAACAGAGGCTTGCTGTGATATATTCAGCAGAATAGCCGACCGGTCTTGACCGGTCGGCCAGGGACATTATCAAGACAACAACATTGCTGTAATACGTTCAGATTGACAGCCGACCGGTCTTGACCGGTCGGACAGCAATATAGAATCTGTCCAGCAAGCATAGCCGACCGGTCTTGACCGGTCAGCCTACTTTCAGCAAGTTTGTCCAGCTAGAAAAACTAGCAAAAATCGCATTTGCGATTGATCGGCTGGCCGAGCGATCAATCGATCAGCCTGGGCGATCAATCGACTAGGTCGGGCGATCAATCGATCAAAGCCATTTCTGTTCAGCAAGCATATTTTCTGGAAAATTACTTCTTGCGTCAATCGGTGCTTTGATAGATCAATCGACAACTAGCCGTTTTATATCCGTTGAAGCCCGATTCTTGGAGTCTATAAAGGCATATCTTGAGGGCTTTAATGGTATTCTTTGCACACCCATTGAGAGCATTGAAGGGGGCAATTAAGAACATCATCTATCCTTCTTTTGCTCATTATTGCTTAGAGTTCTTCATTCAATCCATGTGATTCATGGCACTTCAATGAGCATTCAAAGCTCGGATTGAAGAATGAACTCAAGCAAGGTATTCATGGTTGACGTAACCCATCTTGTTGAATCTCTTGGTCATCAATAGCCATTGAATACTCAAGTTTGGTAGTTCCCTCATTACCATTGCATTGAATAGGCAAGAGAAACTAGACCAACTCTCTCCCAACTACCCGGCATCAACATAACCTCATCATTTGCATCGGTAGCTGATCTTGGGAGCATAAAGAGAAGCTGAAGCATGTGGACCTGAAGCTACTCATCAAATGCATCGAATCGGGGCTCAATCGTCTAGGTATGTCTAGTATTTGAGAGTCCATTTATTGAATCTCTATTCCCTGGATTGGGAAACTCCGGCGGGAGTGTACGTGACCATCCTTGGATTAGGATTGGTGAGAGTTTGAGATCCAAACTCGTCAAGTCCCTGGATTGGGCCATCGGCGGATGGTAAACGCGGTCCTAGATCAAAGGATGTGAAGGTTGATGGTTAACCTGATTTAAAACCACGACTATAGTGAAATCCGGTGGTCTCATAGGTTGAGATCGGGAACCGGGAGTGGAGTAGGGAAACCGAACCACTATACATCGTGTGCAATGTGGTGAATGCATTTTGTCTATTTTGTTCCTTGTTGATCAATCTTATAAGTGCTTATCTATATGCCCATCTTATGTTTGACAAAATGCTCATATGCCATCCTTGAATGATTAATACAAGAATGCATATAAACTGATTGATGAAATACTTCTCTTAGTAAAGTTGTCAATCGAGTTGGATCTTGGGTGATCAATTGCTATCATTTACATGTGCTTAATTGTTATATTATAGTATAAATGCAATTGAGTTTTTGAATTTGCAAGAAAACTTAAAAAATCATATTTACCCCCCCTTTAGGACATAAGCATACCTTCTAGCTTATCTCACCAGCGGTAAAACTGCAATTTCAATTGGTATCAGAGCGGGTTCCTCTTTAAGGGCTTAATTGCCTAGAGGTAGAGCCTAAGTAAGCTTGTAAATATGTCCAACTCCGAGGCAAGTTTTATTTCTAGTCCTCCACACTTTGATGGATCTGATTATACATATTAGAAGGCTAGAATGAGCATATTTTTAATATCATTAGATCCAGCTATATGTGACATAATTGATAAAGGTTGGTCGGTCCCTATTGTTCAAACTAAAAGTAAGGGTACGACCACTTCCACTCCAAAAGGTGAATCAAAATGGAGTAAAGAAGAAAGGGCCAATTCTATGAGCAATTTTGAAGCCCTTGATATAATCCGTTGTGCCCTCTCCCAAGAGGAACAAAATAGAATATCTACTTGCGAATCCGCTAAGCAAGCTTGGGAGAAGTTGGAATCTATTTATGAACATTCTTGCACAACTGATGCATCCATGCCCATCCCTTCTACTGAAAGAGTTGTAAGTATCAATTTAAGGGAGAACATGAGCAATGATGAGAAATCCTCTAGTAGTGAAGAGGAAGATAATGATGAGGATGACCAATTACAAGATGTCTATAATGAGCTCTATTGTGAAAATTTAAAAGTTATGAAAGAGCTCAATAAAGAAAAGATTGAAAGGCAAAAGTTGGAAATTGACCATGTCTCTCTAACTAAAGAAAAGGAAAATGTTCAAAATGAATTGAGAGAGGCAGTAAAAAGAATTGAAGAGCTTGAGCTTAAACTTAAAACAGTTAAATATGAAAAACAAGCTCTAAATCTTGAGGTCAACCAACTTAAGACCTACACCAAAGAGAACAAAGACCAAGAGACCCAAAATGCGCAAATAAGTAAATCTTGTATTATAGGTAAAGATTTGGGAGAAAAATGAGGTTACAAATATGTCAAGAAAACCCCTTCTCTGGTATTTGTGGAAGTTGAGTCTTCTTCACTTGAGAGCAAACCCAAGTCGGCTCTCTCATGCCACTTTTGTGGAGAGGCGGGACACTTTAAATTTGAATGCCCAATTGCAAAACGACCGCCATGCACCTCAGTCCGACCTCAAATAGTTAAATCAATTATGACTGAAAGAGTGACTCAAGAAAAGAAGAGCCAACATGGGAAGGCTCCAAAAATTGTGAAGAATTCAACCAAAGTTGAGAATAAGGAAAAATCTCGCAAGGTTGGTAAGAAAAGGAAAATTTCATCCCTTTCTAAAAGATATGATTATGTGGGGAAGATGGTAAAGCAGGTTGCCCATTTGAACCAGAAAATTTAGAATATGGTTAAGGGCAAACAACAAAGGGTTTTTGGGAATCATATTGGTAATTCATATACCCAAAACCAATATTATGCGCCAACCAAGTCGAGACGGCTAGTTGACATCTTTAGACCTTTGGATTTTAGGAAATCCATGGGTGGCCTTGTTTACTAGTCTGGTAGTTAGCTACATGTGCATATTGGTAAATTTGATGACTAAGCCTCATTCTCTTTTGATTAGTCTAACTCCTGTGTATCATGCTCAGATCATTTTGAGTTGAACTAATTACTTTTGGATTAGCTTGGATTGATTGTGTGCTTTGCTAATCCCTATTGTGGTCAATTTTGCTCAATAGTTAAATTTCATTTGTGACCATATATATGTTGCATGCTTCATGTGTAGTATGTGACATTCTTGGCTAAGTTTGTGTATTTTGAATTGATTGAATATCATTAAAGCTTAATTGCTTAATCTTACCGAGAAAATTCTGTTAATTGTGCTTTATAAGTAAACTTGAGGAAATCTAGCCTCTTTAAACATTTTCTATCTATCGAACTTATCCTTGTATGCGTAATGAGCATAGCTAACCTTGAGTTCTTTAGTTAGCCATGTCATATGCAATTATTTGTTTATCTTTATGTCTGAGATGATGTGGGTTGATGAATTTATGGTGGCATGTGTAATTATATGAAAATTCTTCAATTAAACATCTTTGCCACATTTAGATGGTTATGGTCATGCTTCCTCCTCATGCTTTATTATAACATATTGGGAGTAATCTGGTAGAAAAATGGGATAACTAGATTCTAAATCCCGGGGTGATAAAGAGCGAGATGTGATGCAAACTTTGACATTCTCCAACACCCTTCTCTCCCTATATCTATACATTTGGGAGAAAGCTCTTGACCATAACACCTTGAGTTTTAAAGAAACATACTCCAATTATGAAGACAGAGATTTTTGCCAAGAGGGTCATGAATGGCAAGTAATCTCATAACCCTATGCCAGCCCCATGAACTTGATCAATCTGTAATATCATGAAAATTCATTGGTGGATGAACATTGGGGATTGGCTAACAAATTATCTGTTTTGCAGGTGGTTAGCCTTTAAATAAATGTGGTTTATCATTTTATAGTAAAATCTGAGGTTCTTGGCCTCATCATTTATGAGCATAAATAGGTATATCTGGATATAAGATCCATCATCTCAGTTTGCTTAAAACTTGTTCATTTTTTGCATCAATATTTCATAAAATCATTTGGCCAAACCAATATTTTCATATGCTAGGGAAACTGAGTCAGGGTGGCTCACTGGTGCCTATATAGGCAAAATAGTTTGGCTCTTTACATTTTATCTAAGAAAAATATACTGTAATTAGTCATTCTAATTTGATTTGTAGCGAGGATGGGTCATGAATGCCAAAAACTATTATAGCCCATGAGGTCCTTATGTCATTGCAAGAATCTGGGCTTAACCTGAGGTTGAACTATGCAGAAATTGGCACCACCGATCAATCGCCCAGCCTGGGCGATCAATCTGCAATGCGCAAAATGGTCCAGAGACTGATATACCCAACAAGGAGCTCTACCGATCAATCGCTCGTTCTGAATGATCAATCGCCCATCCTGAACGATCAATTGATAAAATGTAGCAAGACCATATCACCATCAATTGGGGGTACGATCAAATCAGAGATTGATCTATGCAAAAATTGTCACAAGCGATCAATCGCCCGGACTGGGCGATCAATCGCCAGTGTGTAAAATGGGCCAGCGACTGAATATGCCCAAAAGAAGGACCATCCGATCAATCGCAAGGGGCTGAGCGATCAATCGGAGGTGCGCATAAACATCCAGCAGCTTTATATTAGTAGCACGATGGGTCTATTTGCTGCAATCGGTTTCCACTCTCCTTCTTTCTTTTCAATCGCCCGTTCCTCCAGCTCTCCTACACGCATCAAAGCCCCATTTTCTCTCTTCCAATCTTCAATCGGTGAGTTCAAAGGCATCTCCATTACATTCCATTCTTCAGATTGGTAGATTTCTTCAGGTATGTGCTCATTGTTTATCTTGGCATTGGTCTAGAATTTCTTAGAATTGATTTTCACTCTCTTGAGCATCTTGAGCCTCACTATTGGTAATCACATTGCCCTCTCTCAGACTTTAATGCCTCCTAGAAATGTTTCCTCCCAAAGGGGAAAGAAAGGCAAAGCCCCCATGGACGAAGGACCATCCCGGCCTTCTCGCTCCAAGAGGACGATAGTGCGTGGGGGGTGCTCCCAAGCTCAATATCGTGCCCCTCCCTCTCTAGACGACATATCCTCAGCCTCTGAGTCCTCGGGATCTCCATTAGAACCTGAAGTAGTAACCAGGGCTCAGAATGTGGTGAGATTTGCTAGCCGGTCTGTGATATGTGAAAGGAACGTGGATGTTCACAGCCTCCGAGACTATGGCATTTCTGAAATGTTGACCAATATTGGCTGGAAAAAAGGTGCTGGAACTTGCTGGGCCTGTCCATGAGGAATTGGTGCGATCATTCTTCTCTCATTGTTCGGATCCAGTGGAATATCCGCCAAGCTTCTATGTGACTTACAGTGATAGGCGGATTCGCATCACAGCTGCAGTGATTGCTCGTGTTCTTGGTATAGAAATGTCAAACTACCAAATTCCCGAGACAGATAAAACTCCTGAAGAAGAGCGAGTCATCTAGACTGAGGCTCTATGTCACGGTCATAATGTTGAGTGGTATAAGGGGAACGCAGTTCAAACTAAATACATGGCACATGCCTATCGAGTGCTTCATCAGATCTTTGTGACCAACCTTTATCCCAGGAAGAGCAATCATTATGATCTAAAGGCTCAAATGGTTGAAATCATATATCATGTCAGTCAAGGTCATAAGCTGTGTTTGGCTACTCTGATCACACGACAACTTGCTATAGCAGTCGGGAGCGGAAGAATGAAGGCTCTTCCATTTGGGCATCTTGTCTGTCGTCTCGCTTCACGATGTAGTTTTCCACCCTCACACTCTGCTCCTGTGATGCCTGGGATCATAAACCTCACTACCATTAAAAAGACGAGACTACTGCAACAGGCTCCACCTCCAGGACCACCTCCAGCTCGTGCTCCTTCTTCTGCTCCTACTTCAGGACCTTCTATTGCTCCAGGTTCATCTACAGCCCCTGGTCCTTCTCAGCAGACAGAGCCTGAGGTAGATTCGCGATATCATCCACGTCGATTTCAGACTCCGATTAGAGCATTTTCTCGTCGCAGGTCTATGACTCCGTCAGATCACCCGAGCGGATCCCAGACTCCCAGTCGGCCGCAAACAGACTTGTTACATCAGATTCTTGAGCAGCAGTCTCGGCTTGCTACTGGCCAGGCCCAGATTATAGGACGTCAGTTTGTGTTAGAGCAAATGTTCAGCTCTCTTCAACGTACTGTTCATGATATTGCATCTCGCCTATCCTGCAGGAGCGACGACACCGCCAGACCAGCTCGTTCATGGAGTTAGAGCGTTTTGACTTTGGAGTCTATGATGGCTACCTCGGTTAGAGAGCTTCTTTTTGAGTGACCGAGTGTTGATCTTTTGACTATCCCCTGCTTTATTTTGGCATATCATTCAGGATGATTCGATGCTATAGCTGCCTAGTGTCGATTCAGTGCTTACTTGATGGGCTAGTCGCCCCTACCTTTTTTGTTTTTAGACATGTCTGGGCTACATGCCCCATTTTGGATATCCATTAACCTACAGTTTCATATATATATGGTTGCTTCTATTGCTTTATGGTTGTTTGTCATATTAGTTAATTGTTATATGATCTGCATTGTCTCCTAAGCATTCTTGGTATATCATTTAGGTCATATTAACATAGGCTTTCCATTGCTTAAACTGCTGTATGTTGGCTCAACCCTATGAAACATAGCTATCCTTGTTAATGATCCTTAAATCAATAAGCTGATTCAGTCATTGGGTTGCTTGCTCATTTTGGTATATATATGGATGCTATAGTTATATCTTTTTATATGAGCTTTTGATCTTTTATTGAATATCTGTGGGAGGTTGGATGGTTTGGGCACATTTACCCTTTTTAGCTCATGCTGTGTGTTCCGTGTTTGTCTAGATATATATCTGGAGGGGTGGTTGGTTGATTGGGCTATAAGCCCTCTATGCTTTCATGATTACTTGTATATCTGGCATGATTTGTTCTTTGAATCTCCTCAGGGCTTAAATTTTTATATCTCTTCCCTGTCTTATGTGATTGACATATTTTCGGCGCTAGCCTTGCAGCTTTATTAGGCATATCTTTTTGCTGGCTAACCCTTGTCAATTACTAACAAAAAGGGGGAGAATCATCCCACCTAGAAGGTCCGATTATATCTTTTTGCAGGACTTTGTAGGTACAAGCATTAAGGGGGAGATTTTGAAGAAAATCGAGTCTATACATGTCCTTTTGTAAAGATCATTGTGTATATCTGTATAGACATGTAATTAGGTGTATATTTCATTCTGTTTAAGGGTCAATCATGATAAGGAAGTCATGATTTGTCTAGGTTGGATGCTTTGTCACGCAATTGACAAAGGGGGAGATTGTTAGTACACCTTTTGTTGTCAATTGGTGTGTTGGTTGGTCGTGTCTTGTCGTGTGAGCCCCGGTCGAAGAATTGAAGTTCAAGACTTGAAGATTATGCTTCTTCCATTGCTCAAGCTCATGCTGAAACAAGATCTCAGGTAAGTTGCATATAGATCGACCATAGGAAACCCAAAACATCAAAGAATGGCGTAATGACTCACATATCCTATCCCATTCCCTCTCGACCCTTGCACAAGTTGATCAGACTTGTGATCCATGGCTGGTGCTAAACGTAATTGGAGATATGTCCATACATTGGACCCTATGCACCTCATCACTTCATAACTTGAAGTGATCCGCTGCTGTGTTGAAGAACTTGGTCCAGCAAACCCGCTGTGAAAATCATCTAGACCGCGGCCAAGCTTCTTAACACATCAGCAACCTTGCTGTGAAGAATGCAGATGGACAGCCGACCTGTCTTGACCGGTCGGCCAGGCTTTTCAATGTAACAACAGAGGCTTGCTGTGATATATTCAGTAGAATAGTCGACCGGTCTTGACCAGTCGTCCAGGGACATTATCAAGACAGCAACATTGCTGTAATACGTTCAGATTGACAGCCGACCGGTCTTGACCGGTCGGACAGCAATATAGAATCTGTCCAGCAAGCATAGCCGACCGGTCTTGACCGGTCGGCCTACTTTTAGCAAGTTTGTCCAGCAAGCAAAAATCGCATTTGCGATTGATCGACTGGCCGGGCGATCAATCGACCGGGATGGGCGATCAATCGATCAGCCTGGGAGATCAATCGACTAGGTCGGGCGATCAATCGATCAAAGCCATTTCTGTTCAGCAAGCATATTTTCTGGAAAATTACTTCTTGCGATCAATCGGTGCTTTGATAGATCAATCGACAACTAGCCATTTTATATCCGTTGAAGCCCGATTCTTGGAGTCTATAAAGGCATATCTTGAGGGCTTTAATGGTATTCTTTGCACACCCATTGAGAGCATTGAAGGGGGCAATTAAGAACATCATCTATCCTTCTTTTGCTCATTATTGCTTAGAGTTCTTCATTCAATCCATGTGATTCATGGCACTTCAATGAGCATTCAAAGCTCGGATTGAAGAATGAACTCAAGCAAGGTATTCATGGCTGACCTAACCCATCTTGTTGAATCTCTTGGTCATCAATAGCCATTGAATACTCAAGTTTGGTAGTTCCCTCATTACCATTGCATTGAATAGGCAAGAGAAACTAGACCAACTCTCTCCCAACTACCCGGCATCAACATAACCTCATCATTTGCATCGGTAGCTGATCTTGGGAGCAGAAAGAGAAGCTGAAGCATGTGAAGCTGAAGCTACTCATCAAAGGCATCGAATCGGGGCTAAATCGTCTGGGTATGTCTAGTATTTGAGAGTCCATTTATTGAATCTCTATTCCCTGGATTGGGAAACTCCGGCGGGAGTGTACGTGACCATCCTTGGATTAGGATTGGTGAGAGTTTGAGATCCAAACTCGTCAAGTCCCTGGATTGGGCCATCGGCGGATGGTAAACGCAGTCCTAGATCAAAGGATGTGAAGGTTGATGGTTAACCTGATTTAAAACCATGACTATAGTGAAATCCGGTGGTCTCATAGGTTGAGATCGGGAACCGGGAGTGGAGTAGGGAAACCGAACCACTATACATCGTGTGCAATGTGGTGAATGCATTTTGTCTATTTTGTTCCTTGTTGATCAATCTTATCTTATAAGTGCTTATCTGTATGCCCATCTTATGTTTGACAAAATGCTCATATGCCATCCTTGAATGATTAATACAAGAATACATATAAACTGATTGATGAAATACTTCTCTTAGTAAAGTTGTCAATCGAGTTGGATCTTGGGTGATCAATTGCTATCATTTACATGTGCTTAATTGGTATATTATAGTATAAATGCAATTGAGTTTTTAAATTTTCAAGAAAACTTAAAAAGTCCTATTCACCCCCCCCTCTAGGACATAAGCATACCTTCTAGCTTATCTAACCAGCGGTAAAACCGCAATTTCAGTTTTAAGTTTGGAATTCATGTTTATGAACTATGGTTTGAAGTTTATACAAGTTTTAAGTAGTTTTTCTTAGTCTTATGATGACTCATGGATGTTTAGGAGAATTACTTAAATTCTTAATTGGTTTGCATTAGTCTAGACCTGTATGATCCGAGGAATTGGAGTACGCTCTAGTACTATGATCTTCATGTGGGGACTTCCTACCAAATTTCTACTTTTCTGAATTTCTGTAATGTGTATGGACTGTGCATGTGATTTGAATCAAGTTCAAATCATGATCTAGCCTTGTCTTGTGACAGGACTTGAGGATGGTTATGATTGTGAATTGAGCCTTTTGGAATTAGGACTGACCTATGCAATTGACCATGCTCAGCCTAGCTTACATTGAGTGAATCTTATGCATTGGACTTATATATAACAGATTGTTTGGTTTAACAGCTCTATCATCCGGCTAAATAGATCTTAATATCGATTCTAGTTGAGAAAGTGAGAAACCACAGCGGATTGAACATCAAGTATTGCTATAAGTGGATCCTTGAACCCCTAGTGCCTTTTTATAATTATTTACCTTCTATTTAATTCAATTTTGTTACTCACATCAAATTCATACAAAAACCTGATTGTTAGCTTATCAATAGAAACTTTTGGATGTGTTTGTGAAATCCTGCATAAGTCCCTGTGGATCGACCTCAGTCTTACCGAGTTTATTACTACATCGCAACCCTACACTTGGGGAAGCGAACAGTGCATTTTTCACGTGTGGCATTCCTAAAATAGCATTTTCTTAAGTTAACACTTGGGAACTCAGGATCAGAGTCTCCATACTCGGGTGCCCAAATTTCGGGTTGTTACAAGAGATGGTCAGCCACTACGTTTTCTACTCCTTTCTTATTATGTATTTCTATGTCAAATTCTTAGAGTAGGAGGATCCATCTTAACAAGCGTGGCTTAGTATCCTTCTTAGAGAGAAGGTACTTAAGCGCGGCATGGTCGGTAAATATAATAATCTTGGATCCGATCAAGTAGAACCTAAACGTGTCTAAAGCAAAAACTACTGTCAAAAGTTCTTTTTCTGTAGTAGTGTAGTTAGCTTAAGCCGAGTTTAAGGTTCTACTTGCATAGTAGATGACACATGGATTTTTCTCTTTTCTCTGGCCTAACTCAGCCCCAATGGCGTAGTCGCTCGCATCACACATAATCTCAAAAGGATGGCTCCAATCAGGAGGTTGCATTATGGGAGCACATGTTAACATAACTTTAAGCTTGTCAAAGGCATTTTGACAATCGTCATTCCACTCGAATGAGTTTTCCTTTTGAAGGAGGTTACATAAAGGACGAGAGAGTGAACTAAAGTCCTTTATGAACCGTCTATAGAATCCGGCATGTCCCAAAAAGGACTGCACATCTCATTCACTCTTGGGTGGTGGAAGGTTAGAGATAAGATCGATTTTTGCTTTGTCCACCTCAATTCCATTTTGTGAGATGATGTGACCGAGGACTCTTCCCTTTTGAACCATGAAGTGACATTTCTCCCAATTCAATACGAGGTTCTTTTCTTCACATTTTTTTCAAAACAGTTTTCAAGTGCATAAGGCACTCATCAAAGTTACAACTAAATACTGAGAAATTGTCCATGAAGACTTAGAGAATCGTCCCCAACATATAAAAAAAATACTCAACATACAACACTGAAAAGTGGCAGGGGCATTGCATAGTCCAAACGGCATCCATCGATAGGCAAAAGTGTCTAATGGATAAGTGAATGTTGTCTTCTCTTGGTCCTCTAGGGCGATCTCTATTTGGTTATACCCTGAATACCCATCAAGGAAGCAAAAATGGGAATGACCTGCCAACCTTTCTAAAATTTGATTAACAAATGGTAAGGGGAAGTGGTCTTTCCTTGTGACTGTGTTTAGCTTCCTGTAGTCAATGCACATTCTCCAACCAATAGGGACTCTGGTTGGTATAAGTTCATTATTGACAATGGCTACGATGGTTATTCCAGATTTCTTAGGCACCACTTGAGTTGGACTCACCCATTCACTATCGGATATTGGGTAGATGATACCCATATCTAATAGTTTCACCACTTCGGCCTTAACCACCTCCTTCATGTTTGGATTGAGTCATCTTTGTGGTTGCCTAGATGTCTTGGCATTTTCCTCAAGGTGTATGCGATGAGTACATATCAGTGGGTTTATGGCTTTGAGATCCGCAATTGACCATCCAATGGCGCTCTTATGCTCTTTTAGAGTAGCTATTAGCCTACTCTCTTGTTCCCCATCCAAGTGGGAAGAAATCACTACCAGATATGTCTCATCTCGACCTAAATAAGCATATTTCAAATCAGTGGGTAATGATTTTAGGTCGAGCTTTGGTGCCTTGATATTAGATAGAAGAGGCTTGTTCTCGCTTAAGGGCAAAGGCTCAAATGATGCCTTCCATTTTTTATTATCAAGTACCAGCATAACATCCAAAATGGCATCCATCTCTCGTATCGTGTCATCATCAATCTTATGAGAGTGGGTCAAATATGCCTCCAAAGGATCGGAATAGAATACTAAGGGGGATGTATTTTCCACGAATGATTTAATTAGATTCATTTCGTGGACTTCATCATCAACTTCCCATAGTTGTTTGCATAAATCAAATATATTCAGCTCGAGTGCCATATTTCCAAAGGACATTTGTACAAGCCCATTTTTACAATTGATAATTGCATTTGAAGTAGCTAGAAAAGAGTGGCCTAGTATGACAGGAATTTGATCACCGGTATCTATCACGAGATGTGTATCCAAGACAATAAAATCCACTGGATAATAGAATTTATCAACTTGGACTAAGACATCCTCAATCATCCCCTTGGGTATACGAATAGATCTATCAACAAGTTGGAGTGTGGTTTTGGTGGGTTTCAATTCACCTAACCCAAGTTGTTCATAGACCGAGTATAGGATGAGGTTAACACTTGCCCCTAAATCGAGTAAGGCTTGTTTGATTCGGTAGTCACCTATAATGCATAAGATGGTAAGACTACCCAGATCCTTGTATTTTTGGGGCACCTCTTGTTTGATAATAGCACTCAAACTCTCAGTCAAAAGTACTTTGTTGTGAACATTGTGTTTCCTTTTGACTGTGCACAATTCCTTCAGAAATTTGGCATATGATGGTATTTGTTTTATAGCATCCAATAACAGAATGTTGATCTTCACTTGCTTAAAAACCTCTAAGATTTTCAGGTTTTTGTCTAAAGGTTTAGGTGAAATTAACCTTTAGGGAAACGGGGCAACCGACTTGTATTGCCTTTCCGGTTCTTTCTCATGTCGAGTGTTGTTCGGGTTATCATCCTCTTTGGAAATTTTCAGATCATTAGGCTTTGGGGCCTTCACCGGATTAGATTTATCAATTGTTTTTTCACTCCTCAATGTGGTGATAGCTTGAATATGCTCCGTATGTTGGGAGGATGAGCTTGGGTCTTGTTTCTCAAATTGGGTTCTTGGGTTAGGGAGAGGTTGGGCAGGAAGTGTGCCTTTCTCCCTAGCACTGAGATGAGATTCAATTCTAGCCATTGATGTTTTCAAGTCATTAATGGCTTGAGATAAATTTTGATTGAATTTCAGTTGCTCTTGCATAAACCCATCAATTTTCAATGAATTAGTCTTGTTATATTCAGCTTGAACCGATAAGAATGCACCCAACATCTCCTTTAGCGTAGCTTTTGGTATGATTACCAGAGATGGACCTAATAAAGGTTAAGCTTAGGGGGTGTTGTTTGCATTCGCAGTTGGTCCATTCCTCCAACTGAAGTTGGGATGGTTCTTCCAACTAGAGTTATATGTGTTTGAGTTTGGAGCACTAAATGGCCGTTGATAACTACTTATGGCATTTGATTGTTCTTATAAGATTTCCTGGAATGCAGAAATTACGGGACAATCCTGTGTTGCATGTTGATTCCCAGCACAAATTTCAAAAACAATTTCAATGTCCTTTGAGTTCATCGTCTCTCTTTTCTTCAATTCCATGGCCTCGACTTTTCTTGTGAGGTTAGCCACACATGCACTTATGTTATCTTCTTCTGAGAGGACATAAATTTCTCCTTGTTCCTTTGGTTGGCTTTCTTGGAATTTGTTGGTTTAGATGTATCCCGAGACTGTGCATTCTCAGCCAATTCATCAAAATAGTCCCATGCTTCCTCGGTTCCTTATTCATGAATTTTACATTACACATCATATCATCTCTACGAATTGACGCATGGGTGAAGTTAGTCCTTCATAAGAAAAAACTTATTACCCTCCAAATTTCATAGCCATGATGTGGGCATGCATTTAACAAGTCCTTGAACCTCTCCCAATATTGGAAGAAGGTCTCATCCTCTTTTTGAGTAAAATTCATGATAAGGCGCCTCAACATGATCGTTTTGTGAGTGGGGAAGAACTTTTTAATGAACTACCTAGTCATCTCAGTCCATGTGCCAATTGATCTTGGCCTTAATGCATGAAGCCAAGCCTTAGCTTTCTCTTTAAGGGAAAAAGGAAATAATTTAAGTCTCACGACATCATCCGTTACATTTACAAAGTGCATTATGGCTATCACCTCATCAAATTCCTTAAGATGTTGATAGGCACTTTCACTGTCTAGTCCATGGAATTTAGGAAGGAGTTGGATTACTCCTGGCTTAAGATCTATGTTCCATGCATTATGTGGAAAAACTATGCATGAGGGAGTGCTTGCCATTGCAGGTTACAAGGTCGGGGAACATTCTCAACCTCATTCTCTACCGTTTCGGTTTGGCCCAGATTTTGATTGGCCATAGGGTTGGGTTGATTTCCAGCCATACTTTCAGACAAAATTGGAGAGTCTAAACGTTTCTTAGCATGTGGCTCCCCATCAATCCCTTCAATAATTCCCCCTTCACTAATGAGTCGGTTATTAGAATCCCGAACCCAATGTGGCATGCAAATCTCAGAAAAATAAAAGAAAAAGGGTTAGAAGAACCTGATTTGAAGTGACTACTTCGACTCCTAGAATTCCTGCAAAATCAAAATAAAGCAAATAAACTAAGTTAGTAAAAGACTCCTAAAAATCTCAAATAGAAACTGTTTTCAGAAATTTTGTCAAAAACCGTCAAAGTCCCCAGTAATGGTGCCAAAAACTTGTTCGCTTCCCCAAGTGTAGGGTTGCAATGTAGTAATAATCTCGGTAAGGCTGAGGTCGATCCACAAGGACTTGTGTAGGAACTCACAAAACACTTCCAATGGTTTCTAATTGAGAATTAACTAATAGAATTTTGTAATTGAATGTAGATAGATATTTTGTACTAAAACTGAATGAAATCAATAATAAAAAGCACCAAGGGGCAAGGATCCACTTGTAGCAATCCTCGATGCTTAATTCGCTGTGGTTTCTCACTTACTGAACTAGAATCGAAATTAAATCCTACCTAGCCAGATGATAGAGTAGTTAAAACAAACAATCTGTTATATATGTGATTCAAGTACATGATTCCCTCAATTCAAATTAGGACTTGAGCACACTCAATTGCATAGGTCAATCCTAGTTATAATAGATTAAGATCACAATCATAATCATCATTAAACTCTGTCACAAAGCATAACTAGATCATGATTTGAACTTCATTCAAATCACATACACAATCACACATAAGCAGAAATTCCAGAAAAATAGAACTATTAGCATGAGTTCCCACATGAGAATAAAGGTCTAGAGCGTATTGAATCCGATTCCTCAAAGCGTACAGGTCTAGAACTATTCAAAATAATTAAGAACTCAAGCAATTCTTCTAAACATCCATGAGCCATCATAAGATTAAGAAAAACTACTTAGAACTTTATTCAAACTTCAAACCATTGTTCTTCACTAATAATCCAACTTGAAACCAAAACAAATGAATTAAAACATCTTGGATTCACTACAAGCTTCACCTCTTAGCCCTAGCTAAGAGGTTTAACCATTCATGATCAAAGGAAACATGAAAGCAACTAAGAAAAACATAAAAACTAAAACAACAAACTAGGAGGAGTTGTAGAACTCTGGATTTGACTTCCGCCATCTCCCACCGTGGTAATTCTCTTCTAGGATGCCTTAGGAACGAGCTGGAGGAGTCCTTTTATAGGTTTGAGGCCCTAGATGTGAAGAAACTTCGAGAAAATTCGCAAAATCTTCGCTTTGCGCAGAAAATTTCGAAGCTTTTAGAAGAACCTCTGTTACCCAAATGACTGGTCTGAGCTCGTGGACGACCGGTCAGACAACCGGTCGTAAAAGGCCAAAAATAGTCTAGAGAGTTTTCTGGAAATTTGAACATAAAATTTAATTCAACGACCAGTTAGATGACCGGTCTGAGTAGTGGACAACCGATCGGACAACTAGTCATGATTGGTTCAACAACGTTGGCAGCAGGGGTCCTCCTGTTGAGTGTTCGGACTAGTCAGACGACCGGTCTTGGCTATGGACGATCGGTTGGACGACCGGTCTTCAGTGCATTTTTCTGCCCTCTTTCTTCTCTCCCTTGCTTTCGTTCTTCTACCTTTTGGCGCTTGGTCTTTTGATTTTCAATGCTTGTAAACAGCGTCTCTAAGCCTTCAATTGATGAATTCTCTCTCTCATTCCTACAACCACAAAACCATGCATTAGTTGGGTCTTTAATCATGTATTTCAAACATAGTTAGTGATAAAATGGGGTTAGAATATATATAATTAAGAGCTTAACAAGCGACCGGTCTGAACCCATGGACGATCGGTCGGACGAATGGTCGTAAAATGTCAAATTATGTTCAGCAAGCTTTTGGAATTTTCACCCCTTCTTTGTTGAGTGCTCGACCGGTCAAAGGACCAGTCTGAGTAGTAGTCGACCAGTCGAACGACCGGTCTTAGATGGTCAATTTTGGTCTAGGGAGTTTGGGCAACAAAGTGCAGTTTTGTTGCACTTCTTCCTTCTTTCTCCCTTTTCTCCCTTGCTTCTTTCTTCGATCATTTTGCACTCGGTTTCTTAATCTTCAATGTATGTAAAGTGCTCTTTTTAGCCTTGAATCAGTGAAATCTCCATCTCGTTCCTACAATCACAAATAATGCATTGGAGTAGTCTTTTAAACATGCAAATGATGAATAATATGTGATGAATTGGGGTTAAAATATGCACAATTCAAAGCTCAACTCACCCCCTAACGAGCATTTTGCTAGTCCCGAGCAAAACATGCGTGAAACAAATCCAATTTTTAAAAACACAACTCTCCTTAAAAAACTATGCTTCTATAAACTCCAAGACACACAAGTACAAAATTCAGAGAAAATTAGTGATAGAAATTGAATTCTTAAACTCCCACAACATAATAAGTGTTCATATAGAATTCTCGCTGATTGAATGAAAAAAAATAAATAGAAGAATTTAAACAAATTCAACCTAGTGTGCATAGTGAATGTTCATCTCATGACTTTCCGGGATTATCTTCTTCATAGATCAACTAAACTATGGATCTAACAGTGTACAGAACAACAACAAGCCCATGTTAGGAATTTGCCTTACCGTCCTTCCAACGACTTTCACACTATGTCCCATTTTCGGCTTTGGTTACGGGTAAACCATCCCCCGATTGGTAATAGGTAGCTCTTTTTCAGAATTTTCCATCATATTCTTAATCATTCCCATATTTTCATCCTTCCTTTCCTTTTTATACACATTAGATAGGATTTTTAGAAATCCATATCTTTCATTTTTTTCCCATGGACTAGGATGGACAAAGTACCCTGGCTTGGTTCCTGAACACTTTAAATCTAAGCCTAGGCAATCCACAAATCCACATAATCCTTTCAACCATGAGAATCGCATAATGTGAATTAGACTCAAAGGTGTTCAAA
Source organism: Liriodendron chinense (assembly GCA_003013855.2). NCBI lineage: Eukaryota > Viridiplantae > Streptophyta > Magnoliopsida > Magnoliales > Magnoliaceae > Liriodendron > Liriodendron chinense. The sequence goes on along the minus strand of ML058515.1, from coordinate 4,861,562 downwards.
CTTTCTATCAATCACATCAATAGGGGAATTCAAATAGAAAACTATTATGTTATAGGTCCTTTAAGAGTTTTCAGAATCTTCTCACTACATCTCTCTTCTTTTCATACTTATGACATCCCAAGTGCATATAAACATGGTTTTCCAAAGGAGTTTTGAATTTTCAGAAAAATCAAAAAATTTCTACATCATTGCTCAAAATGTCACAAATTGCTAGATTCATCTAGGAATCTCACCCCCCAACCAAAAATTTACATTGTCCTCAATGTAAGAAAATATGCAATGAATGCAATAACATGAGAGCAGTGACAAAATAAGGGGAAGAGAGAAAGAGAGATACCACCTGAGAAATACATTGCATGGCAAAATTGGCTTTTAGAGATGGGTTACTTCACAACTAAATTAACTAATCAAAGCAACTTTGTTAAAACAAGAAAAATCGTGCTCGTCAGCAGTTTTTTTTCCTGTGTTTCATTATTTTGGGGGAATTTTGAGTATAGAGACATTCATAAACAATCATAAGCAATCACAAAGTGTACACAAGAGAGGTATCTCAAGGCGAATTTTATTCCAGAGATTCTGAGATCTTTTACATTCCAAGCTGTAATATTGGTCATGAGCCTTTAATTACATCATCGGTTGATCACCCTTGATTAGAAGGCAAAAGACTAATCCGCCGGGGATTATGGTCTTAAGTTCATGGTCATATAGACCTATTTGTTTTCTTGTTATGGACTGAGCCACATTTCTTAGACAAGTCGGATGTCTATGTCCCATTTTCTTTTGGATTGTCCGGGTTGAGGGACTGTTAAGATTCGAGTGGTGCAACTCTGGGCCCGCGCCTGTTACTGTGAACAGGTGATCGCTGGAATACACGAACATCGAACATTGGTCGGCATAACCCAAGGCCCACACCCGTATTTTTATAACGGGTGACCTTAGGAAAGCACTCCGCAACTTTCCTGAGCGAGGTTTTTAATCGAGTGGTGCAACTCTGGGCCTACGCCTGTTACTGTGAACAGGTGACCGCTGGAATACACGAACATCGAAATGTTGGTCGGCATAACCTAAAGCCGGCGCCCATATTTTTATGATGAGTGACCTTAGGAAAGTACTCCGCAACTGCCTCATCAGCTCAACCGACGGACCCGTTGTCGATGGGTAGGGCATCGACTACCTTTTTCACAATGGAAATCCATAGCATGATGTTTCAAGCTTAGTTAGAACTCTTTTGTTTGTGGTTTCTCGTGGTGACCATAATCCCTTAGGTTTAGCCTCGGGCCTTTACCGGGATGAATGGAGCTTTGTACAGTAAAGTAAATATATTTCTTCTGGAGTCAGGTGACTCGTCTTCGGGAACACTCTTTCTTCTAAGTATTTTTAATAATCTATTTAAGATCGAATAGGCTATATCGAGCTGAGATCCTTTGAGGATTCAAATCCAATGGGCTAGATTGATCGTTTTCAATGCCTGCAAGTGGCTAAGTGTCGGGTTCAATGGATGCCCGCATATGCTAATTTATGATGAAATAATGGGGATCGGTGCCCCGTAGATGTTTAACTCGGTTGTTTGATAGCCTGAGCACTCTAGCTTTACCTCAGCGTCTTTGAGATCGCGGTTGATTTCATTTTGCATTAGTCAGTTTCTGAGCCAACAGGGCACTTCCCAGGGCTGAAAATGACTGAGTAGTGGACCTGTTTGCGGTCTAATCAGGGCGTTTGGTGAGTATCATCGATGACCATCTTTGAACAGGGGTGGATCATGTCCACGAGGGTCGTAGTGTGATCGCATTTCGATTCGCTTAACATAGGTCGAATTCCAAGCAAACAGGGCACTTCCCAAGGCTGAAAATGACTAAGTAGCAAGCCTGTTGACCACTTAATTAGGGTATTCAGGGTTCCTGAGTTTGGATAACCTCGTCACGGTGCATGATTATAATGTATCATGTCATAAAGAAGAAAAGCTTCCCTCTCGGGCTTGGTCCAATTCCGCCCGATTCTCCTCTATTTCAGCCATTTTCGGCTCTTTCGGGAGGATTTTTGGAGTTGCCAAATTGGCTAAGTGTTGGTTATTTTTTAATCAAAACCCTGATTTAGGCCATTTATCTTTGATCATTGGAGAATCTAATCAGGGGGATGGATAGATCTCATCGACATGCATCCGGGAGAGGCGATTTGATCGAAAACCGATCCCGATCGAAGGTGGGCCGCACGATGGAAGGTCCACCCCTCCAACCAGCATCTAGGTGCATGGAGGGGGATGTGTGGGCACATGTAGCATCTGCAATGGGTTGATAGGCTCATGTGATTAGGAGGTGGGAGCATGTGACCCCCTCCCAGGCGCATGTGCCCAATGTACTCAAATAGAGAGATGTTCAAAGTTCCGGGCGCATGTAGTATTGCACATGCGCCCAGCCCCAAATAGTGGGCGCATGTCCCTTTGGGACTTAGTGAAATTTCATGTTTTTCGGCCCTAGAAAGAGTGGGCGCATGTGATCCAGCACTTAGTGCATTTTCGCATTTCCCGGTGAGAGAAAGCCGGCGCATGTGGTCCAGCACTTAGAGAATTTCAAGATTTTTCTCTACACTTGTCTCCATCGGAGGATATACCTTTCCGATGAGGGATTTCGGTGAGAGAACTATCCAACGGTATTGCATTTTTGGGATTCCGGAGGAGAATACTATTTATAGTAGTGCAATCGGGTTCGGGTCCGACCCGACTGGTATTTCCTGGTGCATGTGTTTCTAGAGCATTACCCAGCACAAGTGTTTCTGGAGCATTACCTGGCACATGTGTTGGAAAATTGAGTGCATGTGTTAAGTGCAAGGGTTTGGGCGCATGTCATTTTAGGCCAAGCGCATGTCGTTTTCTGGCTGAGCGTATGTCTTTTTCGACGGATTTTCTGGGCGGTTTCCGGGAAAGTGTTTGGATCAATTTCTTTCGATCATATCTTGCGGGCGCATGTGGTGGATGGCCGGGCGCATGTCCCTCTTGTGAATTTCGGCACTTCCCACTACTTAGCCAAATTTCAGGTTTTTGAACTTTTGTGAGAGAGAAAATTGCAGACTTAGAATATTCAGGATTTTAGGCACCGACGGGAGACCTCCAGAGGACAGCTACCTTTTCGGGGGATGCGCTCACTGTATCCAAACCACTTCTAGGCTAGGATGGACCTCTTGAATAAACGAGGTGGGGTGTGGAGGTCCAGATGTGGCAAATTTTGGTACTTCCTTCCTCATTTGGAGCCTCCGGGTCGGCTCGTCGTATAGGAATGTTGTTCCATGGAGCGCGCACATGGAAATACGCACCACATGGGCTTCAAACTTACTATTTAAGGGTTTTGGGGTGCTCTAAATCATTTGGCAGTAGTGCGAGTGTCCAGTTTTGCTTTGAAATGGTAGCTGTAGGCTTACGGACCCTTTTTTGTTAGCCCCGAGCAGGGATGAAACGCATTTCAAGGTGCATAGGTAAAGATACGCACCGCATGACTTCAAAACTTGTAGGTTAAGGTTTTTAGGATGTCCCGGACCATTTGGCGATGACCCACACGTTCAGTTCTGCTCCAAAATACTGTTTACGGATTTTGGTCGCTACCGAGTGATTAGGGTTGCATTAGCATTTTTCAGATTTTTTCGATCTCAAAACTGATTCAAATCATTGTCGATAGACCGCAGGATGTTATTTTATAATAGGTGCGAATTTGAGCTCCAACAAACTCCTAATGGGAGATCATTCTAGGAAAGGGAGTAAAAATCTAACTATCCTCCGTCAGACTAGGAGGTTAATCCCAACAACTCATCCAAAAGCATAAAGTCAAGCAGAATCATTAGATGGATCAAAAGGTTTCGCAATAAAGTCATCCAATATCCTGCTTTACAATAAACATTTGTGTGGGTGATCCAGATAAGCCACTGAAAATCCCAAAAAGGAATTTCAGCGGGTTCCTTAATGTTTTCACCACATGTATAAGAGGAGACAATATCATATTTGTCAGAAAAAATATGTCTCCATTCAGATTTTCCTAGGCATTGATATTGCAAGCATGGATCATCCCAAGGTTGGTAGAGTTCGGGGTGCATGATCCATAGAGGTGTATAAATATGAATTGATTTCTCAGCACAATAAAGTGTTGTTTCCACATCCTTCTCTCGGCTAACGTCATATGCCGATACTGACTCTAAAAGTGCGACTACATCCCCTATCACATCAACATTATTATTACGGGAGTAGGTCACTTCTTCTTCTAAGTGACTAGAGTAAAAAGGTAAGAGAGACTTATCTTACACAAACGAATTGATCATGTTTATTTCATGGACCTCCTCATCGTCATCCTCTTGTTGGTTGTCAATATTGAAAGCATTTAATTCAATCGTCATATTGCCAAAAGACATTTGTACGACCCCACTCTTACAATTGATGATAGCGTTTGATGTAGCTAGGAATGGGCAACCAAGTATGACAGGAATTTGAGTGCCAATATTAACCATGGGTCGTGTGTCCAAGACAATAAAGTCCACTGGGTAGTAGACCTTGTCAACTTGGACAAGAACGTCCTCAATCACCCCTCTCGGAATACGAATCTATCGGTCATCGAGTTGTAATGTGGTTTTGGTGGGTTTTAATTCACCTAAACCCAATTGTTCATAGACCGAAAAGGGGATTAAGTTCACACTTGCCCCTAGATCGAGTAAAGCATGCTTCACCCGGTAGTCTCCAATTATGCATGATATTGTCAGACTACCGGGATCTTTGTATTTCTCAGGCATCCCGTGATTTATAATGGCACTTACATTCTCTGTAAAAAATGCCTTCTTTTGCACATGTATTTTTCTTTTTACCATGCAAAGGTCCTTCAGAAACTTGGCATATGACGGTATTTGTTTAATGGCATCCAACAATGGAATGTTGATCTTGACTTGCTTAAAAACCTCCAAGAATTCCTGATATTTATCTTGAGGTTTAGTTGAAATCAAGCATTGAGGGAATGGAGCAACAAGCATATATTCTTTCAATGGCTCTTTTTCATTCATGGTGGTGCTAGGTCGATCATTCTCTTTGGAAGATGCCGGATCATTAGGCATTGAGGCCTTCACCAGGTCAGATTTTTCAATAGTTTTACCACTTCTAAGAGTGGTGGTGGACTTAACATGTTCCATGTATTGGCTAGAGGAACTAGGCACACTTATTTTACATTGCGATTTCGGATTAGGTAGGGGTTGGGCCGAAAGAGTCAATTCCCTTGCTTTTAAGCGAGCCTTGATTTCCTCCACCGAATTTTTAAGCTCAAGCATTATCATATGGTTCAATTGGTTTATTTGAGCTTAGCCTTCCATGAACGCTTTCAATGTATCCTCTATAAGCATTTGAGGTGGGGCCATAGGAAATTGCATTGGGAGTCCCTTTTGAGGATTACTTTGGTTGGCCGTGGGTCCATTCGCCCAATTAAAGTTAGGATTGTTTCTCCAACTAGAATTGTACGTATTTGGATTTGGAATACTAAAAGGTCGTTGATAACTATTCAAAGCATTTGATTGTTTGTATAAAAGTTCTCAAAACCTAGGAATTGTAGGACAATCCCCCATTTGATGTACATTAGAAGCACAAATACTGCGAACAGTTTCAACAGCTCCCCTTTGTTGGGTTGTGTTCACTTTCCTTACTTCCATTGCCTCGACCTTTCGTGTGAGATTAGCCACTCTAGAACTTGGATCATCTTCCTCATTCAAAACGTAAATTCATTCCTTTTTCTTTGCTTGAGATTGTTTTAAACTTGTCGGCTTAGATGTATCCCATGATTGTGTGTTTTCAGCCAACATATCAAAATAGTCCCAAGCTTCCTCTATTTCCTTGTTCATGAACTCCCCATTGCACATCATCTCCACAAATTAGCGCATAGTTGAGTTTAATCCATCATAAAAGAAACTAATCAACCTCCGTCGTTTATAGCCATGATGTGGGCATGCGTTTAATAGCTCATTATACATTTCCCAGCATTGAAAAAATGTTTCATCTTCTTTTTGGGCGAAGTTCATTATGCCTCTTCTTAGTGCATTGGTTCGATGAGTCGGGAAGAATTTTTTAAGAAACTCCCAAGTCATCTCAACCCATGTCCCAATAAACCTTAGCCTTAAGGAATGTAGCCACGATTTGGCCTTCTCTTTCAAGGAAAAAGGGAACAATTTGAGTTTTATGGTATCCTTGATTACATTATCATAGTTTATTGTGGCAATAACCTCTTCGAACTCCTTAATATGTAGATAAGCGCTTTCGGAGTCCAGTCCATGGAATTTGGGGAGGAGTTGGATCAACCCCGATTTAAAATCAATGTTTCCCACATTGTGAGGAAAAATTATGCAAGAGGGAGTACTCGTCCTAGCGGGTTGTAAATAGTCACGTAAAGTCCTAGGTTAAGGTGCATCCCCCACTTCATTCTTATCAATTTCAATAAAGTGTTGGGCTTGATTTTGATTAGCCCCTTGATTGGGTTGATTTTCAGCCATCTCTCTAACAATTTCAGGAAGATTTTGACTTTTTCTAGCACGAGGCTCTCTATTAATCCCTTCAACAATTACTCTGTCACTTAATAATCTTCGAGTATGATCACGAACCCACTTGGGCATGAACCACTCAACACAATCCTAAAATTTAATCCTAATTCTAAAAACAAAAAATCTAAAACTATCTATAGCAAGAGGAGTTAGAAGGATAAAACTTGAATTGTAGATCCATGTTAGAATCCTGCAAAATCAAAACAAACTAAGTTAGTATTATGATATTAGAAGAAAACCTACCCTAGAAAGCAAAACAAATCCTAAACCTAACTTAACTCAATCTCAACTAAAAAATATCTTAGAAAATTCTAAAAATACTGCATAGAGATCCCCGACAGCGGCGCCAAAAACTTGTTCACTCCCCAAGTATAGGGTTGCGAAGTAGTAATAATTCGAACAGACCGAGTATCATTCCCACAGAGATTTATGTATGGGTATTCTCAGAATTTATCTAAAAGAACTTATAATTAAGATCGCATTAAGAACTAAATCTAAACAATAGAGAATTGGGTTTAAACAGTAAATGTGTAAGGTAATAATAATCTAAAAGGCACTAAAGTGCCAATGATCCACTTTTGATAGTTTTCAATGCATCAACACAACTAGGTCTCTCACTACACAATCGGAATCGAATTTATATCCCTATCCAATTGGAATATAGAGCAGTTCAATCAACACTTATCTAAAACAGTTGCTTGTTCATTGATTCGATTTCCACAATTCAAGTTAGGACTTGAGCACACTCAATTGTATAGTTCAATCCTAGTTCCAATAGGTTAAGATCAAAATCATAGCTTTCATCAAATCCTGTTACTAGACTTGATTACAACTCATGATTCAAGCTTCAATTAAATAAAAAATTAATCAACAAAAATCTGTCTCAGATTATAATAAAAGATAAGAACTTTAGTTTGAATGAGTTCCCACATGAAGATCATGTCATTATACACAAGGTAATTAAAGGTTCTACCATGCCCGGAGTCAATGATAGATCAATGAGCTACACAATCATAAACAATGCAAAAAAGGCAAGCTATTAGATTAGATCACTAAGAAGCACATGAGCCTGGAGTCATCAAGAGATCAAAGAAAAATCTGAACTAGTACTTAATTTAAACTCACATAAAACTAAAATTTTCAATTAAAACATGAAAATGAAACCTATATTGTATCAATGCATAAAAAATGAATCAAAAGGTTCACCTCTTAGCCCTAGCTAAGAGATTTTAGTTCATCTCTAACATCCTTAAACTAAAAACTCAGAAAACATAAAAATTAGAAGAAAAACTATGAAAACTTGAAGTACAATTCGTCTCCTAAGCCTCCTTGTTGTTCTCCATGTCCTAGCATGCCTGAGTATGAAGAGGAGATGTCCTTTTATATGTTTCGAACTCCAATTACGAAAAACCTTCGAGAAATCCAACAAAAATAGTGCTTTGTGCAACAAGTTTCGGAGCTTGTAAAACAAGCTCTGTTACGCTGTCGATCGGTTGGACGACCGGTCTGAACCCATGGACGACCGATCGGATGACCGGTCATAAAACGTCAAATTATGTCCAACAAGCTTTTAGAATTTTCACCCCTTCTCTGTTGAGTGCTCAACTGGTCGAACGACCGGTCTGAGTAGTGGTTGAATGGTCGAACGACCGATCTTAGATGGTCGATTTTGGTCTAGGAAGTTTGGGCAGCAAGGGGAGGTCTCTGTTGAATCACAGACCGGTCGGACGACCGGTCGTGTGCCTTGGCTGACTGGTCTGATGACCGGTCTTCAATGCAGTTTTGTTGCACTTCTTCCTTCTTTCTTCCTTCTCTCCCTTACTTCTTTTTTCGATCCTTTTGCACTTGGTTCCTTGATCTTCAATGTATGTAAAGTGCTTATTTTAGCCTTGAAGCAGTGAAATCTCCATCTCGTTCCTACAATCACAAATCATGCATTAGAGTAGTCTTTTAAACATGCAAACCATGCATAATATGTGATGAATTGGGGTTAGAATATGCACAATTTAGAGCTCAACAGTAAGCTCTTGTCTTGTATACTCCCCCTCCCCCTGGAAGTATGCTTCTCCCCCTACAAATATGCTTAGAAAGCAAAAAATATTTACACAACAAACATAGCACATAGCATAACATGGAGCATTAACATATATAGAGCATTCAAACCATGCATTTCTCCCCCTTTTTGTCACAAGTTGATAAAGGAAGAAAAACAAATAAAAGTAATCCTGTAACTAGTAGCATACTAAGTCTAAAGTACTCATAAACATTCATTACAAACTAGCTAGAAATACAAAATCATTCTGACTTAGATAAAGAGGAAGGTAATGGCATCTCAGGATCAATACGTTTTAGAGAAATACTTTTTCATGTATTTCATGCTACGTTTTGAGTAGCAACAAGAGTTTCCTAAGAAACATGCAGGGAATCCACTCTCTTGTTCCAGGGCAGAAATACAAGAGTTATAATCAGAAAGATTGTAATCAGGGTCATCTTCATCTTTCTCATCAGCTTCAACTTCATCAAATAAATCATCCATATTCACATCGCCTTCAATGCCTTCTTCAGCATGAGTACCAAGTTGTTCAGGTAGAGGCTCCAAAGTCATCATATTCAAATTAGAATTATTGAAAGGAAGTTTAGACTTCGGTGCCTCTTTAGTTGGAATTTGAACACGCATATTTAGTGTAAGAGTAATAATAAGATAACTGAAAGGCAAATATCCATGCTTAGGCTGCATGCGATAGTGAATAATGTAGGCACCGATGAAAGTAGGAAGACAAATATGAATCCCAGTAGCAATAGAATACAAGACACGTAACATGAAGGAAGTGAGATTAGTTTTGTTTCCTGCTCTAGGATAGACATTGGAAGTAAAGATACAATGAAGAACACGAAACTTAGGAAATAATTTTTCAAGAGGAAGAGCATTATCAAATCTCCAATCCACGTCAAAACCACATAGTACTCGGGTAACAATGTTTTTCTCAGATTGAGACATCTTATCAAATAAGAGAGGAATTGAGATTTCATCCTCTGTCATGTCAATTTCCATAAGTGACGCTATGGTAGAGGGTGTGATTGTCACCGTTTCTTCTAAGAATTTAATCTTAAAAAAGATGTCATCACCGAGAGAGAATTCCTAGATAAAGGAATACATGCCTTGAACTATCGACTGGTATGCATTTCCTCCCCATTGGAGAATCTTTTGCCAACCAACCTCGGAAAGAAAATCATGCAACTCATATTTTGCAATATGATTGAGATTAACAAATCTTTCAACAATGATATCTCTAGAATAGAAATCACGGACATAATCAGGATCATCTTCCGGTGGTGGAATTGTTCGAATCTCTCTTTGAGTGGAACGAGAAGAGGAGCAGGGATAGGATTTGCTAACGGCTCGTTTAGGATGACGTTCCATGACAAAAGATTGAAGAAGTATAGTAAGATAAGCACTCCAACAAGAAAACCTTAAAAAATAAGGGTTTACAATCACAATCTTGAGATTAAGATGCAATGGAATTGATTAAATGATGAAAACAAGAAGAATATTGAAGAAAAATCAACTCATAATACTTTCTTGAATGACAAAGATGATGGATAACCGAAGAGGGGCACCGGCCGACCGAAGAAGAAGAAGAGGAATGAAAAGAAAATGGGTTTTCATCTCTAAAAAGCGGAATGACCATGCTGTTCGGCTGACCGAACAGTTCGGTCACCCGGTTGGTCGAAAATTTATAATTTTTTTTAAATAATGCATGAAATGATATAAAAACAAGATAATTATATAAAACACAAACCAATATCATTTCTTAATATTAAAAATCTTGAATTGTCAAGTAGCTTGGTAAAAATATCAACCAATTGATTTTCAGTTTGAATATATTCCATCAAAACTGATTTTTTCTTTAACTAATTCTTAGATATAATGATAACGAATGTCAATGTGCTTTGTTCGAGAATGATGAATGGAATTTTTGGATATGTTAATTGCACTAGTGTTATCGCAATATAGATACATAGTATCCTGCGTTATCCCATAATCAACTAACATTCTCTTCATTTACATAAGTTGTATACATGCACTTCCTGCAGTAATATATTCAGCTTCAGTGGTTGATAAAGAAACTGAATTTTATTTCTTACTCATCTACAAAACAAGACAATTACCAATATAAAAATATGCACCACTTGTTGATTTCCTGTCATCAACATTACCATCCTAATCAGCATCTGAATGTCCTGCTAATTGAGATGAAGTATCACATGGATACCATAATCCAAGATTAGTAGAATTAACAATATATCGAAGTATGCATTTCACGGCAGTTAAGTGTGATTCTTTGGGCTCAGATTGATAGCTAGCATACACACACAAACACTGAATGTAATATCAGGTCTACTAGCAGTTAAATACAGTAGGCTACCAATCATACTTCTATATAAGTGAGAGTCTACACTTTTACCAAGTTCATCTTTTGATAATCGAAGTGTAGTGTTCATGGGAGAATCATAATTTCTACCATTATCTAAACCAAATTTCTTAACTAAGCTTTGAGCATACTTAGTTTGAGATAGAAATATACATTCTTTCAATTGTATGACTTGAAATCCAAGAAAGTAGTTAGTTCACCAACCATACTGATTTCAAATTTAGATTTCATCAGTTCTGCAAACTTAAGAGACAGATTAGTAGAAGTTGATCCATATATAATATCATCTACATATATCTGAACAATCAAAATATTATTGTTTGAATGTTTGAAAAATGGAGTTTTGTCAACACTACCCATTTGAAAATCATGGTTGATAAAAAAATTGAGTCAATTTATCATACCATGCTCTTGGTGCCTGTTTTAGACCATAAAGAGATTTCTTAAGTCGAAATACATGATTTGAAAGTTTTGGATATTCAAAACCTTTAGGTTATTCTACATAAACTTCCTTATGTAAATGATCATTAAGAAACTCACTTTTAACATCCATTTGATAAATTTTAAAACGTTTAAAACAAGCAATGGATAAGAATAGTCTAATGGATTCAAGGCAAGTAACTGGTTCAAAGGTTTCATCATAATTTATACCTTCAATTTGCGTGTACCCTTGTGCAACCAATCGAGCCTTGTTCCTAATGATATTTCCAAGTTCATCTGATTTGTTTTTAAAAATCTACTTAGTTCCAACTATAATCTTATCAAATGGACGAGAAACAAGATACCATACATCATTCCGAACAAATTGATTTAGCTCATCTTGCATGGCTAATATCCAATTTTCATAACCTAGTGCTTCATTTACGTTGGACAGTTCTATTTGTGAAGTAAATCATACCTGATTATAAATCTCTTCTATCTGACTTCAAGTTTGTACACCAGTAAGTGGATCACCCAATATTTGAGTTTGTGGATGGTCTCTTACTGATCGGAGTTCAACATTATTTGGATTAGATGGTGGTATTTCTATATCATAATCATCCATAGTAGAGCTAGAGTTCTGATCTTGATCGTTAATTACCACATTTATGGATTCCTGAATTACTTCAGTTCTTGTTTAGAACTCGATATGCATAACTGTTTGTAGCATATCCTAGAAAAATGCCTTCATCACTTTTAACATCAAATTTTCTAATATTTTCCCTGTTACATAAAATGTAGCACAAGCTTTCGAAAATTCAAAAATGTTTAACTGATGGTTTCTTATCAAACCGCAATTCATATGGTGTCTTATTCTTACCTGCTCTAACATCACACGATTTATAATGTAACAAGTAATATTCACAGCTTCAGCCAAAAATTCTTTGGTAAATTTTTACCATTTAGCAAAACATTTGCCACTTCTTGTAGAACTCAATTCTTTCTCTTAGCAACTCCATTTTGTTGACATGTTTTTGGAGCTGAGAACTCATGTAAGATACCATGATCTTTATAGTACTTCTAAAAATTGCTATTTTCAAATTTAGTTCCATGATCACTTCTGATTCTATTAACACACATTTATTTTTCAATCTGAATTCGTTTGATGATCTTTTTGGCTTCATCAAAAGTTTCAGACTTTTCTCTCAGAAAAGCTACCCAAGAGAATCGAGTAAAGTCGTCAACAATAACTAAGAAATACTTTTTACCACCTTTACTTTCCATTCGAGTTGGTCGAACTAAATCCATGTGGAGAAGTTTAAGGGGTCTAGATGTGGCTAGGGAGTTTACTTTCTTATGGCAACTTCTTATTTGCTTGCCAACTTGACATGAGCCACATACTTTGTTTTCTTTCTTTCTTAGTTTAGGCAAATCACGTAAGTGATCTCTTTTACTCAATTTATATAAATCTCTAAAGTTCACATGTCCAAGTCGTTGATGCCAAAGTTCAGATTCATCAAGTTGGGTCATGTAACATGAATATTTCATTGAGCAACTTTGATCAATTATATAGCAATTTTCAGAGGTTCTGCGACCATGTAAAATTACATCTCCTGAATTATTCAGAATTTCAAATCCATGATAAAAAAATTTAACATTATGATTATTATTGCAGATTTGTGAAATTCTAAGCAAGTTATGCTTTAATCCATCAACATATAAAGCATTTTTAAACAAAGGAAGATTAGGTAGTTGAACATTACCTTGGCCAATGATTTTACAATGGCTACCATCTCCAAAAGTGATAGTGCCTCTATCAATCTCGCTGATGTTTGATAATATACATTTGTCTCCTGTCATATATCTTGAACAGCCACTATCCAAGTACCATTTAGAATGGCTACTGGCTTTGAAAGCAGTGTGGATCACTAAACATTTATTTTTAAGAACGCACTTCATAATGGTTTTGGACTTAGGTGGATCCTTCTTTCCTTGAGGAGAATTAGACACTTGTCTTTCTTTTCTCCTACTTTGTATCAAGAGATCTTTGAGTAAGTTAATGATTCTCAGAATAAGTGAAGAAGAATCACTTTTGTTGTTGGCTGAGATTTTTAAAGTCTTTTGAAAATGTTTTGGACTTTTAGAAATAGACTTTTTAAAACCTTTCTGAAATTCATTCTTGGAATGCGAAAATTCATCTTTTACAAAGATGGTAGGTGATGTCTTTGGCTTTGGATTGAACTTGTTATAGCCAAGACCTGATCTATCACCATAAGGTCTGAAAAAATGAAGAATTTCTTCCACTATGTCTTTGAATTTTTCAGAAATCTTCGACTTCTTAAGAATATGCAAATCAGATTTTAAAGAGTTAAAATCAATTTGAAGTTTTTCAAAATCTTCATTTTTTATTTTCAAGTCTAGTTTACATTTTTCAAAACAATCAGAAAAATACGATAATTCCAAAATACATTTGTCAAGTTCAGTTTGCAAATCATCACACCTCTTCTTTAAAACTTTAAGTTTGGATGCAATCTTACAACTTTCCTTGTATAGGGCTTTGTAAGCTTCTTGAAGATCTTCTTCATTTTCAAATTCACTTATGCATATTTCATATCCAGAGTTATCATTGTCTTCAAAAGATGAAATATTGGCAATGGTCATAAATGCATTCTGAATTTTTTATCCTTCCTGATCTGATTCATTGGAGCCTGAATTAGATTTCGATTCTGATGAATCATTCCAAGTTGCAACCATTCCTTTTTTCTTTGATTTTTCCTTTGTAAGACAATTTGCAGCTAGGTGCTCATAACCTGAACAGTTGAAGCATTGTGCATCGTTGGTTTTGTTTTTTCAAAAACTTGATTTACCATTCTTCTTTCCCAAAAGTTTTTGAATCTCAGATTTCTTTTAGTTTTTAAAAATCTTGTAAAACTTCTTAGCCAACAATGTCATATCATCCTCATCTTCTTCATTATCTAAATTGTCATTGATTGAAATAGATTTTGAAGATTTGAGAGAGATGGACTTACTCTTACAACTTTTGAATGTCAATTCATATGTTTGAATGGATCCAACTAGTTCCTCAACTTTCATTATATCAGTATCTCTCAATTCTTGAATAACAGTGACTTTGGAATTGAATCGATCTAGTAGAGATATCAGAATTTTAGCACAAACTTTGCTTTCTAGAATACTCTCTCCAAGACCCCACATAGAGTTTACTATATCATTTAATTTTGTATAGAAGTCCATAAATGTTTCATTTTCATGCATACGTATTTCCTCAAATTTGGTTGTGAGGAGTTGGATTTTAGACTTCTTTACAATATTAGTGCCTTCATGGGTCATTTTGAGTATATCCTAAGCTTGTTTAGCTGATTCTAATGAAATAATTATTTTGAATTCAATAGGTGAAAGAGCACAAGTTATAGCATTCAATGCTTTAATATTTGCATTATTTTCATTTTTCTGAGTAGTGGTCCATAGGTTATAAGCCACTTGTTTCATAGATTTAATTTCATCATCATCTGTTACTTCAATAATTGGAGCTGTCCAATCTACTAATGTAGCTTGCCACATACTTCCAGCCATGGATTTTAGAAATATCCTCATTCTAGCTTTCCAATAAGAATAGTTACTACCATCAAAAGGAGGTGGTCTAGAAATAGATAAGCTTTCAAATTTAGACTTCTTACAGCTCTGGATCTAACTCTTTAGATTAAAAATCAACAAAAGAGGAAACCCTCTCTGATACCACTTGAAAAAGGATTGACTTATAAATGTCCTAGAGGGGAGGGGTGAATAGGACAACTCAATTCAATTCTGCTTCTTGTAATCTTAAAATAAATCAGAGAATCAATCATAAGACTAGCAAGAATATTCAATTAATCAATCTGTAAGCAAATATAAATTAATATGAAAACCTTGGATTAAATCGTAGGACAACCTTCCACTTAGAGATTACATAGTACAACCTTTCACTTAGCAATCTAAGTAGGATAACCTTATGTCACGATTTACGGATTCATAAATAATCAAGCACATAAACAGATAATCAATAAAGCAATCACCACAACACAAAGAGTTATAGTGGTTCAGTGCTAAAAACAACTTGCACCTACTCCACTCCCAAAATTACTTCTCCTTGTAATTTTAACTTTCCACTATGTAAAGGTTTTCACAGGTTCACCTTTAAAACCCGATACAGAGATTGTGATTTTCACAGGCTTATCACAACAAAACCTCAAATGATTTTCACAGGCTAATCAATAACCTTAAGTGATTTTCACATGCTAATCACTAACAACCTGATTTGAGATTTTCACGGGCTATCTCAAATAAAAACTCAAAAGTAATAGAAAGGTATTACCGCTCTTTTTGTAGAAGGAGATGAAGCTTAGCAGAGATGAAGCTTCAATAATGCAGCGATCCGATCGTTATAGAAGATAAACTAATACAGCTCGAACGAGATGGATCTAGGAATTTCTAAAAAGAGTTTTCCTAAAACTGCAATTTCAGTTCTCTTTTCTCTAGTATGAGAATGATCTTCTCTTTACACAATCAAATTAAATGAGAAGAGAACTGAGATAGCTATAAAATGAAATAAGAATTTTAAAAAAATAGCTCGACTATAATGAAGAGCTTTATCACCAGAAAGATAGTAATTTTCTTACTTTTGATTGATGAAAAATAGAGTGAAGAAAGCTCTATTTATAGTAGAAAAGTTAGGTCTTCAGCTGACTTAAGATTTCCTTCAGCTGACCTAAGATTCAACTATTTTATCCCAACGGCTATCAGATTTCACGGGATAAGAATTTGTTCAAACTTCGGCTGACCCGAGTGTCGATTCGGCTAGCTCAAGTGAGCTTCGGCTAGCCCGAGACAGGGTCGGGTTGACTCAAGATCAGAGTTTAAAAAATAGTTTCACATTTGGAAACTCAACCAAAGTTTCTTTAGCTGGCCGAAGCCTATTCAGCTGGTCGAACATAGGGCTGGGCTGCTCGAACAGCTCTAGAATTTATCAATCAAGCTTGCTGGAAACTTGACCGAAGATTCTTGGGCTGGCCGCAGATTCTTGGGCTGACCGAACATAAGGTTAGGTTAGCCGAATTTCCTTGAAATATGACTTTCAAAAATATTAGAGTGACTTAGTAAAAAGTCATACGAAAAACACCTAACCCAGTGTCATCCCTATGGTCAATATTACCTTAGCATAAATGGTTTATCTTCATAGCTTGTCGCATCTTATTGTAGAGTCGATAGACTTGATCTTAATGTGTTTGTTGAGATAGAGACTTGTCTTCTCAAAGAACTTGGCTTGACCACACAATCTCATACACTAAACTAGTGTCTACGAACTATGACAACTATACTGTGCTTAGTACTCACATTTTGTTCTTAGCACTTACAACATTCCTTCCCATGAAGAGTTATCCTCTTATAGACGTGAAGGCTGTCGGAAAGCTTATCACTCTAAGGCGTATCTGGAGTTGTTCAACAAACTACAACAATTTAACGTTATTTTGAAGGTACATTATAAGGACTGGCTGGTCTGCTTCAGCTGCGACATACAGTAAGTCTTTGTAGAATGTTTCTTTCTTTCTTTTACGAAGCGTATTGTTCGCTTCCCCAAGTGTAGGGTTGTGATATAGTAATAAACTCGGTAAGACCGAGGTCGATCCACAGGGACTTATTTAAGAATTCACAAACACATCCAATAGTTTCTATTGAGAAGCTAACAACCAGATTTGTAGTAGATTGATGTAAGTAACAATGTTGAACTAAACTGAAGTAATCAATTAATAAAAAGGCACTAGGGGTTCAAGGATCTACTTGTAGCAATCCTCGATGCTCAATCCGCTGTGGTTTCTCACTTTCTCAACTAGAATCGAAATTAAGATCTATCTAGTCAGATGATAGAGCAGTTAAACCAAACAACCTATCATATGTATAAACAATGTATATGATTCACTCAATGCAAGCTAGGATGAGCATGCTCAATTGCCCAGGTCAGACCCAATTCCAATAGACTAAGTCCTCAATCATAACCATCATTAAGTCCTGTCACAAGACAAAGCTAGATTATGATTTGAACTTGATTCAAATCACATACACAGTCCTATACATACTTCAGAATTCCATAAAAGTAGAACCTTGGTAGGAAGTTCCCACATGAAGATCATATTACTAGAGCGTACTCCAATTCCTCAGATCATACAGGTCTAAACTAGCACACAACAATTAAGAACTCAAGCAATTCTTCCAAACATCCATGAGTCATCATAAGACTAAGAAAAGTTACTTGGAACTTGAATTAAACTTCAAACCATTGTTCATAAACATGAAATCCAACTTTAAAACCAACTTAAACGAATTGAAACATCTTAGATTCACTACAAGCTTCACCTCTTAGCCCTAGCTAAGAGGTTTAGCCATTCATGATCTAAGGAAACATGAAACAACTAAGAAAAACATAAAAATGAGAAAGTAAACTAGGAGTTGTGGAACTCCGAAATCCACTTCTGCCGCCTCGCACCTTGCTCAAACCCTTCTTAGATACCATAGGAACGATTCCTAGGTGTCCTTTTATAGTGAGGAGGCTTCACAACATCAGAAACTTCCATAATTTGTGTAAACTTACGCAGTGCGCAGAGAAATCCGGCGCCAAAAATAGAAACTTCTGTTTTAAACACATGGCCGACCGGTTTGGACCGGTCGGACTGGGCTGGCTGATCGGTCATGACCGGCGGACCTCTCTTGGAATTAGTCCAGCAAGCTTCTGGAGCCACAAAGTCCTCTAGCCGACCGGTCTAGACCGGTCGGCCCTGTTTTATGTTCAGTCCAGGGGGTTCGGCAGAGGGGGTGTCCTGTTGGCCGACCGGTCTTGACCGGTCGGACCAACTGGTCCTTGTCCAGCATTGTTCTGAGGGCAGCCGACAGGTCGGCCGACCGGTCTGGACCGGTCGACCCTTAAACAATTTCTTCTTTTTCTTCTTTTCTTTCTTTTCTTTTCTCCCTCTTTCTTCTTTGGTCTTTGGTCCACCTTGGGCCTTCCTTCAAAGGGTCCTAATGTATCATTTTTGGTCTCCAATGGGACGAAGTCCCTTTCATTCTTGCAATCATAAAATCATGTATTAAATCAGTCGTTAATTCATGAAAACCTTGCAGAATGAGTGATGAATTGGGGTTAGAATATACATAATTAAGAGCTCAACACGTATTTCTTCAGCTACGTAGTTTTCTTACGTAAGGTTATCTTTTCTCTTTCTTTTCAGGATTGATTACAAGAAATATGATGTTAGTGCTAAAGATCGAAGGGCCATACGGAAGTGATTCGCATGTAAGTTTCCCTGCCCAAACACATTGTCTCCCACTTGTGAGCTGGCGGGTTTCTTAGCGTACTAGCTGTCAGCAGTTGCGCTCCCTAGTTCCAAGGGTGAAGATGGTATTAGAGTTTCTTACTTCGTCATAGCTGGTGCTCTTGCCAACAGTAAACGTCTTTCTCTGGCACCGCCTGTGCTATGTAGCATCTACAGGGCATTTGGTTATGTTGTCAGCAATCCTGACAAGCCCACGAATGGAATGGATGCAGCCTATTGTTTGTGGGCGGTTAGGCGTCTACTTTCCATGGGTGTACAACATGGGGCCTCATTCTTATTTCTCTCCCGACTGCTCTCCCCTTTTAAGATTTATGGGAGCTAATGTGGCGGTTCAGATGCCAGAGTGGGTGTCTTCAAAGATTTGCCACGTACATGAGATCGACTTTTATCACTTCCCTGTTTCTAATGCTGATAGAGATCTCGAAGTTGTTGATGACGAACATTCAATCGACTCTACTGATAGAGAATTCTTGATATTTATTATGACTGCTTCTCTTCCGTTCCATGAGAGCATGAAATTCTGGCACGAGCCTTACTACCCAAGTAGATTCGCTAGGCAGTTCGGCTATGACCAAGGCATTCCATCGATGTTGCTGGATGTAACAAGGGTAGAACGGGTGTATGATACAGGTCCTGTCCACTAGGAGTGGTTGTGGGATCATCTTCTGCTCATGCAAACTAGTGCGAGATTCGTATTGCCTGGTGGCTATCGACATTCTACTAATTCATATGGTCGGATGCAATGGTGGGCGCATCAATACGCACGGGTTTGAGGTGTCAAGCCCGTTGATTTTCCTCTTTATCTTTCTCCTCCAGAGCTAACAGAAGTTCTTGAGGATGGTCTTGGCTATATATACAAGCAACAAGAAGTGGTCAGGACTTCCGGTACTAGTCATATGACTTAAAGAAAGTGCGATGGTTACTCGTAGGAAGAATGATGGGGCGTTGGATGGATGGTACTGCTTTAGGATGCCTATACGAAGGCATCAGCAAGAGGTTAAACCTACACATTCTCTGACACAAAGAGGTGGTGACGTTGAGGGCGAGTCAGTGATGGATGAACTCGGTTCTGTCGCCGAAGGAACGCCAAGTGCTGGTGGTGATTTGCCAAAAATTGTTCTTCCGGTAGCTGAGGAGAACGAGCTTACGGAGGGCATGGCAGGGGTAAGACCTTCTGATGCATTTGTCGACGATCTTCCACTAGATCGTCTGAGAGACCGATTGAGAGTCAAGATAAAGCTCGCGCCGAGAGTACATTTGTCTGCGCCCGAGAAGAATCTGAAGAAAGCAGAGGAGTTCACATTAAGAAGGGGGGGAGTTTGGACCCGTCACTACAAAGAGATCTTCCAGAGGTAATAGGCGATGATGTAGAAGGTGGGGCCGTTGTCGATAGCCGCGAAGAAGGCGAGCTCCAGTCTGATGCTTTAGAGGAGATAGGCGATGAAGGAGACAAAGTTGCTGATGATGATCGTGATGAAGGCGATCTTAGGCCTAGCGATGCAGCAGAGAACAATGTCGAGGGTGATCTTGAAGTTGGTAGTGATCAAGCGACGATCCTTATTGATAACTCAGGGTCACAGCTTGAAGAGGAACATGTTGATTATTCGAGCGATGACCAGGAGGTAGGTTGCACCAACGATCACATCAATAATGATTCTATCACAAATTATTATGATATCGACGCTGATGTTGAGGGTGTGGGCGATAATGAAGACGTTGTTGTATCCGATATTGAAGCACAATTGCGTGATGATGTCGAGGTCTAATGCCCTTCCGAGCCCTTATGCTTTATTTCTTGGACTGTCAAAACATCGACCGTGGGGCCGTCGATGAGCGTTCATCCAGGTTCTCCTGTTCATGCTGACAATGTTGAGGAGTCTGCCCCTGGGCCTAAGATACATGAGGAAGATATTGAACTCCCTTTGGTTATCACACTGAGCTGTCCAATGTTGAACCTCCAATTTATACATTGCATTGCCCACTACATGACATGGTATGCATGATTTTCATAATTAAAAGGCCCATCTAATGCATGTTTTGTGATTGTAGGGATGAGAGCGGACTTAACCTAATTGGAGACCAAGAAGAGACATTTAGGAGCCTTGGATGAAGACCTAAGGTGGGCCAAAGAAAGAAGAAAGCAAAGAGAGAGGAAGGAGAGAAGAAAAGAAAGAAGAGACAATGCAAAAACTGGGTCCGACCGGTCTAGACCGGTCGGCCAAGAAGGCCCGACCGGTCAAGACCGGTCGGCTACACTCCCTGGACACCTGCCAGACAGGTCTAGACCGGTCAAGACTGGTCGGCCAGCCCTGTCCGACCGGTCAAGACCGGTCGGCCATGAAATTTTACACTTCCAAATTTCAGGCAGCAAGCTATTCCCGTTTTTGGATTTTCGGAACAGTTTTTTGGGCTTATCTTGATGATATTTGAAAATCCAACACATCCATGTCGAAGAGGAGCTCGACGCCGAACTAACCCAAGTGGTTTCGTGTAGATCGGAGCTACGGATTGATCGTGGTGGCCAAAACAATACGAACTGTCCAGAAAGTTTCAGATTTTGCTGTTCCACTCTGGGCCGGTCCAGGTGACCCATCATTGATGATATGAAGAATCTACTTTGACCATCTTTTATACCACATCCATATATGAATAACCACAAAAGTTTCAGATCAAAAGGATGTGTGGTTTGATCGTACCGGTTGAAGAAAGATGGACCATCCATAAAGATCCAACTGCGCAGAGTTTATAAAAGCCCTAAGTGTTCTAATTTTTGGACCATATTCTGGGATTGTTTTGGACAATCTAATCCGTCTATCATGTAGAGGATGAAGTGTTCTACCAATGTTCAAATTTGGGATCAATCCGACATCTGTACACTCCGGAGCATTGAAAGCAAGATGACTGGTTCTGAAGGTACCCGAAGTGCGCGATTTTGAGAGGCGGTTGGTGATATGATTGGTGGGCCTATTCAGAGGATAATCATGGAAATCTCAATCATCTATAAGGAATATCACATTACAAGGAAGTTAAAAATCAAATTTGAAGGCAATCCGACCATTAGTTAAGCCGTACCAGGCGAAACAAATTCTGCTATGTTGCTGTACTATTGCTGCACTATAAAAGGAGGTGCTCTCTTCTATTCCAAATCAACCAAGGACGTGGGAAGCAAGGAGTTCAAGTCCCAGGAGGCTACCTAGCCTCCTCCATCTAGTTTTTCTTCCTTTTCTTAGTTCTAGTTCTAGTTTTAATATGTTTTTCCTTAGCTAACCTCTTAGCTAGAGCTAGAGGTGAAATTTGTAGTTGGTTCCAATGCTTTAATTCTTTTATTTCAAGTACCCTTTTCTTAATTTTGGATTTTGAAGTTCTAGTTTGAATAAAGTTTGGTTTTTTAGAAGTTTTGTGAGAGTTTGTGTGCTCCGGACATGAGTTCCTTGCAATTCTCTGAGATTACCATGATTGGGTTGTTTGAATTAGAATTGTAGTAACCCTTGAGCATGCCATTGTCCATAGACATGGCTGTTACTCCGAAGGCTACAAGTTCAAGTTCTATGTGCTTCATTAGAACTAGAAATCTAATTTCCAGATTTAAGTGGGATTGTTTGTGCTTGAATGTTATATCTTCCAATTAGATGAGAGATAGGACTTTGATTCTAATTGTGTTGTACTTGGATGAATGGATTGGCATTAGACCATTACAAGTGGATCCTTGATGCTCTAGTTCTTCTTATTTTCAGATTTTCCTATTTCATGTGAAAAACTACTCTCTTAAACTTCTTAGATTCTAGTTATTAGAGTACTTGGAATTGTTTACTTCTTTCCCTGTGGATCGACCTCGGCCTTACCGAGATTTATTACTACATCGCAGCCTTACACTTGAGGCGAGCGAACATCCAACGCAAGGAGACTGCTCTGTTGTCTTGGGGGTCGTGGACACGTCACATTCCACTGCAATTGAAGTCGAACTCGACATCCCGCGATCGCAAGGTAAGAACTGCAATTGTAATTATGTTTCTTTATACCTTATCATTTTGATTTCTGTGTGATTATACTAACCATGTTTTTATTATTATCTTATTTCTGCGAATCCTGTCGAATTGACGTCTGCTCCTATGACTTCTACCACATCGCCTCCAGTTGCGATTGCTGAACCGCCAAGCGAAGTTTTGAAACCGATCATTGATGCCGATACATGCGTTGTTGGGCCTTCAGAGTCTGCTATTGATCTTCCTATGGTCTCTGGTATGACTTCTTCATAACTCATATTGAATTGTACTTTGTAGATTTTCCTTGATGCTTGTTAATGTATCACTTATTTACCCTGTATTTCCTTCTTTACAGCTGTCATCGGTTCTGATGTTGTTGTTGCAGCTGCAGTATTGGACATCCCTGTTTTCAATCGCTTGGTGTTGAACCTCCAATTTATACATGATATAGCCCATTACATCACATTATATGTATGGTTTGCATGTTTAAATGGACCATCTAATACATATTTTGTGATTGTAGGAATGAGAGCAGACTTCATATAATTGGAGACCAAAAGGAGACATTTAGGAGACTTGGATGAAGACCCAAGGTGGGCCAAAGAAAGAAGAAAGCAAAGAGAGAGGAAGGAGAGAAGAAAAGAAAGAAGAAAGAATGCAGAAAATGGTTCCGACCGGTCTTGACCGGTCGGCCAAGAAGGCCCGACTGGTCATGACCGGTCAAGACCAGTCTGCTGCGCTCCCTGGATATCTAACAGACAGGCTAGACCGGTCAAGACAGGTCGGCCAGCCTTGTTCGACCGGTCTTGACCGGTCGGCCATGCAATTTCAGGTTTCCAGATTTCAAACAGCAGGCTATTCCCGTTTCTAGTTTTTCAGCCCAATTTTCTGGGCCCATCTTGATGATATTTGGAAATCCAACACATCTATGTCAAAGAGGAGCTCGATGCCGAATAACCCAAGTAGTTTCGTGTCGATCAGAGCTACGGATTGACCGTGGTGGCCAAAACAATACGAACTGTCAAGAAAGTTTCAGATTCCGCCTACTCCACTCTGGGCCGGTCCAGGTGGCCCATCATTGATGATGTGAAGAATCTACTTTGACCATCTCCTAGAACACATCCATATATGAATAACCACAAAGTTTCAGATCAAAAGGATGTGTGGTTTGATCGTACCGGTTGAAGAAAGATGGACCATCCAGAAAGATTCAACTACGTAGAGTTTATAAAAGCCCTAAGTGTTCTAATTTTTAGACCAAATTCTAGGATTGTTTTGGACAATCTAATCCATTCATCATGTAAAGTAGGAAGTTTTCTACCAATGTTCAAAATTTGAGATCAATCTGATCTCTATACACTCTGGGGTGTTGAAAGCAAGATGACTGGTTCTGAAGGTACCCGAATTGCGCGATTTTGAGAGGCGGTCATTGATCTGATTAGTGGGCCAATTAAGAAGATAATCTTGGAAATCTAAATCATCTATGAGTAAAATCACAGCACAAGGAAGCTGCAAATCAAATTCGAAGGCAATCCGACCATTGGTTAACCCGTACGAAGCGAAACAAAATCTGTTGTGTTGTGGTACTCTTGCTGTATTATAAAAGGAGGTGCTCTCTTCTATTCCAAATCAGTTAAGGACATGGGAAGCAAGGAGTTCAAGTCCTAGGAGGCTACCTAGCCTCCTACAACTAGTTTTTCTTCATGTTCTTAGTTCTAGTTCTAGTTTTAATATGCTTTTCCTTAGCTAACCTCTTAGCTAGAGCTAGAGGTGAACTTTGTAGTTGGTTTTAATGCTTTAATTCTTTTATTTCAAGTACCCTTTTCTTAATTTTGGATTTTTAACTTCTAGTTTGAATAAAGTTTGGATTTTTAGATGAATTGTGAGAGTTTGTGTACTCCGGACATGAGTTCCTTCCAATCCTCTGAGATTACCATGATTGGGTTGTTTGAATTCGAATTGTAGTAACCCTTGAGCATGCCATAGTCTTTTGGCATGGCTGTTACTCTGAAGGCTACAAGTTCAAGTTCTATGTGCTTCATTAGAACTAGAAATCTGATTTCCAGATTTAAGTGGGACTATTTGTGCTTGAATGTTATATCATCCAATTAGATGAGGGATGGGACTTTGATTCTAATTGTGTTGTGCTTGGATGAATGGATTGGCATTGGACTACTACAAGTGGATCCTTGATGCTCTAGTTCTTTTTATTTTCGGATTTTCCTATTTCATGTGAAAAACTATTTTCCTAAACTTCTTAGATTCTAGTTATTGGAGTAGTTGGAATTGTTTACTTCTTTCCTTTTGGATCGACCTCAGTCTTACCAAGAATTATTACTATATCACAGGCTTGCACTTGAGGCGAGCGAACACTTGGATTGTTTCGGACAGAGTGTGTTGAACGGCCTACTGTCCAGCATTGCAAAGGCGTTAGCCGATCCGTGCAAACAACACATGTTAGGTGCTGGAATAAAAGCATTAGAAGCTTGCGTCGGGGTGGTAGGACCTAATGCACTCGTGATCGTCAATTGTATTTATTCATTCGAGAGCCCCATCATAACAGTAGCAGCTGCTAAACGTGCCGAGCCCAACCCTATTGTTAAAGAGAAACAAAAGATCGTGGAGTCTTTAGGACCCATAGTGGAACATCATGCGCGCTCGACGACGGATGCACGAGAATCTCTGCAGAATAACAAGATATAGCATAAGGGGTGCCTGGACCGGCTAGCTGAAATCGACGTTGAGATTGAGCATCTATAGGTAGAGAAGATAGCCGTAAAATTTAAAGTCGCCTGTCATGAGTCAATAGTCGCTTAAGATCAAATAGATGTTACGAGGCTTGAAAGCGAGGGTGAAGTGGTGCATAAGCAACTAGAAGATTTGACCGTTGAGCTTCAACACGTCCCCGACCCTGCGTTGGTGTTGTCTGCAGTGAAGTCGGCAATGGAAACTACTAGGGTGGCTGTGGTCAGGCTGATATCGGGATGTTTGGAGAAGCTTTGATCTTTTACTTCCGATGCTCTTTTTGTAACCCTTGATGTATAGAAATGATCATAGGACTTTACCTTGACCAAATTTTAAAATTAATGTAATCGATGTAAGGAATACTTACCTCTTGACCATTCATGTATATATGCATTGAAAAAATGTCAACCATACTGTTGTCAATGAAATGACAATGGCCATTACCTTTCTATTGTGTGATGTTGTGTGATAGGTGTTAGAACATTTTGCAACATACTTTAATAGCAATCATAGTCATAATAATGATGATGATGAATAATGGATACAAAACGAAATGAAAAGAGAGATACTTTCCTTTGTCGTTGATTTCGAGAATGTCCTGAATTTTTTAAATTCGGGACATATTCCCATCGTAAATGGGTGTTTTTTTTCCTGCCCCCAGTCGTTTCTTCCTGCAGACTTGAGTTTCTCATCATATATTGGGGCTTGCCCCCAGTCGTCTTATTCTATAGACCTGATTTTCTCATTATATATTGTCATCTTCTTCTATTGACCTGAGTTTCTCATCATATATTGGGGCTTGCCCCCAGTGTATTTAGCTCGACATTTTGTGAGACCGCCTCCTTCTAATGAAAGATGTAATGTGCTTTAGAAATCCATATAGAATACCAGTCTGATCATAATCTTTGATCGCATATTCCTGTTGCAGAATTATTCATAAAAGAAAGTCGTCGATATTCTCAACGTGAAGTGATACCTAATAGAATGCCCTGATCATCTTCATATAAGGCCGTATGTATATATATAGGAGATTCCCGATTCTGACTTGTCCTCATATAGAGTAGAAGAATATCACAATAATGATGAGGAGATTTGCTATAAAATACGAGAGCTAAATATATGGTGAGACATTCTGATCATGTTCGCATAGGACCAAGTGCGTATGTATAAAAGATTGATAATAATAGAATATCCCAGTCATCTTCATATAGAACCCTATGTATAAGAGACTATCATCTCTGAATTGCTTTCTTAGGTTTTCTACGGAATGCTTTCTTCTGGTTCGACTGGCTTGATGGGAACATAATGAGTTGGCTGATGATTTGTAGAGTCAATTTTTTTGACATTATTTTACTATGGTACCTGTCATTCAGAGAAGCTATGCGGATATTTTGTGCTCGTATGTGTAACAGTATGATATGAGTGAGTGTGAGTAGGAAATGTAGTGTATGAATAAAAGGGATGCATGAATGAGCACAAGTACATCCTGTCTACTTTATAGTTTGTCATATCCGCTTATGGGTATTCATGGTTATACAAGTTCGGGAAATAGAGTCCTCGAGCGAATGCTTTCCTGGGTCGTATTTACCGGAGCCGTGCTGGCTGGGACTTTCCTGGGTCTTCAATCTTCAAGTTGATGATGCCCTAATTTATCATCCTCTGAACTTTTTCATTTTGGATAAGACTTCGGTTCCATGTCCCATGAACCGATGGTATTCATAGTAGTTAGGATCACCCACTCGTCCTTCTTCTTCAGGTCGAGCAAGTTTCGGCAACAATAGTTCTCCTTCTTCGACCAGTTGGTCCATAATTGGGACAAGATCCTCGACGTCGAATGTGTATGGCTTATTCGTCTTACCTCGCTTAACAATTGTCAAGTGTCATGTTCTTTGAAACCCCTTGTCCTTGCTTCTTGTCTCTGCTGCCTTGATTTTCGTTTTGTATTTTAGATTCCATTACTTCTGGTTCCTAGGATTCTTTCTTGTATTAACTCCAATTCTTTTTATGTCTCATACCTTGGTCTTTTGCTTTGGAATCATGCCTCTAAAATGGACTGCTCTGTCGTGCAGGCCTCTGCAATTAGATTATGAAGGGTAAAAGAGCTATTGTTTGGCAGCTCGCATGAAATCATGAGGTCCATATCTAGCATGTGTATTTGCTTGTTCGGGAAGTTGTTTCACTGCAACTAGCCTTTACACTGCCCCTAGTGATTCTTCCTCCAATTGTCGGATAGGTGGAGTGATACTGCATGTTGCACTCCATGAGATTAAGGTGGTTAAAGCATCCTGAATTCCCCTCATCTACCTGGATAACTCTTTATGAGATTGGACCAATTCCCCGATCTGTTCCCAGATTGTTAATAGTTTGGTTGTCACGCCCCAAACCCGGGGACCGGGCTCACTAAATTCGCGTTCACCGACCTTGGTGCCAACAGCCTCCGTAATACCCCATTCTTGGTTCCTAGCTCTCATATGCCAAGTTCCGATCCTTGGATCCTACTAGGAGGATTTTCAGGGTAAATTTTTTTGTAAAGGAGCATAATCAAAACCATAAAACATCATCAAATATCCACTATAAAGTTTGTTGAGTACAATGCTGAAAAGCAAAATACAAAATGTAGCAGAAGTCCAAAATATCAGGTACATGAACCGCGCTCAACGCTGCTGATGTGCCTTATACCTGCAGCGTAAACAAACGCGCATGAGCTTCCTACGAAGCTCAGTAGAGTGCGTGTGTGCTCGTGTGATGCATATGACAAGTATACAGATATCAGAGTAAGCGAAAGTAATAGAGGGCTAAGTTACTAAGTTCATGAATGTTATCAGCCATCCCAAGGCTATGCGATGCAAAGGCCTACATGGCCGAGTGTTACATGCTAGAGATGCAATGCAAACACGTCAATCCTCAACTAATCCACATATCGAAATGGTTCTCATCTGGGACATCACCGGGGTCTAGTATACTCTAATACTAGTCGCCAGACATCGTGCGCATAACCAAGCGAGTAGAAAAGACCTCACCATCCTGAAATTACGTCGGGTAGTCTAACAAGACACCCTATGCATACAAGTGCGGAAGCTTAAAGAGAAACTAGAATTATGGCTAAACTAATTAGGGGGGGGTGATTAGGACCTTTTGAAATTATTTTCGCCTACTTACACAATTTAACAAATTAAACTAAGTAAGAACACTTTCTGCTTCTAAGCCTAAGTGGGTCCAATCACAAGACTAGCATATGATAAAGCAATAAACAACCTAGTCTTAGCATGCATAGGTAAACAAATGATTTAACTAATCAAGCTCCTAACCTATGCAACCTATGTAGACTTATGAGAATGGACCAATGGGCTCAAGTCTACACTACAAGTGAAAGTACATCTTGTGTGTGGATGTGCCTATTTAGTTCCTAGCATACATTCCTATCAAGCATTCATAATTCAACAATTAAACTTACAATGCTAAGATATCAATGTGCTCAATTCAATCACAAACATAAGCATGTATAGAGGTTCAACTACTTGTCTACTCCACTCCCGGTTCAAGTACTCAACCCCTTTGAGCACACCGGCATTCACTGGGGAGTTTAAATCTGGTTCCTTCCAACCAAGGTGTTTTAACTCGGATCCACCCAGCCGGAGAGTTTATAGGTTCCTCCCAACCTACACGTTTGCACCCGTGTTGGTAGTTCCCCCTTGGAGACTTTGTTTAGGTCGACTAACGAGCCAAGGAACGGCTGACGTCCCTGAATTTAGGCCAACTAACAGGCCAAGGATCGGTTAACGACCCTAGTTCGAGTTTGTTAAACAAACTCTACACTCAACTCCCACAAGGAATTGAGTGGATGGACTCTTAACAAGACAACCTTACTTTTCGGATTGAGCCCCTTTGTAGCGCCGCTTTAGGTTGCTTCTTCTTGCTCTCCCGTGCTTGATCAGCTCCCCTTGTGCTCCCCCGATCTTCGACGCCGCTGCTTTGCGAAGGCTTCAGCTCCAAGATCAGCTACCTTGCATGTGATACTCCATTGGAGATGCCCAAGGTGCTAGGGAATGGTGAATCCTCTACAAATGGTAGGAAAAAGGTTTCTTAGAGGAATAATGGTCGCTCGCCTCAAGTGTAAGGCTGCGATGTAGTAATAAAACTCGGTAAGACCGAGGTCGATCCACAGGGAAATAGAAACAACTTTCGAAGCACTCCAGCAACTCAGTTTTTTGGAAGAAAATCAGATTCAATTGAGTGTTTAACTAAAACAGCAACTTAATGAAAAATCAGGGATATAAAGTACTAAGGCATTCAAGGATCCACTTGTAGCAATCCTATGTCAATTCAGTCAATCCAAGTAGAGAACACAACTAGATTTGAATTCCTATCTCTCATCTAGTTGGGAAATAAAGCATTCACACACATTCAATCCAAATCAAGTTGAACTTCCAAGTTCTAGCCCCATACAATCAAGGTAGAATTCAAATCCATAGCCTGCGGAGTAACAGCCATGCCTAAGGACTATGGCCTGCTCAAGGATTACTATAATTCGAATCTAAACAAGCAACCTGTGATAATCTCAGAGAATTGCAAGGAATTCATGTCCTGGGCACATGAACTCTCATAAAACATCTCAAACTACCACTTAAAGAATTGGAACATGAGAAAAATTCAAACTTGAATTTAAATTACTTGAATTAAACTGAATCCAACATCGAATTGGCTACAAGCTTCACCTCTCAGCCTTAGCTGAGAGGTTCTAGCCGAGCATATTCATGCTACAACTAAAATCTCTAAATAAAAGCATAAAACTAGCAAAACCGAAAATAGAAGAGTTGTAGACGCTCCACGACAGCTTCCCCTCCTTAGAACCACGTTCCTTAGCTTCTCTCCTGACCTAGGAAGAACCCCTAGGTGTCCTTTTATAGCAAGAAACCTCCCTTGCGTCGGAATCTGCGAAAGGTTACGCAGTGCGCAGTGTTTTTCAGAGTCCAGATTTAGAAAGGACTCTAGTTACGCAACGCCGACCGGTCATGACCGGTCGGACTGGGCTTTTACACATTCCAGGGAGCACAGCCGACCGGTCATGACCGGTCGGACTGGTCTGTCCATTGATCCAGCAAGTGTGGCCGACCGGTCATGACCGGTCGGACCAAATTGTCCATCTTCCAGTGTGCACAACCGACCGGTCATGACCGGTCGGCCTGGTATTTTCTTTGATCAGCAAACGTGGCTGACTGGTCAAGACCAGTCAGGCTCCTCTGGCCGACCGGTCATGACCGGTCGGACACTCTTCACTTTGATCTTCTTTCTTTCTTTTCTCCTCTTTTCTTCTTCTTTCTCTTCTCCTTGCTTTCTTCTTTCTTCGGTCCTCTTTCGTCCTTCATCCAATAGCTCCAAATGCTTTCTTTTAATCCCTAATTGAATAAAGTCCGCTCTCATCCCCTATAATCGTAAAACATATGTTAGATGGGCCTTTAAATCGTGAAAATCATGCAAACCATGTCATGAAATGGGCAATGCAATGTATAAATTGGAGGTTCAACAAATACACCTATATGGACTCCTAGGTAGTGTTTAGACAAGGGATTTAACTATGATCAAGGTGTCTAAACCCTAGGAATCAAGAGGGAACAAGTCCATTCTCAAGATGCCATTAAATGGCCCAAGCTTGTGATGAAAACACAAGGAGAATGGGTTGCTATGGATTTGGGATAGAGCCTCTGATGGTCTCTAGCAATGGTGGCTTCTATCTCCACAAAATCCCCTCTCTTAGCTTAAAAACGAATCCCCCATCTTAAATAGATTTTCTTCCAACGGTAAAAAAATGAGCAGATTCGCGTATCTCCGATTGATCGAAAAAAAGGTCCGATTGATCGGAGACATGTCCGATTGATCAAAAATTAGTCCAGTGAATTCTTTGAAAGATATTCCGATTGATAAAAAACATGGTCCGATTGATCGGACTGACCCTTTCCGATGGATCAGAAGACTGTCCGATTGATCGAAAATATGTCCAGTGGTTTTTCAATTTTGCTGGGACAATTTCCGATTGATCGGAACTTAGGTCCGATTGATCGGAGTCCTATCGGAGCCAATGTCCGATTGATCGGAGATCAATCGAAAATTGATGTTTGAGCTGTTTTGATTACAGCAGCTTACACCTCTTTAATTAGTCTAACTTATCATGTTTTTCATGGAGTTCTAAGACTAATGATAATGACTAAAGATATACCTAGTTGGTCCAAGTCATCTAAGAGGTTATGGGTTAGGTTTTGGTCAAGGCAAGGCACACCAAGGCATTACTTTTACCTGTTTCTTCTTCCTTGATGCATCTGGTCTGTCTTGAGTCTTGAGCCTTCATCTTCATTAAGCTCAACCGACACTAGACACACTGACCTAAGTGATTGACAAACAAGGTGCACTAGTATACCACAGAAAAGTGCACTAACAATCTCCTCCTTTGTCAATTACTTACAAAAACCTAACCTACCAAAACAAATACATGAACAAGAGATTACATTGATATGAAATTAAATACATGACTCTTGACATAACTAACTAAGTAGCTCTTCTTCTGTTTGCTCCCCCATAACCTGTCAATCCCTGTATCACAAAACATAAAAAACTAATTTTGGTGGCACTTGATCTTTCTCCCCCTTTTTGTCAGCAATTGACAAACTATTCTCTCCCCCTTAATGATATATCAATAAGGTTAAGGTAAGAGTAGATAGTATGTCGCAGTTATAACTATAAGCACATGCTAACAAGGAGAGTATAGGGTGCATGAACTTTAAAACATGGAGCATGCTAAGTGTTGAACCTTCAATTTATACATTTGCCGACCCATTACAGCATGGTTTTCATGTTTAAAAAACCCATCTAATGCTTGTTTTGTGATTGTAGTAATGAGAGTGACTTCATCCAATTGGAGACTAAAAGGGGCACATTTAGGAGCTTTAAATGAAGGCCAAGGTGGATCAAAGAAAGGAGAAAGCAAGGAGAGGAGAGGGAAGAAGAAGGAAAGAAAGAAAATGTCAAAACAAGAAGGCTAGACCGGTCAAGATCGGTCAAGACCGATCAAGACCGGTCGGCCAAGAAGGCTAGACTAGTCAAGACCGGTTGGCCAGCCCAGTCCGACCGATCAAGACCGGCCTGCCACATACAAACAGCAACCAATAAGTTTCTAAATCCGATTTTCGGGTTTCCTAAGTGCGGGAGGATTCCGTAATTCCGCATTTCTTCCAAGTCGGTGATGCCTCCAAGCTATAAAAAGACACCTACAGCCTCTTCCTAACTCATCTAGCAACGTGGGGAGCAAAGAGATCAAGACCTAGGAGGCTTCCTAGCCTCCTACAACTAGTTTCTTCTTCTTCTAGTTCTAGTTTTTAGTTTTTAATGTTTTCTTTTAGCTAACCTCTTAGCTAAAGCTAAGAGGTGAAGTTTGTAGTTTGTTTCAATGCTTTAATTCGTTTCTCCAAGTACCCTTTACTTTAATTATGGATTTTCAAGTTCTAGTTTGAATAAAGTTTGGTTTTTTTAGAAGATTTGTGAGAGTTTGTGTGCTCCGGACATGAGTTCCTTGCAATTCTTTGAGATTACCATGATTGGGTTGTTTGAATTCGAATTGTAGTAACCCTTGAGCATGCCATAGTCCATAGGCATGGCTGTTACTCCGAGGGCTACAAGTTCAAGTTCTATGTGCTTCATTAGAACTAGAAATCTGATTTCCAGATTTAAGTGGGACTGTTTGTGCTTGAATGTTATATCTTCTAATTAGATGAGAGATAGGACTTTGATTCTAATTGTGTTGTACTTGGATGAATAGATTGGTATTGGACTACTACAAGTGGATCCTTGATGCTCTAGTTCTTCTTAATTTCAGATTTTCCTATTTCATGTGTAAAATTATTTTCCTAAATTTCTTAGATTCTAGTTATTAGAGTACTAGGAATTGTTTACCTCTTTCCCTGTGGATTGACCTCGGTCTTACCGAGATTTATTACTACATTGCAGCCTTACACTTGAGGCGAGCGAACAAGTTTTTGGCGCCATTGCCGGGGAAAAGGTTAAACGGTTCTAATAGTTCTAGTAGCTATAGAGTAGTTTTTGTTAGGTAGGTGTTGAACCTCCAATTTATACATGATATGGCCCATTACATCACATTATATGCATGGTTTGCATGTTTAAAAGGCCCATCTAATGCAGGTTTTGTGATCATAGGAATGAGAGCAGACTTCATCTAATTGGAGACCAAAAAGAGACATTTAGGAGCCTTGGATGAAGAACCAAGGTGGGCCAAAGAAAGAAGAAAGCAAAGAGAGAGGAAGGAGAGAAGAAAAGAAAGAAGAAAAAAGGCAGAAACTAGGTTTGACCGGTCAAGACCGGTCTAGACCATTCGGCTGCACTCCCTGGACACCTGCAAGACAGGCTAGACCAGTCAAGACTGGTCGGCCATGCAATTTCACACTTCCAGATTCCAAACAGCAGGCTATTCCCATTTCTGGTTTTTCGGCCTAGTTTTTTGGGCCTATCTTGATGATTTTTGGAAATCTAACACATCCATGTCGAAGAGGAGCTCGACGCCGAAATAACCAAAGTGGTTTCGTGTCGATCGGAGCTACGGATTGACCGTGGTGGCCAAAACAATACGAACTGTCTAGAAAGTTCCAGATTTCGCTGTTCAACTCTGGGCCGGTCCAGGTGACCCATCATTGATGATATGAAGAATCGACTTTGACCATCTTTTAGATCACATCCATATATAAATAACCACAAAAGTTTCAGATCAAACGGATGTGTGGTTTGATCGTACCAGTTGAAGAAAGATGGACCATCTAGAAAGATCCAACTGCGCAGACCTTATAAAAGGCCTGAGTGTTCTAATTTTCGGACCATATTCTGGAATTGTTTTTAGACAATCTAATCCGTTCATCATGTAGAGGAGGAAGTATTCTACCAATGTTCAAAATTTGAGATCAATCCGACCTCCGTACACTCCGGGGTGTTGAAAGCAAGATGACTGGTTCTGAAGGTACCCGAATTGCGCAATTTTGAGAGGCGGTCAATGATCTGATTGGTGGGCCCATTCAGAAGATAATTTTGGAAATCTAAATCATCTATGAGGAAGATCACATTACAAGGAAGCTACAAATCAAATTTGAAGGCAATCCGACCGTTGGTTAAGCCGTACGAAGCGAAACAAAATCTGTTATGTTGCAGTACTCTTGCTGTATTATAAAAGGAGGTGCTCTCCTCTATTCCAAATCAGTCAAGAAGGTGGGAAGCACGGAGTTCAAGTCCTAGGAGGCTACCTAGCATCCTACAGCTAGTTTTTCTTCCTTTTCTTAGTTCTAGTTCTAGTTTTAATATGCTTTTCCTTAGCTAACCTCTTAGCTAGAGCTAGAGGTGAAATTTGTAGTTGATTTCAATGCTTTAATTCTTTTACTTCAAGTACCCTTTACTTTAATTATGGATTTTCAAGTTCTAGTTTGAATAAATTTTGGTTTTTTAGAAGTTTTGTGAGAGTTTGTGTGCTTCGGACATGAGTTCCTTGCAATTCTCTGAGATTACCATGATTGGGTTGTTTGAATTCAAATTGTAGTAACCCTTGAGCATGCCATAGTCCATAGGCATGGTTGTTACTCCGAAGGCTACAAGTTCAAGTTCTATGTGCTTCATTAGAACTAGAAATCTGATATCCAGATTTAAGTGGGACTG
The DNA here is from genome assembly GCA_003013855.2 of Liriodendron chinense. Classification (NCBI taxonomy): domain Eukaryota; kingdom Viridiplantae; phylum Streptophyta; class Magnoliopsida; order Magnoliales; family Magnoliaceae; genus Liriodendron; species Liriodendron chinense. The sequence goes on along the minus strand of ML058515.1, from coordinate 4,826,357 downwards.
TTTGTGCTTGAATGTTATATCTTCCAATTAGATGAGAGATAGGACTTTGATTCTAATTGTGTTGTACTTGGATGAATGGACTGGCATTAGACTACTTCAAGTGGATCCTTGATGCTCTAGTTCTTCTTATTTTCAGATTTTTCCTATTTCATGTGAAAAACTATTTTTCTAAACTTCTTAGATTCTAGTTATTAGATTAGTTGGAATTGTTTACCTCTTTCCCTGTGGATCGACCTCGGTCTTACTGAGATTTATTACTACATCGCAGCCTTGCACTTGAGGCGAGCGAACAAGTTTTTGGCGCCGTTGTCGGGGAAAAGGTTAAACGGTTCTAATTGTTTTAATAGCTATATAGTAATCTTAGTTAGGTAGGATTTTCAGTTTTTATAGATGTAGATTTTTTGATTTTTTTTAGAGTACTTACAATTTTTTTTTATTTTGTAGGACATTATTGCTGACATAGATCTCACTCTATTGGGTAACATCTCCCCATCTCCCTTCTTTTTGTTCTTTTTTTATTTTAGGGTAATTTTCAATTCCTTAAAATTTCATCATGTATGATTAGACGAATGATGCGTATAAGTACCTTTTGGAGGATGAGATGTCGGATTGGGGGACCCAAACTCATAGTGATCGGGATCCCTCCAAGCATGAGTATTTTTCTGAGATTCAAAGAACCTCCACTACCCTCCTCCCCCCCCCCCCCCCCCCCCCCCCCCCCCCCCCACGTAAGACGATGCGTGATTACATTAATGAAAACAATACACATGTTGAGACACGACGTAAGACAATGGAGGAATACCGAAACGAAGCAAAATTGAATAATGATCATCCGAGGAAAACATTACGTGATTACTGTATTGAAAATAACATGACTGTTTCACCGGTTATGGTAGGAGGTGTGCAACAATAAAAGGAATGGGTGAATAGTACCTAACTGGTTAAGACAATGCGTGATCACTTGTATGGATATGCCTATCAACCATCATATAACTCTTCATCCTACAATGCGTACGGTCTTAATTGGGAGAACCACCATTCTCCTTGTTCAAGGGAGGAACCAACCATGGTTATTAACAATCACCCTAAAACGTCTTCCTCTTGTGATGATAAGTATACACAAATACTTGAGGAAATATGGAATGAGTATGTAGATGAACAATCAAATCAAGCTTACTCACCATCTTATGAAGACGTTGAGCCCGAAATTGGGGGCATCGAATCAATCCCCTTTCATGAGGAGGATGGGACTACACAAGTCTCACCTTCTTCTCATTTAATGAATAGACTTTTAGAGGAGATTGATTTCGATGATCCTAATGTCATCATCAATTATGGTGAGTCCACTATCTCTTTTGGATGCTTTGAACTTAATGATGAAGAGACTTCAATGACGGTTAACGAACCCGAGGGATCCATAAAATTTGAAAGCGGTAGTGGGGTTGCCTACAATGAGGGTTTGGTGAATGGTTATGAACCTATGGTTTCTTTTTCCAAAGGGCATAATGATTATGAGTCTCTAGAGGATATGCATGCTAGAGAGATGGCCGAGGTTGATATTTTTGAGTCACTCCACCAACTTGACATGCTTAATTTTAATGTGGAGAATGAGACTCCCATGAGTAAAAATTTAGATTCTTTGGATGAATGCTTGGCTCACTTTGAAAATTCAAACGACCCCATTATTCAAGAGATTGTTAAAGCCTTGCATACTTCCGACTTGGTGCCTCATACTACTTAGGGAGAACCGAGTTTGGAAGAATTCCACTCTATGGAGGGCGAGTCCCTCACCATCGAAATTGAATTTTTTCACTCACTCAAGAAAGATCATGATCCTTCATCCGACTATCTCGATTCCCTAGAGGAGTGCTTGGCCCAATCTTATGTCTTGATTATGAGATGATTAAGGAGTTGGACATTTTGTTAGACATGGTGTCGGTGCCTGAAGAACTAAATTCCACTGATTTACATTCTTTACCATTGTTTGTGGAAGCACCACATAATTCTGAAATTGTGGAGGATACAACTTTAACTGAAGAATACACGATGAATGTCTCTCCACCATCATGGGTCCTTCAGCCCATTGAAAATTTTGATTGGGAGGACCCATTTTTAATCAATCATAACCCAAATCAGAATTTGAGGAGATATCTTTTTGCTGCTCTTATCTCCTCCTATCATGCATGTGGTGCACATAAATATTGGACTTCAATGAAGAAAAGCACCCATGTTTACTGTCGAGCAAGACTTTGGATGGTCCTTATGAGAAATTTATTGAAATTCATGAAGATCCTGCTCAAATTTGATCATGTAGTTGATCAGACTAATCAAAGGTAGGTAGGTAGGTTAGGATTTATTTTTCTGAAATTAGGATTGAATAAGTCTCATCAAGACAATGGAAGATGCTAGAATTGATCAACTTGCTACCCTAGGTACTTCGTTCTCACTCTCCTTTGTTTTATTTCATTGCTCTCATGTCATGCTTATTGTATATCTTGTTACATTGAGGACAATGTAAGATTTTGGTTGGGGGGTGAGATGAGATTCCTCATCTAGCAGTTTGCAATATTTCGAGCATCATATGTGCAAATTTTTTTGAATTTTCTAAAAATTCAAAACTCTGTTAGAAAACCTTATTTCTATGCATTCGAGATGATACGAGTCTAAGAAAAGGAGATAGGAAGTGATGAATGTTGCAAGTTTTGAACTACTTCTAATATAATGATTTTATATGTGAATTCCCCTATTTATGTGATCGATAGAAAATTTGAACACTTTTACACCTAGTTCACATTACATGATTTTGATGGGTTGAAAGGATTATGTGATTTATAGATTAGCTAGACTTTGATTTAAGGTGTTGAGAAACCAAGCCGAGGTCATTTGCCCATCCTTGTCCATGGGAAAATAATGAAAGATATGGATTTCTAAAAATCCTATCTAATTTAAAAGAAAAAGGAAAAGGAAGGATGAAATTGGGAATGATGGAAAAATGGTGGAAAATTTTGAAAAGGGCTACCTATTACCAACCGGGGGATGGTCTACCCGTAACCAAAACCGGAAATGGGACGTAGTGTAAAAGCCGTCGGAAGGACTGTAAGACAAATTCCTATCATAGGCTTGTTGTTGCTCTGTACACCTTGAGATCTATAGTTTAGTTGATCTATGAAGAAGATAATCCCAGAAACTCATGAGATGAACTTTCACTATGCACACTAGGTTGAAGTTGTTCGAGTTCTTATATTTATCAATCAATCAGTGGGAATTTCATGTAGATACTTATTATGCCTTGAGAGTTTAAAGTTTCAACTTCTATCACCTAATTTCTCCAAATTTTATACTTGTATGTCTTGGAATGGATAGAAACATGGTTTTTGAAGGAGAGTTGGTTTGGAGGTTTGAAATTGTTTCACATATGTTTTGCTCGGGACTAGTAAAAAGATGGTTGGGGGGTGTGTTGAACCTCCAATTTATACATGACATGGCCCATTACATCACATTATATGCATGGTTTACATGTTTAAAAGGCCCATCTAATGCAGGTTTTGTGATCATAGGAATGAGAGCAGACTTCATCTAATTGGAGACCAAAAAGAGACATTTAGAAGCCTTGGATGAAGACCCAAGGTGGGCCAAAGAAAGAAGAAAGCAAAGAGAGAGGAAGGAGAGAAGAAAAGAAAGAAGAAAAAATGCAGAAACTAAGTCTAACCGGTCAAGACCGGTTGGCCAAGAAGGCCTGACCGGTCGGCTGCACTCCCTGGACACCTGCAAGACAGGCTAGACCGGTCAAGACCGGTCGGCCATGCAATTTCACACTTCCAGATTCCGAACAGCAGGCTATTCCCATTTCTAGTTTTTTGGCCCAGTTTTCTAGGCCTATCTTGATGATTTTTGGAAATCCAACACATCCATGTTGAAGAGGAACTCGACGCCGAAATAACCCAAGTGGTTTCGTGTCGATCAGAGCTACGGATTGATCGTGGTGGCCAAAACAGTACGAACTATCCAGAAAGTTTCAGATTTTGCTGTTCAACTCTGGGCCGGTCCAGGTGACCCATCATTGATGATATGAAGAATCAACTTTGACCATCTTTTAGATCACATCCATATATAAATAACCACAAAAGTTTCAGATCAAACGGATGTGTGGTTTGATCGTACCGGTTGAAGAAAGATGGACCATACAGAAAGATCCAACTGCGCAGACTTTATAAAAGGCCTGAGTGTTCTAATTTTTGGACTACATTCTGGAATTGTTTTGGACAATCGAATCCATTCATCATGTAGAGGAGGAAGTTTTTTACCATAGTTCAAAATTTGAGATCAATCCGACCTCTGTACACTCTGGGGCGTTGAAAGCAAGATGACTGGTTCTGAAGGTACCCAAAATTGTGCAATTTTGAGAGGCGGTTGATGATCTAATTGGTGGGCCCATTCAGAAGATAATTTTGGAAATCTAAATCATCTATGAGGAAGATCACATTACAAGGAAGCTACGAATCAAATTTGAAGGCAATTCGACCATTGGTTAAGCCGTACAAAGCGAAACAAAATCTGTTATGTTGCAGTACTCTTGCTGTATTATAAAAGGAGGTGCTCTCTTCTATTCCAAATCACTTAAGGACGTGGGAAGCAAGGAGTTCAAGTCTTAGGAGGCTACCTAGCATCCTACAGCTAGTTTTTCTTTCTTTTCTTAGTTCTAGTTCTAGTTCTAGTTTTAATATGCTTTTCCTTAGATAACCTCTTAGCTAGAGCTAGAGGTGAAATTTGTAGTTGATTTCAATGCTTTAATTCTTTTACTTCAAGTACCCTTTACTTTAATTATGGATTTTCAAGTTCTAGTTTGAATAAATTTTGGTTTTTTAGAAGTTTTGTGAGAGTTTGTGTGCTTCGGACATGAGTTCCTTGCAATTCTCTGAGATTACCATGATTGGGTTGTTTGAATTCAAATTGCAGTAACCCTTGAGCATGCCATAGTCCATAGGCATGGCTGTTACTCCGAAGGCTACAAGTTCAAGTTCTATGTGCTTCATTGGAACTAGAAATCTGATTTCCAGATTTAAGTGGGACTGTTTATGCTTGAATGTTATATCTTCCAATTAGATGAGAGATAGGACTTTGATTCTAATTGTGTTGTACTTGGATGAATGGATTGGCATTAGACTACTACAAGTGGATCCTTGATGCTCTAGTTCTTCTTATTTTCAGATTTTTCCTATTTCATGTGAAAACTATTTTCCTAAACTTCTTAAATTCTAGTTATTAGATTAGTTAGAATGGTTTACCTCTTTCTCTATGGATCGACCTTGGTCTTACTGAGATTTATTACAACATCGTAGCCTTGCACTTGAGGCGAGCGAACAGTAGGATTTTCAGTTTTTATAGAAGTAGATTTTCTGATTTTTTTTTCTTTTTTTTTCTAGATTACTAACAATTTTTTGTTTGATTTTATAGGACATTGTTGCTGACATAGATCTCACTCTATTGGGTAACATCTCCCCATCTCCCTTCTTTTTGTTCTTTTTTTCCAGATTAAGATAGTTTTCAATTCCTTAAAATTTCATCATGTATGATTGGACGAATGGTGCGTATAAGTACCTTTTGGAGGATAAGACGTCGGATTGGAGGACCCAAACTCATTGTGATCGGGATCCCTCCAAGCATGAGTATTTTTCTAAGATTCAAAGAACCTCCACTATCCCCCCACGTAAGACGATGTGTGATTACATTAATGAAAGCAATACACTTGTTGAGACATGACATAAGACGATGGGGGAATAACGGAATGAAGAAAAATTGAATAATGATCATCCAGGGAAAACATTACGTGATTACCGGATTGAAAATAACATGAGTGTTCCACCGGTTATGGTAGGAGGTGTGCAATAACAAAAGGAACGAGTGAATAGTGGCCAACCGGTTAAGATAATGCGTGATCACTTGTACGGATATGCCTATCAACCATCATATAACTATTCATCCTACAATGCATACGATCGTAAATGGGGAAACCACCATTCTCCTCATTCAAGGGAAGAACCAACCATGGTTATCAACAATCACCCTAAAACGTCTTCCTCTTGTGATGATAAGTATACACAAATACTTGAGGAAATATGGAATGAGTATGTAGATGAACAATCAAATCAAGCTTACTCACCATCTTATGAAGACGTTGAGCCTGAAATTGGGGGCATCTAATTAATCCCCTTTAATGAGGAGGATGGGGCTACCCAAGTCCTACCTTCTTCGGATTTAATGAATAGACTTTTAGAGGAGATCGATTTCGATGATCCCAATGTCATCATCAATTATGGTGAGTCCACTATCTCTTTTGGATGCTTTGAACTTAATGATGAAGTGATTTCAATGACGGTTGACGAATCCGAGGAATCCATAAAATTTGAAAGCGGTAGTGGGGTTGCCTACAATGAGGGGTTGGTGAATGCTTATGAACCTATGGTTTCTTTTTGCAATGGGCATAATGATTATGAGTCTCTAGAGGATATGCATGCTAGAGAGATGGCCGAAGTCGATCTATTGTGGTAAACCTCCCTTTGATTAAAAATTCTTTTCCTTTGGATGATGAGGTGGCACAATCTGAAATTTTAAAAGATCAACTAATGTTAGATGATGTGCTTACCCCTAAATCTGAAAATTTTTCCTTGGAAGACCTCCTCTCTATAGAGGAGGAATTCCGTACCATTGAAACAGAATTTCTTCAATCATTAAGGGAGGATGAGGACCCTTCATCCGACTATCTCGATTTCCTAGAGGAATGCTTGGCCCAATCTTATGATCTTGATGATGAGATGATTAAGGAGTTGGACATTTTGTTAGACACGGTGTCAGTGCCTGAAGAATACCATTCCACTATTTTACACTCTTTACCATTATTTGTGGAAGCACCATATAATTTTGAAATTGTGGAGGAGACAACTCTAATTGAAGAATACACGATGAATGTCTCTCCACCATCATGGGTCCTTCAGCCCATTGAAAATTCTGATTGGGAGGACCTGTTTTTTATCGATCATAACCCATATCAAAATTTGAGGAGATATCTTTTTGCTGCTTGTTGATGTCAGATTCTGTAACGAGATCCTCCGGCTTTTCTCCTTCGCTCCAGCAGGGATTTCCACCACCAGACCTGAAGCAAGACAACGAATAAGGGTGGCTGGGGACCAGCCGTTAGCCCTCCGACGCTCAAGTTAGGCCACAGAAGAGAAGCCAAGCAAAACGGGACCAAGATTGAATGATGTGTGTACGTACCTCCTATTCAAGGGAGCCATCCCCTTATATAGATCGGAAACAATCCAATCTGTTACGTGAGATGTCGAAATCCCGTTGATATCGCATACGATACTGAGAATCCGCTGATTTCATGGGATAAGATCCTATCTTTTTAGTCAGATCCAACCCAATGATTTATTCCAACAATCACGCCCCTAGATGGTAATCCCTTGAAATCCGACTGGATCCGGCCGGAAGCCATAGTTGGAGTCATGGGTTGGATCTGACTAAAAAGATAGGATCTTATCCCATGAAATCAGCGGATTCTCAGTATCGTATGCGATATCAACGGGATTTCGACATCTCACGTAACAGATTGGATTGTTTCCGATCTATATAAGGGGATGGCTCCCTTGAATAGGAGGTACGTACACACATCATTCAATCTTGGTCCCGTTTTGCTTGGCTTCTCTTCTGTGGCCTAACTTGAGCGTCAGAGGGCTAACGGCTGGTCCCCAGCCACCCTTATTCGTTGTCTTGCTTCAGGTCTGGTGGTGGAAATCCCTGCTGGAGCGAAGGAGAAAAGCCGGAGGATCTCGTTACAGAATCTGACATCAATAGTTTGGCGCCGTCTGTGGGAACGACTTGATCATCAAAATCAATCGTGTTAACCACCGATCAAAATCCTTCGGTGATGCCTCCTAAAAAGACTGTTCATCCTTCAACTTCGAGGCAGGCACCACCTCCGCCCGGTGAGACGGAATCCGCACCTGCCCTCCCACCTGTTCCGGCGGATATCCCTCAAGGAGCCCCAAATATGCCATCAACAAATCCATTATTGGAGGCCTCTGGAAATCAGGATGATGTCCTACGATTCCTCGGGAACACTCTCCTAACTTTAAACGCCGGAGTTCAGGCACTGTCAAATCGGCTTGATCAGCACTTCCCTGAACAGCAAAGACAACCCTCCGAAGGGTTACCACCGCCACCCATACCAGTTGCTTCCAGACATTCTATGGATGAACCACAGGTCCCACCACTTGGCGGCCATCCCCCTGTGCCGTCTCCACATTCTATACATTCCAGTTCGTCTCGACAACCTCCACCGCAAGGCTCCACCGCCGAAACGTCTAGCTATACCTTGCCATGGGAAGGAGATCTCAAAAGAATCCAAGACCGTTTTGATGTCATGGAGCAGAGATACCAGGCAAATCGGCCATCTGCTGTCATAGCGGCAATACATCAATCTGAATCTCCCTTCACAAGCGAGGTCATGGAAGCTCCATTGCCCAGAAAGTATCGAACGCCTGTTATCGCTCCGTATACAGGCATTGGCGATCCTCTGGAACATCTGGAAACATATAGGTCCCTCATGGAGTTGGAGGGACATGGTTCAGAAATCATGTGTAGGGCTTTTCCCCTTACATTAAAGGAAGCGGCTCGTACGTGGTTTCGGGGGTTAAAGCCACTTTCCATCAGTTCTTTTTCCCAATTATCGGAGATATTTCTTTCTCAATTCATGGGAAGTATTCGTATTAAAAAGCCAGCCTCCCATCTGATGAATCTGAAACAGCAACATGGAGAGACGATAAAAGAGTTCACAGTACGGTTCACTGCCGAAGCCGTTCAAACTGAGGGTTACACTGAAGAAAAGGGTCTCACAGCCCTCATTGCTGGAATAACGAGCGAGAAATTTAGGTTTGCCTTAGATAAGAGCCCGCCGAAAACTATGGCGGAATTCCAAGCCAAAGCTCAGAAATATATCAATGCAGAAGAAGTCGCATTGACACGCCATGGAGTACAAAGTAAGAAACGCAAGCCAGAAGGAACTTCTACAGATAAAAAATACCATCGCGATCAGCGCGATCGTTCTCCCAGGAAGCCTTACTCTGGTAAATATCATAATTACACTCCTCTTAATCGGTCTCCTGAAAAGGTTCTAATGGAGATAAAACACAAGCCATATGTGAAGTGGCCTGCAAAGATTAAATCCGATCCCGAGAAGAGAGATAAGAGTAAGTTCTGTTACTTCCACAAAGATCACGGGCATAGGACCCAGGACTGTATCTCTCTACGAGACCATATCGAAGCACTTATCCGAAAAGGCCATCTCCAGGATTATGTTGCTCGTAAAAATCGGTCACCAGAAAGGGCGAAGACCTCATCTCGCCAAAAGGAACCGTCTCAAACCGACCAAGAGGATGCTGAGCCCACAGGAGAAATTCGCACTATCGTCGGGGGTCCAGCTTGCGGGGGTGACTCTCAAGCTTCAAGAAAGGCATACGCCCGAAAGGCGTCCAAAGAACCCCAGCAGATCTATTGGCTGGAACAAACGTCCAATTCTTCGAAAGCTAGCCATCCCCCAATTTCTTTCACCCTCGAAGATGCAGCGGGAATTCATTTCCCTCATGAAGATTCCATCGTAGTCACACTGAAGGTATCAAATTATCTGACTCATCGAATTATGGTGGATACAGGTAGCTCGGCCGATATTCTGTATTTGGAGGCTTTCGACAAGATGGCACTCGCCAGAAACCTCCTCAAGCCAGTATCGACCCCTCTTGTTGGCTTTGGAGGAGAGGTGGTGACACCTGAAGGAAGTATCGATCTCCCAGTCACCTTTGGGGAGAGTCCCGCGAAGACCACCGTCTTCGTAAACTTCCTCGTCGTGGATCGAAAATCAGCATATAACGCCATCTTGGGGAGACCGTCACTAACTAAGGTTGGAGCGGCCTTGCACCCTTCATATTTATGCATTAAATTTCCGACCCCAAATGGCATAGGGGTCGTGCGAGGAAGTCAGCAGGAGGCACGGTCCTGCTACCAGATAGCCCTCCAAGATCGAAAGAAGGCTCAGGCGACGCCTGTCATGGAAATAGTTCAAGGTTCATCCGACGTTCTCGCCACCGCGTTGGATCCAAGGGAAAGCACTCTGAAATCAGGAACTCCAGGGGAGGAAACAGTGGCGATCCGCTTGACCGAAGACGACCAGTCTAAGATCGTGTACATCGGTTCCTCCTTAAACAGTATCCACCGAGAAGATTTGATCCGTTTCCTCACTGAATACCAGGACGTGTTTGCTTGGTCTCATAAAAATATGCCGGGCATCGATCCTAATGTCATCGTACATCGTCTCAACATTGACCCGAAGCATAAACCCGTACATCAGCGTCGACGTGCCTTCACTGCAGAAAGACAAATGGCGATCAAAACTGAAGTTGAGAAGCTGCTCGCGGCAAATTTCATAAAAGAAGTTGACTACCCACAGTGGGTCGCCAACGTAGTTCTCGTCCGGAAAGCTAATGGCAAATGGAGGATGTGCGTCGATTATTCAGACTTAAACAAAGCATGTCCCAAAGATAGCTTCCCGACACCACGAATCGACCAGTTGGTCGACTCGACAGCTGGACATGCCCTCCTCAGTTTTATGGATGCTTATTCTGGTTACAACCAGATTATGATGCATCCACCTGATGGCCAACATACTGCCTTCATCACAGATCGTGGACTATATTGCTACCAGGTAATGCCGTTTGGTCTCAAAAATGCAGGGGCCACTTATCAGCGTCTTGTCAACAAAATATTCGCTGCTCAAATCGGTAGGAATATGGAAGTATATGTTGACGATATGCTCGTGAAAAGCATCGGTGAAGATGACCACATTCCAGATCTTCGAGAAGCCTTTGATCTGATGAGGAAGTATCAGATGAAATTAAATCCAGAAAAATGCGCGTTTGGGGTATCTGCAGGAAAATTTCTTGGGTTCATGGTTGGCCAGCGTGGAATTGAAGCGAATCCCAAAAAGATTAAAGCATTGATAGAGATGAAATCCCCAGTGACTCTGAAGGACGTTCAGCGTCTAGCTGGTCGCATCGCATCATTGAACAGGTTCATCTCGCGAGCATCTGACAAGTGCCTGCCCTTCTTCAAACTCCTTCGTGCAACGGCCAAGTCTGATTGGAATTGGACACCTCAATGTGAAGAAGCTTTTCAACAACTGAAGCAATATATGAGCGCTCCCCCCATTTTATCTAAGCCTGTGGCACATGAGCAACTCATTCTTTATTTATCTGTGTCTTCCACGGCCGTTAGTGCCACTTTAATAACAGAAGATTCCGGGGTACAAAGGCCCGTTTATTATATCAGTCGAGCAATGGTTGATGCAGAAACTAGGTATTCTGATTTGGAGAAACTGGCCCTAGCCTTAATCACGGCAGCTCGAAAACTGCGACCATACTTTCAAGCCCATCCTATTTTAGTACCAACAAATCATCCACTACGTCAAGTCCTCCAAAAGCCTGAGGCTTCCGGGCGCTTAACTAAATGGGCGGTCGAGATCAGCGAGCATGATATTTCATTCTGTCCTAGGACCGCAGTCAAGGGCCAGGCCGTGGCTGACTTCATCGCCGAATTTACATATTCTTCTGAAGATAGTGTCATGACCAGCGACCAGCCTCCTTGGTCGCTCTTCGTGGACGGGTCGTCACGGGCCAGTGGCAGTGGAGCGGGCCTGATTTTAGTGGCTCCAGACGGGTCGCATTTTCAATACGCTCTGCGTTTCGAATCACGCATCTCCAATAATGAAGCAGAATATGAGGCCCTTATTGTTGGAATCGAGCTAGCCGTTGTCCTCGCAGTCCAGAATTTGATAATTCATAGCGACTCCCAGCTCATTGTCAACCAAGTTCTTGGCGAATTCGAAACCAAAGAAGAAAGAATGGCCTTATACAAGTCTCGTGTCCTCATCCTGCTCGCCAAACTGAAGACTTACAAAATATTCCATATCCCTCGCGAGCAGAACCAACTGGCCGATTCCTTGGCAAAACTCGCTTCTGCACCAGAATCAGAACTATCGCATTCGATCCCCATCGAGCACCGTCAACATTTGAATATCGATCAAGTGACTCCCGAGCAAGTTATATCGGTACAATCGTCTCCATGCTGGATGGATCCTATCATCCTTTATCTCAGAGATGGATACCTACCAGAAAATAAGAAAGCTGCAAGACAAATTCAGCTTCGAGCTGCCAGGTACACCTTACAAGATGGAATCTTGTTGCGAAAAAGCTTCTCCTTGCCTTATTTGAGGTGTCTTCACCCAAAAGAAGCACATCGTGTTCTAGATGAAGTACACCAGGGGGCATGTGGTAATCATCCCAGGGGGCGATCTCTAGCATATAAAGCGATGAGGCAAGGATATTATTGGCCTACTATGAAAGCAGATGCCATAGAATTTTCTAAAAAATGCGACAAGTGTCAACGATATCAACCTATACCTCGCGTACCGTCTGAGCGGATGACCCCAGTCGACAGCCCTTGGCCTTTTGCTCAGTGGGGGATCGATATCATCGGTCCCTTACCTATGGGAAAGGGACAGAATAGGTTCGCGATCGTGGCGGTTGATTATTTCACCAAATGGGCCGAGGCAGAACCATTAGCCAAAATTACTGAAAAACAAACTACTAAGTTTATGTGGAGAAATATTATATGTCGCTTCGGACTTCCTCATACCATAATTACCGATAACGGAACGCAGTTCGACAACGCAGCCTTTGATGAATTTTGCGACAAATGGAAGATACGTAATCTCTGCACTTCTCCATATCATCCACAGGCGAATGGGCAGGTCGAGGCAGTGAATAAAATTATAAAGCATCATTTAAAGACCAAGCTAAGTGAATGTAAAGGGGTGTGGCCAGAACTTCTGCCAGAAGTGTTATGGGCCTATAGAACCACGGCTTGTACATCGACAGGTGAAACTCCTTTCTCCTTAGCATTTGGTGTTGACGCAGTGGTACCAGTGGAAATTCAAGTGCCCTCATATCGGATCGAACAGTATGATCCCGCGAGCAATCAGGAAAATATCCGACTTCATCTCGATCTCTTGGAAGAGCGAAGAAATGCTTCCCAAGTACGAGTGGCGGCATATCAACAACGTATTGCTCGTTATCGGAATGCAAAGGTTCGACCTAGATCTTTCCAGTTCGGAGATTTGGTTCTAAGGTGAAATCTTGGAATTCCTGTTCGTTCATTGGATCCGAATTGGGAAGGCCCGTATCGGGTTATTAGGGTTGTGCGACCCGGTACTTATTATCTTGAAGACATGCAAGGGAAGCCTGTACGTCGCCCTTAGCACGTGGAGCATTTGCTAAGATACTACCCCTAGATTCGATGTAGTTTATCATAACATCTTATGAATAAAGTGAAAGATATCTTAGCCTACCAAAACAAATACATGAACAAGAGATTACATTGATATGAAATTAAATACATGACTCTTGACATAACTAACTAAGTAGCTCTTCTTCTGTTTGCTCCCCCATAACCTGTCAATCCCTGTATCACAAAACATAAAAAACTAATTTTGGTGGCACTTGTTCTTTCTCCCCCTTTTTGTCAGCAATTGACAAACTATTCTCTCCCCCTTAATGATATATCAATAAGGTTAAGGTAAGAGTAGATAGTATGTCGCAGTTATAACTATAAGCACATGCTAACAAGGAGAGTATAGGGTGCATGAACTTTAAAACATGGAGCATGCTAAGTGTTGAACCTTCAATTTATACATTTGCCGACCCATTACAGCATGGTTTTCATGTTTAAAAAACCCATCTAATGCTTGTTTTGTGATTGTAGTAATGAGAGTGACTTCATCCAATTGGAGACTAAAAGGGGCACATTTAGGAGCTTTAAATGAAGGCCAAGGTGGATTAAAGAAAGGAGAAAGCAAGGAGAGGAGAGGGAAGAAGAAGGAAAGAAAGAAAATGTCAAAACAAGAAGGCTAGACCGGTCAAGATCGGTCAAGACCGATCAAGACCGGTCGGCCAAGAAGGCTAGACTAGTCAAGACCGGTTGGCCAGCCCAGTCCGACCGATCAAGACCGGCCTGCCACATACAAACAGCAACCAATAAGTTTCTAAATCCGATTTTCGGGTTTCCTAAGTGCGGGAGGATTCCGTAATTCCGCATTTCTTCCAAGTCGGTGATGCCTCCAAGCTATAAAAAGACACCTACAGCCTCTTCCTAACTCATCTAGCAACGTGGGGAGCAAAGAGATCAAGACCTAGGAGGCTTCCTAGCCTCCTACAACTAGTTTCTTCTTCTTCTAGTTCTAGTTTTTAGTTTTTAATGTTTTCTTTTAGCTAACCTCTTAGCTAAAGCTAAGAGGTGAAGTTTGTAGTTTGTTTCAATGCTTTAATTCGTTTCTCCAAGTACCCTTTACTTTAATTATGGATTTTCAAGTTCTAGTTTGAATAAAGTTTGGTTTTTTTAGAAGATTTGTGAGAGTTTGTGTGCTCCGGACATGAGTTCCTTGCAATTCTCTGAGATTACCATGATTGGGTTGTTTGAATTTGAATTATAGTAACCCTTGAGCATGCCATAGTCCATAGGCATGGCTATTACTCCGAAGGCTACAAGTTCAATTTCTATGTGCTTCATTAGAACTAGAAATCTGATTTTCAGATTTAAGTGGGACTGTTTGTGCTTGAATGTTATATCTTCCAATTAGATGAGAGATAGGACTTTGATTCTAATTATGTTGTACTTGGATGAATAGATTGGCATTAGACTACTAGAAGTGGATCCTTGATGCTCTAGTTCTTCTTAATTTCAGATTTTCCTATTTCATGTGAAAAACCATTTTCCTAAATTTCTTAGATTCTAGTTATTAGAGTACTTGGAATTGTTTACCTCATTCCCTGTGGATCGACCTCGGTCTTACCGAGATTTATTACTACATCACAGCCTTACACTTGAGGCGAGCGAACAGTAAGGAACATGATTAACAAGAAAATGTAACTATCTAATCATAGTTAATCATGCATAATCGGTCATCTATGATATACATTAAGCATTAATGCTCAAGGGCTTATAGCCCAATCAACCAACCTCCCCTATTGGTATATCAAGACCAATACTAAGCACAGATTAGCATACAATGAAGCATAAAACTCAAGATGATTAGCTAATCTAAGCAGTGAGATAGTCTAGCAGCAAATATATAAAATAAAAGCAAGGCTAAACTACCAAATTTGGGCTCATGAGGCTTGAATCCTCTGATTTGCCCATACACACAAAAATGAGGCTAAAATCCTCAGATTTTCCTATTTAAGCATTTCTAGCTACCCTCACTAACTATGTTTAGTTTGATTTTCCTAAGGGTAACTAATTTCCTCAACACCCTCATAAAATGTAGCATGAGGTAAGGGGTTGGGAACTCCTTCTTCTCCTAGAAGGGATAGCGGTCGGGACCCCTCTTAGATAAGCGGGAAGAGGGGTAGTGGTGAAAGCCGTGAGAGCTAGATCTTTATGTTGGCTCCCATCACTAGCGGAGTCATCAGATTTGGATCCGGACTCCTCCGCATCATCCCAAGTGGCAGCCATTGCCTTTTTGCCTTTCGGTTTAGGCCCATCCGGACATTCTAGGGCAATATGGCCACGACGACCACAACCGTAATAACGGACGGATGAAGGTTTGGATGATTTTCCTTTACCTTTTTCACCCTTCTTATCCTTCTTGTCACGGCTACTCCCTCTATCAAATTTGAGGAATCTCTTGAATTTTTCGTTCAATTTTTCTTCCTCATCATCCTCATCATCACTATCTTCCTCCGACTCACTTTTAATTTTCTTATATTTATGAGAGGACTTTAGAGCGATGTTTTTCTTCTTAGAGGGGGCTTTAAAGTGTAGTTCATAAGTTTGTAGGGAACCTATGAGTTCTTCTACTTTTAGGTTATCTATGTCTCTACACTTCTCTAAGGCTACTACCTTGGTGTCAAATCTTTCTCGGAGGGACCTAAGTATCTTTCTACAAATCCTTCCTTCCGGAACCCGATCACACAAGACAAACATAGAGTTACAAATATCTGACAATTTAGTATAAAACTCCATGAAGGTTTCAGTCTCTTCCATCCTAATGTTTTCAAATTTGGTGGTTAAGAGCTGAAACTTCGAGCGTCTTACTGTGCTAGTTCCCTCGTGGGTAACCTCAAGTATATTCCACACTTCTTTTGCAGTTGCGCATGTGAGAATGCGCTGAAATTCATCCGGGGAAACTGCACAGCAAATCGCATTGAGAGCTTTGGCATTTGCCATGTATTGAGCTCTCTCTATGTCATCCCATTTGAAATCATCTTTGGGAATGACAATGTATTTCCCATCAACCTCCACTTGCTCGGTGGGCAAGGTATATCCAGTTTGTGTGCTAAGCCACACCGGACGGTCCATGGATTGGAGAAAAATCCTCATTCTAGCCTTCCAATAAGCATAGTTGGACCCGTCAAAGAAAGGTGGACGGTTGGTGGTACTCCCATCTCGGTTAGACATTATGCTAGTGCTCCGGTACTGGATCTTACTCTAGACGGTTATGTCCTTGAAGAGCAACCCGCTCTGATACCAATTGAAATTGCGTCGGGTAGTCTAACACGACACCCTATGCATACACGTGCAGAAGCTTAAAGAGCAACTAGAATTATGGCTAAACCAATTATTGGGGGGGGGGGGGGGGGGTGATTAGGACCTTTTGAAATTATTTTCGCCTACTTACACAATTTAACAAATTAAACTAAGTAAGAACACTTTCGGCTTCCAAGCCTAAGTGGGTCCAATCACAAGACTAGCATATGATAAAGCAATAAACAACCTAGTCTTAGCATGCATACGTAAACAAATGATTTAACAAATCAAGCTCCTAACCTATGCAACCTATGTAGACTTATGAGAATGGATCAATGGGCTCAAGTCTACACTACAAGTGAAAGTACATCTTGTGTGTGGATGTGCCTATCTAGTGTCTAGCATACATTCCTATCAAGCATTCATAATTAAACAATTAAACTTACAATGCTAAGATATTAATGTGCTCAATTCAATCACAAACACAAGCATGTATAGTGGTTCGACTACTTGTCTACTCCACTCCTGGTTCAAGTACTCAACCCCTTTGAGCACACCGGATCACTACTGGGGAGTTTAAATCTGGTTCCTCCCAACCAATGTGTTTTAACTCGGATCCACCCAACCGGGGAGTTTATAGGTTCCTCCCAACCTACACGTTTGCACCCTTGTTGGTGGTTCCCCCTTGGAGACTTTGTTTAAGCCGACTAACGAGCTAAGGAACGCCCGACGTCCCTGAATTTAGGCCGACTAACAGGCCAAGGATCGGCTAACAACCCTAGTTCGAGTTTGTCAAACAAACTCTACACTCAACTCCCACAGGGAATTGAGTGGATGGACTCTTAACAAGACAACCTTACTTGTCGGATTGAGCCCCTTTGTAGCGCCGCTTTGGGTTGCTTCTTCTCGCTCTCCCGTGCTTGAATCAGCTCCCCTTGTGCTCCCTCGATCTTCGACGCTACTGCTTTGCCAAGGCTTCAGCTCCAAGATCAGCTACCTTGCATGTGATGCTCCATTGGAGATGCCCAAGGTGCTAGGGAATGGTGAATCCTCTACAAATGGTAGGAAAAAGGTGCACTAGATGAATACACCTATATGGACTCCTAGGTAGTGTTTAGACAAGGGATTTAACTATGATCAAGGTGTCTAAACCCTAGGAATCAAGAGGGAACAAGTCCATTCTCAAGATGCCATTGAATGGCCCAAGCTTGTGATGAAAACACAAGAAGAATGGCTTACTATGGATTTGGGATAGAGCCTCTGATGGTCTCTAGCAATGGTGGCTTTTATCTCCACAAAATCCCCTCTCTTAGCTCAAAAATGAATCCCCCATCTTAAATAGATTTTCTTCCAACTGTAAAAAAATGGGCAGATTCGCGTATCTCCGATTGATTGGAAAAAGGTCCGATTGATCGGAGACCTGTCCGATTGATCTGAGACACGTCCGATTGATCGAAAATCAGTCCAGTGAATTCTTTGGAAGATATTCCGATTGATCGGAAACATGGTCCGATTGATCGGACTGACCCCTTCCGATGGATTGGAAGACTGTCCGACTGATCGAAAATATGTCCAGTGGTTTTTCAAGTTTGCTGGGACAATTTTTGATTGATCGAAACTTAGGTTCGATTGATCGGAGTCCCATAGGAGCCAATGTCCGATTGATCGGAGATCAATCGGAAACTGCTGTTTGAGCTGTTTTGATTACAACTGCTTCCACCTCTTTAATTAGTCTAACTTATCATGTTTTTCATGGAGTTCTAAGACTAATGATGATGACTAAAGATATACCTAGTTGGTCCAAGTCATATAAGAGGTTATGGGTTAGGTTTTGGTCAAGGCAAGGCACACCAAGGCATCACTTTTACCTGTTTCTTCTTCCTTGATGCATCTTGTCCGTCTTGAATCTTGAGTCTTCGTCTTCATTAAGCTCAACCGACACTAGACACACTGACCTAAGTGATTGATAAACAAAGTGCACTAGTATGCCACAGAAAAGTGCACTAACACATCCGCCTCGTCAGTGGTATGCCAATGCCCACCCGGCTCGCCGATAGCGAACCCATTCCATGAGTTGGTCAGACTCGACCTAGCTTATAGCCCACTGCACCCAGGCAGATAAGGTCACACCCCTTTTCAACCGACCTCGACACAGTGGGAGACGCGGCCTACTGGTATTCGGCACTCGGGCGCTCATGTTATCCACTCGGTCTCGATGTTGGAGCATCCTATTGGTACCACAGGGTTTAGGCACTTTCACCCAACGACATCCATAGCGCCCACGTGCTAGAACATGTTTCCAGTGTCCATTACTGCCAACCACGACGTGACTATGGTGGCCACCACCCTGATGCTGCTAGGGTGTGAAGGCGATAGTGACATACATAGTGCGAAATGCATGAGTCATACAATCCAAGTCATGCACCAAACTTATGCATACTATGCAATCATGTGGGGCGACCCTATCTCGCACAGGCCCCCTAAGTATAACAAGCCAACTAGCATATGCTATGGTTAATCGTGATCCATAACAGGCATACAAATGATGCGTATGGGCATATGAATGAGCATGATATTCATTATACTAAGCATATTATCAATGTGAAGTATCAAGCTAAGTATACTAGCATGTTACCAGACATATCATGCAATGTTGGCCTTAAATGGCCCAATATATATACAGAGAGTGGGACCCGGACTATGGGCCCCATTGGAAATGTAAAGGTCTTCGTGGCATAGCCCACTTGAGACTATGTCGGCCCCATACTTGGGCCTGCACATACAAGATAGGCCGACAAAATAGGTGTACGGCATGGATAAAACATATATATCAAAGGAAGGACCATGGCGGGTCCCGCCCATTGGTCGGATAGCAAATATACATCATCGGTCTTAGGAAGTTCTTGGTGGTAGGTATTCAATCACCACCATTTTCTGAGTGAAGCCTATTCAAATCGGGCCCCGCGCGTCGATCAAGACGGGTGACATGGTACACAATACATCCATCAAGGTGGAACCCAAAGATGGGCCCACAACCTCTATTTGGATGAAAAATAAACAATAAAGTGGCCCCAAGGAAGTTTTCAATGGTGGGCATCAATGACCACTATTCTCTGCGGGTGTGGTCCATCTGACGTTTGGATCTGCGTCATTGTTGGGGCCATATCCTAAAATAATACGGGAAAACAGATTGTCAGCATGAATAAGACAATACATCATGGTGGGACCAACAGATACATTACGTTGGGACCCACAGGGTGGGCCACCTACTGGGCAGCGTGGTACCCAGCTGGGTCTCAGGAAGTGTTGGGATAAAGCAGATATTTGTGTTTTCCCCCTCCATCCATATGCATGGGATCTTATGAATAGGTTGGATGACAAATAAACATCACTGTAGGGCCTGTGAAGGTTTCAACGATGGAAATCATTATTCCCACTGTTTCCCGTGGCATAGTCCACTTGACATTTGGATATGCTTAAATTTTGGGCTCAGCCACTAAAATCAGCTGGAAGAACATATGGACGGAATAGGTAAAGCACGTACATTCTAGGTGGGCCCAACTGAGCTTTCGATCAAGCTGATATTTTTGTTTTCCCTTCTTCCACACGTGTGTGGACTTATGAAGAGGTTGGATCTCAAATAAACATCATGGTGGGCCGTAGGAAGGTTTCAACGGTAGGGTGACTGTCCTCACTGTTTTCTCTCAAGTGGGGTCCACTTGAGAATTGGATCTGTCTCATCCTTCATATCATGCCCTAAAATGATCTCTCCAAATGGATGGACGGTGTGGATATAACACACGCCTCATGGTGGGGCCCATAGAAGTTGGTGACGTCACGTCAGTAGCGAGATAGCTACTCAACCTGACAGTGCTCCCAGCATCAGAGACACTGGGAGCCTTGCCCCCCTTTTTTTCTTTCTTTTCTTTCTTTTTTTTCATTGGTTTTGATCGAGCGGGGCCCACATAAGGGTGATCCACTCCGTTCATCAAATTCCCCAGCTCATGGGGGACCCGAAGAGCCCCATATTGGGTGGTTGAATTGGTCTTCAAACATCAATGTGGGCCGAGGAAGTTTCGACAGTGGACATCATTTACTCCATTCTTTCATGTGGTGCGGTCCGCTTAAGATTTGGATCTGGTTCGTACTTGGGCCCTGGCCCTAAATTGGACTGGAGAAACAGATGGACGGCGTGGATGGAACACAAACATTGAGGTGGGTCCCACGAGTGGGGACCCATTCAGCCATCCCAGTGTGCTGACGCTGGACGTTCAGAGCGTCTGATGTTGGAACTGTCCAGCGTCAGGACTTATATATATATGTGAGGTATATGAGGCACTCTCAAGTCCAACTGGTTGGACCACAGTTTGCAGTCCACCCAGTGGATTACTCCCCATATGTTAAGCTCTTGTGACATCCAATCCTCTTAATAGGTTGGCCCCACCATGAGGAACAATTTATACAATAATCAACTTCATCCACTAACCCAGTGTACCACATTAAAATTTTGCTATCAATCAATGGCTATATACTATTTTCTATATTGTAGCTCATATAATGATTGGATAAGGCTGATTTTTGCGTTAGAAGATCATCATGTGGGGCCAACCTACTAGGAGGATTGGATGTCACAAGCACTTAAGAGGTTTAGAGAAATCAACTGGGTGGACTGCAAAATGTGGTCCAACCAGTTGGACTTGAGAGTGACTCTCTCTCTCTCTCTCTCTCTCTCTATATATATATATATATATATAATTTTTTTTCTCTTCTTGGTTTCTTTCAAGTGGGGCCCACTTGGGGACGATCCACACCATTCATCATGTTCCCCAGCTCATGAGGAACCCATAGAGTCCAATATTGGACTGGTGATTCGGTCTACAAACATCACGGTGGGCCACGGAAGTTTCGACAGTGGGCATCCTTGCCTCCACTGTTTTCTATGGTGTGGTCCACCTGAGATTTGGATCTGCTTCATTTTTGGGGTCCAGTCCTAAACTGGGCTGGAGAAACAGACGGACGGTGTGGATTAAGTCCATACATCAAGGTGGGTTCCACAAGTGGGGACCCCACTCCCACGTTCCATTGTGCTGCTGGGCAGCAGCGTCCTCTAGACGCTGTCCGTTCCAGCGGCTATCCTCTCTCCCTTTTTTTTCTTTTATATATATATATATATATATATATATATATATATATATATATATATATTATTAACAAGTATGTGAGGCCCATTCATGGATGATCCAATCCATCCATCTAGTTGTCCATCACACGGTGGGCCCAAAAAAACAAAGACAATGAAAAGGTAATTAAGGAAAATGGGGAGTTTATGTCCCCCTTGCACTCACCTCGAAATATGAACGGTTGGATTAGATCGGGTTGACGATCGGACGGTCCGGATGATGGTTGGGGCCCTCCAAGCTTTAATCTCCTCCTTCAATTCCTCTAATCTCTCTCTCTCTCTCTCTCTCTTCTTTCTTTGCAAAATAGGAAATGAGAAGCACCCCCCCCCCCTCTCACGTAAGATCTTGTATGGGTAGAGAGGAGGGTCATGGGGTGATGATGGCTAGCATGGGAGGGGCATGAAAGGTAAGGGGGGGGGGGGGGGGTTGGGCTTGTGTTGACTTTGGAGGTGAGAGTGATGGGGTGGGTATGGTGTGTGTAGACTAGGGTGATGAGAGGGGTATGGGTGAGGGTGATTGATTGATTTGACATTTCTTGAGATTTGTGCAAGTGGGGCCCACGCTACACGCGCGTTGCGTGGCCCGCCTCGGATTGCGTAAATGATCATAAATTTCACACCGGGTATCGCAATGGGGTGTGCTGCGCGGCTTTGAAATCGCAGAGCCTACACGGTTGTCGGGGTATAGGTCTTAGGTCGATGCGGTACTAAAATAGGGTCGCAATCAAGGCTCGCTAATCTGGTCCATCCGGGACGTACCGGTACCGAAAACTAAACGTACGGAGGGCAATTCAGGGTTCGGGTCTTACAACTCTCCCCTCCTAACAAAAATTTTATCCTCGAAATTTGCACTATAAACCCAAACTAGCCGAAGTTATAAGAAAAAGGGAATCACATCACTAAATATGCATACCAAGCGAAAAGCAATCATACAGATACAATCAATCATCGAAAAGATGGGGATAAGACTCGCGAATCTCTGCCTCTCGCTCCTACGACGCCTCATCTGCGCTATGATGACTCCACTGGACCTTCACTAAAGGAATGACCTTGGTCCGGAGGACCTGCTTCTTCCGATCAAGGATACGAACCGACTGCTCAATGTAAGAAGCATCCTCACGAACCTCCAATGGCTACCAATTTATCACAGGAACTACGTCTGATCCACACTTTCGTAGCATAGAAACATGAAAAATGTTGTGGACGCAGACAACTGAAGTGGCAAGGCAAGCTGATAGGCCACAACACCAACGCGCCCAGTGATCTCGAAGGGTTCAATGAATCTTGGGGCAAGCTTCCCCTTGACTCCAAAATGAACCACCCCCTTCATGGGTGAGACCTTGAGATACACACGATCCCCAATGGAAAACTCTAGGGGACGATGTCGACAATCTGCAAAACTCTTCTGTTGACTCTGAGCTGTGCGCATCCTCTGCCTAATGATATCAATAGCCTCTAATGTCCTTTGCATAAGCTCGGGACCTAGGAGACAACGCTCTCCAACCTCGGTCCAACAACTAGGAGACCTACAAGGTCTACCATACAACACCTCAAAAGGAGTCATACCGATAGTCGCCTGGTAGCTGTTATTATATGCAAACTCAGCCAACCGCAGGTGTTTATACCAACTACCTGAGAAGTCCAACACGCAAGCTCGAAGCATGTTCTCAAGGATCTGGTTGACCTTCTCGGTCTGTCCATCAGTCTGAGGATGATATGCGGTGCTGAACTTCAAGACAGGCCCCATTGCCTTATAAAAACTCCTCCAGAATCGCGACGTAAATCTCGGATCTCGGTCAGAAACGATAGAAACTGGGACACCATGCAATCTCACAATCTCTTCGATAAATAATTCTGCAAGTCGGTCCAATGGCTAGGTCACACGTTGTTGAGCTCTTAATTGTGCATATTCTAACCCCAATTCATCACTCATAATGCACGGTTTTCATGATTTAAAGACTAATCTAATGCATGATTTCATGATTGTGGGAATGAGAGGGACTCCACCCAATTGAAGACTAAAAAGACTTCTTTAAGAGCCTTGGAGGAGGACCCAAAGTGTACTAAAGAAAGAAGAAATCAAGTAGAAGAGAAAGAAGAGGAAAGAAAGGAAGAAAAGATTAAAGGAAGAAGGTTCGACCGGCCGTGATTGGTCGACCATGTGAGCCCCGACCGGTCAAGACTGGTCGACCACGGCTCTGGAGCTCCCTGGACTCATGGGTAATTGGTTCGCCTCCCTCTCTGAGCACGCTGGACTGATGGGATTAACAGTCTGACCGGTCGTGACCGGTCGGCTAGCCCAGTCCGACCAGTCCAGACCGGTCGGCCATGCGTACAACAAAAAACTGTCTATTCTGGGCTCCTGATTTCTCTGCGCAGTGCGTAAGCTTACGCAATTTCTGGAAGATTCTGATGCTGCGGAGCCTCTCCACTATAAAAGGACACATAGGGATCGTTCCTAGGGTATCTTAGAAGGGTTTGAGCAAGGTGGGAGGCGGCGGAAGTGGATTTCGGAGTTCCACAACTCCTAGTTTGCTTTCTCGTTTTTATATTTTTCTTAGTGGTTTCATGTTTCCTTGGATCATAAACGGCTAAACCTCTTATCTAGGGCTAAGAGGTGAAGCTTGTAGTGAATCTAAGATGTTTCAATTCGTTTTAAGTTGGTTTTAAGACTGGATTTCATGTTTATGAACAATGATTTGAAGTTTAATTCAAGTTCTAAGTAGTTTTTCTTAGTCTTATGATGACTCATGGATGTTTGGATGTATTGCTCGAGTTCTTAATTGTTGTGTGCTAGTCTGACCTGTATGATCCGAGGAATTGGAGTATGCTCTAGTACTATGATCTTCATGTGGGAATTTCCTACCAAAGTTCTACTTTTCTGGATTTCTGTAGTATGTATGGGACTATATATGTGATTTGAATCAGGTTCAAATCATGATCTAGCTTTGTCTTGTGACAGGACTTAATGATGGTTATGATTGTGAACTTAGTCTATTTGGAATTGGGAATGACCTATGCAATTGAGCATGCTCGTCCTAGCTTGCATTGAGTAAATCATGTACATTGATCTTACATATGGCAGATTGTTTGGTTTAACTGCTCTATCATCCGGCTAGATAGATCTTAATTTCGATTCTAGTTGAGAAAGTAAGAAACTACAGCGAATTGAGTATCAAGGATTGCTACAAGTGGATCCTTGAGCCCCTAGTGCCTTTTATTAATTGATTACTTAAGTTTAAGTTTAAAATTGTTATTTACATCAATCTTCTCAAATCTGGTTGTTAGCTTTTCAATAGAAGCGATTGGAAGTGTTTGTGAATTCCTATATAAGTCCTTGTGGATCGACCTCAGTCTTACCGAGTTTATTACTACATCGCAACCCTACACTTGGGGAAGCGAACAAGTTTTTGGCGCCATTGCCGGGTACTTTGACGGTTGTTCACAAAATTTCTGAAAATAGTATCTATCTAGGATTTTAAGGATTTTAGTACTAACTTAGTTTATTTTGTTTGATTTGTTTTCTTTTTCAGGGATTTTAAGAAGTTGAAGAAGATATAAGGATCTCAAGTGCCCAATCAGGTTCTATCTTTCTAAACCTTACTCTTCTTCTTCCCCTATTCATTCCTATTCATCTCTTGTAGAGTGGGTGGAGACTCCTTCTTAGATCTCTGATAGGTAGGCCTTGTGCCACCTGGATTCCTATTGGTTGGCTTTGCCGTCTTGGATCACCTTGTGCTCGGAGATTTCTCTTCTCACCTCTACTCCTCTTTCTTCTTTTTCTGCACTTTTCTCAAAAGATTCAAAGAGTGGGTGGGGAGTTCTCTGAACGCCTATTGACCAGGAGAAATCGGTCTCTATCCTTGCTTCTGGCCTAGCCATTGCAGGACACCTTGTGCTTCAGTCTTAGAGAAGAGTAAAGAAAGAAAGGAAGAATTCTTCTTTCCTTTTTGTTTCATTCTTTTTGGTTTTGCATGCCACATTGGGCTCAGGATTCCAATAACTGACTCATTAGTGAAGGGGGAATAGTAGAAGGAATTGACAGAGAACCACATGCTAGGAGACATCTAACTTCTCCAATTTTTTCTGAAAATATGGCTGTAAATCAACCTAATCTGATGGCCGATCCTAATCTGGGCCAAAACCAAACCGAAACGGGAGAGAATGTGGTTGAGAATGTTCCCCGACCAAGAACATTACGTGATTACTTACAACCAGCATGAGCGAGCACTCCCTCATGCATAATCTTTCCACAAAATACAGGGAATGTAGATTTGAAACCTGGAGTGATCCAACTCCTCCCAAAATTCCATGGATTAGACAGTGAAAGTGCCTATCAACACCTTAAAGAGTTTGATGAGGTAATAACCACCATGCACTTTGCGAATGTTATTGATGATGTGGTAAGACTTAAATTATTTCCTTTTACCCTTAAAGATAAAGCTAAAGGTTGGCTTCATGCATTAAGGCTAAGATCAATTGGTGCATGGACTGATATACATAGGGAATTCATTAAAAAATTCTTCCCTACTCACAAAACGAACATGTTGAAGCGCCTTATCATGAATTTTGCCCAAAAGGAAGATGAGACCTTCTTCCAATGTTGGGAGAGGTTTAATGACTTGTTAAATGCATGCCCACATCATGGCTATGAAATTTGGTGGGTTATAAGCTTTTTCTATGACGGACTGACTTCACCCATGCGCCAATTCGTAGAGATGATGTGTAATGGGGAGTTCATGAATAAGGAAGCCGATGAAGCATGAGACTATTTGGAGGAAGTGGCTGAGAATGCATAGTCTTGGGATACATCTAAACCAGTAAATTCCAAGACTAGGCCAACAAAGGGAAAAAGGAGGAATTTATGTCCTATCAGAAGAGGATAGCATAAGTGCACGTGTGGCTAGCCTCACAAGAAAAGTCGAGGCCATGGAATTAAAGAAAGGAGAGACGATCAACTCCAATGAAGTTGAAACTGTTTGTGGAATTTGTGCCGGAAATCAACATATAACACAAGATTGTCCCACAATTTCATCTGTTCAGGACATCTTACAAGAACAATCAAATGCCATAAACAGTTATCAACGGCAATTTGGTACTCCAAACTCAAACACGTTTAATGCTAGTTGGAAGAACCATCCCAACTTCAGTTGGAGGAATGGACCCACTGCGAATGCAAACAATATCCCTCAAGCTCAACCTATACTAGGTCCATCTCTAGTCATTACTCCAAAAGTTATGCTAGAGGAGATGTTGGGTGCATTTGTATCGGTTCAAGCTGAGTATAACAAGACTAATTCTCTGAAAATAGATGGGTTCATGCAAGAGCAATTGAAATTCAATCAAAATTGAACTCAAGCCATCAATGAATTGAAAACCTCAATGGCTAGAGTTGAATCTCACCTAAGTGTTAGGGAGAAAGGCACACTTCCTGCCCAACCTCTTCCTAACCCAAGAACCCAATTTGAGATATAAGACGCAGGCTCATCCTCCTAACATACGGAGCATGTTCAAGCTATCACTACTTTGAGAAGTGGGAAAATAGTTGATAAATCTAATCTGGTGAAGGCTCCAAAGCCTAAGGATCCAAAAATTTCTAAAGAGGATGATAGCTCAAACATCACTCCACAAGAGAAAGGACCGGAAAGGCAATACAAGCCGGTTGCCCCGTTTCCCCAAAGGTTGATTTCACCCAAACTTTAGATAAAAATCTGGAAATTTTAGAGGTTTTCAAGTAGGTGAAGATCAACATTCTATTGTTGGATGCAATAAAACAAATACCATCCTATGCTAAATTTCTAAAGATATTGTGTACGGTCAAAAGGAAACACAATGTTCACAACAAAGTACTTTTGACTGAGAATTTGAGCGCTATTATCAAACAAGAGGTGCCCCAAAAATACAAGGATCCGGGTAGTCCAACCATCTCATGCATCATAGGAGACTACCGGATTTAACAAGCCTTACTTGATTTGGGGGCAAGTGTGAACCTCATTCCATACTCAGTTTACGAACAACTTGGGTTAGGTGAATTGAAACCCACCAAAACCACACTCCAACTTGCTGATAGATCCATTCGTATACCGAGAGGAATGATTGAGGATGTTCTAGTCCAAGTTGATAAATTCTACTACCTAGTAGACTTTATTGCCTTAGATACACATCCCGTGATAGGTACCGGTGCTCAAATTCCCGTCATACTTGCCCGCCCCTTTCTAGCTACTTCCAATTCAATTATTAATTATAGAAACGGGCTTGTACAAATGTCCTTTGGAAATATGAATCTTGAGCTTAATAATTTGATTTATGCAAACAACCACGGGAGGTTGATGATGAGATCCACGAGATAAATATGATTGAATCATTCGTGGAGGAAACTTTCCCCTCAACATTATATTCCGACCCTTTGGAGGCATGTGTGGCCCACTCTCATGAGATAAACGATGACACAATACGAGAGATGGATGCCATTTTAGATATGATGCCGATGCTTGATAACAAAAGATGGAGGGCCCTATTTGAGCCTTTACCCGTAAACGAGAACAAAGCTCTCCCATCCAATATAAAGGCACCAACACTCGACCTAAAACCATTATTTAATGAGCCGAAATATGTCAATTTAGGTCAAGATGAGACATATCCGGTGGTGATTTCTTCCCACTTGGATGAGGAACAAGAGAGTAGGCTAATTGCCTCTCTATTAGAGCACAAGAGTGCCATTGGGTGGTCGATTGCGGATCTCAAAGGCATAAACCCACTGATTTGTACTCATCGCATACACCTTGAGGAGAATGCGAAGGCATCTAGGCAACCACAAACACGACTCAATCCAAACATGAAGGATGTGGTTAAGGCCGAAGTGGTGAAACTATTGGATGTGGGTATTATCTACCCAATATCTGATAGTCAATGGGTGAGTCCAACTCAAGTGGTACCTAAGAAATTCGGAATCACCATTGTAGCCAATGCCAATAATGAACTCGTACCAACCAGAGTCACTACTAGTTGGAGAATGTGCATTGACTACAGGAAGCTAAACACTATTACAACGAAAGATCACTTCCCCCTACCATTTGTTGATCAAATTTTAGAAAGGTTGGCGGGTCATTCCCATTTTTGCTTCCTTGATGGCTATTCAGGGTATAACCAAATAGAGATTGCTCGTGAAGACCAAGAAAAGACTACATTCACATGCCCATTCGGCACTTTCGCCTATCGACGGATGCCGATTGGACTATGTAATGCCCCTGCCACTTTTCAGCGATGCATGATGAGTATCTTTTCTGATATGGTGGGGACAATTCTCGAAGTCTTCATGGATGACTTCTCAGTATTTGGTTATAGCTTTGCTGAGTGCCTTGAGCACTTAAAAGCTATGCTGAAAAGATGTGAAGAGAAGAACCTTGTGTTGAATTGGGAGAAGTGTCACTATATGGTTCAAAAGGGAATTGTACTTGGTCACATCGTTTCACAAAATGGAATTGAGGTGGACAAAGAAAAAATTGATCTTATCTCTAACCTTCCACCACCCAAGAGCATATGAGATGTGCAGACCTTTTTGGGACACGCAGGATTTTATAGAAGGTTCATAAAGGACTTCAATTCACTCTCTCGTCCTTTATGTAACCTACTTCAAAAGGAGAATTCTTTTGAGTGGAATGAAGATTGTCAACATGCCTTTACCACACTCAAAGGAATGTTGACATGTGCTCCCATAATGCAACCACCTGATTGGAGCCTTCCTTTTGAAATTATGTGCGACACAAGCGACTATGTTATTGGGGCCGTGCTAGGCCAAAAAAAAGAGAAGAAGCCATGTGTTATCTACTATGCAAGTAGAACCTTAAACTCTGCCCAAGCAAACTATACTACAACAGAAAAAGAACTTTTAGCAGTAGTTTTTGCCTTGGACAAGTTTAGGTCTTACTTGATTGGATCTAAGATCATTATATTCATTGACCATGCCACACTTAAGTACCTTCTCTCTAAGAAGGATGCTAAACCGCGGTTGTTAAGATGGATCTTTCTACTTCAAGAATTTGACATAGAGATACGTGATAAGAAAGGAGTAGAAAATGTAGTGGTTGACCACCTCTCTCGACTTGTTCTCAACGATTCCCCTGAAACGACCGCGATCAATGACATGTTCCCTGATGAACAACTTTTTGCAGTTCCCCAATTGCCATGTGTTGAACCTCCAATTTATACATTACATTGCCCATTACATGACATGGTTTGCATGATTTTCATGACTTAAAGGCCTATCTAACACATGTTTTGTGATTATAGGGAATGAGAGCGGACTTCATTCAATTAGGGATTAAAAGAATGCTTTGAGAGCTTTTGGATAAAGGATGAAAGAAGACCAAAGAAAGAAGAAAGCAAGGAGAAGAGAGAGAAGAAGAAAAAGGAGAAAAAGAAAGGAAAAAGAAGCAAATGGAAGAAGGCCGACCGGTCTTGACCGGTCGGCCATGAAGGCTGATCATATTGAAGACAGGCCGACCGGTCTTGACCGGTCGGCCACGCACACTGGAAGATGGACAGTTGGGTCCAACCGGTCATGACCGGTCAGCTGTATACACTGGAACAAGCTCAATTTGGTTCGACCGGTGATGACCGATCGGCTACACTTGCTAGATCAATGGACAGAGCAGTCCGACCGGTCATGACCGGTCGGCTATGCTCCCTGGAATGTTTAAAAGCTCAGTCCGACCGGTCTAGACCGGTCGGCCCTGCGTAACTAGAGTCCTTTCTAAATCTAGACTCCGAAAAACGCTGCGCACTGCGTAACCTTTCGCAGATTTCGACGCAAGGGAAGGTTCTTGCTATAAAAGGACACCTAGGGGCTCTTCCTAGATCATCTTAGAAGGGAAGGAACGTGATTTTGGAGAGAGGAAGCGAGCATGGAGCGTCTGCAACTCTCCAACTTCTGGTTTTCTATTTTTTATGCTTTTATTCAGAGTTTTTAGTTATAGCATGACTATGCTCGGCTAGAACCTCTCAGCTAAGGCTGAGAGGTGAAGCTTGTAGTAAATTCTATGTTGGATTCAGTTTAAATCAAGTAATTTAAATTCAAGTTGATTTTTCTTTCATGTTTCAGTTCTAAAAGTGGTAGTTTGAGATGTTTTATGAGCAGTTCATGTGCTCCGGACATGAATTCCTTGCAATTCTCTGAGATTATCATATAATGCTGGTTTAGATTCGAATTATAGTAATCCTTGAGCAGGCCATAGTCCATAGGCATGGTTGTTACTCCGCAGGCTATAGTTTTGAATTCTACATTGATTGAATGGACTAGAACTTGGAAGTTCAACTTGATTTGGATTGAATGTGTGTGAATGTTTTATTTTCCAACTAGATGAGAGATAGGACTTCAAATCTAGTTGTGTTCTCTACTTGGATTGACTGAATTGACATAGGATTGCTACAAGTGGATCCTTAAATGCCTTAGTACTTTATATCCCTGATTTTTCATTAAGTTGTTGTTTTAATTAAACACTCAATTGAATATGATTTTCTTCCAAAAACTGAGTTGCTGGAGTGCTTTGGAAGTAGTTTTTATTTCCCTGTGGATCGACCTCGGTCTTACCGAGATTTATTACTACATCGCAGCCTTACACTTGAGGCGAGCGAACAAGTTTTTGGCGCCGTTGCCGGGGATTTAGGTAACGGTTTTCAAATAGTTCAGTGGCTATAGAAGTAGATAGGTTTTTCTGATTTTTTTAGAACTAACAAAGTTTTCTGTTTTGTAGGAATTCTTCTCTAAGTTCAAGCGCATCAGGAGATACCTTTCTAACTTAGTTTTCTCAGATTAATTTCAGATTTCAGTTTTCTAGGTTAGGATTAGTTTTTATTTTCGGTTGAGTGGTTTATGTCCCGTTGGGAACATAATCACTCAAATCGTCTCCAATCTGAAGGTGGTCTAGTTGGACCATTGTCAGTCCATAGACGAGTCCGGAATTACCAAGAGCATTGTGAAAGTTTGGGGAGTATGGAACAAACACCTGTAAGGAATCCTCCCCCCCATACTCCAACGACAAATGCAAATCAGGAAGGAGTAGGAGAGAATGAGGTACAGAATGTTCCTCCAATGAGATCACTACGGGACTACCTACAACCTGCCCGAGCAATTACACCTTCTTGCGTGGTTCTACCAGCAAACGGTGGAAACTTTGACATAAAACCGGGTGTAATTCAACTCTTACCAAAGTTCCATGGGCTAGACTCTGACCGCCCATACTTACACTTGCAAGAATTCGAAGAAGTGTTGGCCACCTTGCATTACCCAAATGTTTCCGAGGATACTATCAGACTTAAACTTTTTCCCTTCACTTTGAAAGAAAGAGCCAAAGATTGGCTTCACTCTCTTAGACCACACTCGATTAGGTCATGGGTTGAGATGAACCGGGAATTCTTGAAAAAGTTCTTCCCGGCTCATAAAACGAACACCCTGCGAAGGGCCATAATGAATTTCTTGGCTAAAGAAGGTGAATCTTTTTTTCAATGTTGGGAAAGATTTAAGGAACTCCTGCTTGCTTGCCCACATCATGGCTATGAGAGTTGGCGAATTATAAACTTTTTTAATGATGGATTAAGTTCCAACATGCGCCAATTTGTGGAGATGATGTGCAATGGCGAGTTTATGAGTAAAAATCCAGATGAGGCTTGGAATTACTTGGACATGTTGGCTGAAAATGCCCAATCTTGGGATACATCGGAAAAACCCAATAACTCCAAGCCCACTCAAGAGAAAGGAGGGATCTATGTCCTTAAGGAGGAAGACGATGTGAATGCAAGGATAGCCAACCTCACAAGGAAGGTTGAGGCCATGAAACTTAGTAAAAATGGAGTTTCCAAGTCCAATGAAGCTGTTGAAACCATATGTGGGATCTGTCTCACCGACTTACACGCTACGCAAGATTGTCCCACAATTCCTGCGTTTTAGGAAGTGCTACATGAGACAGCCAATGCCACATATGGTTATCAACGGCCCTTCAATGGACCGATAGGTAATACGTACAATGAGAGTTGGAAGAACCATCCAAATTTCAGTTGGAAGAATGCTCCAACGGGCAATCCCACCAACTCCCAAAGAGGGCCACCCATGCAAAATATGGCCCCACCTCAATTCTCATGGGAGGATACCTTGAAAGCGTTTATGCAAGGGCAAGCGCAAATAAATCAATCAAATCAACAAATGTTCCAAGAGCTTAAAGTCTCGGTTGATGAGATTAAGGGACGCTTGAATGCTAGGGAAGGGACCTTTCCGGCCCAACCTCAGCCCAATCCAAAGCAAGTACATGAAGTGAGCATCCCTAATCCTTCCAACCAAAACATGGAGCAAGCTAAATCCATCACCACCCTTAGGAGTGGTAAACAAATTGACAAAACTATTCCGGTGAAGGCCGATGAGCCTAATGATCCGGTAAATTCTGAGGATGAAGATGGATCTAACTTAGCCCCACAACAACCGGAACGCATTTACAAGCCCGTAGCACCATTCCCTTCGAGATTGGTTGCCCCAAAATCTCTCCCAAATTCTCATGATATTCTAGAGATTTTCAGACAAGTCAAGATTAATATCCCTTTGCTTGATGCCATCAAACAAATTCCCTCTTATGCCAAGTTTCTAAAAGACCTATGCACAACAAAACGCAAATATAATGTGCAGCAAAAGGCCTTCTTAACTGAGCAAGTGAGTGCCATCCTTACTCAAAAAACCCCCCCAAAATTCAAAGATCCCAGTAGTCCCACCGTCTCATGTATCATTGGAGACTACCGGATTGAACGTGCCTTGTTAGATTTGGGGGCAAGTGTGAACTTGATCCCATACTCGGTATATGAGCAATTGGGTCTTGGTGAATTAAAACCCACCAAAACCACGTTGCAACTCTCTGATAGATCTATCCGTGTACCGAGGGGGATAGTTGAGGATGTTCTAGTTCAAGTTGACAAATTCTACTACCCAGTAGATTTTATAGTCTTGGACACACAACCGGTTTTGGATGCTAGCACCCAAATACCGGTAATACTAGGCCGCCCATTCCTTGCCACATCAAACGCAATCATCAATTGCCGGAATGGGGTGATGCAACTATCTTTTGGAAACATGACACTAGAGGTGAATGTGTTTCACTTGGGCAAAAGACATAGGGATGTCGATGATGATGAGTTCTTCGATGTAAACATGCTTGAAACTTTTGAAGAAGAAGAACTCCTCCAACTTGAACCACTAGAAAGCTTGGAGATATGCTTAGCACATTTCATGGATTCTGAAGACCCCATCATTAGTGAGATTGTGCAGGCATTAAATATAGAAAGACCGGTAGTTGATACTAGCCAATGGAGGCCCCATTTTGAAAAATTACCACTAACCACATCAAGGCCTCTACCGTCTAACATCAAATCACCGAAGCTTGACCTTAAACCATTGCCATCCGAGCTTAAATATGTATATTTGGGTCAAGAGGAAACATTCCCAGTTGTCATTGCCTCCCACCTAGAAAAAGACCAAGAACTCAAGTTGATTGAGTTACTCAAAGAACATAGGGAAGCCATAGGTTGGACAATAGCGGATCTCAAAGGGATAGATCCTTCGGTTTGCACTCATCGAATACACCTTGAAGAAAACACAAAAATGACTAGACAACCTCAAAGACGGTTAAATCCAAACATGATGGAGGTTGTCAAAGCCGAAGTGTTAAAACTATTGGATGTGGGTATTATCTACCCCATCTCAGATAGCCAATGGGTGAGTCCTACCCAAGTTGTCCCCAAGAAATCCGGTATTACCATCATTGAAAACGCCAACAACGAGCTTATACCGACTAGGGTGACCACCGGTTGGCGTATGTGCATTGATTATAGGAAGCTCAACACGGTCACTAAGAAAGACCACTTCCCTCTCCCATTTATGGATCAAATTTTGGAGAGGTTGGCAGGCCATTCCTATTATTGCTTCCTAGATGGCTATTCCGGATACAACCAAATTGAGATAGCTCCGGAAGACCAAGAGAAAACCACATTTACATGCCCGTTTGGCACCTTCGCTTACCGAAGGATGCCATTCGGGTTATGTAATACACCCGCCACATTCCAACGATGCATGTTGAGTATTTTCTCGGACATGGTGGGTGAGTTTCTTGAGGTATTCATGGATGACTTTTCTGTTTTTTGTTGTACATTTGATGAGTGTCTTAAGCACTTGAAGTTGGTCTTGATGAGGTGTGAGGAGAAGCAACTTGTATTAAACTGGAAAAAGTGCCATTTCATGGTACAAAGAGGAATAGTCCTTGGACATATCATCTCGTCCAATGGAATAGAGGTAGATCGGGCAAAAATCGACATAATTTCCAATCTACCACCACCCAAAAGCATACGCGATGTGCGGTCCTTCCTTGGACACGCCAGTTTCTATAGAAGGTTCATAAAGGATTTTAGTCATATCTCAAGACCCTTATGCAACCTTCTACAAAAGGAGAACCAATTTGAGTGGAGTGCCGAATGTCAATTAGCTTTTTCAAAGCTAAAGGACATGTTGACAACCGCTCCTATCATGCAACCACCAGATTGGTCCATTCCTTTTGAGTTGATGTGCGATGCGAGCGATTTTGCTATTGGGGCGGTGTTAGGCCAAAAGAAGGATAAAAAGCCCCATGTCATCTACTACGCAAGTAGGACCTTGAATCCTGCCCAAGTTAATTATTCGACTACGGAGAAAGAGCTCCTAGCTGTCATTTTCGCCTTGGATAAATTCAGGCCATACTTAATAGGATCCAAAGTCATTGTTTATACGATCATGTGGCGCTGAAATACCTTCTTTCTAAGAAGGATGCTAAGCCCCGTTTACTTAGATGGATCCTACTCCTTCAAGAATTCAACTTGGAGATCAAAGACAAGAAGGGGGTAGAAAATGTGGTGGCAGATCATCTATCCCGCCTAGTCCTACCAAATTCCATTGACGAGTCACCTATTGAGGACTCATTCCCTGATGAGCAACTCTTTGTTGCTGTGCATCCACCATGGTACGCTGATATAGCCAATTATCTTTCCACAGGTGCGATGCCGATTCATTGGACTGCGCAAGACAAACGTAAATTTCTAAGGGAAGTGCGCAGATTTTTCTGGGATGAACCTCTATTGTTCAAATATTGCCCAGACCAAATTATAAGGAGATGCGTCCCCGATGATGAACATAATTCAGTCATCTCCTTTTGTCATGATCAAGCATGTGGGGGTCATTTTTCAGCCAAGAAAACAACTGTGAAAATTAAGCAGTGTGGTTTTTATTGGCCCACGCTATTCAAGGACACCCATGAGTTTTGCAAAGCGTGCGAGCGCTGCCAGAAGTTAGGAGGATTATCCCGTCGAAATATGATGCTTCTCACCCCAATTCAACATCTTGAAGTCTTTGACTGTTGGGGCATCGATTTCATGGGACCATTCCCCTCATCTTTTGGACATGTCTATATTTTGCTTGCCGTAGACTATGTGTCTAAATGGATAGAGGCTATCCCATGTAGAACCAACGATCATCGTACGGTTCTCAAGTTCCTCAAAGAAAACATACTTTCTAAATTTGGGACGCCTCGGGACATCATTAGTGATGGTGGTTCTCACTTTTGCAATAGACCTTTTGAAGCTTTGATGAAGAAATATGGTATTCGGCACAAAGTGAGTACCCCATACCACCCACAAACAAGTGGGCAAGCTGAAATCTCCAATAGGGAAATCAAGCAGATTTTGGAAAAGACGGTGAGACCGGATCGTAAGGATTGGTCCTTAAGATTAGATGATGCACTTTGGGCTCACCGTACCGCCTACAAGACACCCATTGGAATGTCCCCTTATAGACTTGTCTATGGGAAAGCTTGCCACTTGCCTGTGGAGATAGAACACAAAGCCTATTGGGCAATTCGGGCTTTAAATTTTGACATGGACAAGGCTAGCTCGCTTCGCAAACTCCAATTAAATGAGCTTGATGAAATCCGGAACGATGCATATGAGAACTTGAGAATTTACAAGAGTAAGATGAAGGCTTTTCATGACAAACACATCTTCAGGAAATCTTTCCATGAAGGACAGAAAGTACTCTTGTATAATTCCCGACTTCACCTTTTTTCGGGAAAATTACGATCTCAATGGACCGGCCCATATATTATCAAAGAAATCTTTCCTCATGGGGCTGTTGAGATTGAAAATGCAGCAAATGGAAACCGTTTTAAAGTTAATGGACAACGCCTTAAACCATTTGTTGAGAAATTTGATTCAGAGGACGTGTCCATCACTCTGAATGATCCTGTCTATTAGGATGATTGATCTCCTAGTCTGATGGAGGTATAGCAT
Organism: Liriodendron chinense; assembly: GCA_003013855.2. Classification (NCBI taxonomy): domain Eukaryota; kingdom Viridiplantae; phylum Streptophyta; class Magnoliopsida; order Magnoliales; family Magnoliaceae; genus Liriodendron; species Liriodendron chinense. The sequence continues at coordinate 4,789,201 of ML058515.1, read as the reverse complement.
AGGTAGGTTTTCTTTAGTTTTACTATTTTAGTAGGTTTTAGTTGTTGGGTTGGAGAATTCCATGATCGCTCTCTCAGGTACTATTGATTCTTACTCTCTCATATTTTATCATTGCTCTCATGTTAATGCTACTAGAATATCTTTTTACATTGAGGACAATGCAAGATTTGGTTGGGGGGTGAGATGAGATTCCTCATCTAGCATATTGCAACATTCCGAGCTTCATATGCGCAAATTTTTTTCGAATTCTCTAACATCTCAACACTCTTTTAGAAAATTTTGTTTCTATACATTTGAGATGCTATGAGTATAAGATGAGGAGATACGAAGTGTGTGATGTTGTAGGTCTTGATTTTCTCCCAACATAATGGTTTTATATGTTAGTTCCCTTACTGTTGTGATTGATAGAAAATTTGAACACCTTCACACTAAGTTCACATTACACGATTTTCATGAGTTGATGGGGTTATGTGATTTGCGGATTAGCTAGACTTTGATTTAAAGGTGTTGAGCAGCCAAGCCGGGGTATTTTGTCCATCCTTGTCCATGGGAAAATAACAGAAGATATGGATTTCTAAAAATCCTATCTAATTTAAAAGAAAAAGGAAAGAAAGGATGAAATCGGGAAGGAAAGAAAAATGGTGGAAAATTCTGAAAAGGGCTACCTATTACCAACCGTGGGATGGTCGAACCGTAACCAAAGCCGGAAATGGGACGTAGTGTGAAAGCCGTCGGAAGGACGGTAAGGCAAATTCCTGTCATAGGTTTGTTGTTGCTCTGTGCACCTTAAAATCCTTGGTTTACTTAATCTATGAAGAAGATGATCCCAGGAACTCATGAGATGAACTATCACTATGCACACTAGGTTGAATTTGTTCGAGTTCTTCTATTTATCAATCAGTCAGCGGGAATTTCATGTAGACACCTTTTATATTTTGAGAGTCTAAGGTTTCAGCTTCTATCATCTAATTTTTCCAAATTTTATACTTATACACCTTGGAATGGATACAATCATGGGTTCTGAAGGAGAGTTGGGTTTGGAGGTTTGAAATTGTTTCACGCATGTTTTGCTCGGGACTAGCAAAAAGCTAGTTGGGGGGTGTGTTGAACCTCCAATTTATACATTACATTGCCCATTACATGACATGGTTTGCATGATTTTCATGACTTAAAGGCCTATCTAACACATGTTTTGTGATTATAGGGAATGAGAGCGGACTTCATTCAATTAGGGATTAAAAGAATGCTTTGAGAGCTTTTGGATAAAGGATGAAAGAAGACCAAAGAAAGAAGAAAGCAAGGAGAAGAGAGAGAAGAAGAAAAAGGAGAAAAAGAAAGGAAAAAGAAGCAAATGGAAGAAGGCCGACCGGTCTTGACCGGTCGGCCATGAAGGCTGATCATATTGAAGACAGGCCGACCGGTCTTGACCGGTCGGCCACGCACACTGGAAGATGGACAGTTGGGTCCGACCGGTCATGACCGGTCGGCTGTATACGCTGGAACAAGCTCAATTTGGTCCGACCGGTCGGCTACACTTGCTGGATCAATGGACAGAGCAGTCCGACCGGTCATGACCAGTCGGCTGTGCTCCCTGGAATGTTTAAAAGCTCAGTCTGACCGGTCTAGACCGGTCGGCCCTGCGTAACTAGAGTCCTTTCTAAATCTAGACTCCAAAAAACGCTGCGCACTGCGTAACCTTTCACAGATTTCGACGCAAGGGAAGGTTCTTGCTATAAAAGGACACCTAGGGGCTCTTCCTAGATCATCTTAGAAGGGAAGGAACATGATTTTGGAGAGAGAAAGCGAGCGTGGAGCGTGTGCAACTCTCCAACTTCTGGTTTTCTATTTTTTATGCTTTTATTCAGAGTTTTTAGTTATAGCATGACTATGCTCGGCTAGAACCTCTCAGCTAAGGCTGAGAGGTGAAGCTTGTAGTAAATTCTATGTTGGATTCAGTTTAAATCAAGTAATTTAAATTCAAGTTGATTTTTCTTTCATGTTTCAGTTCTAAAAGTGGTAGTTTGAGATGTTTTATGAGAGTTCACGTGCTCCGAACATGAATTCCTTGCAATGCTCTGAGATTATCATATAATGCTGGTTTAGATTCGAATTATAGTAATCCTTGAGCAGGCCATAGTCCATAGGCATGGCTGTTACTCCGCAGGCTATAGTTTTGAATTCTACATTGATTGAATGGACTAGAACTTGGAAGTTCAACTTGATTTGGATTGAATGTGTGTGAATGTTTTATTTTCCAACTAGATGAGAGATAGGACTTCAAATCTAGTTGTGTTCTCTACTTGGATTGACTGAATTGACATAGGATTGCTACAAGTGGATCCTTGAATGCCATAGTACTTTATATCCCTGATTTTTCATTAAGTTGCTGTTTTAATTAAACACTCAATTGAATCTGATTTTCTTCCAAAAACTGAGTTGCTGGAGTGCTTTGGAAGTAGTTTCTATTTCCCTGTGGATCGACCTCGGTCTTATCGAGATTTATTACTACATCGTAGCCTTACACTTGAGGCGAGCGAACACCATGGTGCGCGGACATTGCTAACTATCTTGCTACAGGTACAATTCCTACACATTGGAAAAAGCAAGATAAGGATAAATTCTTCACTGAGGTGCGAAAATTCCCTTGGGACGACCCATATGTTCGCTTCCCCAAGTGTAGGTTTGCGATGTAGTAATAATCTCGGTAAGACCGAGGTCGATCCACAGGGAAGGAAGTAAACAATTCAAAATATCCTAATAACTAGAATCTTAAGAGGATTGTGAAATTGATTTTGAACATAAAATAGAAAATCTAATAATGAAAAGATAACTAGAGCATCAAGGATCTACTTATAGCTTTCCTTAGATGCATAATTCGCTATGGTTTCTCACTTTCTCAACTAGAATCGATATTAAGATCTATCTAGTCGGATGATAGAGCTGTTAAACCAAACAATCTGTCATATGTAAGTTCAATGCATAGGATTCACTCAATGTAGGCTGAGCTGAGCATGCTCAATTGCATAGGTCATTCCCCATTCCAAAAGGTTCAGTTCATAATCATAACCATCCTCAAGTCCTGTCACAAGACAAGGCTAGATCATGATTTTAACTTGATTAAAATCACATGCACAATCCATACATATTACAGAAATTCAGAAAAGTAGAACTTTGGTAGGAAGTCCCCACATGAAGATCATAGTACTAGAGCGCACTCCAATTCCTCGGATCATACAGGTCTAGACTGATGCAAACAAATTAAGAATTTAAGTAACTCTCCCAAACATCCATGAGTCATCATAAGACTAAGAAAAACTACTTAAAGCTTGTATAAACTTCAAACCATAGTTCATAATCATGAATTCCAACTTTAAAACCAATAAAACGAATTAAACAATCTAAGAAAACTATAAGGTTCACCTCTTAGCTCTAGCTAAGAGATTAGCTAATGAAAAGCATATTAAAAACTAGAACTAGAACTAAGAAAAGGAAGAAAAACTAGCTGGAGGAGGCTAGGAAGCCTCATATGACTTAAACTCCTTGCTCCCCACGTCCTTGGTTGATTTGGAATAGAAGAGAGCACCTCCTTTTATAGTGCAGCAATAGTACAGCAACAGTACAGCAACATAGCAGAATTTGTTTCGCTTCGTACGGCTTAACCAATGGTCGGGTTGCCTTCAAAATTGATTTGTAACTTCCTTGTAATGTGATCTTCCTCATAGATTATTTAGATTTCCAAGATTATCCTCTGAATGGGCCCACCAATCACATCACCGACCGCCTCTCAAAATCACGCACTTCGGGTACTTTCAGAACCAGTCATCTTGCTTTCAATGCTCCGGAGTGTACAGATGTTGGATTGATCCCAAATTTTGAACATTGGTAGAAAACTTCCTCCTCTACATGATAGACGGATTGGATTGTCCAAAACAATCCCATAATGTGGTCCGAAAATTAGAAAACTCAGGCCTTTTATAAACTCTGCGCAGTTGGATCTTTCTGGATGGTCCATCTTTCTTCAACCGGTACGATCAAACCACACATCCTTTTGATCTGAAACTTTGTGGTTATTCATATATGGATGTGGTCTAGAAGATGGTTAAAGTAGATTCTTTATATCATCAATGATGGGCCACCTGGACTAGCCCAGAGTGGAGTAGGCAGAATCTAGAACTTTCTGGATAGTTCGTACTGTTTTGGCCACCACGATCAATCCGTAGCTCCGATCGACACGAAACCACTTGGGTTAGTTCGGCGTCGAGCTCCTCTTCGACATGAATGTGTTGGATTTCCAAATATCATTAATATGGGCCCAAAAAACTGGTCCAAAAAATCAGAAACGGGAATGGCCTGCTGTCTGGAATCTGGAACCTGGAATTTGCATGGCCGACCGGTCAAGACCGGTCTAGACCGGTCGGACAGGGCTGGCCGACCGGTCTTGACTGGTCTAGCCTGTTTGGGTGGCTGTCCAACAGCATGTGAAAGGAAAAGTAGTGTTGGCCGACCAGTCAAGACCTGTCGGGGCCTGTTTGGCCGACCGGTCTTGACCTGTCGGACCCCATTTTCTGCATTATTTCTTCTTTCTTTTCTTTCCTTCTTTCTTCCTCATTCTCCTCTCTTTCTTCATCATTCTTTGGTCCACCTTGGGCCTTCATCAAAGACTCCTAAATGTGCCCTTTTGGTCACCAATTGAGCCAAGCCACTCTCATTCCTACTGTTAACGTCAGATTTTGTAATAGGATCCTCCGGTTGTTCACCTTCTCTCCACCAGGGATTTTCTCCGATAGACCTGTAAGAAGACAGAAAGCAACTTAGGGTGGCTGGTGTCCAGCCGTTAGCCCTCCGATGCTTAAGTCAGGCAAAGCAAGAAGAAGGAAAACCAGGCAGAAGCAGGCCAGAGATTGAATATTGTGCGTACCTTTCTCTTAATAGAGTCATCCCTTTATATAAATCTGAAGTGATTCAATCTGTCACGTAAGACATCGAGATCCCGCTGATTTCGTGTACGATACGAGACCCTGCTGATTTCGTGGGATAAGATCCTTATCCTTAGAGGCGAGATCTAACCCATTTACTTATTTCGGCAATCACGTTCCTTGATAGCAATCCCTTGAGATCCGGAACCACGCCCAAAATCAACCTCTACAGGCTGCTGGTAGGCGTAGCAGTAGCGCTGATCGCTCATGTTGAGCTGGAATCCAGTAGTTGGAGTCATAGCCAACGAAAAGGAAGGAGACGCTGATGGGACGGAAATCGGGTGCTGGTACTAAAGGCTAAATGGTGTCGCCACAAAAAAAAACTGTTCGTATGTTGGAATATGGTCGCGAGTCCTAGTGCTCGCTCATTTGGATGTAACCCTTTTCAATGACTTGTGAGAAGGTCTGCTCGCAGATCGAGAAGAGAATCTCTGCTTTGCTTTATCTGACTATCGGCTATGGGAGCTCGAGGCCTTGCGAATAGGTGCTCCGTATTTGTTCATCTGCGACTCTCGATCAGCTTATCTCGAGAGTCGAATAGGCGTCCCGCACTTACCCATTCTGCGACTCTCGAGCATATGATCTCGAGAGTCGAGTGGGTGTCCTGCACTTATCCAGTCTACGACTCTCGCTCAGATGATCTCGAGAGTCTAATGGGTACTTCCAGGTTTACCCGATCTGCGACTCTCGATCAGATGATCTCGAGAGTTTAATAGGTACTTTCGTATTTACCCGATCTGCGACTCTCGATCAGATGATCTCGAGAATCGAATGGGCGTCCGTGTAAAATCTTAATAGCTGAGTTGATCTCCATCATTTTGCCTATAACAGATGCCCCCTAAGTCCTTGCCGCCAAGAATTTTTAAGGGAAGGACTTAGCTCACTACCACACGTAACCGCCCGCTGCCTTCATCGAGAATGGAACCTCACATGATGGGCTAGAATTAATGAGTGCCAGCTTTCCGCAGCCTTTCCGCAAACAGAAAATGAAGGGGCGCTCGCCACGTGTCAGGGGAGTTAATGGGCGTGCCTGCTCGAGTGCTGTGCCGAAGGAGGGGCTGCCACGTACCATCAGATGCGGCGGAATGATTGCCTATAAATATACGGAGTCCGCCATTTCTCTGGTTTTCTACAGAAGCTCTTCGAAAGGAATTTTTTGCAGTCTTTTTTCAGTCTCCTTCCTCCGGCGCTCCTTCTCTTCCTTTCTTTCTTTTCTTGGTATAGGCCTTGGTTCTTTTCTTTTTCTTAATCTTCTTAAAACCTCTTCATGGCTGGGAACTCTGACGAGACCACCGTTCCTCTAGGCGATGCCACCCCGGAATCCTCTGCTTCTAGCAGTGCGAGGGTTCCGGCAGGGAGATATACAGCAGCCGGATATCCTTCTGTTCTATCGGAGGACCGGTTGACTGAGTTACGGGAGAGATACCTGATCCCCGACTCAGTCGTTCTCCGATTGCCCGGAGATGGAGAGACAGCAGACTCCCCCCCCCCCCCCCCCCCCCAGGATGTGTAGCTTTTTATGAGTACCAGCTCATCCTGGGGGTACGCCTCCCACTCCATCCTTTCATACGCGATGTTCTCCGGTGTTACAAGATTGCCCCCGGGCAACTCATCGTGAATGGATGGAGGGTAGTTCTGGGCTCCTTTGCCCTCTGGGCTCAGGCCGGCAATGGGGAGCTTACGGCGGAGGAGTTCCTTCGTATGTTCCGTCTGAAGAAAGCACCTTCCAGCAAAGACTGGTATTACCTGTGCTACTGGCACCGGGATAACTTCGTGTTGGGAAACCCTCCTCGAACTATCCCGGCTGGAGAAAATGTTGGTTTTATGCATCCGGGAACTGGGAGTCTGCTTCTCCCAGGGGCCCAGGAGTAAACCGCTTTTTCTGTGAAGGTAGGCACAATCACACATTGTGCAGTTTTCTCCAGTTTAAGTTTTTAGGATTTTACTTCATTCTTTGACCCTTGTTTGTGCTCGCAGGTATCCCGGCCTTGAGAAAACCAAGTTTGAAGGGAGGGATCAACGAGAAGATAGTCAAGGTGTACAAGGTGCCTGTTGGTGATAGGCACATCGAGGCTTGCCTGTCTCCCTCGCGACTTGCAGCAGCGGGCCTAATATCCAGAGGAGAAGCCGAGATGACGAAGGCAGGGGAGAAGAGGGGTCTGCTGCCCCAACTGAAGGGCACGAACTCCAAAAGGCAGAAGAGAACACCTGCCGAACCATCTCAGCCACCCGTCCGTAAGGGTAACGATCAACCTGCCCCTCTTGCGAGCACGACGGGGGCTCCGGCTGGGCCCAATATTCCCTCATTGGTGGTCGCACCTGGACCGCCAGTGATTAACATTGCTGACAATTCTCCGGATGGGGCGGGGTCCGGCTGCCCCCCAGCTGATGAGGCTTGAGAGCAAATAGAGCCTCGAGAGCCGGCTCCTGCTCGCGAACTGATCCCTGCTGCCGAGCAGGGACCTACTCGCGAGTCGATGCCCCCACCTCGCGAGCCGGCTGGGTTGGTCGTTGCCCAACCGTCCGGGAGTGGGACATATTCTATCCCCCACCACCTCCATCCAATATGTAAATTCTTGTTCGAGAACGTCCCCCCCAAACCTTCGGCTCTCTTCCCGAGCCAAGCCCTGAGAACCTTTTCCTCGAAGCGGGGGTGAGGATGGTTCAGGTAAGACCTTGCCAAGGCCCTGCTTTAATCTGTTGTTACGTTCCAGAATACTTTCTCACATTCTCCGTTACTTTTGCAGGGCTTAGACCTTATCCTGCGAACGAGGCGTGATATCGTTGCCGCCCATCGCGTGATAGATGAAGCTGAGGGGAAGAGAACTGCCTTGGAGAAGGCAGTTCAAGGAAGGGATCAACTCCTCAAGTCCCGTGAGGCAGTGATCTCTAAGAGAGATGAGGAGATCAAAATCCTCATAGAGAAAGTCCAAGTTTTGACCGAGAGGTATCAAGCTTTGGACTCGAAGTTCGCGAAAGCTCGCCGATTTGAAGGAGAAGGCAGAGAGAGAGAAGGAGATCTTCCGCCAAGACAAGATCTCGTTGGAGGAGCGGCTTGCGAGGCCAGGTCGCAGCTCAAAGAAGCCAACGATAGCTTGGAGAAGGAGCGCTCCGCTCTTGCACAGCTCAAGGACGACTCGATCCACTGGGACGAGGAGAAAGTCGCCCTTGTAAAAATGCTCTCGGAGGAAGGTCCTCGGGCTATTTTCGAGTTCCGGACTTCGCAGCTTTATGACGATGAAAGATATGAGTCATATGATGCTGGTCGCGACTTTGCGCTAAGAGTTGTGCAACGAATGACCCATCCTTCGATATGGGGGAATTTGGGCGAGTCGCGACCATCATAACTGCAGAGGAGCAAGCTGTTGCTGAGAACGAGGTGACTGAAGCCACGCAGGCTGGAGGGGCTCCAGAAATGGGCCCTGAAGTCGAGAGCACGGCTCCTCCTCCGAGGGATTGACTTTCCTTTTTGTTTTCTCCTCTTGTACTTGCGAGCAGATATATTTGTAATCATTTGACATTAATGAAAATATATTTTTGGAAGTGTTCGTTCTTGTTTACTTTCTTTTCCTTTGTGCACTGAATGCCTTCCTGTTTCAATGAGTTATGCTCAACCCGGGGGGTCGTAGTGACCATTCCCTCGTAGAGATAGATTGATCTATCGATTGAGAAATGAATTGTGCTTAATTCGGGGGGTCGTGATGACCATACCCTCGTGGAGATAGACTGATCTATCGATTGAGAAATGAATTGTGCTCAATTCGGGGGGTCGTGATGACCATACCCTCGTGGAGATAGACTGATCTATCGATTGAGACTAAGTCTACCAAGGGTAGAAGGATGGTCATCCATAAAATGGAAATGCGACCATCCTAGGTGAATTCAACCCTACCAAAGGTAGGCAATTGGCCAAGGGATTGTATGCATCCTCTTCATGGCTATTCAGGTCCAAGTAAATGGAGTAGCGACCAAAAGATATCTTCCACTTTATTCATAAAATGTTGTTGTGTACTACATTGAATCTAGGGATAGTATCGTAGCAAGTGTTCCACATGCCAAGGGCGACGTACGGGCTTTCCCTGCATGTCTTCAAGGTAGTAAGTACCGGGTCGCACAATCCTGATAACCCGATACGGGCCTTCCCAATTTGGATCCAGCGAACGAGCGGAAACTCCGAGTCGCTGCCTCAGGACCAAATCTCCAGGCTGAAAGGATCTAGGTCGGATCTTAGCATTTCGATAACGAGCAATACGTTGTTGATATGCTGCCACTCGTACTTAGGAGGCATTTCTTCGTTCTTCCAAGAGATCGAGATGAAGTCGGAGATTTTCCTGATTACTCGCGGGGTTATACTGCTCGATCCGATATGAGGGCACTTGAATTTCCACTGGTACCACTGCGTCGACACCAAATGCTAAGGAAAAAGGGGTTTCACCTGTTGATGTACAAGCCGTGATTCTATATGCCCATAATACTTCTGGCAGAAGTTCTAGCCACACACCTTTACATTCACCTAGCTTGGTTTTTAAATGGTGCTTGATGATCTTATTCACTGCCTCGACCTGCCCATTCGCCTGAGGATGATATGGAGAAGTGCGGAGATTACGTATCTTCCATTTGTCACAAAATTCATCAAAGGCCACGTTGTCGAACTGCGTTCCGTTGTCGGTAATTATAGTGTGAGGGAGTCCGAAATGGCATATGATATTTCTCCATATGAACTTGGTAGTTTGTTTCTCAGTAATCTTGGCTAATGGTTCTGCCTCGGCCCATTTGGTGAAGTAATCAACCGCCACAATTGCGAACTTATTTTGTCCCTTTCCCATGGGCAAGGGTCCAATGATATCGACCCCCCACTGAGTGAAAGGCCAAGGGCTATCAACTGGAGTCATCCATTCGGATGGCACATGAGGTACAGGTGAATAACGTTGGCACTTGTCACATTTTTTAGAAAGTTCAATTGCATCTGCTTTCATAGTGGGCCAATAATATCCTTGCCGCATCGCCTTATATGCTAGGGATCGCCCCCTGGGGTGATTACCACATGCCCCCTGGTGTACTTCGTCTAGAACACGAAGGGCTTCTTCTGGATGAAGACACCTTAAATAAGGCAAGGAAGAGCTCTTGCGCAACAATATTCCGTCTTGCAAGGTATACCTGGCAGCCCAAAGGCGAATTTGTCTTGCAGCTTTCTTGTCCTCTGGTAGGTATCCGTCTCTGAGATACAGGATGATGAGATCCATCCAACATGGGGATGGTTGTACCGATATTACTTGCTCGAGAGTTGTGTGGTCGATACTTAGGTTCTGACGATGCTCGATGGGGACCGAATGTGATAACTCAGATTCTGGTGCAGAGGCGAGCTTTGCCAGGGAATCGACAAGTTGGTTCTTCTCGCGGGGAATATGAATTATTTCATAAGTTTTTAGTTTTGCGAGCAGGATGAGGACATGAGACTTGTATAAGGCCATCCTTTCTTCTTTGGCCTCGAATTCACCAAGGACTTGGTTGACAATGAGTTGGGAGTCGCTATGAATTAACAGATTCTGAATCGCAAGGACAATGGCCAATTCGAGGCCGACGATCAGGGCTTCATATTCTGCTTCATTATTCGAGATACGAGAATCGAAACGCAGAGCATATTGGAAATGCGACCCGTCGGGAGCCACTAAAATCAGGCCCGCTCCACTGCCACTGTCCCGCGACGACCCGTCCACGAAGAGTGACCAAGGAGGCTGGTCGCTGGTCATGGTATTATCATCAGGAGAGTATGTGAATTCGGCGATGAAGTCAGCCACGGCCTGGCCCTTGATTGCGGTCCTAGGGCAGAATGAGATATCGTGCTCGCTGATCTCGACTGCCCATTTAGTTAAGCGTCCGGAAGACTCAGGCTTTTGAAGGACTTGCCGCAGTGGATGATTCGTTGGTACTAGAATAGCGTGGGCTTGAAAGTATGGTCGCAGTTTTCGAGCTGCCGTAACTAAAGCCAGGGCCAGCTTCTCCATATCAGAATATCTAGTTTCTGCATCAACCATTGCTCGACTGATATAATAAACGGGCCTTTGTACCCCGGAATCTTCTCTTATTAAAGTGGCGCTAACGGCCATGGTGGACACTAGAGAGATAAAGAATGAGTTGCTCATGGGCTACAGGTTTAGATAAAATGGGGGGTGTGCTCATGTATAGCTTCAATTGTTGAAAAGCCTCTTCACACTGTGGTGTCCATTTCCAATCAGACTTGGCTGTTGCACGAAGGAGTTTGAAGAATGGTAAGCACTTGTCAGATGCTCGCGAGATGAACCTGTTCAATGATGCGATGCGACCAGCCAGACACTGGACGTCCTTCAGAGTGGTGGGGGATTTCATCTCTATCAATGCTTTTATCTTTTCAGGATTTGCCTCAATTCCGCGCTGGCCGACCATGAACCCGAGAAACTTTCCAGCAGACACTCCAAACGCACATTTTTCTGGGTTCAATTTCATTTGATACTTCCTCATTAGGTCGAAGGCTTCTTGAAGATAAAAAATATGATCATCTTCTACGGTGCTTTTCACGAGCATGTCATCAACATAACCTTCCATATTCCTACCGATTTGAGCAGCGAATATTTTGTTGACGAGACGTTGATAAGTGGCCCCTGCATTTTTAAGGCCGAACGGCATTACCTGGTAGCAATATAATCCCCGATCTGTGATGAAAGCGGTATGCTGGCTATCAGGTGGATGCATCATGATCTGTTTGTAACCAGAATAAGCATCCATAAAACTGAGCAGAGAGTGTCCAGCTATTGAATCGACCAACTGGTCAATCCGAGGGGTCGGGAAGCTATCTTTGGGGCATGCTTTGTTTAAATCTGAATAGTCGACGCACATTCTCCATTTGCCATTAGCTTTCCGAACGAGGACCACGTTCGCGACCCACTCTGGGTAGTCTACTTCTTTTATGAAATTGACCGTGAGTAACTTCTCGACTTCAGCTTTGATCGCCATTTGTCTTTCTGCAATGAAGGCACGTCGACGCTGGTGTACGAGCTTATGTTTCGGGTCGATATTGAGGCGATGTACAATGACATTGGGGTCGATGCCTGGCATATCTTTATGAGACCAAGCGAACACATCCTGGTATTCGGTGAGGAAACGGACCAGATCTTCATGATGGACACTGGTTAAAGAGGATCCAATGTATACGACCCTGGATGGGTCACCTTTGGATAAGTGAATCGCCACTGTTTCTTCTCCAGGAGTTCCTGATTTAAGAGCATTCTCTCTCGGATCCAACGAGGTGTTGGTGGGAAAGTTGGGTGAACCTTGTGCTATCTCCATAACGGGTGTTGCTTGAGCCTTCTTCCGATCCTATAGGGCTATCTGATAGTAAGACCGTGCCTCCTGTTGACTTCCTCGCACGACCCCGATACCATTTGGGGTAGGAAATTTGACACACAGATATGAAGGGTGCAAGGCTGCCCCGACCTTAGTAAGAGACGGCCGCCCCAAAATGGCGTTATACGCTGATTTTCGGTCCACCACGAGGAAGTTTATGAAGACGGTGGTCTTCGCTGGACTTTCTCCAAAAGTAACTGGGAGATCGATGCTTCCTTCAGGCGTTACTACCTCACCTCCGAAGCCAACGAGGGGGGTCGATACTGGCTTGAGAAGGCTTCTGGCAAGTGCCATTTTGTTGAAAGCCTCCAAGTATGGAATATCGGCTGAGCTACATGTATCCACCATTATTCGATGTGTCAGATAATTTGATACCTTTAATGTGACAACGATAGAGTCTTCATGAGGGAAATGAATTCCCGTTGCATCTTCGAGAGTGAAGGAAATGGGAGGATGGTTGGTTTTTTACGAGGTAGACGTCTGTTCCAGCCAATAGATTTGCTGGGGTTCTTTGGATGCCTTTCGAGCGTATGCTTTTCTTGAAGCTTGAGAATCACCCCCACAAGCTGGTCCTCCGACGATGGTGCGAATTTCTCCAGTAGGCTCAGCGTCTTCTTGGTCAGTCTGGTGATGAGGCGATTCCTTTTGGCGAGATGAGGCCTTCGCCCTTTCTGGTGATCGGTTTTTACGAGTGACATAATCTTGAAGATGGCCTTTTCGAATAAGGGCTTCAATATGATCCCGTAGAGAGATGCAGTCTTGGGTTCTATACCCGTGATCTTTGTGGAAGTAACAGAACTTGCTCTTGTCTCTCTTCTCGGGATCGGATTTGATCTTTGCAGGCCACTTCACATATGGCTTGTGTTTAATCTCCATTAAAATCTTTTCATGAGATCGATTGAGATGAGTGTAGTTATGATATTTACCAGAATAAGGCTTCTTGGGGGAACGGTCGCGCTGATCACGACGATACTTTTTATCTGCAGTAGAGGTTCCCTCTGGCTTGCGTTTCTTACCCTGTATTCCATGACGCGTCAACACGACTTCTTCTGCATTGATATATTTCTGGGCTTTTGCTTGAAATTCTGCCATAGTTTTCGGCGGGCTTTTATCGAAGGCAAACCTGAATTTCTCGCTCGTTATTCCTGCTATGAGGGCTGCGAGGCCTTTTTCTTCAATATAACCTTCAGTTTGAACGGCTTCAGCGGTGAACCGTACTGTGAACTCCTTTATCGTTTCCCCATGCTGTTGTTTTAAATTCATTAGATGGGAGGCTGGCTTCTTAATGCGAATGCTTCCCATGAATTGAGAAAGGAATATCTCCGATAACTGGGAAAAGGAGCTGATGGAACGAGGCTTTAATCCCCGGAACCACGTACGAGCTGCTTCCTTCAATGTTAGGGAAAAAGCCCTACACATGATTTCTGAGCCATGTCCCTCCAACTCCATGAGAGACCTGTATGTTTCTAGGTGTTCAAGAGGATCACCAATACCTGTATACGGGGTGATAACAGGCGTTCGATACTTTCTAGGTAACAGCGCCTCCATGACCTCGCTGGTAAAGGGGGACTTGGATTGATGTATCGCTGCCATGATGGTAGATGGCCGATTTGCCTGATATCGCTGTTCCATGACATCAAAACGATCATGGATTCTTTTGAGATCTCCTTCCCATGGTAGGGTATAACTTGATGTTTTGGAGGTGGAGCCCTGTGGTTGAGGCTGTCGAGACGAACTAGAATGTATAGAATGTGGAGACGGCATGGTATGATGGTTGCCAAGTGGTGGGACCTGTGGTTCGTCCATAGAATGTTTGGATGCCACTGGAATGGGTTGCGGTGGTAACCCTTCGGAGGCTTGTCTCTGCGGTTCGGGGAAATGCTGATCAAGCCGATTCGACAGGGCCTGAACTCCGGCATTTAGAGTTAGGAGAGTGTTTCCGAGGAAACGCAGGACATTGTCTTGATTTCCAGAAGCTTCCAATAATGGGTTTGCTGATGGCATATTTGGGGCTCCTTGAGGGATGTTCGTCGAGGCAGGTGGAAGGGTAGGTACGGATTCCGTCTCATCGGGCAGAGGTGGTGCCTGCCTTGAAGTCGAAGGATGAACAGCCTTTTTAGGAGGCATCGCCGAAGGATTTTTATCGGTGGTTAGAACGATTGATTTTGACGATCAAGTCGATTCCCACAGACGGCGCCAAACTGTTAACGTCAGATTTTGTAATAGGATCCTCCGGTTGTTCACCTTCTCTCCACCAGGGATTTTCTCCGATAGACCTGTAAGAAGACAGAAAGCAACTTAGGGTGGTTGGTGTCCAGCCGTTAGCCCTCCGATGCTTAAGTCAGGCAAAGCAAGAAGAAGGAAAACCAGGCAGAAGCAGGCCAGAGATTGAATATTGTGCGTACCTTTCTCTTAATAGAGTCATCCCTTTATATAAATCTGAAGTGATTTAATCTGTCACGTAAGACATCGAGATCCCGCTGATTTCGTGTACGATACGAGACCCTGCTGATTTCGTGGGATAAGATCCTTATCCTTAGAGGCGAGATCTAACCCATTTACTTATTTCGGCAATCACGTTCCTTGATAGCAATCCCTTGAGATCCGGAACCACGCCCAAAATCAACCTCTACAGGCTGCTGGTAGGCGTAGCAGTAGCGCTGATCGCTCATGTTGAGCTGGAAGCCGTAGTTGGAGTCATAGCCGGCGAAAAGGAAGGAGACGCCGACAGGACGGAAATCGGGTGCTGGTACTGAAGGCTAAATGGTGTCGCCACAAAAAAACTATTCGTATGTTGGAATATGGTCGCAAGTCCTAATGCTCGCTCATTTGGATGTAACCCTTTTCAATGACTTGTGAGAAGGTCTGCTCGCAGATCGAGAAGAGAACCTCTGCTTTGCTTTATCTGACTATCGGCTATGGGAGCTCGAGGCCTTGCGAATAGGTGCTCCGTATTTGTTCATCTGCGACTCTCGATCAGCTTATCTCGAGAGTCGAATAGGCGTCCCGCACTTACCCATTCTGTGACTCTCGAGCATATGATCTCGAGAGTCGAGTGGGTGTCCTGCACTTATCCAGTCTACGACTCTCGCTCAGATGATCTCGAGAGTCTAATGGGTACTTCCAGGTTTACCCGATTGCGACTCTCGATCAGATGATCTCGAGAGTCTAATAGGTACTTCCATATTTACCCAATCTGCGACTTTCGATCAGATGATCTCAAGAATCGAATGGGCGTCCATGTAAAATCTTAATAGCTGAGTTGATCTCCATCATTTTGCCTATAACACCTACAATCGCAAAACATGTATTTGATTAGTCTTTAAATCATGAAAATCTTGCATAATGAGTGATGAATTGGGGTTAGAATATGAACAATTAAGAGCTTAACACCATACTTATTCAAGTATTGTCCCGATCAAATCATAAGGAGATGTGTGCCAGATGATGAACAACAAAGTATCATCTCCTTTTGTCATTCTCAGGCATGTGGTGACCACTTTTCGGTTAAGAAGACCACAGCCAAAATTCTGCAATGTGGTTTTATTGGCCCACTATGTTCAAGGACACACATGAGTTTTGCAAAACATGTGAGCCGTGTCAGAAATTGGGAGGAATCTCCCATAGAAATATGATGACACTCAATCCCATCTTAATAATTAAATTTTTTTATTGTTGGGGCATCGATTTCATGAGTCCATTCCCATCTTCTTTTGGAAATGTATATATCTTGCTTGCCGTTGACTATGTGTCCAAATGGGTCGAGGCAATTCCATGCCGGAATAATGATCATAAAACAGTCATTCGGTTCTTAAAAGAGAACATTCTTTTCCAGTTTGGAACACCTCGAGTTATCATTAGTGATGGAGGGTCTCACTTTTGTAATCGCCCATTTGAAACCTTAATGAAGAAATATGGCGTCACACACAAAGTGAGCACTCCCTATTACCCACAAACTAGTGGACAAGCTGAGATATCCAATAGGGAGATTAAACACATTTTGGAGAAAACAGTGAACCCCAATCGCAAGGATTGGTCACTTCGACTCACCAATGAGCTTTGGGCTTACCGCACCGCTTTTAGGACACCTATTAGAATGTCTCCCTATAGACTTGTCTATGGGAAGGCTTGTCACTTGCTTATGGAGTTGGAACATAGGGCATATTGGGCAATTAAGAAGATGAATTTTGATTCTGACAAGGCGAGCTCGTTGCGCAAACTACAATTGAATGAACTTGCGAAAATCCGGAACGAAGCATACGAGAATGCGAGAATTTACAAGGACAAGACGAAGATATTCCATGATAAGAACCTTCTTCATAAGACATTCACGATCAACCAAAAAGTCCTTCTGTATAATTCTCGCCTACATTTATTTCTGGAAAAATTGAGATCTCGATGGACCGGTCCCTACATTGTGCAAACTGTCTACTCATATGGGACCGTCAAGTTGTTAAATCCAAGGAACGGCAACATCTTTAAGGCGAATGGTCAGTGATTAAAATCGTTTTTTGAGAAGTTTCCTTCAGAAGGTACGTCCATACCTCTGACTGATCCTGTGTATCAGGATGATTGATCTCCTAGTCTGATGGAAGTATAGAGTAGTTAGGATTAGGATTTTATTGCTTTTGTTTCCCTTTTCATAGATTTGTTAGAAGGAGGAAGAATTCTGCTTTTCACTCTCTCAGGTACTATTATTCCTCACTCCCTTTTATTTTCAAATTGCTCTCATGTTTTGCTCATTGCACATCTTTTACATTGAGGACAATACAAGATTTGGTTGGGGGGGTGTAGGATCACTTGGATGAATCCGGCGTTTTGTAACATTTTGAGCAATTATGTAGAAATTTTTTGATTTTTTTTAGAATTCAAAACTCTTTTGGAAAACTCTGTTTCTATGCATTCAAGATGATATGAGAATAAGAGGAGGAGATATGAAGTGTATGAGGTTGTAAGTCTTGAACTTCTCATAGCATAATGGTTTTATATGTGAATTCCCCTAGTTATGTGATTGATAGACAATTTGAACACTTTTACACCTAGTTCACATTACACGATTTTCATGAGTTGAAAGGATTATGTGATTTGTGGATTAGCTAGGCTTTGATTTAAGGTGTTGAGAAACCAAGCCGGGGTACTTTGTCCATCCTTGTCCATGGGAAAATAATGAAAGATATGGATTTGTTAAAATCCTATCTAATTTAAAAGAAAAAGGAAAAGGAAGGATGAAATTGGGAATGATGGAAAAATGGTGGAAAATTCCGATTAGGGCTACCTATTACCAACCGGGGGATGGTCTACCCGTAACCAAAGCCGGAAATGGGACGTAGTGTGAAAGCTGTCGGAAGGACAGTAAGGCAAATTCCTATCATTGGCTTGTTGTTGCTCATTATACCTTGAGATCTATAGTCTAGTTGATCTGTGAAGAAGATAATCCTGGAAACTCATGAGATGAATTGTCACTATGCACACTAGGTAGAATTTGTTCAAGTTCTTCTATTTATCAACCAATCAGCAGGAATTTCATATGGACACTTATTATGTCTTGAGAGTTTATGATTTCAACCTCTATCACCTAATCTTTCTGAATCTTACACTTGTGTGATGTATAGAAGAATGGTTTCTAAAGGAGAGTTGGGTTTGGGGAATGAATCTTGTTTCACACATGTTTTGCTCGGGACTAGCAAAATGCTGGTTGGGGGGTGTGTTGAGCTCTTAATTGTGCATATTCCAACCCCAATTCATCACTCATAATGCATGGTTTTCATGATTTAAAGACTAATCTAATGCATGATTTCATGATTGTAGGAATGAGAGGGACTCCGCCCAATTGAAGACTAAAAAGACTTCTTTAAGAGCCTTAGAGGAGGACCCAAAGTGGACTAAAGAAAGAAGAAATCAAGTAGAAGAGAAAGAAGAGGAAAGAAAGGAAGAAAAGATGAAAGGAAGAAGGTCCGACCGGTCATGACCGGTCGGCCATGTGAGCCCCGACCAGTCAAGACCGGTCGGCCATAGCTCTGGAGCTCCCTGGACTCATGGTTAATTGGTCCGACCGGTCAAGACCGGTCGGCCAACAGGTCGCCCCCCTCTCTGAGCATGCTAGACTGATGGGATTAACAGTCCGACCGGTCGTGACCGGTCGGCCAGCCCAGTCCGACCGGTCCAGACCGGTCGGCCATGTGTAAAACAGAAAACTGTCTATTCTGGGCTCCGGATTTCTCTACGTAGTGCGTAAGCTTACGCAATTTCTGGAAGATTCTGATACTGCGGAACCTCCCCACTATAAAAGGACACCTAGGGATTGTTCCTAGGGTATCTTAGAAGGGTTTGAGCAAGGTGGGAGGTGGCGGAAGTGGATTTCGGAGTTCCACAACTCCTTCTAGTTTGCTTTCTCGTTTTTATGTTTTTCTTAGTTGTTTCATGTTTCCTTGGATCATGAACGGCTAAACCTCTTAGCTAGGGCTAAGAGGTGAAGCTTGTAGTGAATCTAAGATGTTTCAATTCGTTTTAAGTTGGTTTTAAGACTGGATTTCATGTTTATGAACAATGGTTTGAAGTTTAATTCAAGTTCTAAGTAGTTTTTCTTAGTCTTATGATGACTCATGGATGTTTGGATGGATTGCTTGAGTTCTTAATTGTTGTGTACTAGTCTAGACCTGTATGATCCAAGGAATTGGAGTACGCTCTAGTACTATGATCTTCATGTGGGAATTTCCTACCAAAGTTCTACTTTTCTGAATTTCTGTAGTATGTATGAGACTGTATATGTGATTTGAATCAGGTTCAAATCATGATCTAGCTTTGTCTTGTGACAGGACTTAATGATGGTTATGATTGTGAACTTAGTCTATTTGGAATTGAGACTGACCTATGCAATTGAGCATGCTCATCCTAGCTTGCATTGAGTAAATCATATACATTGATCTTACATATGGCAGATTGTTTGGTTTAACTGCTCTATCATCCGGCTAGATAGATCTTAATTTCAATTCTAGTTGAGAAAATAAGAAACTACAGAAAATTGAGCATCAAGGATTACTACAAGTGGATCCTTGAGCCCCTGGTGCCTTTTATTAATTGATTACTTAAGTTTAAGTTCAAAATTGTTATTTACATCAATCTTCTCAAATCTGGTTGTTAGCTGTTCGCTCGCCTCAAGTGTAAGGCTGTGATGTAGTAATAAATCTCGGTAAGACCGAGGTCGATCCACAAGGAAAGAGGTAAACAATTCCAAGTACTCTAATAACTAAAATGTAAGAAGTTTATGAAAGTAGTTTTTCACATGAAATAGAAAAATCTGAAAATAAGAAGAACTAGAGCATCAAGGATCCACTTGTAGTAGTCCAATGCCAATCCATTCATCCAAGTACAACACAATTATAATCAAAGTCCTATCTCTCATCTAATTGGAAGATATAACATTCAAGCACAAACAGTCCCACTTAAATCTGGAAATCAGATTTCTAGTTCTAATGAAGCACATAGAACTTGAACTTGTAGCCTTCGGAGTAATAGCCATGCCTATGGACTATGGCATGCTCAAGGGTTACTACAATTAGAATTCAAACAACCCAATCATGGTAATTTCAGAGGATTGCAAGGAACTCATGTCTGGAGTACACAAACTCTCACAATTCATCTAAAAATCCAAACTTTATTCAAACTAGAAGTTCAAAATCCAAAATTAAGAAAAGGGTACTTGAAATAAAAGAATTAAAGCATTGAAACCAACTACAAATTTCACCTCTAGCTCTAGCTAAGAGGTTAGCTAAGGAAAAGCATATTAAAACTAGAACTAGAACTAAGAAAAGGAAGAAAAACTAGCTGTAGGAGGCTAGGTAGCCTCCTAGGACTTGAACTCCATGCTTCCCACGTCCTTGCCTAATTTGGAATAGAAGAGAGCACTTCCTTTTATAATACAGTAAGAGTACCACAACATAATAGATTTTGTTTCGCTTCGTACGGCTTAACCAATGGTCGGATTGCCTTTAAATTTGATTTGTAGCTTCCTTGTAATGTGATATTCCTCATAGATGATTTAGATTTCCAAAATTATCTTCTGAATGGGCCCACCAATCAGATCAGCAACCGCCTCTCAAAATCACTCAATTCGGGTGCCTTCAGAACCAGTCATCTTGCTTTCAACGCCCCGGAGTGTACAGAGGTCGGATTGATCTCAAATTTTGAACATTGGTAGAAAACTTCCTCGTATATATGATAGAAGGATTAGATTGTCCAAAACAATTCCAGAATTAGGTGCGAAAATTAGAACACTCAGCCCTTTTATAAACTCTGCGCAGTTAGATCTTTCTGGATGGTCCATCTTTCTTCAACCGGTACAATCAAACCACACATCCTTTTGATCTGAAACTTTTGTGGTTATTCATATATGGATGTGATCTAAAATATGGTCAAAGTAGATTCTTCATATCATCAATGATGGGTCACCTGGACCGGCCCAGAGTTGAACAGCAAAATCTGGAACTTTCTGGACTGTTCGTACTGTTTTGGCCACCACGGTCAATCTGTAGCTCCGATCGTCACGAAACCACTTGGGTTATTTCGGCGTCGATCTCCTCTTCGACATGGATGTGTTGGATTTCCAAATATCATCAATATGGGCCCAAAAAACTGGGCCAAAATATCAGACACGGGAATAACTTGCTGTTTGGAATCTGGAAGTGTGAAATTTCATGGCCGACCGGTCTTGACCGGTCTAGACCTGTCTGATTTGGTCCAGCAGCCTCTGTAGAAGGCTGCCCATGTGGCCGACCGGTCTTGACCGGTCGGACCACTTTTCTGCATTCTTTCTTCTTTCTTTTCTTCTCTCCTTCCTCTCTCTTTGGTTTCTTCTTTCTTTGGCCCACCTTGGGTCTTCATCTAAGGCTCATAAATGTGCTATTTTGGTCACCAATCGGGCAAAGCCACTCTCATTCCTACAATCACAAAATATGTATTAGATGGGCCTTTTAAACATGAAAACCATGCATATAATGCAAATGTATAAATTGGAGGTTCAACATTAGCTTTTCAATAGAAGCTATTGGAAGTGTTTGTGAATCCCTATATAAGTCCCTGTGGATCGACCTCGGTCTTACCGAGTTTATTACTACATCGCAACCCTACACTTGGGGAAGCAAACACATGTATTGCAAGAAAATGTGCCGACTTCGTCAGACTATCGACAACAACCCAGATGGCGTCGTGATTGTTCTGAGTCCTCGGCAAGCCCATAATGAAGTCTGTGGTCACTTGCTCCCATTTCCACAACGGGACACTCAACGGCTGCAAGGGACCTGGAGGTTTGCGATGATCGGCCTTGACAAGCTGGCAAGTGTCACACTCAACCACAAAACCGGCAATCTGACGCTTCATACCGCCCCAGAAATATTGCCTCCTCATATCACGATACATCTTGGTAGAGCCCGGGTGAATCGTGAACCTCGATCGGTGTGCCTCATCCATAAGATCTCTGCGCAACTGAGGAATATCTGAGACACACAACCGACCCCTAAAACGAAGTCCACCATCTGATCCAATCTGCCAATCTGTCTGACCCTCTGACGCGGCCTCTGCTCGATAATCCTGCATCATCTGATCAGCTTGTTGAGCCTCGATCACCCTAGAAACAAGAGAGGGTTGAATCGACAAGCTCGATAACTGTATGATAGAAGACTGTAGGCTCGGCTCAAAATCATACTCGGCAACATCCTCGAGCATCCTCCACTCTCGGACCATCATATGCGCCACCAGGCCTCGTGGCTGACGGCTAAGGGCATCAGCTACCACGTTGGCCTTGCCAGGGTGGTACTGAAGATCGAAATCAAAATCCTTCAGGAGCTCCATCCAGCATCTCTGCCTCATGTTCAACTCGGACTACGAGAAGAGGTACTTCAGGCTCTTATGGTCGAAAAAGAGCTCGAACCTGACCCCATAAAGATAGTGCCTCCACACCTTCAGTGCGAAGACTACCGCTGTTAGCTCCGGATCATGCGTGGGGTAGTTCTGCTCATGGACCTTGAGCTGGCGAGACGCGAAGGCCACGGGTCTACCATGCTGTATCAGGACAGCACCCAAACCAATATGCGAGGCATCTGTAAAAACCACGAATCCTTCACTCCCGGAGGGAAGAGTGAGGACTGGTGTAGAAGTAAGACGGTCCTTCAGTTCTGCAAATGCTCACTCACAGGCATCACTTCAAATGAACTCAGCGCCCTTCTGGGTCAAACTGGTCAGCGGGGCTGCAATACGGGAGAAGCCCTCGATGAAACGAAAATAATAACTTGCTAACCCAAGGAAACTCCGGATTTCAGACGTGTTCATGGGCTGACCCCGCTGACGCACGGCATCAATCTTTACCAGATCCACTGCTACTCCCTACCTTGTCACAACATGACCGAGAAACTTCACCTCCTCCTGCTTAAACTCGCACTTCTCCAACTTCGCATAAAACCGGTGTGTGCGGTGGGTCTGCAAGGTGATCTTCAGATGCTGCTCATGCTCCTCCCGAGTCCTCGAATAGATCAGAATGTCATCGATGAACACCACAACGAACTGATCAAGGTAGGGACGAAAGACCTCGTTCATCAATTGCATGAATACAGCAGGTGCATTGGTCAGTCCGAAGGACATGACCTGTAACTCAAAATGACCGTAACGCGTCCTGAATGCCGTCTTCGAGATATCCTCCTCCCTGACACGGACCTGATGATAACCGGACCGTAGGTCAATCTTCGAAAAGAACTGGGCCTCCTACAACTGGTTAAATAAATCGTCGATCCTCGGAAGCGGGTACCTATTCTTAATCGTGACCTTGTTGAGCTCACGGTAATCCACGCAGAACCTCAACGAGCCATCCTTCTTCTTCATGAAGAGTACCGGCGCTCCCCACGGTGAACTGCTCGGACGGATGAAGCCTAATTCAAGCAACTCGTCCAACTACTTCTGCAGCTCCCGCAACTCCAATGGTGTCATACGGTACGGGGCCTTTGAGATAGGCACGGTACCGGGCACGAGGTCAATCTGAAACTCGGTATGCCGACGAGGTGGCAACCCCGGAATCTCCTGAAACACATCCGAGAAGTCGCAAACTACCGGCAACTGGTCGATGGACAAGGCAACTGGCTCCTCTATGGCACACGACATCAAAGATGACAACTTCTCTCCTTTGGGCTCAGCAACGAACTGAAATTGCGGCATGCCGGGTATGAGGAAAGTGACTGTTCTTGCGAAGTAGTCCAATACAGCATGATACTTGGCTAGCCAATCCATGCCCAGGATAACATCAAACTTGGTCATCAGTAAAACAAACAAATCGACAGGCAAAAAGGTCTCTCCTACCAGGACGGGGCAAGACGAATAGATCAAACTTAATACCGCGGTCTTCCCTAAGGGTGTCGACACTGACAAACCCTCGAGCACAGATTTTAATGGCAAACCAGTCGATCGATAGAAATCATCAGATACAAAAGAATGCAAATTTTGCTCAAAAAGAGGATGAGGCCTTCTTCCAATGTTGGGAGAGGTTCAAAGACTTATTAAACATATGCTCACATTATGGTTACGAAATTTGATGGGTAATAAGCTTTTTCTATGAATGACTGACTTCGCCCATGCGCCAATTCGTAGAGATGATGTGCAATGGAGAATTCATAAATAAGGAAGCCGAGGAAGCATGGGACTATTGTTGAGCTCTTAATTGTGCATATTCTAACCCCAATTCATCACTCATTATGCATGGTTTTCATGATTTAAAGGCTAATCTAATGCATAGTTTTGTGGTTGTAGGAATGAAAGAGAGACTTCATCATTCGGATGCTTTGAGACCCTTCTTACATACCTTGACGATCAAAGGAAAGGAATAACAAAAGAGGGAAGAAGAAAGGAAAGAAGAGAAAGAAGAAAGGAAAGAAAAAGGAGCCCCACAAGGTGGTCCGACCGGTCTTGTCCAGTCGCCCAAACAGGCCCCAACCGGTCAAGACCGGTCGGCCAACAATTCTGCCTTCTACAGAGGCTGCTGGACCAAACTAGATAGGTCTAGACCGGTCTTGACCGGTCAGCTAGCCCTGTCCGACCGGTCTAGACCGGTCGGCCTTGCAATTTCAGGGTTTCAGATTGCAGACAGCAAGCCATTCCCGTTTCTTGTTTTTCGGACCCATTTTTTGGGGCCATCTTAATGATATTTGGAAATCCAACATGTTCATGTCGAAGAGGAGCTCGACGCCGAATTAACCAAGTGGTTTCGTGTCGATCGGAGCTACGGACTGATCGTGGTGGCCAATACAATACGAACTGTCCAGAAAGTTCCAGATTCTGCCTACTCCACTCTGGGTCGGTCCAGGTGGCCCATCATTGATGATATGAAGAATCTACTTTGACTATCTTTTAGACCACATCCATATATGAATAACCACAAAGTTTTAGATCAAAAGGATGTGTGGTTTGATCATACCGGTTGAAGAAAGATGGACCATCCAGAAAGATTCAACTGCGCAGAGTTTATAAAAGCCCTAAGTGTTCTAATTTTTGGATCACATTCTGGGATTTTTTTTGAAAAATCTAACCCATCTATCATGTATAGGAGGAAATTTTGTACCAATGTTCAAAATTTGGGATCAATCGGACATCTGTACACTCCGGAGCGTTGAAAGCAAGATGACCGGTTCTGAAGGTACCCGAAGTGCGCGATTTTGAGAGGCGGTCAGTGATATGATTGGTGGGCTCATTCAGAGGATAATCTTGGAAATCTAAATCATCT
Organism: Liriodendron chinense; assembly: GCA_003013855.2. NCBI lineage: Eukaryota > Viridiplantae > Streptophyta > Magnoliopsida > Magnoliales > Magnoliaceae > Liriodendron > Liriodendron chinense. Next base: position 4,764,088 of record ML058515.1, on the reverse strand, counting down.
ATGAGGAAGATCACATTACAAGGAAGCTATAAATCAATTTTGAAGGCAATCCAACCATTGGTCAAGCCGTACGAAGCGAAACAATATCTATTACGTTGTGGTACTCTTGTTGCACTATAAAAGGGGGTGCTCTCTTCTATTCCAGAAAAAAGCAAGGACGTGGGGAGCAAGGATTTCAAGTCATAGGAGGCTTCCTAGCCTCCTCCAGCTAGTTTTTCTTCCTTTTCTTAGTTCTAGTTTTATTTTTAATATGCTTTTCATTAGCTAATCTCTTAGCTAGAGCTAAGAGGTGAACCTTATAGTTTTCTTAGATTGTTTAATTCGTTTTATTGGTTTCAAGTTGGATTTCATGTTTAAGAACAATGGTTTGAAGTTTAATTCAAGTAATAAAGTAGTTTTTCTTAGTCTTATGATGACTCATGGATGTTTGGAAGAATTACTTGAGTTCTTAATTGTTATGTGTTAGTCTAGACCTGTATGATCCGAGGAATTGGAGTACGCTCTAGTACTATGATCTTCATGTGGGAACTTCCTACCAAAGTTCTACTTTTATGGATTTCTGAAGTATGTTTGAGACTATGTATGTGATTTGAATCAAGTTCAAATCATGATCTAGCTTTGTCTTGTGACAGGACTTAATGATGGTCATGATTGTGAACTTAGTCTATTGGAATTGGGACTGACTTATGCTATTGAGTATACTCGTCCTAGCTTGCATTGAGTGAATCATGTACATTGATCATACATATGTCAGGTTGATTGTTTTAACCGCTCTATCATCCGACTAGATAGATTTTAATTTCGATTCTAATTGAGAAAGTGAGAAACCATAGCGAATTATGCATCTAAGGAGAGCTATAAGTGGATCCTTGATGCTCTAGTTATCTTTCCATTATCAGATTTTCTATTTTATGTTCAAAACCAATTTCACAAACCTCTTTAGATTCTAGTTATTAGGATAATTTGCATTGTTTACTTCCTTCCCTGTGGATCGACCTCGGTCTTACCGAGATTATTACTACATCGTAACCCTACACTTGGGGAAGCGAACAACTATTTTGATATCTTAGCTGAGAATGCACAATCTTGGGATACAACTAAACCAGCAAATCCTAAGATAAGCCAACAAAGAGAAATGTGAGGAATCTATGTCCTCTCCGAAGAATACAACATAAGTGCATGTGTAGCTAGCCTCACAAGAAAAGTTGAGGCCATGGAATTAGGGAAAGGAGAAAAGCCTAAGGAAGTTGAGAATATTTGTGGAATTTGTTCTGGTAACCAACATCTAACACAGGATTGTCCTACAATCTCTGCTTTCCAGAAAGTTCTACAAGAACAATCAAATGCCATAAATAATTATCAATGACCTTTAGCAATCCAAACTCGAACACGTATAATTCTGGTTGGAGGAACCATCCCAATTTCAATTGGAGGAATGGGCCATCAGAGAATGCAAACAATAACCTAAAAGCTACGCTTGAGGAAATATTAGGTACATTCGTCTCGACCCAAGTTGAGTACAACAAGAATAATTCTCACAAAATCGATGGGTTCATGCAAGAACAACTAAAATTCAATCAGAATTCATCTCAAGCCATCGATGATTTGAAAACTTCAATGGCTAGAGTTGAATCTCATCCTAGTGTTAGGGAGAAAGGCACACTTCCTGCACAACCTTTCCCTAATCCAAGAACCCAATTTGAGATACAAGACCTCAGCCCATCCTCCCAAAATACAGAGCATGTTCAAGCTATCACCACTTTGAGGAGTGGCAAAACAATTGATAAATCCAATCCGGTGAAGGCCCCAAAACCTAATGATCCGAAAATTGCCAATAAGGATGATATCTCGAACAAAACTCCACATGAGAAAGAACCGGAAAGGTAATACAAGTCGGTTGCCCCATTTCCCCAAAGGTTGATTTCACCCAAACCTTTAGATAAAAATCTGAAAATCCTAGAGGTTTTTAAACAAGTGAAGATCAACATTCCTTTGTTGGATGCGATAAAACAAATACCATCTTATGCCAAATTTTTGAAGGAATTATGTACAGTCAAAAGGAAACACAATGTTCACAACAAAGTACTTTTAACTGAGAATTTGAGTGCCATTATTAAACAAGAGGTGCCCCAAAAATACAAGGATCCAGGTAGTCCTACCATCTCATGCATCATTGGTGACTACCGGATCAAACAAGCTTTACTCGATCTTGGGGTAAGTGTTAACCTTATCCCATACTCGATCTATGAATAACTTGGGTTAGGTGAATTAAAACCCACCAAAACCACACTTCAACTTGCTGATAGATCTATTCGTATACCGAGAGGGGTGATTGAAGATGTCCTTGTCCAAGTCGATAAATTCTACAATCCAGTGGATTTTATTGTCTTGGATACACATCCTGTGATGGGAACCGGTGCTCAAATTCCTATCATACTTGGTCGCCCTTTCTTAGCCACTTCAGATTCGATTATCAATTGTAGAAACGGGCTGGTAAAAATGTCCTTTGAAAATTTGACACTCGAGCTGAATATTTTTTATTTATGCAAACAACCATGGGATGTTGATGACGAGGTCCACAAAATAAATCTGATAGAATCATTCGTGGAAGACATATCCCTCTTGACATTCTATTATGATCTCTTGGAGGCATGCTTGGCCCACTCTCATGAGATTGATGATGACATGATAAGAGAGATGGATGCCATTTTGGATTCTATGCCGGTACTTGATAATAAAAGATGGAAGGCACCAGTTGAGCCTTTTCCCTTAAGCGAGAACAAGCCCCTTCCATCCAATATCAAAGCACCAAAGCTCGACCTAAAACCATTACCCACTTATTTGAAATATGCTTATTTAGGTCAAGATGAGACATATCTGGTGGTGATCTCTTCCCACTTGGATGAGGAACAAGAGAGTAGGCTAATAGCCACTCTAATAGAGCATAAAAGCGCCATTGGATGGTCAATTACGGATCTCAAAGGCATAGACCCCCTGATTTGTACTCATCGCATACACCTTGAGGAGAATGCGAAGACATCTAGGCAACTACAAAGATGCCTCAATCCAAACATAAAGGAGGTGGTTAAGGCCGAGGTGTTGAAGCTATTAGATGTGGGTATCATTTACCCAATATCCGATAGTCAATGGGTGAGTCCAACTCAAGTGGTGCCTAAGAAATCTGGAATAACCATTGTAGCCAATGCCAACAATGAACTCATGCCAACCATAGTCACTACTGGGTGGAGAATGTGCATTGACTATAGGAAGCTAAATACGGTCACAAGGAAAGACCATTTCCCCTTACCATTTGTGATCAAATTTTAGAAAGGTTGGCGGATCATTCCCATTTTTGCTTTCTTGATGGATATTCAGGATACAATGTTCGCTTCCCCAAGTGTAGGGTTGCGATGTAGTAATAATCTCGGAAAGATCGAGGTCGATCCACAGGGACTTATGTAGGAATCCACAAAACACCTCCAATAGTTCTATTGAGAAGCTAACAAATAAGTTTTAAAGAGATTGATGTAAATAGCAATTTTGAACTAAACTGAAGTAATCAATTAATAAAAGGCACTAGGGGTTCAAGGATCCACTTGTAGCAATCCTTGATGCTCAATTCGCTGTGGTTTCTCACTTTCTCAACTAGAATCGAAATTAAGTTCTATCTAGTCGGATGATAGAACAGTTAAACCAACAATCTGCCATATGTAAGATCCATGCATATGATTCACTCGATACAGCTAGAACGAGCATACTCAATTGTATAGGTCAGTCCCAATTCCAATAGGCTAAGATCACAACCATAATCATCATTAAATCCTGTCACAAGACAAAACTAGATTATGATTTGAACTTGATTCAAATCACATGCACAGTCTCACACATACTTAAGAAATCCACAAAAATAGAACTTTGATAGGAAGTTCCCACATGAAGATCGTAGTACTAGAGCGTACTCCAATTCCTCGGATCATATAGGTCTAGACTAACACACAACAATTAAGAACTCAAGTAATTCTTCCAAACATCCATGAGTCATCATAAGACTAAGAAAAACTACTTTAGTACTTGAATTAAACTTCAAACCATTGTTCTTAAACTTGAAATCCAACTTAAAACCAACTTAAACGAATTGAAACATCTTAGATTCACTACAAGCTTCACCTCTTAGCCCTAGCTAAGAGGTTTAGCCGTTCATGATCCAAGGAAACATGAAACAACTAAGAAAAACATAAAAACAACAAACAAACTAGAAAGAGTTGTGGAACTCCGAAATCCACTTCCACCGTCTCCCACCATGCTTAATCCGTTCTTAGATACCTTAGGAACGATCCCTAGGTGTCCTTTTATAGTGGGGAAGCTCCGCAGCGTCGGACTGTTCCAGAATTTGCGTAAGGATACGCAGTGCGCAGAGAAATCAGGAGCTTGTAGAACACGCTTAGTTACGCAGACAACCGGTCACACGACCGGTCTAAGCTCCTGGACGACCTGTCGCACGACCGGTCGCAAAAACGTAAAATCTGTCCAGCGAGTTTTTGTAAATTCCAAACCTGCACTTTTAATTCAAGGACCGGTCGCACGACCAGTCTGAGCAGTGGACGACCGGTCTCAGACAGTCCAGTGAGTTGTGGCCGCAGGGCCCCTCTGTTGAGTGATCGGACCGGTCGGACGACCGGTCTTAGGCATCTTCTTCTTCCTTCTTTTCTTCTCTTCTTTGCTTCTTTCTTCCACCCTTTCACACTTGGTCTTGTGATCTTTAATGCTCATAAATCATGTTTTTAAGTCTTCAATTGATAGCTCCTCTCTCTTATTCCTACAATCACAAATCCATGCATTAGATTAGTCTTTAAATCATGACACCAAGCATAATGAGTGATGAATTGGGGTTAGAATATGCACAATTAAGAGCTCAACACCCCCCCAACCAGTATTTTGCTAATCCCGAGCAAAACATGCATAAAACAAGTTTCATTCTCTAAACCCAACTCTCCTTCAGAAACTATTCTTCTATACATCCCAAGCCACATAAGTGTAAGAGTCAGAAAAAATTAGGTGATAGAGGTTGAAACCATAAACTCTCAAGACATAACAAGTGTCCATATGAAATTCCCGCTGATTGGTTGATAAGTAGAAGAATTTGAACAAATTCAACCTAGTGTGCGTAGTGAAGATTCATCTCATGAGCTTCCAGGATTATCTTCTTCATAGATCAACTAGACTATAGATCTCAAGGTATATAGAGCAACAACAAGCCAATGATAGGAATTTGCCTTACTGTCCTTCCGATGGCTTTCACACTACGTCCCATTTCCGGCTTTGTTTACGGGTAGACCATCCCCCGGTTGGTAATAGGTAGCCCTAATTGGAAATGTCCACCATTTTTTTCATCATTCCCAATTTCATCATTCCTTTCCTTTTTCTTTTAAATTAGATAGGATTTTTAGAAATCCATATCTTTCGTTATTTTCCCATGGACAAGGATGGACAAAGTACCCTGGCTTGGTTTCTCAATACCTTAAATCAAAATCTAGCTAATCCACAAATCACATAATCCCTTCAACTCATGAAATTCATGTAATGTGAACTAGGTGTAAGAGTGTTCAAATTTCTATCAATCATATAAATAGGGGAATTCACATATAAAACCATTATGTTAAGAGGAGTTCAAGACTTACAACATCGTACACTTCATATCTCCTCCTCTTATACTCATATCATCTTAAATGCATAGAAACAAAGTTTTCCAAAAGAGTTTTGAATTTTAGAAAATTCGAAAAATTTCTACATAATTGCTCGAAATGTCACAAAACACTGGATTCATCCAAGTGATCCTACACCCCCCAACCAAATCTTACATTGTTCTCAATGTAAAAGATGTTCAATGAGCAAAACATGAGAGCAATTCTAAAATAAAAGGGAGTGAGGAATGATAGTACCTGAGAGAGTGAAAAGTGGAACTCGTCCTCCTTCTAACACCTATGAAAAGGTAAACAAAAGCAACAGAATCCTAATCCTAACTAATCTATACCTCCATTAGACTAAGAGATCAATCATCTTGATACACAGGATCAGTCAGAGGTATGGACACACCTTCTGAAGGAAACTTCTCAAAGAACGGCTTTAATCGCTGACCATTCGCCCTAAAGATGTTGCTGTTCCTTGGATTTAACAACTCGACGGTCCCATATGGGTAGACAGTTTGCACAATGTAGGGACCGGTCCATCGAGATCTCAATTTTTTCGAAAATAAATGTAGGCGAGAATTATACAGAAGGACTTTTTGATTGATCGTAAATGTCTTACGAAGAACGTTCTTATCATGGAACACCTTCGTCTTGTCCTTGTAAATTCTCGCATTTTCATAAGCTTCGTTCCAGATTTTCACAAGTTCATTCAATTGTAGTTTGCGCAATGAGCTCGCCTTGTCAGAATCAAAATTCATCTTCTTTATTGCCCAATATGCCCTATGTTCCAACTCCACTAGCAAGTGACAAGCCTTCCCATAGACAAGTCTATAGGGAGACATTCCAATTGGGGTTTTACAAGTGGTACGGTAAGCCCAGAGCGCATCGGTAAGTCGAAGCGACCAATCCTTGTGATCGGGGTTCACCGTTTTCTCCAAAATGTGTTTAATCTCCCTATTGGATATCTCAGCTTGTCCACTAGTTTGTGGGTGATAGGGAGTGCTCACTATGTGTGTTACACCATATTTCTTCATTAAGGATTCAAATGAGCGATTACAAAAGTGAGACCCTCCATCACTTATGATGACTCTAGGTGTTCCAAACCGAGAAAGAATATTCTTTTTTAAGAACCGAATGACTGTTTTATGGTCATTATTCTGGCACGGGATCGCCTCGACCCATTTAGACACATACTCAACGGCAAGCAAGATATATACGTTTCCAAAAGAAGATGGGAATGGACCCATGAAATCGATGCCCCAACAATAAAAAATTTTAATTATTAAGATGGGATTGATTGACATCATATTTCTACGGGAGATTCCTCCCAATTTCTGACAAGGCTCACATGTTTGGCAAAACTCATGTGTGTCCTTGAACATAGTGGGCCAATAAAACCCACATTGCAGAATTTTGGCTGTGGTCCTCTTGGCCGAAAAGTGGCCACCACATGCCTGAGAATTACAAAAGGAGATGATACTTTGTTGTTCATCATCTGGCACACATCTCCTTATGATTTGATCGGGACAATACTTGAATAAGTACGGGTCGTCCCATAGGAATTTTCGCACCTCAATGAAGAATTTATCCTTATCTTGCTTTTTCCAATGTGTAGGAATTGTACCTGTAGCAAGATAGTTAGCAATGTCTGCATACCATGGCAATTGGGAGACTTTAAAAAGTTGTTCATCAGGGAACATGTCATTGATCGCGGCCGTTTCAGGGGAATCGGTGAGAACAAGTCGAGAGAGATGGTTAGCCACTACATTTTCTACTCATTTTTTATCACGTATTTCTATGTCAAATTCTTGAAGGAGAAGGATCCATCTTAACAACCGTGGTTTAGCATCTTTCTTAGAGAGAAGGTACTTAAGCACGGCATGGTCAGTGAATATGATGATCTTAGATCCAATCAAGTAGGACCTAAACTTGTCCAAGGCAAAAACTACGGCTAAAAGTTCTTTTTCTGTAGTAGCGTAGTTTGCTTGGGCTGAATTTAAGGTTCTACTTGCATAGTAGATAACACATGGCTTCTTCTCTTTTCTTTGGCCTAGCACGACCCCAATAGCATAGTCGCTTGCATCGCACATAATTTCAAAAGGAAGGCTCCAATCAGGTGGTTGCATTATGGGAGCACATGTCAACATACCTTTAAGTGTAGTAAAGGCATTTTAACAATCTTCATTCCACTCGAATGAATTCTCCTTTTGAAGTAGGTTACATAAAGGACGAGAGAGTGAACTAAAGTCCTTTATGAACCTTCTATAAAATCCTGCATGTCCCAAAAAGGACGGCACATCTCGTATGCTCTTGGGTGGTGGAAGGTTAGAGATAAGATCGATTTTCACTTTGTCCACCTCGATTCCATTTTGTGAAACTATGTGACCAAGTACAATTCCCTTTTAAACCTTGAAGTGACATTTCTCCCAATTCAACACAAGGTTCTTCTCTTCACATCTTTTCAAAACAGATTTTAAGTGCACAACTCATCAAAGCTACAACCAAATACCGAGAAATCACCCATGAAGACTTCGAGAATTGTCCCCACCATATCAGAAAAGATACTCATCATACATTGCTGAAAAGTGGCGGGGGCATTGCATAGTCCAAACGACATCTGTCGATAGGCGAAAGTGCCGAATGGACATGTGAATGTAGTCTCTTCTTGGTCTTCAAGGGCGATCTCTATTTGGTTGTACCCTGAATAGCCATCAAGGAAGCAAAAATGGGAATGACCTGCCAATCTTTTTAAAATTTGATCAACAAATGGTAAGGGGAAGTGGTCTTTCCTCGTGTCGGTGTTCAGCTTCTTGTAATTAATGCACATTCTCCAACCGGTAGTGACTCTGGTTGGCACGAGTTCATTATTGGCATTGGCTACGGTGGTTATTCCGGATTTCTTAGGCACCACTTGAGTTGGGCTCACCCATTAACTATCGGATATTGAGTAAATAATACCCACATCCAATAGTTTCACCACTTCAGCCTTAACCACATCCTTCATATTTGGATTGAGTCGTCTTTGTGGTTGCCTAGATGTCTTCGCATTCTCCTCAAGGTGTATGCGATGAGTACAAATCAGTGGGTCTATGCCTTTGAGATCCGCAATTGACCACCCAATGGCACTTTTGTGCTTTATTAGAGTGGCAATTAGCCTACTCTCTTGTTCTTCATCCAAGTGGGAAGAAATCACCACGGATATGTCTTATCTTGACCTAAATAGACATATTTCAGCTCACTTGGCAATGGTTTTAGGTCGAGTGTTGATGCCTTGATATTGGATGGAATGGGCATGTTCTCGTTTACGGGTAAAGGCTCAAATAGGGCCCTCCATCTTTTGTTATCAAGTACCGGCATCACATCTAATATGGCATCCATCTCTCATATTGTGTTATCATTTATCTCATGAGAGTGGGCCACACATGCCTCCAAAGGGTCAGAATATAATGACAAGGGGAGTGTATCTTCCACGAATGATTCAATCATATTTATCTCGTGGATCTCATCATCAACCTCCCGTGGTTGCTTGCATAAATCAAATATATTCAGCTCAAGTGTCATATTTCCAAAGAACATTTGTACAAGCCCGTTTCTACAATTGATAATCACATTGGAAGTAGCTAGAAAAGGGCGGCCAAGTATGATAGGAATTTGAGCACCGGTACTTATCACGGGATGTGTATCCAAGACAATAAAGTCTACTGGGTAGTAGAATTTATTAACTTGGACTAAAACATCCTCAATCACTCCTCTCGGTATACGAATGGATCTATAAGTAAGTTGGAGTGTGGTTTTGGTGGGTTTCAATTCACCTAACCCAAGTTGTTCGTAAACCGAGTATGGAATGAGGTTCACACTTGCCCCCAAATCGAGTAAGGCTTGTTTAATCCAATAGTCTCCTATGATGCATGAGATGGTTGGACTACCCAGATCCTTGTATTTTTGGGGCACCTCTTGTTTGATAATAGCGGTCAAATTCTCAGTTAAAAGTACTTTGTTGTGAACATTGTGTTTCCTTTTGACTGTGCACAATTCCTTTAGAAATTTGGCATAGGATGGTATTTGCTTTATGGCATCCAACAACGGGATGTTGATCTTCACCTGCTTGAAAACCTCTAAAATTTCCAGGTTTTTGTCTAAAGGTTTGGGTTAAATCAACCTTTAGGGAAACGGGGCAATCGGCTTGTATTGTCTTTCCGGTTCTTTCTCTTGTGGAGTGTTATTTGAGCTATCATCCTCTTTGGAATTTTCCGGATCCTTAGGCTTTGGAGCCGTCACCGGATTAGATTTATCAACTATTTTCCCACTTCTCAAAGTGGTGATAGCTTGAACATGCTCCGTATGTTGGGAGGATGAGCTTACATCTTGTATCTCAAATTGGGTCCTTAGGTTAGGAAGAGGTTGGGCAGGAAAGTGTGCCTTTCTCCCTAACACTGAGGTGAGATTCAACTCTAGCCATTGAGGTTTTCAATTCATTGATAGCTTGAGTTGAATTTTGATTGAATTTCAATTGCTCTTGCATAAACCCATCTATTTTCAGAGAATTAGTCTTATTATACTCAGCTTGGACCGATACAAATGCACCCAACATCTCCTCTAGCGTTACTTTTGGTGTAATGACTAGAGATGGTCCTAATATAGGTTGAGCTTCATGGTTCAAAAAGGAATTGTCCTTGGTCATGTCATCTCACAAAATGGAATCGAGGTAGACAAGGCTAAAATTGATCCTATCTCTAACCTTCCACCCCCCAAAAGCATACGAGATGTGCAGTCCTTTTTAGGACACGCTGGATTCTATAGACGGTTCATAAAGGACTTTAGTTCACTCTCTTGTCCTTTATGTAACCTCCTTCAAAAGGAAAACTCATTCGAGTGGAATAAGGATTGTCAAAATACCTTTGATAAACTTAAAGGTATGTTGACATGTGTCACGCCCCAAACTCGGGGACCGGGCTCACTAAATTCCCGACCGCCGAATCCGGTGCCAACAGCCTCCGTAGTACCCCATTCTCGGCCCCTAGCTCCCATACGCCAGGTTCTGATCCTGGGATCCCACAAGGAGGATTTTCAAGGTAAATTTTTTTTTTTATAGATGAGCATAAACACAAGTATACCAAACCAAAAAGTATCACATCACATATCCACTAAGATAATCTTTTGAGTACAATGCTGCAGAAAAAGAAAATACAAGGTATAACTGAAAGCTTGAAAAAATCAAATGCGCGCCCCTGTCTCACTGCTGTCACGCTATAGTATTACCTGCACGTAAACAATGTGCATAAGCTTACTATGAAGCTTAGAGAGTGCGTGGTGTGTGCGCAATGCATATGACAGGTATACAGATATCAGAGTAAGCGAAAATGATGGCAGGCTACACTACCAAGTCTATGAATGTCATTAGCCATCTCGAGGCTATGCAATGCAATGGGCCTATATGGCCGAGTGTCATATGCTAATGATGCAATGTGCGCATGTCAATCCTCAACTGTCATATATCATACGGTTTACAACTGGGACATCACCGGGGTCTAATACACTCCAGACATTGGTTGTCGCCCATAGCGCGCATAACCAAGCGAGTGGAAGAGACCTCACTATCCGCCTCGTCAATGACATATAAGAAAATCCACCCGGCTCGTCGATAGCGAACCCATTCACGAGCTGGTCAAACTCAACCTAGTATATAGCCCTCTGCACCCGGGCGGGTAAGGTCACACCCCCTTCCAACCGACCCCGACACGGTGGGAGACGGGGCCTACTGGTATTTGGCCCTCATGCGCTCATAAATCCACTCGGTCTAGACATTGGAGCATCTTACTGGTACCACAGGGTTTATGGACTTTCACCCAAGGACATCTTTGGCGCCCAAGTGCTAGAACATATTTTCGGTGTCCATTTCTACCATCCACGATGTGACTGTGGTGGTTACAACCCCGATGCCGCTGGGGTGAGAATCTGATTGTGACATGCATAATGCGAGATGCATGAGTCATACCATCAAAGCCATGCACCAAACCTGCGCATGCCGCGCGATCATGTGGGGTGACCCTATCTCATACGGGTCCCCTAAGTATGTCAAATTGTAAGGCATATGCTATGATCAACATCATCCATAGTCAGGCACACATATGATGCGTATGCACAAATGAATGGGCATGATATTCATTACACTAAGCATATTATCAGTGTGACCTATCGAGCTAAGTACGCTAGCATGTTTCAATGTAGGCATCAATAACTACTATTTACAACGGCGTGGTCTACCTGAAATTTGGATTTGTCTCATTAGGTGGGGTCCACAGGCTAAAATGACATGGAAAGACAGGTGAACAGCGTGGATCAAACAGATACATCACGATGGGACCCACGGGTGGGCTACCTGCTGGACGAGCATGGAACCCACCTGGGTCATGGAAGTTCTGGATAAAGCTGATATTTATGATTTCACTTCACCCAGACCCGTGGATCTGGGTGGGATATGAACATCATGTGGCCATAGGAAGGTTTCAACGGTGGAAATCATTATCTGCACCATTCCAAATGGTGTTGCCCACATGAGATGTGTACCCGGTTCATTTGTGGGCCCATGCCCTGAAATGATATAGCAAAATGGATGGACGACAGGGCATTGTGGGTCCCACGAGGTGGGCCACATGCTAGACAGCGTGTCCAGCACGCTGCCATCAGCGTGGGCCACACTCATGGCCCCCAAAAGTTTTGGGACCGAACTGATACATATATTTCCGATGCATCCAGGTCTGTGTGACCTCAGCAACAGGTTAGATGGAAATAAACCTCATGGTGGGGCTCCACACGTGCACAGCAGCCCCAACGGTTTCCAACGGTGGCCGTTCATTCCCACTGCTTCCCAAGAAGTGGTCCACTGAGGTATTGGACCCAGCTAATGCTTTTGTTTTCCATTCATATAGGTCTACGTGACCTGGTGGATGGTTCAGATGGAAAACCATCATAATGGTGGGCCCTGAAAAGGTTTCAACCATAGGCATTCATTCTCACTGCTTCCTGTGGTGAGGCCCACTAAAGATTGGGATCGTCTTGTCTTGGGGCTTGGGCCCCTGAAATGATTTGAGAAAACAGGTGGACGGCTGGATAAAACAAATACATCAAGGTGGGTCCCACGAGGTGGGCCACTGGTGGACGGCTAAGGAGCCCAGCGTCCGTGGACGCTGGGTACTCCCAGCGTCAGAGGCTACGCCTCTCCTTCTTCTTTCTTCTTTCTTCTTTTTTTATTTTTCTTTTTCTTTTTATTTTTTTTCTTGGTTTTGGTCCAGTGGGGCCCACATAAGGCTGATCCAATCCGTTCATCAGGTTCCCTAACTCATGGGGGACCTAACGAGCCCAATATTGGGTATGTTACGGGGTGTCACGCCCCAAATTCGGTTCTCGACGTCCATTCGCTGTAACCCGAATTCAGAGGTGGCAGCCTCCGTAGTACCCCGATCTCGGATCCTAACCCCACACGCTAGGTTTCGATCCTGGGATACCACAAGGAGGATTTTAGGGTCTGAAATTTTTTTTTTTTTAAACATGAGCATCACCATATGAGTACCATCAAAGACAAACACAATATTTCCACTAAATCATTTCGTTTACATACAGTACTGAAAAGTAAATACACAATGCGTAAATATAAAAACTGCGCACAATCCGGCACCTCCTGCTACTTGCACTCCCAACTCCAACTCAACGTTATTGATACACTCTGGTATAACCTGCAGCGTAACAAACGCGCATAAGCTTCGAACGAAGCTTTGTGAGTGCGTGTGTGCGTGCGCAATGCATATGACAAACATGCTAAATATCAGAGTAAGCAGTAAAGCATGATGAGAAATCTAAACCAAAACTTAGCCTAATTAGGCTACACGATCATATGATATGAATAACCAGCCTACAACGGCTATGCAAGCATGCAATACAGATAACTAACCTGCCATGGCTATGCAAGCATGCAATACAGGTAACCAGCCTACCAAGGCTATATACTCATACTATGCAATGGCCTACAGGGCCTAATGTCACATATAATGATCCAATGCATGTATGCAAATCACCACCTCTAAATACAGTGGTCCAGATATGAACAGTCATAACGCAATCGCCCAAGCAATGCAGGACTCGGAACTAGTAGCTCGCCCAGTGTGGTAGCTCGCCCAGGCTTACAGCCCCGCCCACATCACACCCGCCCACGTCAGGACCGTCCCACACCATACAGAACATCACCGGGGTCTCACAGACCTCACTACTCACCAGTAGAATGCCAAAGCCTATCTGGTGCAATAGCGGACCTACTCACAGCTGGTCAAACTCAACCCACTTTGCTAACACTCTTCCGGCAGGTTAGGTCAGACCTCCTTCCAAACTGACCACGTGCAGTGGAAAACACCGCCGTTTGGTATTCGACATACTGGTGTATGATTAAACCACCCAGTCCTTGAATGGAGCACCCACCTTGGTACCAACGGGTTCAGGGACTTTCACCCAGGGACATCTTTGGCATCCTGTTTAAAGATCACATATTTTCGGTGTTCTGCAAACCACGATGGAGCTGTGGTTGCAACGTAGTAACCATGCTATATGCGGCACAAGCAGACGGTGCGAAATGCAACCATGCATACAAACGTGGGACGACATGCCCGTGCAAGTCTCCAAAGAGTACCATAAAACTATAAGGTCTCAAACACAATGTCACCGTCAGCTGGTAATGAACTGCACGACAATCACGACCGATATGGCCGGTTGATACAAGACAATCAGATGAGCCAAGAATTCATGATGCATGAGTCAAGTATACAGTATGAGTGCCAACAAGTAGTCCATCTACCACGATGGCTATAAATCAATATAGTCCAACTTATTTGAGATATGATTAAGATGAGGGGACACATATGAATGATCGAGTCATAGTGCGGGATGTCGCTAGCCAGGGAATCTCGCACCAAGGGCTACAAGGTATGCTAAGTTATGCCTACCATACAGTGCAAGTCAGGATGATAGATTCCTGTCCTCGAATAGTCCCATACCTATTGGAGAGGTTTGCGATAGACAGCACGTGAATTACATTTGCGCGACTACATCTCGAATGCTTTATGAATGCGTTTATGCCCTAGTGGTCCCCAACTAACAATGGTGATTCGGGTTGCATACTCATTACACATGCATAGTGGTCGTCGAAGCATATAGTATAAAGATCACATATGAGTATTCCAACAACACTACGTGTGGCAACAGACATACTAAAAATAACATAAAAAGATAATTCACTTATAAACATAAAGAGATAAGACTCTAAATGGATGGTATACAACAACACAGATGGTCCAACAACTGAACGGTGTGGATTAACCTTCAACATTCAGATAACCCAAATGGAAAGGAAATGATTGAACACACTACCGACACATCAAAGGTAGAACCTACTTGAGCGGCAAGAGTAGAATACCCAAAATCATGCCGAGACCCATAATCCTGTAGTACAGTTGAGATAAACACAATAATGGTCCGTAAAAGGAATGTCATAGAACGGGTTGCAAGATAGACAGGTCATGACAGAGAATCATACATGGTAGGGTAATCTGAGATAGATGGTCAATACAATGAGGTCCAAAAAGGGACGACAGGTCTAACCTCATACTACAAGATAGGCTCCATATAATGGATGGCCTAGATGACATACGAACGTCGAGGATGAGCCCCACACTCGCCCTAAGGGTAAACGGACGGTGTGGATGAGATATACACGATATGGTGGCCTTTAATAGTTGGGTACAAGGGTAGAAGGGGTGAGTCATATGAGTATACAAGCTGAGTTACCAAGATCAATCAAAATGGTGAGTCAACAAGGTGAGCCAATAAGGCAGGTTGACAAGGCGGGTCAACATGGTGAGTTAACAAGGTGAATTGACAAGACGGTTCAACAGGGTGAGTTTAAGAAGGTAGCCCTGTGACTTGGATCAAGCAACTCTAAGGATGACCTTTCAATAAGGGTTTACACAACTAATCATCAAGGTGGATCCACGGGATGGACAATGCGGTCATTCGAACACACACACTAAGGTGGTCCCAAAGCCATCCTGTACATAACATGCTAGGGTCCATTCATTTGGATGGTTTGGATCAAGCACAAATTTAAGGCGGTCCTAATGGATGACCAACCTACATATCGCACCATAGTAGCCAATGGCTGACGTGGATAGAACACGTGCATAACAAGGTGGACCCGTGGTTGGGTATAACCGTGCAAAGGAGTGGGGGAGCCACATACATCAATGGGCCCCAACAGTTTGGGATCAACCCGATATTTGTGCTTTCCCACTAATCAAGTGAGATGGCAACCAAACACCATGGTGGGGCCCGCACACCACATGTGTGGAACCCTACCCATGGTTGAGTGATTTAAGAACAAGGAGAATGGCAAATAAACATAATAGATGGGTCCTGTAAAGTTTCCAATGGTAGGCATTCAATCACCCTTATTTTCTACATGTGGCCCACCCAAAACTGGGGCCACACCCCTGCCAAGAAGAACGACAAGGTATACCCAGCATTCATCAAGGTGGGACCCAAAGTTGGGCCCCATCACCTTTGGTTAGATGGATAAATAAACATTACAATGGCCCCAAGGAAGGTTTCAAAGGTGGGCATCAATGACCACTGTTTCCTACAGTGTGGTCCACTTGAGGTTTGTATTTACCTCATTATGAGGGCCCACGGCCCTAAAATAATATGGAGGAATAGAGGTCAGCATAGATAAAACAAATGCATCGTGGTGGGACTCACAGAGCGTAGCACCCAAATGGGCCCTAAGAGTTTTGAATCAAACTAATATTTTTGTTTTCTACTCCATTCATATCCATGATATCTTATAAACAGGTAGGATAAATAAACATCATTGGAGGGCCTGGGAAGGTTTCAACGATGGAGATCATTATTACCACTGTTTCCGTGGCATGGTCCACCTGAGGTTTGGATATGCTTAAATTTTGGCTCAGCCACTAAAATGGGCTGGAAAAACATATAGACGGAATTGATAAAGTACATACATTCTAGGTGGGTCCCATGAGTGGGCCACCGGCTGGGCAGCCCAGCCAACACACGTGTGAGCTATGACCAGGTTGGATCTCAAATAAACATCATGGTAGGCCGTAGGAAGGTTTCAACGTAGGGTCACTGTCCCTACAGTTTTCTGTGGTGGGGCCCCCTTGAGACTTGGATCTGACCCATTCTTGGAATCATGCCCTAAAATGATCTCCCCAAATGGATGGACGGTGTGGATACAGCACATGCATCATGGTGGGACCCACGAGTGGGCCACCAGCTGGCACCCCACGAGCCCAGCGTCCACGGACGCTGGGTACTTGCAGCGCGTCAGAGAGGGTCTCCTCCTTTCTTTCTTTCTTCTTTTTTTTTGTTTGTTACACTCATATCATGTGGGGCCCACATGGGACTGATCCACTCCGTTCATCAGGTTCTCCGACTCAAGGGGAACCCATAGAGCCCTATATTGGATATGTTGTGAGGGCTACAAACATCAAGGTGGGTTGAGGAAGTTCAGCAGTACAAATCATTCTCCCCACTGTTTCATGCGGTGCGGTCCACTTAAAATTTGGATCTGCTTCATATTTGGGCCTTAGCCCTAAAATGATATGGGAAAACAGATAGACGGTGTGGATACAACAAAAATATCAAGGTGGGTCCCATGAGTGGGGACCCCATTCCAGCCGTCCTGACGCTGGACGGTTCCAGCGTCCCAGACACTGTGAACGTCCAGCGTCTGGACGTTGTTATATTTTTTTTTTCTTTTCTTTTTCTTTTTCTTAGTTATTCCAGGTGGGGCCTACTTAGTGAAGATCCAATCCGTCCATCAGGTTCCCCATCTCATGGGGGACCCAAAGAACCCTATTTGGGTGTGCTACAGGGCCTACAAACATCAAGGTGGGCCAAAGAAGTTCAGCAGTCCACATCATTATCTCCAATGTTTTCCTATGGTGTGGTCCACCTACGATCTGGATCTGCTTCATTTTTTTGTGCCCAGATCTAACATGGGCTGGAGAAACAGACGGACAGTGTGGATTAAGTCCATACATCAGGGTGGGTCCCACAAGTGGGGGCAACCGACAATGCCCAAAAAGGGGCTTCACCCCAGCGCTGCTGGGCAGCAGCGTCCTCTGGACGCTGGCTGTCCAGCGGCATCTCCTCATTCTTTTTTTTTCTTTTTTTTTCTTTTTATATACTTTCAAGTGGGGCTCATATGTGTAAGATCCAGCCCATCCATCTCATTGCCCATCACAAGGTGGGCCCAAGGAAATAAAATGAAAGGTAAACCAGAAAAAAAGGGGGGAAGATTGCACTCACAATGATGGTTGGATGGTTGGATTGCAGATCGGACGGTCCGGATGATGATCGGGGTCCTCCAAGCTTGATCTTCACCTTCAATTCCTCTAACTCTCTCTTTCTCTCTCTTGATCTCCCTCTAAATCTCTCTCTACTTCTCTCTCTTCTCTCTCTTTCTCTTTCTCTCTCCTTTCTCTCTTTCTCTCAAATCTTGGATTTGAAATGGACGAGTGGTGCTTAGGAAATGGGGGGGGGGGGGGGGGGGTTTCTTAGAAATGGCTAGCATGGGAGGTATGGGTTGTGATGATGGCTAGATAATGATGATGATGATGGGAGAGGGCATGGGAGGTGTTGACTTTGGTGAGAGAGGAATGGGATAGGTATGGTGTGTGTAGGTTAGGGTAATGATAGGGGTATCGGTGAGGGTGATGGTGATTGATTTGACATGTTGTTGGGATTTGTGAAAGTGGGACCCACGCCACACGCCGTTGCGCGGCCCACCTCGGATTGCTCAAAAGTACGCATCTCACACACCGGGTGTCGCATGGGACGTGCCGCGCGGCGTTGGAATCGCGACGCCCACGCGATCGCAAGGGTACAAGTCTTAGGTCGTTGCGGTACTAAATCAGGGTCGCGATCAAGGCTCACTAATCTGGTCCGTCCGGGACGTACCGGTACCGGAAACTAAACGTACAGAGGGCAATTCAGGGTACGAGTCTTACACGGGGTCTACAAACATCAGTGTGGGCCGAGGCAGTTTCGACAGTGGACATCATATTCTCCACTGTTTACTTTGGCGCGGTCCGCTTAAGATTTGAATCTGATTCAGATTCGGGCCCTGGCCCTAATATGATTTGGGAAAACAGATGGACGGTAAGGATTGATCACAAACATCAAGGTGGGTCCCACGAATGGGGACCCCACTCACTGTCCAGCGTCCAGACGCTGGACATTCACAGCGTCTCAGACGCTGGAACCGTCCAGCATTGGACTTCTTTGCATATATTTTTTTTATTTTTTATTTTTTTATTTTCTTATGTTTATCTCAAGTGGGGCCCACATTAGTATTATCCCCACCATTCATCATGTTCCCCAGCTCTTGAGGAACGCTTAGAGTCCAATATTGGACAGGTTACGGGGTCTACAAATATTACGGTGGGCCTAAGAAGTTTCAACAGTGGGCTACATTATCCCCACTGTTTTCTATGGTGTGGTCCACCTGAGATCTGGGTCAATCTCATTTTTGGTGTCCAGCCCTAAAATGGGCTGGAGAAACAGACGGACGGTGTGGATAATACATGAACATCACGGTGGGTCCCACGAGTGGGCCCTATGGTTAACGTCCAATATTGGGCTTGCCCAAGCGCTGCTGGGCAGCAGTGTCCTCTGGACGCTGTCTGTCCAGCGGCAAGGCTTTTCTTCTTCTTTTTATTCATTTATTTATTTATTTATTGTTATCCTTGCATGGTGGGGTCCACACGTGCAGGATCCACTCCATTCATCAGCTGGGCCATCTCATGGTGGGCCCAATTAGCTTTGGATCAAGATAATGCTTGTATTATACTTCAACAAGATCTTTGTATCTCAAAGGATAGGAAAAAAATGAAAACAAAGCATCATGGTGGGCCACTAAAGGTGGTCCATGTCGTGGCAGCGTGCGGGGCACGCTGTCTCACAACATGGCCCACTTGTGGGCCCAAAAATAAAAAGGGAAAGAATGAAGAAAGGGGAGTTTATGTCCCCTTTTAGCACTCACTCAAATTGGACGGTTGGATCGGGTCGGATAGTCGATCAGACGGTTCGGATGATAGTTGGGGCCCTCCAAGCTTGGTTTCTCCCTCTAATCTCTCTCTTTCTCTCTTCTTAGTCTCTTCTCTCTCTCTCTCTCTCTCTCTCTCTCTCTCTCTTTCTCTCTCTTTTTCTCTTTCTCTCTCCTTTCTTGCAAATTATGGACGTGAGATTGCATGGGGTGTTGGGGGGGGGGGGTTTCTTAGGTGATGTAATGATGATTGCTAGCATGGGAGGGGGGGTAGGATGGCATGGGAGGTATGGGAGGTATGGGCTTTAGTTGACTTGTGAGGAGAGAGAGGGATGTACTTGATTGATTGATGCTTGATGGATTGATGGGATATTGATTGATTGATGGGACAACCTAGGGATTTGTGCAAGTGGGGCCCACACCATGCATGTGTAGCGTGGCCCGTCTAGATTTGCGCACATGTACACATCTTTCAAACTAGGTATCGAAATGGAGCGTGCTGCGCGGCGTTGGAGTCGTGGTGTCCGTGCGGTCGCCGGGGTACAAGTCTCGGGTCGTTGCGGTACCAAAATAGGGTGTCTGATCGAAACTCGCCAGTTTGGACTATTCCAGGTATGCCGAGTTCGAAAAAGAGGTGTACGGAGGGCTAATTAAGGTACGGGTGTTACAGCTCTCCCCTCCTAATAAAAAAATTTCGTCCCCGAAATTTATACTATGAAGTCAAACTAACTGAAGCTGACAAGTAAAAGGAATCTCGTCACTACATATATACCAAACTGAAAAACAAACATACATATACAATCAGTCATAAAAAAGATGGGGATAACGTTCGCGAATCTCTGCCTCTCGCTCCCACGATGCCTCATCTACGCTATGGTGACTCCATTGAACCTTTACTAAAGGAATGACCTTGGTTCGAAGAACCTGCTCCTTCCGGTCAAGGATACGGACCGGCTACTCGATGTAAGAAGCATCCTCACGAACCCCCAACGGTTGCCAATCTATCATAGGAACCACATCTGACTCACACTTCTGCAACATAGAAACATGAAAAACATTGTGGATGCCAGACAACTGAAGTGGCAAGGCAAGCTGATAAGCCACGACGCCAATGCCCCTAGTGATCTCAAAGGGTCCAATGAACCTCGGGGCAAGCTTCCCCTTGGCTCCAAAACTGAACTACACCCTTCATAGGCGAGACCTTGAGATACACACGATCCCCAACGTCAAACTCCAGGGGACGACGCCGACGATCTGCAAAACTCTTCTGTCGGCTCTGAGCTGTGCGCATCCGTTGCCTGATGGTATCGATAGCTTCTAATGTCCTCTGCACAAGCTCGGGACCTAGGAGATGACTCTCTCCAACCTCGGTCCAACAACTGGGAGACCTACAAGGTCTACCATACAACGCTTCGAAAGGTGTCATACCAATAGTCGCTTGGTAGCTGTTATTGTATGCAAATTCAGCCAAACGCAAATGCTCATCCCAGCTGCCTGAGAAATCCAGCACACAAGCTTGGAGCATGTCCTCAAGGATCTGGTTGACCCTCTCGGTCTGTCCGTTGGTCTGTGGGTGGTATGCAGTGCTGAACTTCAAGGCAGGCCCCATCGCCTTTTGAAAACTCCTCCAGAATCGTGACGTAAATCTCTGGTCTCAGTCGGAAATGATCAAAACCGGGACACCATGTAATCTCACAATCTCATCAATGAACAACTTTGCAAGCCGGTGCAATGGCCATGATGCACGTATCGCAAGGAAATGTGCTGACTTTGTCAGACGATCAACGACAACCCAGATGGCTTCATGACCGCGATCAGTCCTCGACAATCCCATAATAAAATCTATGGTCACGTGCTCCCATTTCCACAACAGAACACTCAACGGCTGCAAGGGTCCTGGAGGTTTTCGATGATCGGCCTTAACACGCTGACAGGTGTCGCACTCGGACACAAAGCTGGCAATCTGACGCTTCATTCCGGCCCAATAATACTGTCTCCTCATATCACGATACATCTTAGTAGAACCAGGGTGTATAGTGAACCTCGATCGGTGTGCCTCATTCATAAGATCTCTGCGCAACTAAGAAATGTTTGGGATACACAACCGCCCTCGAAAACAAAGTCCACCATCTAACCCAATCTGCCAGTCTGTCCGATCCTCTGACGAGGCCTCTTCCCAATAATCCTTTAACGTCGGATCCGTCTGCTGAGCTTCGATCACCCTAGAAACAAGGGAGGGTTGAATCGACAGGCCCGATAACCGAGCAATGGAAGACTGTAGGCTTAGCTCGAAGTCATACTCAGCAATATCCTTGAGCATCCTCCACTCCTGCACCATCATATGCGCCACCAAGCCCCGTGGCTGGCGGCTAAGGGCATCCGCCACCACGTTAGCCTTGCCGGGGTGGTACTGAAGATTGAAATCATAGTCCTTCAGGAGCTCCATCCAACGCCTCTGCCTCATATTCAATTCTGACTGGGAAAAGAGGTACTTCAGGCTCTTATGATCAGAGAAGAGCTCGAACTTGACCCCATAGAGATAGTGCATCCATACCTTCAGTGCGAAGACAATAGCTGCCAACTCTAGATCATGCGTGGGGTAGTTCTGCTCATGGATCTTGAGCTGGTGAGACGCATACGCTATTACTTTGCGATGTTGCATCAGAACATCACCTAAGCCAATACGTGAGGCATCCGTAAAAATCACGAATCCATCACTCCCAGAAGGAAGAGTGAGGACTGGCGCTGACGTAAGACGATCCTTTAGCTCCGCGAATGCCCGCTCACATGAGTCACTCCATACAAACTCAGCACCCTTTCTAGTCAATCTGGTTAACGGGGCAGCAATACGAGAGAAGCCCTCAATGAAACGATGGTAATAACCTGCTAGCCCTAGAAAACTTCGAACCTCAGACGCGTTCGTGGGATGGCACCACTGACGCACGGCATCAACCTTGGTTGGATCCACTGCTACTCCTTGCCTCGTCACGACATGACCGAGGAACTTCACCTCCTCCTGCCAAAACTCACACTTCTCCAACTTCGCATATAGTTGGTGTGCACGGAGAGTCTACAGGGTGATTGCTAAATGCTGCTCATGCTCCTCTCGGGTCCTTGAATAGATCAGAATGTCGTCAATGAACACTACCACAAACTGGTCAAGATACGGACGAAAGACCTCATTCATCAACTGCATGAACACTGCGAGCACATTAGGTCAGTCCAAAGGACGTGACCTGGAACTCAAAATGACCATAGCACATCCTAAATGCTGTCTTCGGGATATCTGTTCGCTCGCCTCAAGTGTAAGGCTGCGATGTAGTAATAAAACTCGGTAAGACCGAGGTCGATCCACAGGGAAATAGAAACAATCTCCAAATTACTTCAGCAACTCAGTTTTTGGAAGAAAATCAGATTAATTGGGTAAGTAACTAAAACAGTAACTTTAATAGAAAATCAGTAATTCAAGTACTAAGGCATTCAAGGATCCACTTGTAGCAATCCCATGTCAATTCAATCAACCCAAGTAGAGAACACAACTAGATTTAAAGTCCTATCTCTCATCTAGTTGGAAAATAAAGCATTCACACACATTCAATCCAAATCAAGTTGAACTTCCAAGTTCTAGTCCCATTCAATCAATGTAGAATTCAAAACCATAGCCTGCGGAGTAACAGCCATGCCTATGGACTATGGCCTGCTCAAGGGCTACTATAATTCGAATCTAAACAAGCATTATATGATAATCTCAGAGAATTGCAAGGAACTCATGTCTGGAGCACATGAACTCTCATAAAACATCTCAAACTACCACTTTAAGAAACTAGAACATGAGAAAAAAATCAAACTTGAATTGAAATAACTAGAATTAAACTGAATCCAACATGGAATTGGCTACAAGCTTCTCCTCTCAGCCTTAGCTGAGAGGTTCTAGTCGAGCATATTCATGCTACAACTAAAAACTCTTAATGAAAGCATAAAACTAGAAAAATCGGAAATAGAAGAGTTGTAGACGCTCCACGACAGCTTCCTCTCTCCAAAACCACGTCCCTTAGCTTCTCTGATGATCTAGGAAGAGCCCCTAGGTGTCCTTTTATAGTAAGAAAGCTCCCTTGCGTCGGAAACATCCAGAATTTGTGAAAGGTTACGCAGTGCGCAGCAGTTTTCGGAGTCCCGATTTAGAAAGGACTCAATTTACGTAGAGCCGACTGGTCTAGACCGGTCGGACTGGCCTTTTCAACCATCCAGGGAGTGCATCCGACCAGTCAAGACCGGTCGGGCTTGTTTTAACAAGATGGACAGCGTGCATAGCCGACCGGTCAAGACTGGTCGGTCTTCATTCTAACCTCCAGTGTACGTGGCCGACCGGTCAAGACCGGTCGGTCTGCTCTTCACTTTGATCAGCAAACGTGGCCGACCGGTCAAGACCAGTCTGGCTCCTCTGGCCGACCAGTCAGGACCGGTCGGACCCTCTTAACTTTGTTCTTCTTTCTTTCTTTTCTCCTCTTTTTTTCTTCTTTCTCTTATCCTTGCTTTCTTCTTTCTTCGGTCCTCTTTCGTCCTTCATCCAATAGCTCCAAATGTTTTCTTTTAATCCCTAATTGAATGAAGTCCGCTCTCATCCCCTATAATCACAAAACATGTGTTAGATGGGCCTTTAAATCATGAAAATCATGCAAACCATGTCATGAAATGGGCAATGCAGTGTATAAATTGGAGGTTCAACACACCCCCCAACCAGTTTTTTGCTAGTCCCGAGCAAAACATGCGTGAAACAATTTCAAACCTCCAAACCCAACTCTCCTTCAGAAACCATGATTCTATCCATTCCAAGGTGTATAAGTATAAAATTTGGAAAAATTAGGTGATAGAAGCTGAGCCTTGGACTCTCAAAACATAAAAGGTGTCTACATGAAATTTTCGCTAATTGATTGATAAATAGAAGAACTCGAACAAATTCAACCTAGTGTGCATAGTGAAAGTTCATCTCATGAGTTCCTGGAATCATCTTCTTCATAGATTAAGTAAACCAAGGATTTTAAGGTGCACAGAGTAACAACAAACCTATGACAGGAATTTGCCTTACCGTCCTTCCGACGGCTTTCACACTACGTCCCATTTCCGGCTTTGGTTACGGTTCAACCATCCCCCGGTTGGTAATAGGTAGCCCTTTTCGAAATTTCCACCATTTTTCTTTCCTTCCCGATTTCATCCTTTCTATCCTTTTTCTTTTAAATTAGATAGGATTTTTAGAAATCCATATCTTCTGTTATTTTCACATGGACAAGGATGGACAACATACCCTGGCTTTGCTGCTCAACACCTTTAATCAAAGTCTAGCTAATCCATAAATCACATAAACCTTTCAACTCATGAAAATCGTGTAATGTGAACTTGGTGTGAAGGTGTTCAAATTTTCTATCAATCACAAAAATAGGGGAACTAACATATAAAACCATTATGTTGGGAGAAATTCAAGACTTACAACATCACACACTTTGTATCTCCTCTTCTTATACTCATATCATCTCGAATGCATGGAAATAAGGTTTTCTAAAAGAGTTTTGAAATTTTAGAAAATTCAAAAAAATTTGCGCATGTGAGGCTCGAAATGTTGCAACATGCTAGATGAGGAATCTCATCTCACCCCCCAACCAAATCTTGCATTGTCCTCAATGTAAAAAGATATGCAATTAGCATGAACATGAGAGCAATGGTAACATATGAGAAAGTGAGAACAATAGTACCTGAGAGAGCGATCATGGAAGTCTGCAACTCCAATAACTAAATCTTACTAAAACAGTAAAACTAGATAAACTAAACCTAATCTAAGGAAAGCAGTAAAGATAACTAACCTGTCCTTGTAAAAAAAGGGATCTCCCTCAGACTAAGAGATCGATTATCATTATATCATCCAAAAGCACAAAGTTGAGCAGGATCATCAAGTAGTGTAACAAATTTTTCAATAGAACTAACCACCATCCTACTTTGGAAAGTACATTGGTGACATTGATCATTCTACCCCATTGAAAATCCAGCTGAAAAATTTCAGCGGGTTCAGAATTGTCACATGTACTAGGAAAGGAGAATTGCATTGGTTGGAAATCATTGAATATGGATCTCCTTTCCTTCTTGTCTGGGCGAAAATTATTCAAGTATGGATCATCCCAGAAGTTTTCTTCGGTTTGAAAAAACCAAAGAGATGTGGAGACTTGTATTTCTTTTTCACAAGTCGATATGATCTCCACAAAATCAGATCTCACCGGTGCTACCACAATTGATTTTTCAGTTTGGCACTTTGTGGAAGGAAGCTTTTTGGGCACCGGAGGGGTCTCCTTCAAAGCATGCACGATATCCTGAATCATGGGATCATCCCAATCTTCAAAATACGCTAAACACTCCCCTAGAGTGTAGGAGACTTCATCGGAGGAAGTTTTCAGATTTGGACCCTTTATGTTTTCCTCCTTCACAGAATTTTGTGTAGGTTGGAGTGGGTCCTCAACCTCTACACTTTCAAAAATTGGCTTCTCTGTAGGCAAGTCAAGCACCAATTCTTCCAAATCCTGCACAACAAATTTGTGTAAATCAGAAATTGGTGACTTGTCGAATGAATTTTCAGAAGTTAACACTTCCAAGGTCTTAATAAAATGAAATTTAGATTCATCTTTAGAATGTGTCACACATGTCCCCAAACTTTCAGGTAGATCATGTTGGAAAACCCCCCATCATCCATGGATTCTATCATGTTTACCTCATGGGGACCATCATTGTCGTCCCAATCCTTAAAGGGATCAAAGCTAACAACATTTAGAGGATCAAAATTCTGCCTTAAAGCGAACTCCTCTTCCACGATTGAATCAATCATATCAACCTCGTGGACATCATCATCATCCCTATGCCTTTTGCCCAAGTGAAACACATTCACCTCTAATGTCATGTTTCCAAAGAATAGTTGCATCACCTCATTCCGGCAATTGATGATTGCATTTGATGTGGCAAGGAATGGTCGGCCTAATATTACCGGTATTTGGGTGCTAGCATCCAAAACCGGTTGTTTGTCCAAGACGATAAAATCTACCGGGTAGTAGAATTTGTCAACTTAGACTAGAACATCCTCAACTATCCCCCTCGGTACACGGATAGATCTATCAGCGAGTTGCAACGTGGTTTTGGTGGGTTTTAATTCACCAAGACCCAATTGCTCATATACCGAGTATGGGATCAAGTTCACACTCGCCCCCAAATCTAACAAGGCACGTTCAATCCGGTAGTCTCCAATGATACATGAGACGGTTGGACTACCGGGATCTTTGAATTTTGGGGGGGTCTTTTGAGTGAGGATGGCACTCACTTGCTCAGTTAAGAAGGCCTTTTGCTGCACATTATATTTGCGTTTTGTTGTGCATAGGTCTTTTAGAAACTTGGCATAAGAGGGAATTTGTTTGATGGCATCAAGCAAAGGGATATTAATTTTGACTTGTCTGAAAATCTCTAGAATATCATGAGATTTGGGAGAGATTTTGGGGCAACCAATCTTGAAGGGAATGGTGCTACGGGCTTGTAAATGCGTTCCGGTTGTTGTGGGGCTAAGTTAGATCCATCTTCATCCTCGGAATTGACCGGATCATTAGGCTCATCGGCCTTCACCGGAATAGTTTTGTCAATTTGTTTACCACTTCTAAGGGTGGTGATGGATTTGGCTTGCTCCATGTTCTGGTTGGAAGGATTAGGGGTGCTCACTTCATGTACTTGCTTTGGATTGGGCTGAGGTTGGGCCGGAAAGGTCCCTTCCCTAGCATTCAAGCGTCCCTTAATCTCATCAACCGAGGCTTTAAGCTCTTGGAACATTTGCTGATTCGATTGATTGATTTGTGTTGAACCTCTAAATTTATACACTGCATTGCCCATTTCATGATATGGTTTGCATGATTTTCATGATTTAAAGGCCCATCTAACACATGTTTTGTGATTATAGGGGATGAGAGTGGACTTCATTCAATTAGGGATTAAAAGAAAGCATTTGGAGCTATTGGATGAAGGACGAAAGAGGACCGAAGAAAGAAGAAAGCAAGGAGAAGAGAAAGAAGGAAAAAAAGAGGAGAAAAGAAAGAAAGAAGAACAAAGTGAAGAGGGTCCGACCGGTCTTGACCGGTCGGCCAGAGGAGCCAGACCGGTCTTGACCGGTTGGCCACGTTTGCTGATCACATTGAAGGAGGTCAGACCGGTCTTGACCAGTCGGCCATGTGCACTGGACAAAAGGAAACTAGCCCGACCGGTCTTGACCGGTCGGCTATGCATGCTGGAAGCTCCCAAAACAAAGCCCGACCGGTCTTGACCGGTCGGCCACACTCCCTGGATGTTTAAAAGGCTAGTCCGACCGGTCTAGACCAGTCCGACCGGTCGGCTCTGCGTAAACTGAGTCCTTTCTAAATCGGGACTCCGAAAACTGCTACGCACTGCGTAACCTTTCGTAGATTCTGGATGTTTCCGACGCAAGGGAGGTTTCTTACTATAAAAGGACACCTAGGGGCTCTTCCTAGATCATCAGAGAAGCTAAGGGACGTGGTTTTGGAGAGAGGAAGTTGTCATGGAGCGTTTGCAACTCTTCTATTTCCGATTTTTCTAGTTTTATGCTTTCATTAAGAGTTTTTAGTTGTAGCATGAATATGCTCGGGTAGAACCTCTCAGCTAAGGCTGAGAGGTGAAGCTTGTAGCCAATTCCATGTTGGATTCAGTTTAATTCAAGTAATTTTAATTCAAGTTTGAATTTTTCTTATGTTCTAGTTTCCAAAAGTGGTAGTTTGAGATGTTTTATGAGAGTTCATGTGCTCCAGACATGAATTCCTTGCAATTCTCTGAGATTATCATATAAAGCTTGTTAAATTCGAATTATAGTAACCCTTGAGCAGGCCATAGTCCATAGGCATGGCTGTTACTCCGCAGGCTATGGTTTTGAATTCTACATTGATTGAATGGGACTAGAACTTGGAAGTTCAACTTGATTTGGATTGAATGTGTGTGAATGCTTTATTTTCCAACTAGATGAGAGATAGGAGGACTTTGAATCTAGTTGTGTTCTCTACTTGGATTGATTGAATTGACATGGGATTGCTACAAGTGGATCCTTGAATGCCTTAGTACTTTATATCACTGATTTTCTATTAGAATTACTGTTTTAGTTAATTACTCAATTAATCTGATTTTCTTCTAAAAACTGAGTTACTGGAGTAGTTTGGAGATTGTTTCTAATTCCCTGTGGATCGACCTCGGTCTTACCGAGATTTATTACTACATCGCAGCCTTACACTTGAGGCGAGCGAACAAGTTTTTGGCGCCGTTGCCGGGGACTTAGATAACGGTTTTCAAATAATTTCAGTGGCTGTAGAAGTAGAAGTAGATAGGTTCTTCTGATTTTCTTAGAACTAACAAACCTTTTTGTTTTGTAGGAATTCTTCTCTAGTTCAAGCGCATTAGGTGATACCTTTCTAACTTAGCTTTTTGCAGAATTTCTTGTCAGATTAATTTCAGATTTCAGTTTTCTAGGATTTAGGATTAGTTTTGAATTTTGGTTGAGTGGTTTATGTCCCGTTGGGAACGTAATCACTCAAATTGTCTCCAATCTGAAGGTGGTTTAATTGGACCATTGTCAGTTCATAGACGAGTCTAAAATTATCAAGAGCATTGTGAAAGTCTGGAGAGTATGGAACAAACACCTTTAAGGAATCCTCCCCCCCTACTCCAACTACAAACGCAAATCAGGAAGGAGTAGGAGAGAATGAGGTACATAATGTTCCTCCAATGAGATCACTACGGGACTACCTACAACCTGCCCGAACAATTACACCCTCTTACGTGGTTCTACCAGCAAACGGTGGAAACTTTGACATAAAACCGGGTGTAATTCAACTCTTACCAAGTTCCATGGGCTAGATTCTGACCGCCCATACTTACACTTGAAAGAATTTGAAGAAGTATTGGCCACCTTGCATTACACCAATGTTTCTGAGGATACTATCAGACTTAAACTTTTTCCTTTCACTTTGAAAGAAAGAGCCAAAGATTGGCTTCACTCTCTCAGACCACATTCGATTAGGTCATGGGTTGAGATGAACCGGGAATTCTTGAAAAAGTTCTTCCCAGCTCATAAAACAAACACCCTTCGAAGGGCCATAATGAATTTCTCGGCCAAAGAAGGTGAATCTTTCTTTCAATGTTGGGAAAGATTTAAAGATCTCCTGCTTGCTTGCCCACATCACGGCTATGAGAGTTGGCGAATTATAAATTTTTTCAATGATGGATTAAGTTCCAATATGCGCCAATTTGTGGAGATGATGTGCAATGGCGAGTTTATGAGTAAAAATCCAGATGAGGCTTGGAGTTACTTGGACATGTTGGCTGAAAATGCCCAATCTTGGGATACATCGGATAAACCTAATAACTCCAAACCCACTCAAGAGAAAGGAGGGATCTATGTCCTTAAGGAGGAAGATGATGTGAATGCAAGGATAGCCAACCTTACAAGGAAGGTTGAAGCCATGGAACTTAGTAAAAGTGGAGTTCCTAAGTCCAATGAAGCTGTTGAAACCATAGTATTTGCCTCACCGATTTACACGCTACGCAAGATTGTCCCACAATTCCTGCATTTCAAGAGGTATTACAGGAACACGCCAATGCCACATATGGTTATCAACGGCCTTTCAATGGACCAGGTAGGTAATACATACAATGAGAGTTGGAAGAACCACCCAAATTTTAGTTGAAAGAATGCTCCTACGGGCAATCCTACCAATTCTCAAAGAGGGCCACCCAAGCAAAATATGGCCCCACCTCAATTCTCAATGGAGGATACTTTGAAGGCGTTTATACAAGGGCAAACGCAAATTGTTCGCTCGCCTCAAGTGTAAGGCTGCGATGTAGTAATAAATCTGGGTAAGACCGAGGTCGATCCACAGGGAATTAGAAACAATCTCCAAACTACTCCAGTAACTCAGTTTTTAGAAGAAAATCAGATTAATTGAGTAATTAACTAAAACAGTAATTCTAATAGAAAATCAGTGATATAAAGTACTAAGGCATTCAAGGATCCACTTGTAGCAATCCCATGTCAATTCAATCAATCCAAGTAGAGAACACAACTAAATTCAAAGTCCTATCTCTCATCTAGTCGGAAAATAAAGCATTCACACACATTCAATCCAAATCAAGTTAAACTTCCAAGTTCTAGTCCCATTCAATCAATGTAGAATTCAAAACCATAGCCTGCGGAGTAACAGCCATGCCTATGGACTATGGCCTGCTCAAGGGTTACTATAATTCGAATCTAACAAGCTTTATATGATAATCTCAGAGAATTGCAAGGAATTCATGTCCGGAGCACATGAACTCTCATAAAACATCTCAAACTACCACTTTTGGAAACTAGAACATAAGAAAAATTCAAACTTGAATTAAAATTACTTGAATTAAACTGAATCCAACATGGAATTGGCTACAAGCTTCACCTCTCAGCCTTAGCTGAGAGGTTCTAGCCGAGCATATTCATGCTACAACTAAAAACTCTTAATGAAAGCATAAAACTAGAAAAACCGAAAATAGAAGAGTTGCAGACGCTCCACGACAGCTTCCTCTCTCCAAAACCACGTCCCTTAGCTTCTCTGATGATCTAGGAAGAGCCCCTAGGTGTGCTTTTATAGTAAGAAACATCCCTTGCGTCGGAAACATCCAGAATCTACGAAAGGTTACGCAGTGCACAACAGTTTTCAGAGTCCCGATTTAGAAAGGACTCAGTTTACGCAGAGCCGACCGGTCAAGACCGATCGGGCTTTGTTTTGGGAGCTTCCAGCGTGCATAGCCGACCGGTCAAAACCGGTCGGGCTAGTTTCCTTTTATCCAGTGCACATGGCCGACCGGTCAAGACCGGTCGGCCCTCCTTCAATGTGATCAGCAAACGTGGCCGACCGGTCAAGACCGGTCTGGCTCCTCTGGCCGACCGGTCAAGACCGGTCGGACCCTCTTCACTTTGTTCTTCTTTCTTTCTTTTCTCCTCTTTTTTCCTTCTTTCTCTTCTCCTTGCTTTCTTCTTTCTTCGGTCCTCTTTCGTCCTTCATCCAATAGCTCCAAATGCTTTCTTTTAATCCCTAATTGAATGAAGTCCGCTCTCATCCTCTATAATCACAAAACATGTGTTAAATGGGCCTTTAAATCATGAAAATCATGCAAACCATGTCACGAAATGGGCAATGCAGTGTATAAATTTGGAGGTTCAACACACCCCCCAACCAGCTTTTTGCTAATCCCGAGCAAAACATGCGTGAAACAATTTCAAACCTCCAAACCCAACTCTCCTTCAGAACCCATGATTCTATCTATTCCAAGGTGTAGAAGTATAAAATTTGGAAAAATTTGGTGATAGAAGCTGAAACCTTGGACTCTCAAAACATAAAAGGTGTCACATGAAATTCCCACTGACTGATTGATAAATAGAAGAACTCGAACAAATTCAACCTAGTGTGCATAGTGAAAGTTCATCTCATGAGTTCCTGGGATCATCTTCTTTATAGATTAAGTAAACCAAGGATTTTAAGGTGCACAGAGCAACAACAAGCCTATGACAGGAATTTGCCTTACCGTCCTTCCGACGGCTTTCACACTACATCCCATTTCCGGCTTTGGTTACGGTTCGACCATCCCCCGGTTGGTAATAGGTAGCCCTTTTTGGAATTTTCCACCATTTTTCTTTCCTTCCCGATTTCATCATTTCTTTCCTTTTTCTTTTAAATTAGATAGGAGTTTTAGAAATCCATATCTTCTGTTATTTTCCCATGGACAAGGATGGACAAAATACCCCGGCTTGGTTGCTCAACACCTTTAAATCAAAGTCTAGCTAATCCACAAATCACATAAACCTGGCAGCTCATAAAAATCGTGTAATGTGAACTTGGTGTAAAGGTGTTCAAATTTTCTATCAATCACAACAATAGGGGAATTAACATATAAAACCATTATGTTGGGAGAAATTCAAGACTACAACATCACACACTTCGTATCTCCTCTTCTTATACTCAAAGCATCTCAAATGTATAGAAACCAGATTTTCTAAAAGAGTTTTGAGATGTTAGAAAATTTGAAAAAATTTTGCGCAATATGAAGCTCGAAATGTTGCAATATGCTAGATGAGGAATCTCATCTCACCCCCCAACCAGATCTTGCATTGTCCTCAATGTAAGAAGATATTCAATTAGCATGAACATGAGAGCAATGGTAAAATATGAGAGAGTGAGAATCAATGGTACCTGGGAGAGCGATCATGGAAGTTTCCAACTCAACAACTAAAACCTACTAAAACAGTAAAACTAAAGAAAACCTACCTATGCTATACCTCCATCAGACTAGGAGATCAATCATCCTGATAGACAGGATCATTCAGAGTGATGGACGTGTCCTCTGAATCAAATTTCTCAACAAATGGTTTAAGGCGTTGTCCATTAACTTTAAAACAGTTACCATTCACTGCATTTTCAATCTCAACAGCCCCATGAGGAAAAATTTCTTTGATAATATATGGGCCGGTCCATCGAGATCGTAATTTTCCCGGAAAAAGATGAAGTCGGGAATTATACAAGAGTACTTTCTGTCCTTCATGGAAAGATTTCCTGAAGATGTGTTTGTCATGGTAAGCCTTCATTTTACTCTTGTAAATTCTCGAGTTCTCATATGCATCGTTCCAGATTTCATCAAGCTCATTTAATTGGAGTTTGCGAAGCGAGCTAGCCTTGTCCATGTCAAAATTTAAAGCCCGAATTGCCCAATAGGCTTTGTGTTCTATCTCCACAGGCAAGTGGCAAGCTTTCCCATAGACAAGTCTATAAGGGGACATTCCAATGGGTGTCTTGTAGGCGGTACGGTGAGCCCAAAGTGCATCATCTAATCTTAGGGACCAATCCCTGCATCTGGTCTCACCGTCTTTTCCAAAATCTGTTTGATTTCCCTATTGGAGATTTCAGCTTGCCCACTTGTTTGTGGGTGATATGGGGTACTCACTTTGTGCCTAATACCATATTTCTTTATTAAAGATTCGAAAGGTCTATTGCAAAAGTGAGAACCACCATCACTAATGATGGCCCGAGGCGTCCCAAATCTAGAAAGTATGTTTTCTTTGAGGAACTTGAGAACCGTACGATGATCGTTGGTTCTACATGGGATAGCCTCTATCCATTTAGACATAGTCTACGGTAAGCAAAATATAGACATGTCTGAAAGATGAGGGGAATGGTCCCATGAAATCGATGCCCCAACAGTCAAAGACTTCAAGACGTTGAGAGGCATCATATTTCGACGGGATAATCCTCCTAACTTCTAGCAGCGCTCGCACGCTTTGCAAAACTCGTGGGTGTCCTTAAATAATGTAGGCCAATAAAAACCACACTACAGAATTTTCGCAGTTGTTTTCTTGGCTGAAAAATGACCCCCACATGCTTGATCATGACAAAAGGAGATGACTGAATTGTGTTCATCATCAGGGACACATCTCCTTATAATTTGGTCTGGGCAATATTTAAACAATAGAGGTTCAACCCAGAAAAATCTGCGCACTTCCCTTAGAAATTTATGTTTGTCTTGCGCAGTCCAATGAATCGGCATCGCACCTGTGGAAAGATAATTAGCTATATCAGCGTACCATGGTGGATGCATAGCAACAAAGAGTTGCTCATCAGGGAATGAGTCCTCAATAGGTGACTCGTCAATGGAATTTGGTAGGACTAGGTGGGATAGATGATCCGCCACCACATTTTCTACCCCCTTCTTGTCTTTGATCTCCAAGTCGAATTCTTGAAGGAGTAGGATCCATCTAAGCAAACGGGGCTTAGCATCCTTCTTAGAAAGAAGGTATTTCAGCGCCGCATGATCCGTATAAACAATGACTTTGGATCCTATTAAGTATGGCCTGAATTTGTCCAAGGCAAAAATGACAGCTAGGAGCTCTTTCTCCGTAGTTGAATAATTAACTTGGGCGGGATTCAAGGTCCTACTTGCGTAGTAGATAACATGGGGCTTCTTATCCTTCTTTTGGCCTAACACCGCCCCAATAGCAAAATCGCTTGCATCGCACATCAACTCAAAAGGAATGGACCAATCTGGTGATTGCATGATAGGAGCGATTGTCAACATGTCTTTTAGCTTTGAAAAAGCTAATTGACATTCGGCACTCCACTCAAATTGGTTCTCCTTTTGTAGAAGGTTGCATAAAGGCCTTGAGATATGACTAAAATCCTTTATAAACCTTCTATAGAAACTAGCGTGTCCAAGGAAGGACCGCAAATTGCGTATGCTTTTGGGTGGTGGTAGATTGGAAATTATGTCAATTTTTGCCCGGTCTACCTCTATTCCATTGGATGAGATGATATGTCCAAGGACTATTCCTCTTTGTACCATGAAATGGCACTTTTCTTAGTTTAATACAAGTTGCTTCTCCTCACACCTCATCAAGACCAACTTCAAGTGGTTGAGACACTCATCAAATGTACTACCAAAAACAGAAAAGTCATCCATGAATACCTCAAGAAACTCACCCACCATGTCCGAGAAAATACTCAACATGCATCGTTGGAATGTGGCGGGTGCATTACATAACCCGAATGGCATCCTTCGGTAAGCGAAGGTGCCAAATGGGCATGTAAATGTGGTTTTCTCTTGGTCTTCCGGAGCTATCTCAATTTGGTTGTATCCGGAATAACCATCTAGGAAGCAATAATAGGAATGGCCTGCCAACCTCTCCAAAATTTGATCCATAAATGGGAGAGGGAAGTGGTCTTTCCTAGTAACCGTGTTGAGCTTCCTATAATTAATGCACATACGCCAACCGGTGGTCACTCTAGTTGGTATAAGCTCGTTGTTGGCGTTTTCAATGATGGTAATACCGGATTTCTTGGGGACAACTTGGGTAGGACTTACCCATTGGCTATCTGAGATAGGGTAGATAATACCCACATCTAATAGCTTTAACACCTCGGCTTTGACAACCTCCATCATGTTTGGATTTAGCTGTCTTTGAGGTTGTCTAGTCATTTTTACATTCTCTTCAAGGTGTATTCGGTGAGTACAAACCGAAGGATCTATCCCCTTGAGATCCGCTGTTGTCCAACCTATGGCTTCCCTATGTTCTTTGAGTAATTCAATCAACTTGAGCTCTTGGTCTTTCTCAAGGTGGGAGGCAATGACAACTGGGAACGTTTCCTCTTGACCCAAATATACGTATTTAAGCTCGGATGGCAATGGTTTGAGGTCAAGCTTCGGTGGTTTGATGTTAGACGGTAGAGGCCTTGATGTGGTTGGTGGCAATTTTTCAAAATGGGGCCTCCATCGGCTAGTACCAACTATCGGTCTTTCTATATTCAATGCTTGCACAATTTCACTAATGATGGGGTCTTCAGAATCCATGAAATGTGCTAAGCATGTCTCCAAGCTTTCCAGTGATTCAAGTTGGAGGAGTTCTTCTTCTTCAAAAGTTTCAAGCATGTTTACCTCGAAGAACTCATCATCATCGACATCCCTATGCCTTTTGCCCAAGTGAAACACATTTACCTCTAGTGTCATGTTTCCAAAAGATAGTTGCATCACACCATTCCAGCAATTGATGATTGCGTTTGATGTGGCAAGGAATGGGCAGCCTAATATTACCGGTATTTGGGTGCTAGCATCCAAAACCGGTTGTGTGTCCAAGACGATAAAATCTACCAGGTAGTAGAATTTGTCAACTTGGACTAGAACATCCTCAACTATCCCCCTCGGTACACGGATAGATCTATCAGCGAGTTGCAACGTGGTTTTGGTGGGTTTTAATTCACCAAGACCCAATTGCTCATATACTGAGTATGGGATCAAGTTCACACTCGCCCCCAAATCTAACAAGGCACGTTCAATCCGGTAGTCTCCAATGATACATGAGACGGTTGGACTACCGGGATCTTTGAATTTTGGGGGAGTCTTTTGAGTGAGGATGACACTCACTTGCTCAGTTAAGAAGGCCTTCTGCTGCACATTATATTTGCATTTTGTTGTGCATAGGTCTTTTAGAAATTTGGCATAAGAGGGGATTTGTTTGATGGCATCAAGCAAAGGGATATTAATCTTGACTTGTCTGAAAATCTCTAGAATATCATGAGAATTTGGGAGAGATTTTGGGGCAACCAATCTTGAAGGGAATGGTGCCACGGGCTTGTAAATGCGTTCCGCTTGTTGTGGGGCTAAGTTAGATCCATCTTCATCCTCAGAATTTACCGGATCATTAGGCTCATCGGCCTTCACCGAAATAGTTTTGTCAATTTGTTTACCACTTCTAAGGGTGGTGATGGATTTGGCTTGCTCCATGTTTTGGTTGGAAGGATTAGGGGTGCTCACTTCATGTAATTGCTTTGGATTGGGCTGAGGTTGGGCTGGAAAGGTCCCTTCCCTAGCATTCAAGCGTCCCTTAATCTCATCAACCGAGGCTTTAAGCTCTTGGAACATTTGCAGATTCGATTGATTGATTTGCGTTTGGCCTTGTATAAACACCTTCAAAGTATCCTCCATTGAGAATTGAGGTGGGGCCGTATTTTACATGGGTGGCCCTCTTTGAGAATTGGTAGGATTGCCCGTAGGAGCATTCTTCCAACTAAAATTTGGGTGGTTCTTCCAACTCTCATTGTACGTATTACTTACCGGTCCATTGAAAGGCCGTTGATAACCATATGTGGCATTGGCGTGTTCATGTAATACCTCTTGAAATGCAGGAATTGTGGGACAATCTTACGTAGCGTGTAAATCGGTGAGGCAAATCCCACATATGGTTTCAACAGCTTCATTGGACTTGGGAACTCCACTTTTACTAAGTTCCATGGCTTCAACATTCCTTGTAAGGTTGGCTATCCTTGCATTCACATCGTCTTCCTCCTTAAGGACATAGATCCCACCTTTCTCTTGAGTGGGTTTGGAGTTATTAGGTTTATCCGATGTATTCTAAGATTGGGCATTTTCAGCCAACATGTCCAAGTAACTCCAAGCCTTATCTGGATTTTTACTCATAAACTCGCCATTGCACATCATCTCCACAAATTAGCGTATATTGGAACTTAATCCATCATTGAAAAAATTTATAATTCGCCAACTCTCATAGCCGTGATGTGGGCAAGCAAGCAGGAGATCTTTAAATCTTTCCCAACATTGAAAGAAAGATTCACCTTCTTTGGCCGAGAAATTCATTATGGCCCTTCGAAGGGTGTTTGTTTTATGAGTCGGGAAGAGCTTTTTCAAGAATTCCCGGTTCATCTCAACCCATGACCTAATCGAATGTGGTCTGAGAGAGTGAAGCCAATCTTTGGCTCTTTCTTTCAAAGTGAAAGGAAAAAGTTTAAGTCTGATAGTATCCTCGGAAACATTGGTGTAATGCAAGGTGGCCAATACTTCTTCAAATTCTTTCAAGTGTAAGTATGGGCGGTCAGAATCTAGCCCATGGAACTTTGGTAAAAGTTGAATTACACCCAGTTTTATGTCAAAGTTTCCACCGTTTGCTGGTAGAACCACGCAAGAGGGTGTAATTGTTCGGGCAAGTTGTAGGTAGTCCCGTAGTGATCTCATTGGAGGAACATTATGTACCTCATTCTCTCCTACTCCTTCCTGATTTGCATTTGTAGTTGGAGTAGGGGGGGAGGATTCCTTAAAGGTGTTTGTTCCATACTCCCCAAACTTTTACAATGCTCTTGATAATTTCGGACTCGTCTATGAACTGACAATGGTCCAACTAAACCACCTTCAGATTGGAGACGATTTGAGTGATTACGTTCCCAACGGGACATAAACCACTCAACCAAAATTCAAAACTAATCCTAAATCCTAGAAAACTGAAATCTGAAATTAATCTGAAAAGAAATTCTGCAAAAAGCTAAGTTAGAAAGGTATCACCTGATGCGCTTGAACTAGAGAAGAATTCCTACAAAACAAAATGGTTTGTTAGTTCTAAGAAAATCAGAAGAACCTATCTACTTCTACTTCTACTTCTACAGCCACTGAAATTATTTGAAAACCGTTATCTAAGTCCCCGGCAGCGGCGCCAAAAACTTGTTCGCTCGCCTCAAGTGTAAGGCTGCGTTGTAGTAATAAAACTCGGTAAGACCGAGGTCGATCCACAGGGAAATAGAAACAATCTCCAAATTACTTCAGCAACTCAGTTTTTGGAAGAAAATCAAATTAATTGGGTAAGTAACTAAAACAGTAACTTTAATAGAAAATCAGTAATTCAAAGTACTAAGGCATTCAAGGATCCACTTGTAGCAATCCCATGTCAATTCAATCAACCCAAGTAGAGAACACAACTAGATTTGAAGTCCTATCTCTCATTTAGTTGGAAAATAAAGCATTCACACACATTCAATCCAAATCAAGTTGAACTTCCAAGTTCTAGTCCCATTCAATCAATGTAGAATTCAAAACCATAGCCTGCGGAGTAACAGCCATGCCTATGGACTATGGCCTGCTCAAGGGTTACTATAATTCGAATCTAAACAAGCATTATATGATAATCTCAGAGAATTGGAAGGAACTCATGTCCGGAGCACATGAACTCTCATAAAACATCTCAAACTACCACTTTAAGAAACTAGAACATGAGAAAAAAATCAAACTTGAATTGAAATAACTTGAATTAAACTGAATCCAACATGGAATTGGCTATAAGCTTCACCTCTCAGCCTTAGCTGAGAGGTTCTAGCCGAGCATATTCATGCTACAACTAAAAACTCTTAATGAACGCATAAAACTAGAAAAACCGGAAATAGAAGAGTTGCAGATGCTCCACGACAGCTTCCTCTCTCCAAAACCACGTCCCTTAGCTTCTCTGATGATCTAGGAAGAGCCCCTAGGTGTCCTTTTATAGTAAGAAAGCTCCCTTGCGTCGGAAACATCCAGAATCTGCGAAAGGTTATGCAGTGCGCAGCAGTTTTCGGAGTCCCGATTTAGAAAGGATTCAGTTTACGCAGAGCCGACCGGTCTAGACCGATCGGACTGGCCTTTTCAACCATCCAGGGAGTGCATCTGACCGGTCAAGACCGGTCGGTCTTGTTTTAACAAGATGGACAGCGTGCATAGCCAACCGGTCAAGACCGGTCGGTCTGCTCTTCACTTTGATCAGCAAACGTGGCCGACCGGTCAAGACCGGTCTGGCTCCTCTAGCCGACTGATCAGGACCGGTCGGACCCTCTTCACTTTGTTCTTCTTTCTTTCTTTTCTCCTCTTTTTTTCTTCTTTCTCTTATCCTTACTTTCTTCTTTCTTCGATCCTCTTTCGTCCTTCATCCAATAGCTCCAAATGTTTTCTTTTAATCCCTAATTGAATGAAGTCCGCTCTCATCCCCTATAATCACAAAACATGTGTTAGGTGGGCCTTTAAATCATGAAAATCATGCAAACTATGTCATGAAATGGGCAATGCAGTGTATAAATTGGAGGTTCAACAATATCCTCCTCCCGGACACGAACTTGATGATAACCGGACAGCAGATCTATCTTTGAAAAGAACTTCGCCTCCCGCAGCTGATCAAACAAATCGTCAATCCCTGGAAGCGGGTACTTGTTCTTGATCGTGACCTTATTGAGCTCGCGGTAGTCTACACAAAGCCTCAATGAGCCATCCTTCTTCTTCA
The DNA here is from genome assembly GCA_003013855.2 of Liriodendron chinense. Classification (NCBI taxonomy): domain Eukaryota; kingdom Viridiplantae; phylum Streptophyta; class Magnoliopsida; order Magnoliales; family Magnoliaceae; genus Liriodendron; species Liriodendron chinense. Next base: position 4,723,620 of record ML058515.1, on the reverse strand, counting down.
CAAAGAGTACCGTGCTCCCCACGGTGAACTACTCGGATGGATGAAGCCTAGCTTGCGCAACTCGTCCAACTGCTTTTGTAGTTCTCGCAGCTCCAACGGTGCCATACAGGTACGGGGCCTTTGAGATAGGCGCGGTACCGGGTACAAGGTCAATCTGGAACTCGGTATGCCGACGAGGCGGCAACCCCGGAATCTCCTGAAACACATCTGAAAAGTCACAAACGACTGGCAAGTGGTCGATGCTCAAAGCAACCAGCTCCTCAATTGCACAAGCCATCAGTGCTGATAATTGCTCTCCTCTGGGTTCAGCAACAAATTGAAATTGCGGCATGCCGGGTATAAGGAAGGTAACCGTTCTCGCAAAACAGTCTATGATGGCATGATGCTCGGACAACCAATCCATGCCCAAGATAACATCAAACTCGGACATCGCCAAAACAAACAAGTCGGCAGGCAAAAAGGTCTCTCCTACCAAGATGGGGCAAGACGAATAAATCAAACTTAATACTGCGGTCTTTCCTAAGGGTGTCGACACTGACAAACCCTCGCGCACGAATTCTAACGGCAAACCAATCGATCTACAGAAATCCTCGGATATGAATGAATGTGATGCGCCAGAATCAAATAGAACATGTGCTATGCATGCAGAGACAAGGAGTGTACCCTCTACGACTCCTCCTGGTGCCTGAGGGTCCTGCTGGGCTGCGTAGAACCGGCCCTGAGCCTCCTGGGGAGGTGCCTGTCCCCTCTGAGGTCGTTGCTGCTGTTGATGCGTCCTCTGCTGCTGCCTCTGCTGTGGAGGAGCTCTCGGTGGTGGGTACTGCTGTCGCTGATGCTGCTGATGGGGTCCCGGCGGCTGATACTGCTGACGCTGCTGCCGGTGTGAATGGGGCACTCCCTATGACGATGTCCCATCTCTCCTCACCCATAACAAGGGCCTATAATCTGCTATTGCGGTGGTGCTGGGGGTGCTACGGGCGCCACTGGTGCTGCTGGTGCTTGGAAGGGTGGACGAGCTACATGCCTCTGCGGTGGTCGAAATCGCTGCTGTCGAAAGTTGCCAGATGGTGCCTTTCTCTTCCCCTTTCGATCTCCGCCTTGACTGTGGATCTGCTGCGCATTGGCCCACTCTGCCTCATAAATTTGGGCCCGCTCCACCACCTCCTCAAATGTAGGGAGCTTGTGTCCTGCGACACGGCTCCTAAGGCCAAGGCGCAAACCGCCCTCGAACCGACGAGCCTTTCGCCTCGCATCATCCACAAGATACGTCGCGAATTGAGACAGCTCAATGAATCGGGCCTCGTACTGTGACACGGTCATCTCTCCCTGGACTAGCGTCTCGAACTCTAATGCTCTCTGCTGACGGACATGCTCAGGGAAGAACTTCCGGTCAAACCAGTCCACAAAATCCTCCCAGGTCCACTCGAAATCTGCCTCTACTGTGCGGGTAATCGATGACCACCAATGCTCGGCCTCTCCCTGAAGAAGGAAGACAGTGAGAGGAACTCGCTGCACAGTCGTGCATCGCATAATGGTAAAGATCTTTTCTACTTCAGACTTTCATCTCTCTGCCGTCTCCGGGTTCGGCTCGCCCGAGAAACGCGGGGGATCCATCTGCCTGAAATCCCTAAGTAAGGAACGGGCGCGATCCTGCTCTGATGTGGCAGGTGAATCGGCTGACCTCCTCTCTTGGCGCTCTACCAAGGAGGTCATGGCACGCAACATCTGCTGGAACTGACCAGCAGTCAAGCCTGGAGCTGGGGCGGTCTGGGACGTACCTGCACTAGACGATTGCCTACCAGCGGCTCTCTTGGGTGCCATGTCCTGCAAAAAAGCAGGATCCACTTAACATCGGGTTACTCGTGAGTGTCCAGACGTCAATTAAAATTTTCTAGGCATACAATAGGGGAGTCCTAGTTTAAACTAAGTTCGAAGCAGGTGAGTAAGACTGAGGTCCTAGCAATCATACAGTACAAGGTAGGTAATCAAAGGTTATTAGTAGATATGTAATGTTGTGGACAGGTATTCCCAAGTTATGCTCTGATACCAACTTCTGTCACGCCCCAAACTCGGGGACTGGGCTCACTAAATTCCCGGCCGCCGAATCCGGTGCCAACAGCCTCCGTAGTACCCCATTCTCGGCCCCTAGCTCTCATACGCCAGGTTCCGATCCTGGGATCCCACAAGGAGGATTTTCAAGGTAATTTTTTTTATAGATAAGCATAAACACAAGTATACTGTCACGCCCCAAACCTGGGGACCGGGCTCACTAAATTCCCGATCGCCGACCTTGGTGCCAACAGCCTCCGTAGTACCCCATTCTCGGCTCCTAGCTCTCATGTGCCAGGTTCCGATCCTGGGATCCTACCAGGAGGATTTTTAGGGTAAATTTTTTTTTGTACAGGAGCATAATCAAAACCATAAAACATCATCAAATATCCACTAATAAGTTTGTTGAGTACAGTGCTGGAAAGGAAATACAACATAAAGCAGAAGTCCAAAATATCAGGTACATAAACCGCGCTCAACGCTGCTGATATGCTCTAGTACCTGCAGTGTAAACAAACGCGCATGAGCTTCCTATGAAGCTCAGTAGAGTGCGTGTGTGCTGTGTGATGCATATGACAAGTATACAGATATCAGAGTAAGCGAAAGTAGTAGAGGGCTAAGTTACTAAGTTTATGAATGCTATCAGCCATCCCAAGGCTATGCGATGCAAGGGCCTACATGGCCGAGTGTTACATGCAAGAGATGCAATGCAATCATGTCAATCCTCAACTGATCCACATATCAAAATAGTTCTCATCTGGGACATCACCGGGGTCTAGTATACTCTAATACTGGTCGCCGCACATCGCGCACATAACCAAACGAGTAGAAAAGACCTCACTATCCGCCTTGTCAGTGGTATGCCAATGCCCACCCGGCTCGCCGATAGCGGACCCATTCCATGAGCTGGTCAGACTCGACCTAGCTTACAGCCCACTGCACCCTGGCGGATAAGGTCACACCCCTTTCCAACCGACCTCGACACAGTGGGAGACGCGGCCTACTGGTATTTGGCACAAGGGCGCTCATGTTATCCACTCGGTCTCGACGCTGGAGCATCCTACTGGTACCACAGGGTTTAGGGACTTTCACCCAAGGACATCCATAGTGCCCACGTACTAGAACAAGTTTCCGGTGTCCAATACTGCCAACCATGATGTGACTATGGTGGCCACCACCCCGATGCTGCTAGGGTGTGAAAGCGATCGTGACATACATAATGCGAAATGCATGAGTTATACAATCCAAATCATGCACCAAACTTATGCATACTGCGCAATCATGTGGGGCGACCCTGTCTCACACGGGTCCTCTAAGTATAACAAGCCAACTAGCATATGCTATGGTTAATCATGATCCATAACAGGCATACAAATGATGCGTATGGGCATATGAATGAGCATGGTATTCATTATACTAAGCATGTTATCAGTGTGACATATCAAGATAATGATACTAGCATGTTACCAACATAATCATGTAACACTGGCCTTAAAAGGCCCAATATATACATAGAGAGTGGGACCCGGACTGTGGGTCCCATTGGAAATGTAAAGGTCTTCGTGGCATAGCCCACTTGAGACCACATCGGACCCATACTTGGGCCTGCACATACAAGATAGGCAGCATGAATAAAACAGATACATCATGGTGGAGCTAATAGATACATCACGTTGGGACCCATAGGGTGGGCCACCTGCTGGGCAGCATGGTACCCAACTGGTTCCAAGAAGTTTTGAATCAAGCAGATATTTGTGTTTTCTCCTTCATCCATATCCATGTGATCTTATGAACAGGTTGGATGGCAAATAAACATCACTGTAGAACCTGGAAAGGTTTCAACGTTGGAAATCATTATTTCCACTATGGCATGGTCCACTTGACATTAGGATATGCTTAAATTTTGGGCCCAGCCACTTATGAATAGGTTGGGTGACAAATAAACATCATTGTAGGACTGGGAAGGTTTCAATGGTGGAGATCATTATTCCCACTGTTGTCCCTTGGCATGGCCCACTTGCCATTTTCGATATGCTTAAATTTGGGCTCAGCCACTAAAATGAGCTGGGAAAAACATATGGACGGAATAGGTAAGGCACATATATTCTAGGTGGGCCCAACAAGTGGGGCCCATTAACAATGCCCATATAGACTAAGCTGCTGGGCAGCAGCGTCCCCTGGACGCTGTCTGTCCAGTAGCAGCATTTTATTTTTTATTTTTTTAATTTATACTCTCAAGAAGTGGGGCCCACAGGAGTTTCCGATCAAGCCGATACTTTTGCTTTTTCCTTCTTCCATGCATGTGTGAACTTATGAACAGGTTGGATCTCAAATAAAAATTATGGTGGGCCATATGAAGGTTTCAACAGTAGGTTTACTATCCCTACTGTTTTATGTGGTGGGGCCCCCTTGAGACTCGGATCTGACTCAATATTGGGGTCATGCCCTAAAATGATCTCCCCAAAAGGATGGACGGTGTGGATACAGCACATGCATCATGGTGGGACCCACAAGTGGGCCACCAGCTGGCACGAGCCAGCGTCAGCGACGCTGCCTCTTCTTTCCTTTTGCTTCTTCTTTTTTTTTTCTTTGTGGTTATTTCATGTGGGGCCCACTTAGGGACGATCCACCCCCTTCATCATGTTCCTCAGCTCACTGGGGACCTAACAAGCCCAATATTGGGCAGGTGATGTGGTCCACAAACATCACGGTGGGCCTAAGAAGCCTCAACAGTAGGCTTCATTAACCTTATTGTTTTCAATGGTGTGGTCCACCTGAGATCTGGATTTTCTTCATTTTTGTTGACCATCCCTAAAATGGGATGGAGAAACAGATGGACGGTGTGGATCAACTCATACATCAAGGTGGGTCCCACGAGTGGGGACCCTGCCCAACGCCCAAAAGGGCTTGTAGCCCACGTGCTGCTGGGCAGCAGCGCCCTCTGGACGTTGTCTGTCCAGCGACACCTCTCCCTCTTGTTTTTTTATTTATTTATTTATTTATTATTATTATTATTATAAGAAGGTGGGGCCCATTCATGGATGATCCAATCCATCCATCAGGTTGTCCACCACCATGTGGGGCCAAAAGAAAAGGAAGATGAAAGGAAATCAGGAAATGGGGGGGGGGGGGGGGGGGGGGGGGATTTATGTCCCCCTTGCACTCACCTCGAATGATGGACGGTTGGATTGAATCGGGTTGACGATCGAACGATCCGGACGGTGATTGGGGCCCTCCAAGCTTGATCTCCTCCTTCAATTACCCTAACCTCTTTCTTGATCTCCTAAATCTCTCTCTACTTCTCTCTCTTCTCTTAAATCTCTCTCTTTCTCTCTCCTCTCAAATCTCTTTCTCTTCTTTCTAGCAAAAAAATAGGAAATGAGCATGCCTCCTCTCCCCCTACGTATGGACTTGTATGGGGGGGGAGAGAGAGGAATCATGGAGTGATGGTGGTGGTGGTGGCTAGCATGGGAGAGGGGTATGGGAGGTATGGGCTTTAGTTGACTTTGGAAGGAGAGAGAGGGATGGGGGGTATGGGGTGTGTAGAGTAGGGGTATGGGTAGAGTGATGGTGATGGATTTGATTGATTTGACATGGTCTTGGAATTTGTGCAAGTGGGGCCCACGACACACGCACGTTGCGCGGCCCACCTCGGATTACGCAATCGATCATAACTTTCACACCGGGTATCGCAATGGGGCGTGCCACGCGGCGTTGGAATCACAGTGCCTACGCGGTCGCCGGGGTATAGGTTTCGGGTCGATACGGTACTAAAACAGGGTCGCGATCAAGGCTCGCTAATCTGGTCCATCCGGGACATACCGGCACCAGAAATTAAGCGTATGGAGGGCAAATAAGGGTAAGGGTCTTATAACTCTCCCCTCCTAACAAAAAATTCCGTCCTCGAAATTTGCAATACAAACCCAAACTAGCCGAAGATCATAAAAAAAGAATCGCATCACTATATATGCATATCGAATCGAAAAGCAATCATACAGATACAATCAATCATAAAAAAGATGAGGATAAGACTCGCGAATCTCTGCCTCTCACTCCCACGACGCCTCATCTGCGCTATGATGACTCCACTGGACCTTCACTAAAGGAATGACCTTGGTCCGGAGGACCTGCCCCTTCCGGTCAAGGATACGAACCGGCTGCTCAATGTAAGAAGCATCCTCACGAACCTCCAACGGCTGCCAATCTATCACAGGAACCACGTCTGACTCACACTTCCGTAACATAGAAACATGAAAAACATTGTGGATGCCAGACAACTGAAGTGGCAAGGCAAGCTGATAGGCCACGGCGCCAACGCGCCCAGTGATCTCAAAGGGTCCAATGAATCTCAGGGCAAGCTTCCCCTTGGCTCCAAAACGAACCACGCTCTTCATGGGTGAGACCCTAAGATACACACGATCGCCAATGGAAAACTCTAGGGGACAACGTTGACGATCAGCAAAACTCTTCTGTCGACTCTGAGCTGTGCGCATCCTCTGCCTGATGATATCGATAGCCTCTGATGTCCTCTGCACAAGCTCGGGTCCTAGGAGACGATGCTCTCCAACCTCGGCCCAACAACTAGGAGACCTACAAGGTCTACCATACAACGCCTCAAAAGGAGCCATACCGATAGTCGCCTGGTAGCTGTTATTATATACAAACTCAGCCAAACGCAGGTGTTTATCCCAACTACCTGAGAAATCCAACACGCAAGCTCGAAGCATGTCCTCAAGGATCTGGTTGACCCTCTCGGTCTGACCATCAGTTTGAGGATGATATGCGGTGCTGAACTTCAAGGCAGGCCCCATCGCCTTTTGAAAACTCCTCCAGAACCGCGACGTAAATCTCGAATCTCGGTCAGAAACGATCGAAACTGGGACACCATGCAGTCTCACAATCTCCTCGATAAACAATTCTGCAAGTCGGTCCAATGACCAGGTCGCACGTATCGTAAGAAAATGTGCCGACTTCATCAAACGATCAACAACAACCCAGATGGCGTCGTGACCGCGATCAGTCCTCGGCAAGCCCATAATGAAGTCTGTGGTCACGTGCTCCCATTTCCACAACGGGACACTCAACGGCTGCAGGGGACCTGGAGGTTTGCGATGATCGGCCTTGACACGCTGGCAAGTGTCACACTCAGCCACAAAACTGGCAATCTGACGCTTCATACCGGCCCAAAAATACTGCCTCCTCATATCATGATACATCTTGGTAGAGCCTGGGTGGATCGTGAACCTCGATCGGTGTGCCTCATCCATAAGATCTCTGCGCAACTGAGGAATATCTGGAACACACAACCGACCCCTGAAACGAAGTCCACCATCTGACCCAATCTGCCAATTAGTCTGACCCTCTGACGCGGCCTCTTCCCAATAATCCTTCAACGTCTGATCTATCTGCTGAGCCTCGATCACCCTAGAAACAAGAGAGGGTTGAATCGACAAGCTCGATAACTGCGCGATAGAAGACTGCAGGCTCAGTTCAAAATCATACTCGGCAACCTCCTCGAGCATCCTCCACTCCCGGACCATCATATGCGCCCCAGGCCTCGTGGCTGACGGCTAAGAGCATCTGCCACCACGATGGCCTTACCAGGGTGGTACTGAAGATCAAAATCATAATCCTTCAGGAGCTCCATCCAACGTCTCTGCCTCATGTTCAACTCGGACTGCGAGAAGAGGTACTTCAGGCTCTTGTGGTCAGAAAAGAGCTCGAACCTGACCCCATAAAGATAGTGCCTCCACACCTTCAGTGCGAAGACTACCGCTGCTAGCTCCAGATCATGCGTGGGGTAGTTCTGCTCATGGACCTTGAGCTGGCGAGACGCATACGCTACTACTCTGCCATGCTGCATCAAGACAGCACCTAAGCCAATACGTGAGGCATCTGTAAAAACCACGAATCCTTCACTCCCGGCTGGAAGAGTGAGGACTGGTGTAAAAGTAAGAAGGTCCTTCAGTTCTGCAAATGCTCGCTCACAGGCATCACTCCAAACGAACTTAGCACCCTTCCGGGTCAACCTGGTTAGCGGGGCTGCAATACGAGAGAAGCCCTCTATGAAACGACGATAATAACCTGCTAACCCCAGGAAACTCCAGATTTCGGACGCGTTCGTGGGCTGACCCCACTAACGCACGGCATCAATCTTCACCGGATATACTGCTACTCCCTGCCTCGTCACCACATGACCGAGGAACTTCACCTCCTCCTGCCAAAACTCACACTTCTCCAACTTCGCATAAAGCTGGTGTGTGCGGAGGGTCTGCAAGGTGATCTCCAGATGCCGCGCATGCTCCTCCCGAGTCCTCGAATAGATCAGAATATCATCGATAAACACCACAACGAACTGATCAAGGTAGGGACGAAAGACCTCGTTCATCAATTGCATGAACACAGCGGGCGCATTTGTCAGTCCGAAAGACATGACCTGAAACTCAAAATGACCGTAACGCGTCCTGAATGCCGTCTTCGGGATATCCTCCTGCCAGACACGGACCTGATGATAACCAGACCGTAGGTCAATCTTCGAAAAGAACTGGGCCTCTCGCAACTGGTCAAATAAATCGTCGATCCTCGGAAGCGGGTACCTATTCTTAATCGTGACCTTGTTGAGCTCGCGGTAATCCACGCAGAGCCTCAACGAGCCATCCTTCTTCTTCACGAAGAGTACCGGCGCTCCCCACGGTGAACTGCTTGGACGGATGAAGCCTAGTTCACGCAACTCGTCCAACTGCTTCCGCAGCTCCCGCAACTCCAAAGGTGCCATACGGTACGGGGCCTTTGAGATAGGCGCAATATCGGGCACGAGGTCAATCTGAAACTCGGTATGCCGATGAGGCAGCAACCCCGGAATCTCCTGAAACACATCTGAAAAATCGCAAATTACTGCAGCTGGTCGATACACACGGCAACCGGTTCCTCTATGGCACACGACATCAAAGATAACAACTGCTCGCCTCTAGGCTCGGCAACGAACTGAAACTGCGACATGCCGGGTATAAGGAAAGTGACTGTTCTTGTGAAGCAGTCCAATACAGCGTGATACTCGGCCAGCCAATTCATGCCCAGGATAACATCAAACTCGGTCATCGGTAAAACAAACAAATTGGCGGGCAAAAAGGTCTCTCCTACCAAGACGGGGCAAGACGAACAGATCAAACTCAATATTGTGGTCTTCCCTAAGGATGTCGACACTGACAAACCCTCGCGCACGGAATCTAACGGCAAACCAGTCGATCGACAGAAATCATCGGATACAAAAGAATGCGATACACCAGAATCAAACAAAACATGAGCTATGCATGCAGAGACAATGAGTGTACCATCAACGACTCCTCCAGGTGCCTGAGGATCCTGCTGGGCTGCGTAGAACCTGCCCTGAGTCTGCTGGGGATGTGTCTGTCCCCTCTGCGGTCGCCGCTGCTGCTGCTGTGGTCTATGCTGCTGCCTCTGCTGCTGTGGCTGCTGCTGTGGGTGGGGACACTCATGCCTACGATGCCCTGTCCCTCCACATCCGAAACAAACGCCTGCAAACTGTCTCTGGGACGGTGCTGGAGGTGTTGCTGGTGCTACTGGTGGTCGAACAGATGGACGAACCGGGTGCCTCTGCTGTGCCCGAGTCTGCTGCTGCTGAAAGCTGTCAGAAGGAGCCTTCCTCTTCCCGTTCCGGTCTCCGCTCTGGTCACTGATCCGCTGTGCATCGGCCCACTCTGCCTCATATATCTGGGTCCGCTCTACCACCTCCTCGAACGTAGGAAGCTTTTGTCTCGTGACACGGCCACGAAGGCCAAGGCGCAGTCCGGTCTCGAATCGACGGGCCTTCCGCACCTCGTCATCCACGAGATACGTCGCAAATCTGGATAGCTCAACGAATCGAGCCTCATACTACGACACTGACATATCTCCCTGGACCAGTGTCTCGAACTCTAGAGCACGCTGCTGGCGGACATGCTCAGGGAAGAACTTCCGGTCAAACTGGTTTACAAAGTCCTCCCATGTCCACTCGAAATCAGGCCCGGCGGCTCGAGTAACCGACGCCCACCAGTGCTCGGCCTCTCCCTGAAAAAGGAAAACGGAAAGAGGAACTCGCTCCTCGGTCGAGCATCGCATCGTGGTAAAGATCTTCATTACCTCTGATTTCCATCTCTCCGCTGCCACCGGGTCTGGCCCGCCCAAAAACCGTGGGGGATCCATCCGCCTGAAATCCATCAGCAAGGAACGAGCACGATCCTGCTCCGATGGGGCAACTGTGTCAGATGACCTCCTCTCCTGGCGCTCTACCATGGAGGTCATAACCCACATCATCTCCTAGAACTGACCAGTAGTCATAGCTGGAGCTGGAGCTGGGGCTGGGGCGGTCTGGGATGTACCCGCACCGGTCGACGGCCTACCGGTGGCTTTCTTGGGCGCCATATCCTACAGAAAAGGACAGGTACCTCTTAGCATTGATACTCTCGAATGCACACACGTTAGGGAATCATATTCAGAAGTTTCTAAGCTCAAAATAGGGAATCTTATTATAACTATGTTGTAACAGGATCCTAATGTGGGTCACTAAGTGCATGAGATCGGGATCATAATCATCCTAAGTTTGCAACAATCATTCAGTTAAGGGTAGTTAATCTATGGCCATTAGTAGATATGTGATGTCATCTGTAGGTATTCCCAAGTTTTGCTCTGATACCAACTTCTGTCACGCCCCAAACCCGGGGACCGGGCTCACTAAATTCCCGATCGCCGACCTTGGTGCCAACAGCCTCCGTAGTACCCCATTCTCGGCTCCTAGCTCTCATGTGCCAGGTTCCGATCCTGGGATCCTACCAGGAGGATTTTCAGGGTAAATTTTTTTTTTGTACAGGAGCATAATCAAAACCATAAAACATCATCAAATATCCACTAATAAGTTTGTTGAGTACAGTGCTGGAAAGGGAAATACAACATAAAGCAGAAGTCCAAAATATCAGGTACATAAACCGCGCTCAACGCTGCTGATATGCTCTAGTACCTGCAGTGTAAACAAACGCGCATAAGCTTCCTACGAAGCTCAGTAGAGTGCCTGTGTGCGTGTGTGATGCATATGACAAGTATATAGATATCAGAGTAAGCGAAAGTAGTAGAGGGCTAAGTTACTAAGTTTATGAATGCTATCAGCCATCCCAAGGCTATGCGATGCAAGGGCCTACATGGCCGAGTGTTACATGCTAGAGATGCAATGCAATCATGTCAATCCTCAACTGATCCACATATCAAAATAGTTCTCATCTGGGACATCACTGGGGTCTAGTATACTCCAATACTGGTCGCCGCACATCGCGCGCATAACCAAGCGAGTAGAAAAGACCTCACTATCCGCCTCGTCAGTGGTATGCCAATGCCCACCCGGCTCGCCGATAGCGGACCCATTCCATGAGCTGGTCAGACTCGACTTAGCTTACAGCCCACTGCACCCGGGCGGATAAGGTCACACCCCTTTCCAACCGACCTCGACACAGTGGGAGACGCGGCCTACTGGTATTTGGCACATGGGCGCTCATGTTATCCACTCGGTCTCAACGCTGGAGCATCCTACTGGTACCACAGGGTTTAGGGACTTTCACCCAAGGACATCCATAGCGCCCACGTACTAGAACAAGTTTCCGGTGTCCAATACTGCCAACCATGATGTGACTATGGTGGCCACCACCCCGATGCTGCTAGGGTGTGAAAGCGATCGTGACATACATAATGCGAAATGCATGAGTCTTACAATCCAAATCATGCACCAAACTTATGCATACTGCGCAATCATGTGGGGCGACCCTGTCTCACACGGGTCCCCTAAGTATAACAAGCCAACTAGCATATGCTATGGTTAATCATGATCCATAACAGGCATACAAATGATGCATATGGGCATATGAATGAGCATGGTATTCATTATACTAAGCATGTTATCAGTGTGACATATCAAGATAATGATACTAGCATGTTACCAACATAATCATGTAACACTGGCCTTAAAAGGCCCAATATATACATAGAGAGTGGGACCCGGACTGTGGGTCCCATTGGAAATGTAAAGGTCTTCGTGGCATAGCCCACTTGAGACCACATCGGCCCCATACTTGGGCCTGCACATACAAGATAGGCAGCATGAATAAAACAAATACATCATGGTGGAGCTAATAGATACATCACGTTGGGACCCATAGGGTGGGCCACCTGCTGGGCAGCGTGGTACCCAACTGGTTAAAAGAAGTTTTGAATCAAGCAGATATTTGTGTTTTCTCCTTCATCCATATCCATTGATCTTATGAACAGGTTGGATGGCAAATAAACATCACTGTAGAACCTGGAAAGGTTTCAACGTTGGAAATCATTATTTCCACTGTGGCATGGTCCACTTGACATTAAGATATGCTTAAATTTTGGGCCCAGCCACTTATGAATAGGTTGGGTGACAAATAAACATCATTGTAGGACTGGGAAGGTTTCAATGGTGGAGATCATTATTCCCATTGTTGTCCCTTAGCATGGCCCACTTGCCATTTTGGATATGCTTAAATTTGGGCTCAGCCACTAAAATGAGCTGGGAAAAACATATGGACGGAATAAGTAAGGCACGTATATTCTAGGTGGGCCCAACGAGTGGGGCCCATTAACAATGCCCATATAGACTAAGCTATTGGGCAGCAGTGTCCCCTGGACGCTGTCTATCCAGCAGCAGCATTTTATTTTATTTTTATTTATACTCTCAACAAGTGGGGCCCACAGGAGTTTCCGATCAAGCCGATACTTTTGCTTTTTCCTTCTTTCATGCATGTGTGAACTTATGAACAGGTTGGATCTCAAATAAACATTATGGTGGGCCATAAGAAGGTTTCAACGGTAGGTTTACTATCCCTACTGTTTTCTGTGGTGGGGCCCCCTTGAGACTCGGATCTGACTCAATCTTGGGGTCATGCCCTAAAATGATCTCCCCAAAAGGATGGACGGTGTGGATACAACACATGCATCATGGTGGGACCCACGAGTGGGGCCCACTTAGGGACAATCCACCCCCTTCATCATGTTCCCCAGCGTCAGCGACGCTGCCTCTTCTTTCCTTTTTCTTCTTCTTTTCTTTTTTTTTTCTTTGTGGTTATTTCATGTGGGGCCCACTTAGGGACAATCCACCCCCTTCATCATGTTCCCCAGCTCATTGGGGACCTAACATGCCCAATATTGGGCAAGTGATGTGGTCCACAAACATCACGGTGGGCCCAAGAAGCCTCAACAGTAGGCTTCATTAACCTTACTGTTTTCAATGGTGTGGTCCACCTGAGATCTGGATCTTCTTCATTTTTGTTGACCATCCCTAAAATGGGATGGAGAAACAGATGGATGGTGTGGATCAACTCATACATCAAGGTGGGTCCCACGAGTGGGGACCCTGCCCAATGCCCAAAACGGCTTGTAGCCCACGTGCTGCTGGGCAGCAGCGCCCTCTGGACGTTGTCTGTCCAGCGGCACCTCTCCCTCTTATTTTTTTATTTATTTATTATTATTATTATTATTATTATAAGAAGGTGGGGCCCATTCGTGGATGATCCAATCCATCCATCAGGTTGTCCACCACCATGTGGGACCAAAAGAAAAGGAAGATGAAAGGAAATCAGGAAATGGGAGGGGGGGGGGATTTATGTCCCCCTTGCACTCACCTCGAATCATGGACGGTTGGATTGAATCGGGTTGACGAGCGAACGATCCGGACGGTGATTGGGGCCCTCCAAGCTTGATCTCCTCCTTCAATTACCCTAACCTCTCTCTTGATCTCCTAAATCTCTCTCTACTTCTCTCTCTTCTCTCAAATATCTCTCTTTCTGTCTCCTCTCAAATCTCTTTCTCTTCTTTCTAGCAAAAAAATAGGAAATGAGCATGCCTCCTCTCCCCCTACGTATGGACTTGTATGGGGGGGAGAGAGAGGAATCATGGAGTGATGGTGTTGGTGGTGGCTAGCATGGGAGAGGGGTATGGGAGGTATGGGCTTTAGTTGACTTTGGGAGGAGAGAGAGGGATGGGGGGTATGGGGTGTGTAGAGTAGTGGTATGGGTAGAGTGATGGTGATGGATTTGATTGATTTGACATGGTCTTGGAATTTGTGCAAGTGGGGCCCACGACACACGCACGTTGCGCGGCCCACCTCGGATTACGCGATCGATCATAACTTTCACACCGGGTATTGCAATGGGGGGTGCCGCGCGGCGTTGGAATCGCAGCGCCTACGTGGTCGCCGGGGTATAGGTTTCGGGTCGATGCGGTACTAAAACAGGGTCGCGATCAAGGCTCGCTAATCTGGTCCATCCGGGACATACCGGCATCGAAAATTAAGCGTACGGAGGGCAAATAAGGGTACGGGTCTTACATATACCAAACCAAAAAGCATCACATCACATATCCACTAAGATAATCTTTTGAGTACAATGCTGCAGAAAAAGGAAATACAAGGTATAACTGAAAGCTGAAAAAATCAAATGCGCGCCCGTCTCACTGCTGTCGCGCTATAGTATGATCTGCACGTAAACAACGTGCGTAAGATTACTATGAAGCTTAGAGAGTGCGTGGTGTGTGCGCAATGCATATGACAGGTATACAGATATCAGAGTAAGCGGAAATGATGACAGGCTACACTACCAAGTCTATGAATGTCATTAGCCATCTCGAGGTTATGCAATGCAATGGGCTTATATGGCCGAGTGTCAGATGCTAATGATGCAATGTGCGCATGTCAATCCTCAACTGTCATATATCATACGGTTTACAATTGGGACATCACCGGGGTCTAGTACACTCCAGACATTGGTTGCCACCCATCGCGCGCATAACCAAGCGAGTGGAAGAGACCTCACTATCCGCCTCGTCAATGACATACAAGAAAATCCACCCGGCTCTTCGATAGCAAACCCATTCACGAGCTGGTCAAACTCAACCTAGTATATAGCCCTCTGCACCCGGGCGGGTAAGGTCACACCCCCTTCCAACCGACCCCGACACAGTGGGAGAAGCGGCCTAATGGTATTTGGCCCTCATGCGCTTATAAATCCACTTGGTCTAGACATTGGAGCATCCTACTGGTACAACAGGGTTTAGGGACTTTCACCCAAGGACATCTTTGGCGCCCAAGTGCTAGAACATAGTTCCGGTATCCATTTCTACCATCCACGATGTGACTGTGGTGGTTACAACCCTGATGCCGCTGGGGTGAGAATCTGATTGTGACATGCATAATGCGAGATGCATGAGTCATACCATCAAAGCCATGCACCAAACCTGCGCATGCCGCGCGATCATGTGGGGTGACCCTATCTCATACGGGTCCCCTAAGTATGTCAAATTGTAAGGCATATGCTATGATCAACATCATCCACAATCAGGCACACATATGATGCGTATGCACAAATGAATGGGCATGATATTCATTACACTAAGCATATTATCAGTGTGACCTATCGAGCTAAGTACGCTAGCATGTTTCAATATAGGCATCAATAACTACTATTTACAACGGCGTGGTCTACCTGAAATTTGGATTTGTCTCATTAGGTGGGGTCCATAGGCTAAAATGACATGGAAAGACAGATGAACAGCGTGGATCAAACAGATACATCACGATGGGACCCACAGGGTGGGCTACCTACTGGACGAGCGTGGAACCCACCTGGGTCATGGAAGTTCTGGATAAAGCTGATATTTATGATTTCACTTCACCCAGACCCATGGATCTGGGTAGCATATGAACATCATGTGGCCATAGGAAGGTTTCAACGGTGGAAATCATTATCTGCACCATTCCAAATGGTGTTGCCCACATGAGATGTGTACCCGGTTCATTTGTGGGCCCATGCCCTGAAATGATATAGCAAAATGGATGGACGACAGGGCATTATGGGTCCCACGAGGTGGGCCACTGCTGGACAGCGTGTCCAGCACGCTGCCATCAGCGTGGGCCACACTCATGGCCCCTAAAAGTTTTGGGACCGAGCTGATACATATATTTCCCATCCATCCAGGTCTGTGTGACCTCAGCAACAGGTTAGATGGAAATAAACCTCATGGTGGGGCTCCACACGTGCACAGCAGCCCCAACGGTTTCCAACGGTGGCCGTTCATTCCCACTGCTTCCCAAGAAGTGGTCCACTAAGGTATTGGACCCAGCTGATGCTTTTTTTTCCATTCATATAGGTCTGCGTTGAAAATGCGGTGTAAGTTTGATTACCTCTTTTGTAGAAGCAAGAAACAAGATACCTTGTCCTAGAGGGGGGTGAATAGGACACTTTTTAAATTTCTCAATTACACACTTATAATCATGCGAAGTATTCTTAGGAAACTTACTTCAAACACAAGATATGCAGAATATAAGTCAATAAAAGCATATGGGAAAGAAGTAAATCAGTTCATCCATTCATCACACAACAAGAGATTTTTATAGTGGTTCGGTTATGTACCTACTCCACTCCCGGCTGATCCACTCACTCCTTGAGTGGCCGGATTTCACTATCACTATGGTTTTAAATGAGGTTAACCATAAACCTTAACAGCCTACAAAAGGACTTAAGACTCAACACATGGATTCATCCTTCCATAGGACTAATCCATGACCACTTTGTCCTACACAAGGGCTTATCCTACTCAAGGACTTGCCCTACGCAAGGACTCTTACAAGTTTGGGTCTTCAAACTCTGAAACCCAAATCTCAACTTGAGGAGGTTTCTTGGACTCGAAAGACTAAATATACTTAGCTGATTGAGTCCCTTGATGATGCCTTTGTTGAAGAAGCTTCGGCTTGCACGGAAGATACCTTCTTCAGCTCCCTCGATCAGCAACCTTGCTCCGGATGACTCATTGTAGATTCCAAGGTGAGGGATTAGGGTTAGGTTGAGGCTAAATGGGGATATGGCTTTTATATGAGGAAGGCTTCTACCTAAACCACCATTAATGGCATTGATGACAAGAGTATATCTATGTGAGGTAGGTCAAGATGCCATTAAAGAGGGGTTGAGTTCATGATTCAATCCAAGCTTTGAATGCTTCATCAATGTTGGTCAGATCAACATGGATTGAAGTATGAACTCAACAAATCTTAGGGTATGAGAAAAGGGGATCTCAAGGAGAAGGCTCACACAAACCCTAGATGATGCTCAAGGTGTCTCTCACAAGATCCAACCGAGTTCCATATATAGAAATGATATTCAACGGTCAGAAAACGGTCAGCTCGATAGGATCCGATCGATCGGACATAAGTTTTAGCGAGATTTGAATTTTACTGAAAAACAGGTCATCCGATTGATCAGACTTAGTTCCGATTGATCGGAAGACCATGTCCGATTGATCGGACAGATGGTCCGATTGATCGGAGTTCCTTCCAGAGAGTTAATGTAATTTTTCTGGAATTTCCTCCGATGGATCGTATGTATGTCCGATGGATCGTAGAACCCTGTCCGATGGATCGGACAGACCTCCGAGTGATCGGAAAAGTGTCCAGAGAGATTTTCAATGTTTGCTGGACATTTCTACGATTGATCGGACATACCGTCCGATTGATCGGAAGAGACTGTCCGATGGATCGGACAGTCCTCCGATTGATCGGAAAAGTGTCCAGAGAAGTTTTTAATGTTACTGGACAATTCTCCGATGGATCGGACATATTTTCCGATTGATCGGACACCTATCGGACTAATCTCCGATGGATCGGGTATGTATCGGAGAGAGCAGACATATTATTTTTTGATTTTTATGCAACTTCTGCTAACATAAACCCTTCCAAAGCTGATCTAAATGGAAGGAGGGCTATAGATGGTGCTAAGGGTGTACCTAGGAAGGATTTGGACCATCTATAAAAGGTTTTGGGATTAAAGGTTTGGATGAAGAGGCTTGAAGTTGACTGATGAGCGATCTTCTTTGAGTAGCTTCTGTCTTCAGCCTCACGGAGACTGTCTTTAGCCGCAAGGAGACTCGACGACACACTAACCATGGTAATTGACAAATCTTTGCATTAACAATCTCCCCCTTTGTCAATTACCAGACAAAACCAAACCTATGATAGTCTTGGTCCATACCAAAGACTTTTTCCTAGACACCAAAACCAAAATACATACATAGATCATGTCAAAGAAAATAAAAGCTTTATACATAGACATGACTCATTACATACAAAATGTACAGACTCAATGTACAGACTAGGCTTCACTTGAACTCCCCCTTAGTCCCTGCACACAAAAGATCAACAAAAAAATATCCTGGACCTTTTGGTGGGATAAATTCTTCCCCTTTTTGTCAGTGATTGACAAAGGTTAGTGAAATGAGAATGCAGCGCATATGTCATAGACTAAAGGAGGAAATAGACATTATCGTGCCGAGAGAGGAAGCCAACACACAGATGGTCATGCAAGGATATACAAGTATATGACAGTAAGCACAGTGGGCTTATAGCCCAAGCAACCATCCTCCCCTCCTGAAATGTATATCATGACCAACATACCATATATACAAAATCCAAAAGAGGGCAAGAAGCCCAATAAGGATAAAGCAATTTCGCACCAAGATAGCCAAAGAGAATGATCATTAGACGATTCAACATAAGATCAGAGCAAAATATCATAACAAAAAACATAATGATCATCAGAATATCCAAATCCAACATAAATCATAGCAAAATATCCAAAATATCCAAAAAGAATGACCATCAGACTATCCAAAACAAAATATGTCAAAGAAAAGATGTATCAATCAATACAACTAACAATGTCGCTCCAAAAAGATATCTGCGACGACTAGACACTAGGGACCCTGACTAAAAAGATAGGCAGCTATGGAGCAGGGCCAGCAACATCATCTTGATGACATGAAAGAGCTGATGTGAGGCGCTGAACAGCATCATGAATGGTCTGCATCAGGCCCTCAAGACGCGACAGCCGCTCACCATGCTGTGCAAGGGCACCCTCCACACGATCTAGTTGAGCGGTGATCTGCTCCGTGCTGGGAGGAGGAGGTGCCGAAGAGGCGTCGGACTGAAGTCACCGCTTGACTGAGCGACGAGCTGGGGCCGGCGTCGGTGATGGAGCTGAAGACCTGCTGTGAGTGCTAGATGACACCTGAGTGGGTGTATGAGAGAAATCCCGGTCTTCTACGTTATCCTCTTTTGGTAGGGACATCTTCTTGATATTGAGGTCCCTGAAGGTGCGGCGAGGAATAGGATGGACCACAATATTTGTGAACCCGCAATCGTGCCCCAATCTGGTAATGATCCAGCCGAATGAAATGGTGTTGCGGTTGTGTGGCAGCGCGTCCAGAATATGATGCAAAATGATGGATGGGAGACACAGGCGCGTCCCATGACCAACGTGATAGAGCAGATTGACCATATTTGCGGTGAGATCGGATTTGTTACTACTGCGTGGGTAGACATTTGTGCTGAAAATCTGGTGGAGCACTCGAAACCTATTGGACATTTCAGACGCCCGAAGTGCACTACCGTCTATCCACTCCGGATTGAGACCCCGACACAAATATCGAGTCCAATCAGCCCGAAGAGTAGAGTCAAGGAGATTGTCATTCGGTTGTGGGGCGGTGGACATGGGGATCCCAATCAGGTCGGCTATGGTTTGGGCTGTGATCTTGACTACCCGGTCTTCGACAATAACCTCACATGATGGAGGGTTTCCAACGGGGTTGATGATTTTAGATAAAAATGTATACACAACCTCAGGATGTGCTACGCCTCCAAATCGTAGCACACCATCCCACCCGATCTATGCAAGAAGAGCGGGAATTCCAAAGGGCTCCACACATGACAAAGTGACCTCCCGCTCATATATAATGGTGCGGGATTGGAATCGGGAGATTGAAGCTGGACTCTCAGGCTGGGCAGGAGGAGCAGCAGGAGGTGGAGAGCTCTGAGAAGGTCGAGAAGTTTGGAGCTTCTTGGACCTGGCGGTGGTTCATGGCCCCGCAGCCATCTTGGACTTGCCTTTAGGGTCTTTAGGCATGGTGTATCAAGATTGGAGGAATGATTTGAACAATGCAGACACCAAGATGGACAGGAAGAACTTCAAATCCCGACAAATGATAAGCTGTTAGAGGAAAGGGATAGAAGAAACCGATCGGACAGCAAGAAACCGAACTGACAGCTTGTGAGATCTTACCTAGGAGACACGAAGAGCCATTGTTGCTGCAAATGAGGATCGATGGAAAACCAGCTGAGCTACAGTCCGATCGCACAGGGATGCCCTACCAGAAGAGGCTGAGAGAAAACAGAAACATAGGGCAGAAATGAACAGGGCTCGCGTATATGACTATCGGACTCCCGATATTTCCGATTGATCGGAGAAGTGTCCGATCAATCGGAAATGCCCCCAGTGACATTTAAGCAGTTAAACCCTTCCTCCCTTCAGCAAATGATTCCCCAGCTTATTTTGTAAGAGTGTAAGCTTGAGAATACCAATGATCACTCAATTATATGAGGCTAATTCCTCAGATATACCTATATGCACATGATTTTCCAATTTGCTAGAGTGAGCATACACCGATAGACTTCCGAAGGTGTTCGAACCTTGTGGAATCTAACGGCTTAGTAAGGATGTCGGCCAATTGCCGCTCGGTTTGGATGTATTCAAGATTGATCAGTTTTTCCTCAACTAGTTCTCTTATAAAATGGTGCCGGATGTCGATATGCTTGGTTCGAGAATGTTGAACCGGATTTTTTGAGATATTAATGGCGCTTGTGTTGTCACAAAAAGCGTCATTTCATCCTGATTAAGACCATAATCCTTCAACATCTGCTTCATCCAAAGTAGTTGAGCACAGCAACTACCGGCAGCAATATATTCAGCTTCAGCAGTGGACAATGAGATGGAGTTTTGCTTTTTGCTATGCCAAGCAACTAAGCAGTTTCCGACGTAAAAACAGCCATCGCTAGTGGATTTTCTATCATCCATATTTCCGGCCCAATCGGCATCGGAGTACCCCGCAATGATGGTTGAGGTGTCAAAGGGGTACCACAAGCCATATTCAGTTGTGCAGGCCACATATCTAATCACTCTTTTTACAGCAATGAGGTGTGATTCCTTAGGATCGGCTTGAAATCTAGCACATGCCCCTACACTAAAGGCAATATCGGGTATACTAGCTGTGAGGTAGAGAAGACTCCCAATCATACTTCTATATAAATGTTGATCAACACTTTTGCCAGATAAGTCTTTAGAAAGTTTAATGGTAGTGGCCATAGGTGTGGTGTGTGATCGACCCGAGTCTAGCCCAAACCTCTTGACTAAATCTTTTGCATACTTAGTTTGGTTGATAAAGATTCCATTTTTCAGTTGTTTAACTTGTAATCCTAGGAAGAAATTTAGTTCACCTACCAAACTCATCTCAAATTCAGATTTCATTAGTTCAGCAAATAAACCAGAAAATTCTTCACAGTTTGACCCAAATACAATATCATCCACATAAATCTGAGCAATGAGAAAGGAATCAGTCATCCTCTTAACAAATAGGGTTTTATCAACACTCCCCCTAACAAACTTGTGAGCAATTAGAAATTGAGTAAGACGTTCATACCATGCTCGGGGGGCTTGTTTTAACCCATAGAGAGCCTTTTTCAATCGGTAGACTCTTTGAGGATAACTAGGGTCTACAAACCCTTTTGGTTGTTCAACATAAACCTCCTCATCAAGTATACCATTTAGAAAGGCACTTTTCACGTCCATTTGAAATAATTTGAATTTGAGAGCACATGCTATAGACATGAGAATTCGAATGGATTCGAGTCTAGCAACCGGGGCAAAGGTTTCATCAAAATAAATTCCCGCGATTTGAGAGTACCCTTGAGCTACAAGACGTGCTTTGTTTCGAATCACATTGCCAGATTCATCTGTTTTGTTTTTGAAGATCCATTTAGTTCCAATGACATTCTTCTCATATGGTCTTTCAACCAGAAGCCAAACCTCATTTCTGGTAAACTGTTGAAGTTCCTCTTGCATTGCAAGTATCCAAAACTCATCATTGAGAGCCTCATTTATATTTTTCGGTTCAATTTTTGAAGTGAAGCACACATGACTGTTGATGGCCTCAAGTTGTCTTCTCGTCTTGACTCCAACATTCGGATCTCCAATGATTTGATTGAGGGGATGATCCTTGATGTGTGGAACATTTCCAGAAGCTATTGAGGCATTAGGAGTGGGAGATTTTTCAACAGGTTTACCTATGTGGCACGGTTCTCCCACTTCATCATCATCCAGTCTTGTGTCTTCTTTGGATTGGTCATCAATGACAACATTTATGGATTCTTGAGTTGTTTTAGTCCTTGTGTTGTACACTCTATAGGCCCGACTATCAGAAGCATATCCTAGAAATATTCCCTCATCGCTCTTAGAGTCAAATTTTCCTAGATTTTCTCTATCTCGAAGGATGTGGCATTTGCTACCAAAGACCCTAAAGTACTTGATGTTTGGGACTTTTCCATTCCACAGTTCATATGGGGTCTTATCTAGGCCGGCTCTCAAATAAACTCGATTAATGATGTGACACGCTGTACTCACTACTTCGGCCCACAGATTTTTTGCTATATTTTTGCTGTTCATCATAACTGTGGCCATGTCGAGTAGCACTCTGTTTTTCCTCTCTACTACTCCATTTTGTTGTAGAGTTTTTGGGGCTGAGAATTCATGTTTGATGCCTAAATTTTCACAGAATAGTTCAAAGCGCCCATCCTCAAATTCCCCCCCATGATCACTCCTAATACGTTTTACTGTGCATTCTTTTTCATTGTGGAGTCGTTTCATGAGTTTCTCAAATTCTTCAAATGTATCCGACTTTTCTTTCAAAAATACAACCCATGTATATAGGGAATAGTCGTCAACAATAACGAAGAAGTACCTCTTACCACCTTGACTCATTACTCTTGTGGGGCCTACAAGATCCATGTGGAGTAGATCAAGGGGTTTTGATGTAGCGATGATGGATGTCTTCTTATGTGCAACTTTAATTTGTTTACCTTTCAAGCATTCAGCACATACTTCTTTTGGTTTCTTCCCAATCTTTGGTAAACCTCTTACCAATTTCTTTCTATTCAACCTAGCAAGGTTCCTGTAATGGACATGACCAAGCCGTTGATGCCATAACTCAGTCTCATCATTAATAGCCATGTGGCATACGGCAGATGGTCCCTCATCACCCTTGTTTTCAATCACATAGCAGTTATCACCCGTGCGAAACCCTTTTAATATTAATTTTCCAGATTGATCCATAATTTCGCACATTTCTTTGGAGAATTTCACCGAATGTTGTTCATCACATATTTGAGAGATGCTTAATAGATTATGTTTTAAACCGTCAACACATAGTACATCCTCAATTTTGGGCAATCCTGGCCTGGTGATGGTTCCCTTTCCAACAATCTTGGCAACACTCCCATCTCCAAAGGTAACAGACCCACCATCAAATTCAGCATAATCACAAAACTGAGTCTTGTCACCTGTCATGTGTCGGGAGCATCCACTATCAAGGTACCACCTAGTGTTTCTTCTGGTTCTAAGGGCTGTATGGATAACTAAGCATTTGTTCTTTACTACCCATTTAGAGACTACCCTTTTTGGAGAACTAGGCTTCTTGGTTGATTCTAGGGATGTCATCGTTTGAGCATAAGGTGTTGAGGTTTTCTCTTTACTTGATTTCTCTTTCATCAGCTCCATGGTTCTTTTGTTCAACTGTTTTACCATTTCTAGGAGCTCTTCCATTCTTTTGTCTTTCTTCGGTGGAGTGGGATAATTTTTCCTCACGTTTGGTGTTTGTTTAGGAGGACTCCACATCTGATTCATCCTTTTTCCGGTAGGTACAAATTTACCTTTCAAGTTCCGAACCGGATTCTTAAAGATCAAGCATTCAAATTTCAAATGTCCAACATCTTTGCATGCATGGCATATAGGTGAATTTCTCTTAGTGCTTCCTGATGCATTCCTAATCTTTTTAGGTTCTGGGTTACTAACCTTAGTTTGCTCACCATAGCCTAGCCCTCTTGTATTCCTACAAGGCTTACCTGATTTAAGGATATCATCTAGTTTTTCTCAGCTTTGGGCAAACCTTTCATTTAGTTGACTTTCTTGATTAAGTTGCAAGACTAGACACTGATTTGTAGATTTTGCCTTTTTCAGCTCATCTTCTAAGGTATTAATTTTGTCTTGAGCTGTTTTATTTTTCTTTTCTAATTCACAGATCTGATGGTAAAATCCGTTGTTTTCTCTCTTCACTTCTTGCATTTCATCAGCCAATTTATTGTTGTCAATATTTGCTTGGCTCAACTTCTTGGTAAGAAGGATGCTTTGACGAAATAGCTCATCATAGGCAACTTGCAAACCATCATTATCATCCTTGTCATCATCGGAGGATGTTTGACTGTTTTCTGATAGCTCATGATCATCCTTGTCTCTTTCACCTTGTATGTCTGGGACAATCTCCGAGATAGAGGCCATCAGAATTTTAACTGATCCTCTCTCATCACTTTGATATTCTTCTGTTTCTGAATCTGTACTCTCGAGGTTGTCCCATGTGGCTGCCATTGCTTTCTTTTTGAATTTTTCTTTGGCAGGAGCTTGGCAGTCAGAGGCAATATGACCATAGCGTCCACAGTTGTAGCACTTAGGATCTTTTGGCTTGTTGTAAGATTTTCCTGTATAGCACTTTTTGTCAAAAGATTTGCTATTTTTGTCAACCCTCTTTCCTTTGTTTTTGAAGAATTTTCTAAACTTCTTGGCCATAAGAGCCATTTCATTCATATCCATTTCTTCATCACTATCAACTACAGATTCTTGTGTAGTGTGTGAAGTTTTCAGCACTGTGTTTCTACTTTTTGGGGATTTCTTAAAATGAAGTTCATGGGTCTGTAGAGATCCAAGTAAGTCTTCTATTTTCATAGTATCAATATCTCTACATTCCTCAATAGTTATGACCTTGGAGGAGAATCGTTCGGGTAAGGATCTTAGAATTTTCCTACAAATGCGCGGATCCATATCCTCTCTCCCAATCCCCACATAGCATTGGTGACATCACTCAGTCGGGTGTAAAAGTACATGAAGTTCTCATGTTCCTCCATTTTCATATTCTCAAATTGAGTGGTCAAGAGCTGAAGTTTTGACCTCTTGACTGTACTAGTTCCTTCATGAGTGGTTTCAAAGATGTCCCATGCTTCCTTAGCAGTTGTGCAATTACAAATTCTTTTAAACTCATCAGCTGAAACGGCACAAAAGATAGCATTGAGTGCCTTGGCATTGCTAATGTATCTCAGTTGTTCAAGATCAGTCCATAAATCATCAGGCTTGACTGTGGTAGTGGTGACCCCATCTATGACAGTGCTCAAGAGGGGTATTTCATATTTGATTTCCACAGATCTCCATGTTGCATGATCCAATGATTGCAAGAAGACTCTCATTCTTGCTTTCCAATAAGCATAGTCTGATCCATCAAAATATGGAGGTTTAGAAACCATACTAGAATCCCCTTTTGACATGATTTCAAGCTTCTAGAGACGGATCACACTCCGGGCGGTTACGCCTTTAAGGAGGAACCCTCTTTGATACCAATTGAAAATGCAGTGTAAGTTAGATTACCGCTTTTGTAGAAGCAAGAAACAAGATACCTTGTCCTAGAGGGGGGTGAATAGGACACTTTTTAAATTTCCCAATTACACACTTATAATCATGCAAAGTATTCTTAGGAAACTTACTTCAAACACAAGATATGCAGAATATAAGTCAATAAAAGCATATGGGAAAGAAGTAAATCAGTTCATCCATTCATCACACAACAAGAGATTTTTATAGTGGTTCGGTTATGTACCTACTCCACTCCCGGCTGATCCACTCACTCCTTGAGTGGCCGGATTTCACTATCACTATGGTTTTAAATGAGGTTAACCATAAACCTTAACAGCCTACAAAAGGACTTAAGACTCAACACATGGATTCATCCTTCCATAGGACTAATCCATGACCACTTTGTCCTACACAAGGGCTTGTCCTACTCAAGGACTTACCCTACGCAAGGACTCTTACGAGCTTGGGTCTTCAAACTCTGAAACCCAAATCTCAACTTGAGGAGGTTTCTTGGACTCGAAAGACTAAATATACTTAGCTGATTGAGTCCCTTGATGATGCCTTTGTTGAAGAAGCTTCGGCTTGCATGGAAGATACCTTCTTCAGCTCCCTCGATCAGCAACCTTGCTCCGGATGACTCATTGTAGATTCCAAGGTGAGGGATTACGGTTAGGTTGAGGCTAAATGGGGATATGGCTTTTATATGAGGAAGGCTTCTACCTAAACCACCATTAATGGCATTGATGACAAGAGTATATCTATGAGAGGTAGGTCAAGATGCCATTAAAGAGGGGTTGAGTTCATGATTCAATCCAAGCTTTGAATGCTTCATCAATGTTGGTCAGATCAACATGGATTGAAGTATGAACTCAACAAATCTTAGGGTATGAGAAAAGGGGATCTCAAGGAGAAGGCTCACACAAACCCTAGATGATGCTCAAGGTGTCTCTCACAAGATCCAACCGAGTTCCATATATAGAAATGATATTCAACGGTCAGAAAACGGTCAGCTCGATAGGATTCGATCGATCGGACATAAGTTTTAGCGAGATTTGAATTTTGCTGAAAAAAGGTCATCCGATTGATCGGACTTAGTTCCGATTGATCGGAAGACCATGTCCGATTGATCGGACAGATGGTCCGATTGATCGGAATTCCTTCCAGAGAGTTAATGTAATTTTTCTGGAATTTCCTCCGATGGATCGTATGTATGTCCGATGGATCGTAGAACCCTGTCCGATGGATCGGACAGACCTCCGAGCGATCGGAAAAGTGTCCAGAGAGATTTTCAATGTTTGCTGGACATTTCTACGATTGATCGGACTATACCGTCCGATTGATCGGAAGAGCCTGTCCGATGGATCGGACAGTCCTCCGATTGATCGGAAAAGTGTCCAGAGAAGTTTTCAATGTTACTGGACAATTCTCCGATGGATCGGACATATTGTCCGATTGATCGGACACCTATCTAACTAATCTCCGATGGATCGGGTATGTATCGGAGAGAGCAGACATATTGTTTTCCAATTTTTAAGCAACTTCTGCTCACATAAACCCTTCCAAAGCTGATCTAAATGGAAGGAGGGCTATAGATGGTGCTAAGGGTGTACCTAGGAAGGATTTGGACCGTCTATAAAAGGTTTTGGGATCAAAGGTTTGGATGAAGAGGCTTGAAGTTGACTGACGAGCGATCTTCTTTGAGTAGCTTCTGTCTTCAGCCGCACGAAGACTGTCTTTAGCCGCAAGGAGACTCGACGACACACTAACCATGGTAATTGACAAATCTTTGCATTAACATGCGTGACCTGGTGGATGGTTCAGATGGAAAACCATCATAATGGTGGGCCCTGAAAAGGTTTCAACCATAGGCATTCATTCTCACTGCTTCCTATGGTGAGGCCCACCAAAGATTGGGATCGTCTTGTCTTGGGGCTTGGGCCCCTGAAATGATCTGAGAAAACAGGTGGACGGCTGGATAAAACAAATACATCAAGGTGGGTCCCACAAGGTGGGCCACTGGTGGACGGCTGAGGAGCCCAGCGTCCGTGGATGCTGGGTACTCCCAGCGTCAAAGGCTACGCCTCTCCTTCTTCTTTCTTCTTTCTTCTTTTTTTTATTTTTCTTTTTATTTTTATTTTTTTCTTGGTTTTGGTCCAGTGGGGCCCACATAAGGCTGATCTAATCCGTTCATCAGGTTCCCTAACTCATGGGGGACCTAACGAGCCCAATATTGGGTATGTTACGGGGTCTACAAACATCAGTGTGGGCCGAGGCAGTTTCGACAGTGGACATCATATTCTCCACTGTTTACTGTGGTGCGGTCCGCTTAAGATTTGAATCTGATTCAGATTCGAGCCCTGGCCCTAATATGATTTGGGAAAACAGATGGACGGCATGAATTGATCACAAACATCAAGGTGGGTCCCACGAATGGGGACCCCACTCACTGCCCAGCGTCCAGACGCTGGACGTTCACAGCGTCTCAGACGCTGGAACTGTCCAGCGTTGGACTTCTTTGCATATATTTTTTTTTTGTTTTCTTATGTTTATCTCAAGTGGGGCCCACATTAGTATAATCCCCACCAATCATCATGTTCCCCAGCTCTTGAGGAACGCTTAGAGTCCAACATTGGACAGGTTACGGGGTCTACAAATATTACGGTGGGCCTAAGAAGTTTCAACAGTAGGCTACATTATCCCCACTGTTTTCTATGGTGTGGTCCACCTGAGATCTGGGTCAATCTCATTTTTTGTGTCCAGCCCTAAAATGGGCTGGAGAAACAGACGGACGATGTGGATAATACATGAACATCACGGTGGGTCCCACGAGTGGGCCCTATGGTTAACGCCCAATATTGGGCTTGCCCAAGCGCTACTGGGCAGCAGCATCCTCTGGACGCTGTCTGTCCAGCGGCAAGGCTTTTCTTCTTCTTTTTATTCATTTATTTATTTATTTATTTATTGTTATCCTTGCATGGTGGGGTCCACACGTGCAGGATCCACTCCATTCATCAGCTGGGCCATCTCATGGTGGGCCCAATTAGCTTTGGATCAAGATAATGCTTGTATTATACTTCATCAAGATCTTTGTATCTCAAAGGATAGGAAAAAAAATGAAAACAAAGCATCATGGTGGGCCACCAAAGGTGGTCCATGTCGTGGCAGCGTGCGGGGCACGCTGTCTCACAACATGGCCCACTTGTGGGCCCGAAAATGAAAAGGGAAAGAATGAAGAAAGGGGAGTTTATGTCCCCTTTTAGCACTCACTCAAATTGGATGGTTGGATCGGGTCGGATAGTCGATCGGATGGTTCGGATGATAGTTGGGGCCCTCCAAGCTTGGTTCCTCCCTCTAATCTCTCTCTTTCTCTCTCTTCTTAGTCTCTCTCTCTCTCTCTCTCTCTCTCTCTCTCTCTCTCTCTCTCTCTTTTTCTCTTTCTCTCTCCTTTCTTGCAAATTATGGACGTGAGATTGCATGGGGTGTTGGGGGGGTTTTTCTTAGGTGATGTAATGATGATGGCTAGCATGGGAGGGGGGGTAGGATGGCATGGGAGGTATGGGAGGTATGGGCTTTAGTTGACTTGTGAGGAGAGAGAGGGATGTACTTGATTGATTGATGCTTGATGGATTGATGGGATATTGATTGATTGATGGGACAACCTAGGGATTTGTGCAAGTGGGGCTCACACCATGCATGTGTAGCGTGGCCCGCCTAGATTTGTGCACATGTACACATCTTTCAAACTAGGTATTGAAACGGAGCGTGCCACGTAGTGTTGGAGTCGTGGCATCTGCGCGGTCGTCGGGGTACAAGTCTCGGGTCGTTGCGGTACCAAAATAGGGTGTCTGATCGAAACTCGCCTGTTTGGACTATTCCAGGTATGCCGAGTTTGAAAAAGAGGTGTACGGAGGGCTAATTAAGGTACGAGTGTTATAACATGTGCTCCCATAATGCAACCACCTGATTGGAGCCTTCCTTTTGAAATCATGTGTGATGCGAGTGACTACGCTATCAGGGCTATGCTAGGCCAAAGAAAAGAGAAGAAGCCATGTGGCATCTACTACGCGAGTAGAACCTTAAACTCGGCTCAAGCAAACTGCACTACTACAAAAAAAGAACTTTTGGCCGCAGTTTTTGCTTTAGACAAGTTTAGGTTCTACTTGATCGGATCCAGGATTATCATATTCACCGACCATGTCGCACCTAAGTACCTTCTCTCTAAAAAGGATGTTAAGCCATGCTTATTAAGATGGATCCTCCTACTCCAAGAATTTGACATAGAAATACGTGATAAGAAAAGAGTAAAAAACGTAGTGGCTGACCATCTCTCTAGACTTGTTTTCACCGATTCCCCTGAGATGACCGCAATCAATGATATGTTCCCTGATGAACAACTTTTTAAAGTCTCCCATTTGCCATGGTATGCAGACATTGCTAACTATCTTGCTACAGGTATAATTCCAACACACTGGAACAAGCAAGATAAGGACAAGTTTTCAACGAGGTGAGAAAATTCATATGGGACGACCCGTACTTATTCAAGTATTGTCCAGATCAAATCATAAGGAGATGTGTGATGGATGATGAACAACAAAGTATCATCTCCTTTTGTCATTCTCAGGCATGTGGTGGCCACTTTTCAGCTAAGAAGATCACAGCCAAAATTCTACAATGTGGGTTTTATTGGCTCACCATGTTCAAAGATACCCATGAGTTTTCTAAAACGTGTGAGCCTTGTCAGAAATTGGGAGGAATATCTCGTAAAAATATGATGCCACTCAATCCCATCTTACCAATCGAAATTTTTTATTGTTGGGGCATCGATTTCATGAGTCCATTCCCATCTTCTTTTGGAAATTTATATATTTTGCTTGCCATCGATTATGTTTCAAAATGGGTCGAGGTGATTCCATGCTCGAACAATGACCATAAAACAGTCATTTGTTTCTTAAAAGAAAATATCATTTCCCGGTTTGGAACACCTCGAGTCATTATAAGCGATGGAAGATCTCATTTTTGTAATCGCCTGTTTGATGCTTTAATGAAGAAATATGGCATTAATCACAAGGTGAGCACTCCCTATCACCCACAAATAAGTGGACAAGCTGAGATATCCAATAGGGAAATTAAACAAAATTTGGAGAAATAGTGAACCCCGATCACAAGGATTGGTCGCTTCGAATTACCGATGCACTCTGGGCTTACCACACTACTTTCAAGACCCCCATTGGAATGTCTCCCTATAGACTTGTCTATGGGAAAGCTTGTCACTTGCCCATGGAGTTGGAACATAGGGCATATTGGGTGATAAAGAAGAATTTTGATTCTAACAAAACAAACTTGTTGCGCAAACTTCAATTGAATGAACTTACAGAACTTCGGAATGAGGCATATGAAAATGCGAGAATTTACAAGAACAAGACGAAGGTTTTCCATGATAAGAACATTCTTCGTAAGACCTTCACGATTAATCAAAAGGTCCTTATGTATAATTCTCAGCTACATTTATTTTCGGGGAAATTGAAGTCTCGATGGACCGGTCCTTTCATTATGAAAGCTATTTATCCATATGGGACTGTTGAGTTGTTGAATCCAAGGAACGGTAATATCTTTAAAGCAAAATGGTAAACGCCTAAAGCCGTTCTTTGAGAATTTTTCTTCAGAAGGTATGTCTATACCTCTGACTGATCCTATCTATCAGGATATTTGATCTCCTAGTCTGATGAAGGTATAGAGTAGTTAGGATTAGGATTTTGTTGCTTTTGGTTTGCTTTTTCATAGGTTTGTTAAAAGGAGGTAGCATTCCAGTTTTTGTTCTCTCAGCTACTCTCATTCCTCACTCCCTTTATTTTATAATTGCTCTCATGTTTTGCTCATTGCATATATATATATATATTTACATTGAGGACAATGCAAGATTTGGTTGGGGGTTGTGGGATCTCTAAGATGAATCCAGTATTTTGTAACATCTCGAGCAATATAAAGAACATTTTTCAGATTTTCTTCTAAAAATTCAAAACTCCATTGGAAAACTTTGTTTCTATGCATTCGGGACGGTGTAACTACAAGAAAAAGAGAGGCGAAGTGAGTGATGTTGAATACCTTAAAAAATCTTTAAGATATTAGTCTTATATGTGAATTCCCCTATTTTTATGATTGATAGAGATTTTGAACACGTTTACACCTAGTTCACATTACACGATTTTCATGCGTTACAAGGATTATTAGAATTGTGGATTAGCTAGGTTTGGATTTGAGGTGTTGAGGAACCAAGTCAGGGTACTTTGTCCATCCTTGTCCATGGGAAAATAACGAAAGATATGGATTTCTAAAAATCCTATCTAATGTATGTGAAAAGGAAAGGAAGGATGAAAATAAGGGAATGACTGAAAATATGGTGGAAAATTCCCAAAAGGGCTACCTATTACCAACTGGGGGATGGTTTACCCGTAACCAAAGCCGGAAATGGGAAGTATTGTGAAAGCCATCGGAAGGACAGTAAGACAAATTCCTGTCAAAGGCTTGTTGTTGATCTGTACATCTTGAAATCCATACCTTAGCTGATTTATGAAGAAGATAATCCCTAATTCCCATGAGATGAGCATCCACTGAGCACAGTAGGTTAAATTGTTGAATCTTTCTACTTATCAAGTGTTATAGGCAAAATGGTGGAGATAAGATTTCACGTGGAATGTCCATTCGACTCTCGAGATCATCTGATCGAGAGCCGAATATTGGACAAGTGCGGGACGCCCATTCGACTCTCGAGATCATCTGATCGAGAGTCGAATATTGGACAAGTGCGGGACGCCCATTCGACTCTCGAGATCATCTGATCGAGAGTCGAATATTGGACAAGTGCGGGACGTCCATTCGACTCTCGAGATCACCTGATCAAGAGTCATAGATTGAAAAATACAGAGCAGCTATTCGCAAGTCCCGAGTCTTCATAACTGATAGTCAAATACGGAAAAGCTCGATCCGCGAGCATACCTTCTCACAAGTCGTTGAAAGACATTACACCCAAAATATGTATTTGGACTCGCGACCACATTTTAACCTGCGAGCAGCTTTACTACGGGCGTCTCCTTCCTTTTCGGAGGCCATGACTCCCAGCTACGGGCGTCTCCTTCCTTTTCGGAGGCCATGACTCCCAGCTACGGGCGTCTCCTTCCTTTTCGGAGGCCATGACTCCCAGCTACGGGCGTCTCCTTCCTTTTCGGAGGCTATGACTCCAACTATGGCTTCCGGCCGGATCCAGTCGGATTTCAAGGGATCACCATCTAGGGGTGTGATTGTTGGAATATATCATTGGGTTGGATCTGACTAAAGATAGGATCTTATCCCATGAAATCAGCGGATTCTCAGTATCGTATGCGACATTAACGGGATTTCGACATCTCACATAACAGATTGGATTGTTTCAGATCTATATAAGGGGATGGCTCCCTTGAATAGGATGTACGTACTCATCATTCAATCTTGGTCCCGTTTTGCTTGGCTTCTCTTCTGTGGCCTAACTTAAGCGTCGGAGGGCTAACGGCTGGTCCCCAGCCACCCTTATTCGCTGTCTTGCTTCAGGTCTGGTGGTGGAAATCCCTCCTGGAGCGAAGGAGAAAAGCCGGAGGATCTCGTTACAAAATCTGACATTAACAGTTTGGCGCCGTCTGTGTGAACGACTTGATCATCAAAATCAATCGTGTTAACCACCGATCAAAATCCTTCGGTGATGCCTCCTAAAAAGACAGTTCATCCTTCAACTTCGAGGCAGGCACCACCTCCGCCCGGTGAGACGGAATCCACACCTGCCCTCCCACCTGTTCCGACGGATATCCCTCAAGGAGCCCCAAATATGCCATCAACAAATCCATTATTGGAGGCTTCTGGAAATCAGGATGATGTCCTACGATTCCTCGGGAACACTCTCCTAACTCTAAACGCCGGAGTTCAGGCACTGTCAAATCGACTTGATCAGCACTTCCCTGAACCGCAAAGACAACCCTCCGAAGGGTTACCACCGCCACCCATACCAGTTGCTTCCAGGCATTCTATGGATGAACCACAGGTCCCGCCACTTGGCGGCCATCCCCCTGTGCCGTCTCCACATTCTATACATTCCAGTTCGTCTCGACAACCTCAACCGCAAGGCTCCACCGCCGAAACGTCTAGCTATACCTTGCCATGGGAAGGAGATCTCAAAAGAATCCAAGACCGTTTTGATGTCATGGAGCAGAGATACCAGGCAAATCGGCCATCTGCTGTCATGGCGGCAATACATCAATCTGAATCTCCCTTCACAAGCGAGGTCATGGAAGCCCCGTTGCCCAGAAAGTATCGAACGCCTGTTATCGCTCCGTATACAGGCATTGGCGATCCTCTGGAACATCTGGAAACATATAGGTCCCTCATGGAGTTGGAGGGACATGGTTCAGAAATCATGTGTAGGGCTTTTCCCCTTACATTGAAGAAAGCGGCTCGTACGTGGTTTCGGGGGTAAAAGCCACTTTCCATCAGTTCCTTTTCCCAATTGTCGGAGATATTTCTTTCTCAATTCATGGGAAGTATTCGCATTAAAAAGCCAGCCTCCCATCTGATGAATCTGAAACAGCAACATGGGGAAACAATAAAAGAATTCACAGTACGGTTCACTGCCGAAGCCGTTCAAACCGAGGGTTACACTGAAGAAAAGGGTCTCACAGCCCTCATTGCCGGAATAACGAGCGAGAAATTTAGGTTTGCCTTGGATAAGAGCCCGCCGAAAACTATGGCGGAATTCCAAGCCAAAGCTCAGAAATATATCAATGCAGAAGAAGTCGCATTGACGCGCCATGGAGTACAAAGTAAGAAACGCAAGCCAGAAGGAACTTCTACAGATAAAAAATACCATCGCGATCAGCGCGATCGATCTCCCAAGAAGCCTTACTCTGGTAAATATCATAATTACACTCCTCTTAATCGGTCTCCTGAAAAGGTTCTAATGGAGATAAAACACAAGCCATATGTGAAGTGGCCTGCAAAGATTAAATCCGATCCCGAGAAGAGAGATAAGAGTAAGTTCTGTTACTTCCACAAAGATCACGGGCATAGGACTCAGGACTGTATCTCTCTACGAGACCATATCGAAGCCCTTATCCGAAAAGGCCATCTCCAGGATTATGTTGCTCGTAAAAATCGGTCACCAGAAAGGGCGAAGACCTCATCTCGCCAAAAGGAACCGTCTCAAACCGACCAAGAGGATGCTGAGCCCACAGGAGAAATTCGCACTATCGTCGGGGGTCCAGCTTGCGGGGGTGACTCTCAAGCTTCAAGAAAGGCATACGCCCGAAAGGCGTCCAAAGAGCCCCAGCAGATCTATTGGCTGGAACAAACGTCCAACTCTTCGAAGGCTAGCCCTCCCCCAATTTCTTTCACCCTCGAAGATGCAGCGGGAATTCATTTCCCTCATGAAGATTCCATCGTCGTCACACTGAAGGTATCAAATTATCTGACTCATCGAATTATGGTGGATACAGGTAGCTCGGCCGATATTCTGTATTTGGAGGCTTTCGACAAGATGGCACTTGCCAGAAACCTCCTCAAGCCAGTATCGACCCCTCTTGTCGGCTTTGGAGGAGAAGTGGTGACACCTGAAGGAAGTATCGATCTCCCAGTCACCTTTGGGGAGAGTCCAGCGAAGACCACCGTCTTCGTAAGCTTCCTCGTCGTGGATCGAAAATCAGCATATAACGCCATCTTGGGGAGACCGTCTCTAACTAAGGTTGGAGCGGCCTTGCATCCTTCATATTTATGCGTTAAATTTCCAACCCCAAATGGCATAGGGGTCGTGCGAGGAAGTCAGCAGGAGGCACGGTCCTGTTACCAGATAGCCCTCCAAGATCGAAAGAAGGCTCAAGCGACACCTGTCATGGAAATAGTTCAAGGATCACCCGACGTTCTCGCCACCACGTTGGATCCAAGAGAAAGTGCTCTGAAATCAGGAACCCCAGGGGAGGAAACAGTGGCAATCCGCTTAACCGAAGACCAGTCTAAGATCGTGTACATCGGTTCCTCCTTAAACAGTATCCACCGCGAAGATCTGATCCGTTTCCTCACTGAATACCAGGATGTGTTTGCTTGGTCTCATAAAGATATGCCGGGCATCGATCCTAATGTCATCGTACATCGTCTCAACATTGACCCAAAGCATAAACCCATACATCAGCGTCGACGTGCTTTCACTGCAGAAAGACAAATGGCGATCAAAACTGAAGTTGAGAAGCTGCTCGCGGCAAATTTCATAAAAGAAGTTGACTACCCACAGTGGGTCGCCAACGTAGTTCTCGTCCGGAAAGCTAATGGCAAATGGAGGATGTGCGTCGATTATTCAGACTTAAACAAAGCATGTCCCAAAGATAGCTTCCCGACACCACGAATCGACCAGTTGGTCGACTCGACAGCTGGACACGCCCTCCTCAGTTTTATGGATGCTTACTCTGGTTACAACCAGATTATGATGCATCCACCTGATGGCCAACATACTGCCTTCATCACAGATCGAGGACTATATTGCTACCAGGTAATGCCATTTGGACTTAAAAATGCAGGGGCCACTTATCAGCGTCTTGTCAACAAAATATTCGCTGCTCAAATCGATAGGAACATGGAAGTTTATGTTGACGATATGCTTGTGAAGAGCATCGATGAAGATGACCACATTCCTGATCTTCGAGAAGCCTTTGATCTGATGAGGAAGTATCAGATGAAATTAAATCCAGAAAAATGTGCGTTTGGAGTATCTGCAGGAAAATTTCTTGGATTCATGGTTGGCCAACGCGGAATTGAGGCGAATCCAGAAAAGATTAAAGCATTGATAGAGATGAAATCCCCAGTGACTCTGAAGGACGTTCAGCGTCTAGCTGGTCGCATCGCATCATTGACCAGGTTCATCTCGCGAGCATCCGACAAGTGCCTGCCCTTTTTCAAACTCCTTCGTGCAACGGCCAAGTCTGATTGGAAGTAGACACCTCAATGTGAAGAAGCTTTTCAACAACTGAAGCAATATATGAGCACTCCCCCCATTTTATCTAAGCCTGTGGCGCACGAGCAACTCATTCTTTATTTATCTGTGTCTTCCACGGCCGTTAGTGCCGCCTTAATAAGAGAAGATTCCGGGGTACAAAGGCCCGTTTATTATATCAGTCGAGCAATGGTTGATGCAGAAACTAGGTATTCTGATTTGGAGAAACTGGCCCTAGCCTTAATCACGGCAGCTCGAAAACTGCGACCATACTTTCAAGCCCATGCCATTTTAGTACCAACAAATCATCCACTACGTCAAGTCCTTCAAAAGCCTGAGGCTTCCGGGCGCTTAACTAAATGGGCGGTCGAGATCAGCGAGCATGATATTTCATTCTGTCCTAGGACCGCAGTCAAAGGCCAGGCCGTGGCTGACTTCATCGCCGAATTTACATATTCTTCTGAAGATGGCGTCATGACCAGCGATCAACCTCCTTGGTCGCTCTTCGTGGACGGGTCGTCACGGGCCAGTGGCAGTGGAGCGGGCCTGATTTTAGTGGCTCCAGACGGGTCGCATTTTCAATACGCTCTGCGTTTCGAATCACGCGTCTCCAATAATGAAGCAGAATATGAGGCCCTTATTGTTGGCCTCGAGCTAGCCGTTGTCCTCGCAGTCCAGAATTTGATAATTCATAGCGACTCCCAGCTCATTGTCAACCAAGTTCTTGGCGAATTCGAAACCAAAGAAGAAAGAATGGCCTTATACAAATCTCGTGTCCTCATCCTGCTCGCCAAACTGAAGACTTACAAAATATTCCATATCCCTCGCGAGCAGAACCAACTGGCCGATTCCTTGGCAAAACTCGCGTCTGCACCAGAATCAGAACTATCGCATTCGATCCCCATCGAGCACCGTCAACATTTGAGTATCGATCAAGTGACTCCCGAGCAAGTTATATCGGTACAATCGTCTCCATGCTGGATGGATCCTATCATCCTTTATCTCAGAGATGGATACCTACCAGAAAACAAGAAAGCTGCAAGACAAATTCAGCTTCGAGCTGCCAGGTACACCTTACAAGATGGAATCTTGTTGCGAAAAAGCTTCTCCTTGCCTTATTTGAGGTGTCTTCACCCAGAAGAAGCACATCGTGTTCTAGATGAAGTACACCAGGGGGCATGTGGTAATCATCCCAGGGGGCGATCTTTAGCATATAAAGCGATGAGGCAAGGATATTATTGGCCTACTATGAAAGCAGATGCCATAGAATTTTCTAAAAAATGCGACAAGTGTCAACGATATCAACCTATACCTCGCGTACCGTCTGAGCGGATGACCCCAGTCGACAGCCCTTGGCCTTTTGCTCAGTGGGGGATCGATATCATCGGTCCCTTACCTATGGGAAAGGGACAGAATAGGTTCGCGATCGTGGCGGTTGATTATTTCACCAAATGGGCCGAGGCAGAACCATTAGCCAAAATTACTGAAAAACAAACTACTAAGTTTATGTGGAGAAATATTATATGTCGCTTCGGACTTCCTCATACCATAATTACCGATAACGGAACGCAGTTCGACAACGCAGCCTTTGATGAATTTTGCGACAAATGGAAGATACGTAATCTCCGCACTTCTCCATATCATCCACAGGCGAATGGGCAGGTCGAGGCAGTGAATAAAATTATAAAGCATCATTTAAAGACCAAGCTAAGTGAATGTAAAGGAGGGTGGCCAGAACTTCTGCCAGAAGTGTTATGGGCCTATAGAACCACGGCTTGTACATCGACAGGTGAAACTCCTTTCTCCTTAGCATTTGGTGTTGACGCAGTGGTACCAGTGGAAATTCAGGTGCCCTCATATCGGATCGAACAGTATGATCCCGCGAGCAATCAGGAAAATATCCGACTTCATCTCGATCTCTTGGAAGAGCGAAGAAATGCTTCCCAAGTACGAGTGGCAGCATATCAACAACGTATTGCTCGTTATCGAAATGCAAAGGTTCGACCTAGATCCTTCCAGTTCGGAGATTTGGTTCTAAGGCGAAATCTTGGAGTTCCTGTTCGTTCATTGGATCCGAATTGGGAAGGCCCGTATCGGGTTATTAGGGTTGTGCGACCCGGTACTTATTATCTTGAAGACATGCACGGGAAGCCTGTACGTCGCCCTTGGCACGTGGAGCATTTGCTAAGATACTACCCCTAGATTCGATGTAGTTTATCATAACATTTTATGAATAAAGTGAAAGATATCTTTTGGCCGCTACTCCATTTATATGGACCCGGATAGCCCTGAAGAGTGCTTATACATCCTCTTGGCCAATTGCCTACCCTTGGTAGGGCTGAAATCATTACTAGTTGGTCGCTTCTCCATTCTCATGGACCTGAACAGCCCCGAAGAGAATGAATACCATCTCTTGACCAACCTTCTGCCCTTGGTAGAATCAAAATCTCAATCGATAGATCAGTCTATCTCAACGCGGGCATGGTCTCACGACCCCCGGATTGAGTCTAATTCATTTTTTCATGAGTTAGTTACTCGCGATTGGTGAGGCGGAATCGCACTCCAAAATGCGAACACCACAGCTCGTGCCCAAATTAGGGCAGCGAACGGGGTCACATCCTGATCGCGAGCAGCTTAGTTCATGCTCGAATTAAAGGGTCACATCTCTGACGAATCCATTCAAGATTAACAAGCCAAAAATGAAAGATGAAGGGAGAACAGCAACGAAACTGCAATACTTCCAAAAATATCTTTTCATTGATAATCATATGATTACATATACATAAGCGCAGATACAAGAGAAGAAAATAAAAGGAAATCAATCGCTAGGAGGAGCCACGCTCTCGACTTCAGGGCCCATTTCAAGAGCCCCTCCAGCCTGCGTGGCTTCGGTCACCTCGTTCTCGGCAGCAGCTTGCTCTTCTGCAGCGATGATGGTCGCGACTCGACCGAATTCCCCCATATCGAAGGATGGGATCATTCGTTGCACTACTCTCAGTGCAAAGTCTCGACCAGCATCGTATGACTCATATCGTTCATCGTCATACAGCTGCGAAGTCCGGAACTCGGAAACTGCCCGAGTACCTTCCTCCGAGAGCATTTTTACAAGGGCGACTCTCTCCTCGTCCCAGTGGATCGAGTCGTCCTTAAGCTGCGCAAGAGCGGTGCGCTCCCTAGTCAAGTTGTCGTAGGCCTCCTTGAGCTGCGACCTGGCTCCCGCGAATTGCTCCTCTAATGAGATCTTGTCCTGTCGGAAGATCTCCCTCTCTCTCTCTGCCTTCTCCTTCAGACCCGTGAGCTTCGCGTAGTCTGAGTCCAAGGCCTGATACCTGTCGGTCAGGACTTGGATCTTCTCAATGAGGATCTTTTTCTCCTCATCTCTCTTCGAGATCACTGCCTCACGAGCCTTGAGCAGTTGATCTCTTCCTTGAACTGCCTTTTCCAAGGCAGTCCTCTTTCCCTCAGCCTCCTCTATCGTGCGACGGGCGGCAACGATATCACGCCTCGTTCGTAGGATCAGATCTAAGCCCTGCACAGAGATGAAAAGTATAAGATTTCTGGAATGTATCAACAGGTCGAAACAGATCTTGACAGTCTTACCTGAACCATCCTCATCCCCGCTTCAAGGATAAGGTTCTCAGGGCTTGGCTCGGGGAGAGAGCCGAAGGCGTGAGGCGGAACGTTCTCGAACAAGAACTTGCACACAGGGTGGAGATGGCGTGGAATCGAGTACGTCCCGCTCCCAGACGGTTGGGCAACGACCAAACCGGTCTGCTCGCGAGGCGGAGGCATGGACTCGCGAGCAGGTCCCTGCTCGGCAGTTGGGACCAGTTCCCGAGCAGGAGTTGACTCTTGAGGCTCTACCTGCTCTCGAGCCTCTTCAGCTGGGGGGCAGCTGGACCCCACCCCATCTGGGGAATTGTCTGCAATGTTGATCACTGGTGGCCCAGGTGCGACCACCAGTGAAGGGATAGTGGGCCCAGCTGGGGCCCCCGCCATGCTCGCGAGAAGGGCAGACTGATCGCTGCCCGCGCGGATGGAAGATTGAGACGGTTCGGCAGGGGCTTTCTTCTGCCTTTTGGAACCTGTGCCCTTCAGACGGGGCAGTAGGCCTCTCTTCTCTCCAGCCTTCGTCATTTCGACTTCTCTCCTGGATATGAGGCCTGCTGCTGCAAGTCGCGAAGGAGATAAGCAAGCCTCGATATGCCTATCTCCGACAGGCACCTTATACACTCTGACGATCTTCTCGTTGATCCCACCCTTCAAATTCGGTTTCCGCAAAGCTGGGATACCTGCGAGCACAAATCATGGTCAAAGCGAAACCCTAAAATTTATTCTAAGGAAACTGCACAATACGGGATTGTCTACCTTCACAGAAAAACCAGGTCACTCCTGGACCCCTGGAGGAGGCAGACTCCCAGCTCCCGGAAGCATAGAACCACCGCTTCCTCCAGCCGGGATAGTTCGAGGAGGGCTTACCCAACACGAAGTTATCCCGGTGCCAGTAACATAAATAATACCAGCCTTCGCTGGATGGAGCTTTCTTCAGGCGGAACATACGGAGGAACTCCTCCGCCGTGAGTTCCCCGTTGCCAGCCTGAGCCCAAAGGGCAAAGGAGCCCAACACCACCCTCCACCCGTTCACAATAAGTTGCCCAGGGGCAATCTTGTAACTTCGTAATACATCGCGAACAAAGGGATGGAGGGGAAGGCGTACCCCCAAGATGAGCTGGTACTCGTAAAATGCTACGCATCCTGGGGGGGGGGGAGTCGGGTGTTTCTCCACCTCCGGGCAAGCGGAGAGTTACAGAGGCAGGGATTTGGTATCTCTCCCGGAGCTCAGCCAGCCGGTCCTCCGATAAAACGGAAGGGTACCCGGCTGCTGTGTATCTCCCCGCCGAAACCCTTGCACTGCTGGAGGCAGAGGACTCCGGAGTGGCATCGCCAAGGGGGACAGTGGTCTCGTCAGAGTTCCCAGCCATGGGGAGATGAAAATAAAAGAAGAAGAAAAAGGAAGTAATACTAAGAAAAAGAAAGATTGAGCACCGGAGGAAGAAGAAGAATGGAAAGGAAGGGTTGCAGGATTCTTTCGAAAAAACTTCTGTAGAAACTCAAAGAAATGACGGACTCCGTATATTTATAGGCAATCATTCCGCCGTATCTGATGGCACGTGGCAGTCCCTTGTTGGACACAGCGCTCGAGCAGGCACGCCCATTAACTCCTCAAACACGTGGCGAGCGCCCCTTCATTTCCCATCAGCGAAAAGGCTGCGAAAAGCTGGCGCTCATTAATTTCAGCCCATCATGAGGGGTGTCATTCTCGATGAAGGTAGCGAGCGGTTTCGTGTGATAGTGAGCTAAGTCCTTTCCTTAAGAATTCTTGACGGCAAGGACTTGGGGGGCATCTGTTATAGGCAAAATGGTGGAGATAAGATTTCACGTGGAATGTCCATTCGACTCTCGAGATCATCTGATCGAGAGCCGAATATTGGACAAGTGCGGGACGCCCATTCGACTCTCGAGATCATCTGATCGAGAGTCGAATATTGGACAAGTGCGGGACGCCCATTCGACTCTCGAGATCATCTGATCGAGAGTCGAATATTGGACAAGTGCGGGACGTCCATTCGACTCTCGAGATCACCTGATCAAGAGTCATAGATTGAAAAATACAGAGCAGCTATTCGCAAGTCCCGAGTCTTCATAACTGATAGTCAAATACGGAAAAGCTCGATCCGCGAGCATACCTTCTCACAAGTCGTTGAAAGACATTACACCCAAAATATGTATTTGGACTCGTGACCACATTTTAACCTGCGAGCAGCTTTACTACGGGCGTCTCCTTCCTTTTCGGAGGCCATGACTCCCAGCTACGGGCGTCTCCTTCCTTTTCGGAGGCCATGACTCCCAGCTACGGGCGTCTCCTTCCTTTTCGGAGGCTATGACTCCAACTATGGCTTCCGG
This sequence comes from Liriodendron chinense, assembly GCA_003013855.2. Taxonomy (NCBI): domain Eukaryota; kingdom Viridiplantae; phylum Streptophyta; class Magnoliopsida; order Magnoliales; family Magnoliaceae; genus Liriodendron; species Liriodendron chinense. Next base: position 4,681,002 of record ML058515.1, on the reverse strand, counting down.
CCGGATCCAGTCGGATTTCAAGGGATCACCATCTAGGGGTGTGATTGTTGGAATATATCATTGGGTTGGATCTGACTAAAGATAGGATCTTATCCCATGAAATCAGCGGATTCTCAGTATCGTATGCGACATTAACGGGATTTCGACATCTCACATAACAGATTGGATTGTTTCAGATCTATATAAGGGGATGGCTCCCTTGAATAGGAGGTACGTACTCATCATTCAATCTTGGTCCCGTTTTGCTTGGCTTCTCTTCTGTGGCCTAACTTAAGCGTCGGAGGGCTAACGGCTGGTCCCCAACCACCCTTATTCGCTGTCTTGCTTCAGGTCTGGTGGTGGAAATCCCTCCTGGAGCGAAGGAGAAAAGCCGGAGGATCTCGTTACAAAATCTGACATTAACATCAAGCAATCAGCGGGAATTTCATATGAGCACTTGTTATATTTTGAGAAGCTTAAGGTTTCAACTTTCATCACTAAGTGTTTCTGATTTTTACACTTGCATACCTTTGAGTGTATAGAAGCATAGTCTCTGAAGGAGAGTTGGGTTTTAGAGGAATGAATTGTTTCATGCATGTTTTGCTCAGGACTAGCAAAATACTAGTTAGGAGGTGTGTTGAGCGCTTAAATGTGTATATTCTAACCCCATTTCATCACTAACTATGTATAGTTTTCAAGCTTAAAGACTATTCTAATGCGTGGTTTTGTGATTGTAGGAATGAGAGAAAGTTCACTTGATCGATAGCTAAAAGATTGCATTTAGGAGCCTTGGATGAAGACCCAAGGTGGGCTAAAGAAAGAAGATAGCAAAGAGAGAAGAAAGAAGGAAGAAAAAATGGAGAAAATCAGGTCCGACCGGTCATGATCGGTCGGCCAAGAGGGCCACGACCGGTCTTGACCGATCAACCATACTCCTTTGCCTCTCTGGACACCAAACACAACAGGGCCGACCGGTCTTGACCAGTCGGCCAGGGTCTGCCCCCCAATCCTGCACGCTGGACTATCCACAGAAAGGGTCCGACCGGTCAAGACCGGTCAGCCAACCCAATCCGACCAGTTACGACCGGTCGGCCACTTGTATTTCGCTGGAATTCAGCAACTTCTCATAGAAGCTCCGAGTTTTGTACGCAATTGCATAAGTACTGCGCAGTTCTGGAAGATTATGAGGTGGTAAGGCCTCTCCACTATAAAAGGGGACCTAGGGATCATAACTAAGGCATCCTAGAAGAGATCTATGAAGGTGGGAGGCGGAAAAAGACGGAATCGGAGTTCTACAACTCCCTCTAGTTTGTTGCTTTCTAGTTCATGTTTTTAGTTGTTTTCATATTTCCTTGGATCATGAACGGCTAAACCTTTTAGCTAGGGCTAAGAGGTGAAGCTTGTAGTGAATCTAAGATACTTTAATTCGTTTGTTTTGATTTCAAGTTGAATTTTCATTGAAGGACAATGGTTTGAAGTTTGAATGAAGTTCTAAGTACTTTTCTTAATCTTATGATGGCTCATGGATGTTTGGAAGAGTTGCTTTAGTTCTTAATTGTTTGGAATGAGTCTAAACCTGTACGCTCTAAGGAATTGGATTCAAGACGCTCTAGACTTAGATTCTCATGTGGGAACTTCATGCCAAGAGTTCTACTTTTCTGGAATTTCTGCTTATGTGTGATTGTTTATGTGATTTGAATGAAGTTCAAATCATGATCTAATTATGCTTTGTGACAGGGTTTAATGATGATTATGATTGTGATCTTAATCTATTAGAACTAAGATTGACCTATGCAATTGAGTGTGCTCAAGTCCTAACTTGAATTGAGGGAATTATGTATACAAATCACACATATGACAGATTGTATGTTATAACCGCTCTATCATCCGACTAGATAGGATTTGATTTCGATTCTAGTTGTGTAATTGGGAAACCACAGCGAATTATGCGTCAAGGATTGCTACAAGTGAATCCTTGGACCCCTAGTGCTCTTTTATATTAATTACATTCACCTTTAGTTTAAGAATTCTATCTACATTCAATTTTAGAAATCTGTTTGGTTAGCTCTCAAATAGAGAATATTAGAAGTAATTTTGTGAATTCCTAACAAGTCCCTGAGAACGATCTCGGTCTCTACCGAATTATTACTACATCGCAGCCTTGCACTTGAGGGGAGCGAACAGTAGGCTTTGTGTTTAAGTTCCACAGGAAAGTGACAAGCTTTCCCATAGACAAGTCTATAGGGAGACATTCCAATGGGGGTCTTATAAGTGGTGCGGTGAGCCCAAAGAGCATCGACTAATCTAAGTAACCAATCTTTGTGATCCGGCTTCACCGTCTTCTCTAAAATCTGTTTGATTTCCCAATTGGATATTTCAGCTTGCCCACTTGTCTGTGGGTGGTATGGGGTATTCACTTTATGTCTGATGTCATATTTCTTCATTAAGGCTTCAAAGGGCCTATTACAAAAGTGAGAACCACCATCACTTATGATGGCTCGAGGTGTTCCAAATCTGGAAAGTATGTTTTCTTTTAGGAACTTTAGAACCGTACGATGATCGTTGGTTCTACATGGAATAACCTCTATCCACTTGGACACAGTCTACAGCGAGCAATATATAGACATGTCCAAAAGATGAGGGGAATGGTCCCATGAAATCAATACCCCAACAGTCAAAGACTTCAAGATGTTGAATTGGGGTAAGAGGCATCATATTCCGACAGGACAATCCTCCTAGCTTTTAACAACGCTCGCATGCTTTGCAAAACTCATGGGTGTCCTTAAATAGAGTGGGCCAATAAAAACTACACTGCAGAATTTTTGCAGTGGTTTTCTTGGCGAAAAAATGACACCCACATGCTTGACTATGACAAAAGGAGATGACAAAATTTTGATCATCAGGACACATCTCCTAATTATCTAATCTGGATAATATTTAAAAAGTAAAGGTTCATCCTAGAAAAACCTGCGCACTTCCCTTAGAAATTTATGTTTATCCTACGCAGTCTAATAAGTTGGCATTGCACCTGTGGAAAGATAGCTTGCAATATCAGCGTACCATGGTGGATGCGTGGCAACAAAGAGTTGCTCATTAAGGAATGAGTCCTCAATAGGTGACTATTTGCTTCCTCAAGTGTAGGGTTGCGATGTAGTAATAATTCGGTAGAAACCGAGATCGTTCTTAGAGACTTGTTTAGGAATTCACAAAACTACTTCTAATATTCTCCAATTGAGATCAAACTAATAGATTTTAGAATTTGAATGTAGAGAAGTATTTTTAAACTAAAAGTGATTGTAATTAATATAAAAGAGCACCAGGGGTTCAAGGATCCACTTGTAACAATACTTAATGCATAATTCGCTATGATTTCCTAATTACACAACTAGAATCGAAATCAAATCCTATCTAGTCAAATGATAGAGCGGTTAATTCATCAAAACATTCCAATTCATGTGTTGTTCATAAACATGATTCCCTCAATTCAAGTTAGGATTTGAGTACACTCAATTGCATAGGTCAATCCTAGTACCAATAGGTTAAGATTACAACCATAATAATCATCAAACCCTGTCACAAAGCTTAACTATATCATGATTTGAACTTTATTTAAATCACATGCATAAGTAACACTTAAATCAAACTTTAGAATAAAAAGGTAGAACTTTGGGTTGAAGTTTCCACATGAAGATCCAAGTCTAGAATGTCTTGAATCCAATTCCTTAGAGCGTACAGGTCTAGATCCATGCAAAACAACTAAGAATTAAAGCAATTCTTCCAAACATCCATGAGTCATCATAAGCTTAAGAAAAACTACTTAGAACTTTATTCAAACTTTAATAAACTATTATTTTTCAATAAAAATTCAAACTTAAAACTATAAAACGAATTAAAGCATCTTAGATTCACTACAAGCTTCACCTCTTAGCCCTAGCTAAGAGGCTTAGCCGACCATGCTTAAGGAAAACATGAAATCAACTAAGAACATGAAAGAAAACTAGAAAGCAAACTAAAAGGAGTTTTAGAACTCCACAATTGTCCGTCTCCACCTCCCACTGCGATAGATCTCTTCTACAATAGGTTAGGAAAGATGTAGAGGTCCCCTTTTATAGCACAAATACATCTTTTACTTGGAAACTTCTGGAATTGCGTAACTCATTACGCAACTTACGCAGACAGGTCTGATTTATCGGAATGTGGTCTCCGATTGATCGTAGATTAGCCGATTGATCGTAAAAGAGTCCAGAGACTTGTTATGTCTGCTGCTTATTCCGATTGATCGAACAGCTTGTTTCGATTGATTGAAGGTGTGCCGATTGATCGAAAATGTGTCCAGAGAAATCTGATATTTCTGGTATGTCGGATGGGTGGTCCGATCGATCGAACATCCATCGAAAACTCCTCCGATTGATCAGACACCTATCGGCGATCCATCGGGAATGTTGATTTCTTCTTTTTCCTCTGTTTTCTCTTCGTATCTTCTTTGTTTGATTTCTTCCTCTCCTTCTTTCTTTCCTTGATTCTTCAATGCCCCCTTTGAAGTGTCCTTTAATACCCAAATGATGAGGCTTCTCTCTTATTCCTACAATCACAAAACCATGCATTAGATGGGGACTGTAAATGTATAAATCGTGCATAGTTAGTGATGAAATGGGGTTAGAATATACACATTTAAGAGCTCAACACACCCCTCAACCAGCATTTTGCTAGTCCCGATCAAAACATGCATGAAACTAATCCAACTTTCCGAAACTCAAATCTTCTTTGGAAACTATGTTTCTATACATTCCAAGACATGTAAGTACAAAAATCAGCAAAACTGAGTGATAGAAGTTGAGACCTTGAATTTCTCAAAACATAACAAGTGTTCATATAGAATTCCCACTAATTGATTGATAAATAGAAGAATCCAAACAATTTTAACCTAGTGTGCATAGTGAATGTTCATCTTATGAATTTTCGGGATTAGCTTCTTCATGAATCAGTTAGCTTAGGCATTTGAAGGTGTACAGATCAACAACAAGCCTACGACAGGAATTTGCCTTCCCGTCCTTCTGATGGCTTTCACACTACTTCCCATTCCCGGCTTTGGTTACGGGTAGGCCATCCCCAGGTTGGTAATAGGTAGCCCTTTTTGAAAATTTCCATCATATATTCAATCATTCCCATATTTTCATCATTCATTTCCTTTTCATACACATTAGATAGGATTTTTATAAATTCATATCTTTCATTCTTTTCCCATGGACAAGGATGGACACAATACCCCGGCTTGGTTCCCCAACACCTCAAATCTAAGCCTAGCCAATCTACAAGTCTACATAATCCCTTCAAATCATGAAAATTGTGTAATTGAACTAGGTGCAAAAGTGTTTCAATTTTCTATCAATCACATAGATAGGAGAATTCTCATAAAAAAACCATTATTTTAGAGATATTTCAAGATGCTCAACATTACTCACTTCGTATCACTTTTTCTTATGCTCGTATCATCCCGAATGCATATAAACAAAGTTTTCCAAACGAGTTTTGAATTTTCAGTAAAATTGAAAATTTTCCTACATACCATTGCTCGAAATGTTACAAAACACTTGCGTCATCTAGAAGTCTCACCCCCCAACCAAATCTTGCATTGTCCTCAATGTAAAAGATATGCAAGGAGCAAAATATGAGAGTAATGATAAAAATAAAGGGAGTGAGGAATGAGAGTACTTGAGAGAGTAAAAAGCTGGAATTCTACCTCCTTCTAACAAACCTATTGAAAAACAAATAATAAAAAGTATGAAATCCTAATCCTAAACTATTCTATACCTCCATCAGACTAGGAGATCAAATATCCTGATAAACAAAATCAATCAAAGGAATGGACATACCTTCTGAGGGAAAGTTCTCAAAGAATGACTTAAAACGCTGACCATTTTCTTTAAAGATGTTGCCGTTCCTTAGATTCAACAATTCGACATCTCATAAGGATAAACGGTTTTCACAATGAAGGGACTGGTCCATTGAGATTTCAATTTTCTTAGAAATAAATGTAGCCGAGAATTATACATAAGAACCTTTTGATTAATCTTAAAGGTCTTACGAAGGATGTTCTTATCATGGAACACATTCGTCTTGTCCTTGTAAATTCTCGCATTATTATATGCCTCGTTCCAAAGTTTCACAAGTTCATTAAGTTGAAGTTTGCACAATAAGCTTACTTTGTTAGAATCAAAATTTATTTTCTTTATTGCCCAATATACCCTATGTTCCAACTCTAAAGGTAAGTGACAAGATTTTCCATAGACAAGTCTATAAGGAGACATTCCAATGGGGTCTTAAAAGTTATATAGTAAACCCACAGCGCATCTATAAGTCGAAGTGACCAATCCTTGCGAACGGGGTTTACCGTTTTTTCTAATATATGTTTGATTTCCCTGTTGGATATCTCAGCTTGTCCACTTGTTTATGGGTGATAAGGAGTGCTCACTTTGTGAGTTACGCCATATTTCTTCATTAGTGCTTCAAATGGGAGTTATAAAAGTGAGATCCTCCATCACTGATAATGACTCGAAGAGTTCCAAACCATGAAATAATTTTTTCTTTTAATAATCGAATGATTGTTTTATGGTTATTATTCCAGCATGGAATCGCCTTGACCCATTTTAAGACATAATCGATGGCAACCAAAATATATAAATTTTCAAAAGAAGATGGGAATGGACCCATGAAATTGATGCCCCAACGATAAAAAATTATATTCCTCCCAATTTCTGGCAAGGCTCACATATTTTACAAAACTCATGGGTATCTTTGAATATGGTGGGCCAATAAAACCCACATTGTAGAATTTTGGCTGTGGTCTTCTTAATCGAAAAGTGGCCACCACATGCCTGAGAATGACAAAAGGAGATGACACTCTATTGCTCATCATCCAGCACACATCTCCTTATAATTTGATCGAGACAGTACTTGAATAAGTACGGGCCATCCCATAAGAATTTTCTCACCTCGTTGAAGAACTTATCCTTATCTTTCTTTTTTCAATGTGTCGAAATCGTACCTGTAGCAAGATAGTTAGTAATGTCCGCATACCATGGTAATTATGAGACTTTGAAAAGTTGTTCATCAGGGAACATGTCATTGATCGCAGTCGTCTCAAGAGAATCGGTGAGGACAAGTCATGAGAGATGGTCAGCCACTACGTTTTCTACTCCCTTCTTATCTCGTATTTCTATGTCAAATTCCTGGAGTAAGAGGATCCATCTCAACAAGCGCGTTTTAGTATCCTTCTAAGCGCGGTATGATCGATAAATATTATGATCTTGGATCCGATTAAGTAGGTCCAAAACTTGTCCAAAGCAAATACGACGACTAAGAGTTCCTTTTCCGTAGTGGTATAACTAGCTTGAGTCAAGTTTAGAGTTCTACTTGCATAGTATATGACGTATGGCTTCTTATCTTTTCTTTAGCCTAACACTGCCCCAATAGCATAGTCGCTCGCATCGCACATAATTTCAAAAGGAAGGCTTCAATCAGGTGGTTGAATTATGGGAGCACTTGTCAACATACCTTTAAGTTTTACAAAGGCAATTTGACAATCCTCATTCCACTTGAATGAGGTTTCCTTTTAAAGGAGGTTGCATAAAGGACGAGAGAGTCAACTAAAATCCTTTATGAACCTTCTATAAAATCCGGCGTATCCTAAAAAGGACCGTACATCTCGTACGCTTGTGGGTGGTGGAAGGTTAGAGATAAGATCAATTTTAGCGTTGTCCACCTCGATTCCTTTTTCTGAGATGATGTGACCAATGATTATTCCTTTTTGAACCATGAAATGACATTTCTCCCAATTCAAAACGAGGTTCTTCTCTTCACATCTTTTTAAAACAGTTTTTAAGTGCATAAGGCACTCATCAAAATTACAACCAAATACCGAGAAATCGTCCATGAAGACTTCAAGAATCGATCCCACCATATCAAAAAAATGCTCAACATACAACGCTGAAATGTGGTAGTGGCATTACACAGTCCAAATGGCATCCTTCTATAGGAAAAAGTGCCGAATGGGCATGTGAATTTTGTTTTCTCTTGGTCCTCTAGGGCAATCTCTATTTGGTTATATTTTGAATCTCCTTCAAGGAAGCAAAAGTGGGAATAACCCGCCAATCTTTCTAAAGTTTGATCAATAAATGGTAAGGAGAAGTGGTCTTTCCTTGTAACTGTGTTTAGCTTCTGGTAGTCGATGCACATTCTCCAACCGGTAGTAACTCTGGTTGGCACGAGTTCATCGTTGGCATTGGCTACAATGGTTATTCCAGATTTCTTAGGCACTACTTGAGTTGGACTTACCCATTTACTATCGGATATTAGATAGATGATACCCACATCTAATAGTTTTAACACCTCGGCTTTAACCACCTCCTTCATGTTTGGATCGAGGCGTCTTTATGGTTGCCTAGATGTCTTCGCATTCTCCTCAAAGTGTATGCGATGAGTACAAATCACGGGTTCTATGCCTTTGAGATAGCAATTGACCACTTAATGGTGCTCTTATGCTCTTTAGAGTGGCTATCAGCCTACTCTTTTGTTCTTCATCCAAGTGGGAAGAAATTACCACCGAATATGTCTCATCTCAACCTAAGTACATATATTTCAAATCAGTAGGCAAAGGTTTTAAGTCGAGCTTCGGAGCCTTGATACTAGATCAAAGAGGCTTATTTTCAGTTAGAGGCAAAGGCTTAAATGGTATCTTCCATCTTTTATTATCAAGTACCGGCATAGAATTCAAAATGGCATCCATCTCTCTTATCATGTCATCATCAATCTTATGAGAATAGGCCAAACATACCTCCAAGGGATTGGAATAGAATGTCAATAGGGATGTGTCTTCCACGAATGATTCGATCAGATTTATTTCATGGACCTCGTCATGAACTTCCCATGGTTGTCTGCAGAAATCGAAAATATTCAACTCGAGTGTCATATTTTTTAAGGACATTTGTACCAGCCCGTTTCTATAATTGATAATTGAATTTGTAGTTGCTAAAAAAGGGCAGCCAAGTATAACAGGAATTTGAGCACCGGTTCCTTCACAGGATGTGTATCCAAGACAATAAAATCCACTGGATAGTAGAAATTATCGACTTCGACAAGGACATCTTCTATCATCCCTCTCGATATACGAATAGATATGTTAGCAAGTTGAAGTGTGGTTTTGGTGGGTTTTAATTCACCTAACCCAAGTTGTTCATAGACCGAGTATGGGATAAGGTTAACACTGGCCCCAAGATAGATTAAAGCTTGTTTGATCCGGTAGTCTCCTATGATGCATGAGATGGTAGGACTACCCAAATCCTTATATTTTTGGGGCACCTCTTGTTTGATGATGGCACTCAAATTCTCAGTCAAGAGTACTTTGTTGTGTACATTGTGCTTCATTTTGACTGTACATAGTTCCTTCAGAAATTTGGCATATGATGGTATTTGTTTAATGGCATCCAACAATGAAATGTTGATCTTCACTTGCTTAAAAACTACTAAAATTTCCAGTTTTTTATCTAAAGGTTTGAGTAAAATCAACCTTTGGGGAAACGGGGCAACCGGCTTGTATTGCCTTTCTGGTTCTTTCTCATGTGGAGTGTTGTTCGAGATATCATCCTTATTGACAATTTTCGGATCATTAGGCTTTGAGGCCTTCACCGGATTGGATTTATCAATTGTTTTGCCACTCCCCAAAGTGGTGATAGCTTGAACATGCTCCGTATTTTGAAAGGATGAGCTGAGGTCTTGTATCTCAAATTGGGTTCTTGGGTTACGGAGTAGTTGGGTTGGAAGTGTGCTTTTCTCCCTAATACTAAGATGAGATTCAACTCTAACCATTGATGTTTTCAAATCATTGATGGCTTGAGATGAATTCTGGTTGAATTTTAATTATTCTTGCATGAACCCATCGATTTTTTGAGAATTAGTCTTGTTGTACTTAGCTTGGGCCGAGACGAATGTACCCAATATCTCTTCAGGAGCAGATTTTGAGTTATTGTTTGCGTTCTCTAATGGCCTGTTCCTCTAAGTGAAGTTGGGATGGTTCTTCCAACTAAAATTATACATGTTCGAGTTTAAATTCCTAAATGGTCGTCGATAATTATTTATGGCATTTTATTGTTCTTGTAAAACTTCTTGAAACACAGAGATTGTAAGACAATCCTGTGTTGCATGTTGGTTACCAGAACAAATTCCACAAACATTCTCAACTTCCTTAGTCTTTTCCCCCTTCCCTAATTCTATAGTCTCAACTTTTCTTGTGAGGCTAGCCACACGTGCACTTATGTTATCTTCTTCGGAGAGGACATAGATTCCTCCCTTTTCTCTTTGTTGGCTTATCTCGAAATTTGCTGGTTTAGTTGTATTCCAAGATTGTGCATTCTCGGCTAAGATATCAAAGTAGTCCCATGCTTCCTCGACTTCCTTATTCATGAATTCTCCATTGCACATCATCTCTACAAATTAGCGTATAGGCGAAGTTAGTCCTTCATAGAAAAAGCTTATTACCCGCCAAATTTCGCAGCCATGATGTGGGCATATGTTAATAATTCTTTGAAGCTCTCCCAACATTGGAAGAAGGTCTCATCCTCTTTTTGAGCAAAATTCATGATTAGGTGCCTCGACATGTTTGTTTTATGAGTATGAAATTTTTTTTAATTAACTCCCTAGTCATCTCAGTCCATATGATAATTGATCTTGGCCTTAATGCATGAAGCAAAACCGAAGCCTTCTCTTACAGAGAGAAATGAAATAACCTAAGTCTCACGACATCGTCAGATATGTTTGCAAAGTGAAATGTGGCTATCACCTTATCAAATTCCTTAAAATGTTGATATGCGCTTTCACTGTCTAATCCAAGGAACTTGGGAAGGAGTTGGATTACTCCCGATTTTATATCAATATTCCCGATATTGTATGGAAAAATTATGCATGAGGGAGTACTCGCTCTTGCTGGTTGCAAGTAATCATGTAGAGTTCTAGGTCGATGAACATTCCCAACCTCATTCTCTCCCGTTTCAGTTTGGTTTTGGCCCAGATTTTGATTGGGCCTTGGATTAGGTTGATTTTCAACCATACTTTCAGAAAAAAATTTGGAAATCTAAACAATTCTTTGCACGGGGTTCCCTATCAATCCCCTCAACAATCCATCCTTCACTAATTAGTTGGTTATTAGAATCCAGAACCCAATGTGGCATGCAAATCTCAGAAAAGTAAAAGATTTAAAAAGGGTTAGAAAAACCTCATTAAAGTGACTACTTCGACTCCTAAAATCCCTATAAAAACAAAACAAAACAAAGCAAACTAAGTTAGTAAGGACTCCTAAAAATCTCAAATAGAAACTATTTTCAAAAATTTTATGACACCGTCAAAAGTCCCCAGCAACGGTGCCAAAAACTTATTTGCTTCCCCATGTGCAGGGTTGCAATGTAATAATAATTCGGTAGAGACCGAGATCGTTCTCAGGGACTTGTTTAGGAATTCACAAAAGTACTTATAATATTCTCTAATTGAGATTAAACTAATAGATTTTAGAATTTGAATGTAGAGAAGTATTCTTAAACTAAAAGCGATTATAATTAATATAAAAGAGCACTAGGGGTTCAAGGATCCACTTGTAACAATCCTTGATGCATAATTCACTGTGATTTCCTAATTACACAACTAGAATCGAAATCAAATCCTATCTAATCGGATGATAGAGCGGTTAATTCATAAAAAAGTCCAATTCATGTGTTGTTCATAAACATGATTCCCTCAATTCAAGTTAGGATTTGAACACACTCAATTGCATAGGTCAATCCTAGTTCCAATAGGTTAAGATCATAACCATAATAATCATTAAACCTTGTCACAAAGCTTAACTATATCATGATTTGAACTTCATTCAAATTTCATGCATAAGTAACACTTAAATCAAACTTTAGAATAAAAAGGTAGAACTTTGGGTTGAAGTTCCTACATGAGGATCCAAGTCTAAAGAATCTTGAATCCGATTCCTCGGAGTGTACAGGTCTAGATCCATGCAAAACAACTAAAAACTAAAGTAAGTCTTCCAAACATCCATGAGTCATCATAAGATTAAGAAAAACTACTTAAAACTTTATTCAAACTTCAATAAACCATTGTTCTTCAATAAAAATTCAAACTTGAAACCATAAAACGAATTAAAGCATCTTAGATTCACTATAAACTTCACCTCTTAACCCTAGCTAATAGGCTTAGCCAACCATGCTTAAGGAAAACATGAAATCAACTAAGAACATGAAAGAAGACTAGAAAGCAAACTAAAAGGAGTTGTAGAACTCCACAATTGTCCGTCTCCGCCTCCCACTGCAATAGATCTCTTCTAGGATAGATTAGGAAGGACGTAGAGGTCCCCTTTTATAGCACAAATCTGTCTTTCACTTGAAAACTTCTGGAATTGCGAAACTCATTACGCAGCTTACGCAGATAGGTCCGATTGATTGGAGCTTCCTCCGATTGATTGGAATGTGGTCTTCGATTGATTGTAGATCAGCCGATTGATCGTAAAAGAGTCCAGAAATTTACTATTTATGCTGCTTATTCCGATTGATCGGACATGTCTCCGATTGATCAGATAGCTTGTTTCGATTGATCGGAGATGTGCCGATTGATCGAAAATGTGTCCAGAGAAATCTGGTATTTCTGGTATGTCCGATGGGTGGTCCGATCGATCTGACATCCATCGAAAACTCCTCCAATTGATTGGACACCTATCTGCGATCCAACGAGAATGCTAATTTCTTCTTTTTCCTCTTTTTTCTCTTGGATTTTCTTTGTTTGATTTCTTTCTTTCATTCTTTCTTTCCTTGACTCTTCAATGCCCATTTGAAGTGTCCTTTAATACCCAAATGATAAGACTTCTCTCTTATTCCTACAATCACAAATGCATTAGATGGGACTTTAAACGTATAAATCGTGCATAGTTAGTGATGAAATGGGGTTAGAATATACACATACAAGAGTTCAACAGTGACTCATTAATGAAATCGTGTAGGACTAGGAGAGATAAATGATCCATCACCACGTTCTCTACTCCCTTGTTATCTTTAATCTCTAAGTCGAATTCTTAAAGGAGTAGGATCCATCTTAGCAAATAAGGCTTAGCATCCTTCTTAGAAAGAAGGTGTTTCAGCGCCGCATGATCTATGTAAATTAAGATCCTGTTGAGCTCTTAAATGTGCATATTCTAACCCCATTTCATCACTAACATTGCATAATTTCTATGCTTATGGACTTAATTTAGGCAATGATTTTGTGATTGTAGGATGAGAGGAAGACTTCACTGAAAGGAGGATTAAAGGACACTCTTAATATGTATTGAAGATCAAAGAAAAGAAGCAAGAAAAAAAGAGTGAAAAAAAGAAGCAAGGAGAAGAAAAGAAAAGAAGAAAATTCACCCTGACCGATTGATCGCCAGGGTGATCGATGATTGGTTGGCCTGACCGATTGATCGCCAGGGTGATCGATTGATCTCCTAGCCAGTTAGATTGATCGGCCACACTGCATATGTTGCTAGACAAAAAAGGGACCCATCGATTGATCGCTCAGCCCAGGCGATAAATCGCTCAGACTATGAAAAATTCAAATTTATTGCAAAAAATCTCCGAACACTTTTTGTCCTCTCTGATCAATCGCTCATCACCACCGATTGATCGCTCATCACCATCGATCAATCGGTTAGCTCCAGAGATTGATCGCTCAAACCATTAAAATTCTGGAATTTTCTGCTGAAGTCACTGGACACTTTTTATCCTGTGCGATCCATTGCCCACCACCTACTATCAATCGCTCAGCCCAGTCGATCAATCGCAAAATCGCCCAAAATAGAAACTGTTGTTTTCAACTCCGACTTTTGCTGCTGTTAAAACGAGAAAAATCATGCTCGTCAACAGTTTTTCCTGTGTTCATTATTCTGGGGTTCTAAGTATAGTCATAGACAATCACAAGCAATCACAAAGTATACGCGAGAAAGCACCGCGAGGTGAATTTTATTCCAGAGATTCCGAAATCTTTTACATTCCAGGTTGTAAACTGGTCACGAACCCTTAATTACATCAATGGATGATCACCCTTGATTAAAAGGCAAAAGTAAATGCATGCATGTATCATAAATGAATTAAATAAAGCGTTAAAAGAGCATAAATATAAATAAAGCACAACATAGACAACACAGAGATTTTTTACATGGAAACCCTTACGGGAGAAAACCATAGCACAAAGCGACAAGATTCCACTATGAATTGCAGTTATATAATATATAGAATATTAAAGGGATGAAGCTCGAATAGATCGAGCAAGTATTTTAAATCGTCAGGGATTATAGTCTTGAGTCCATGGTCGCAGAGACCAAGTTTAGGATTTCTTATGGACCAAGCCATTACTAAGACCAGTTAGATGTTAGTCTCATACTCTTTCGGGCGTTCCTAGTTGAGTAGCAACCAGGATTTTAACCGAGTCGTGTATCTCAGTGTCATCGTGCGTCTCTGTGGACGAAATGACTTTCAGGAATACACTTCACAGCTTTCATTTAGTGTAACCAGTGCCATGACCGTCTCAAGTTCGGACGGGTGACTTGCTGGAGGACACCCATGATTTCTTAGTGCGACCAGGGCCAGTGACCGTCTCGTGTTTGGACGGGCGACTTGTTGGAAGGCACTCCATGGTTTCTTAGTGCAACCAGGGCCAGTGACCGTCTCGTGTTTGGACGGGTGACTTGCTGGAAGGCACTCCATGGTTTCTTAGTGTAACTAGGGCCAGTGACCGTCTCATGTTTGGACGGGTGACTTGCTGAAAGGCACTCCATGGTTTCTTAGTGCAACCAGGGCTAGTGACCATCTCGTGTTTGGATGGGTGATGTTGAACCTCCAATTCATACATTGCATAGCCCATTACATCACATTATATGCATGGTTTTCATGTTTAAAAGGCCCATCTAATGCATGTTTTGTGATTATAGGAATGAGAGTAGACTTCACCAAATTAGAGACCAAAACGATCCATTTAGAGACATTGGCTGAAGGTTGAAAGAGGATCAAAGAAAGAAGAAAGCAACTAGAAGAGAGAGAAAAAGAAAGGAAGAAAGAAGCAAAGGAGAGAAGAAAAGAGGGCAGGAACAAGCAGCCAGGACCGGTCGTCCGACCGGTGGCTCGTAGTTAGGACCGGTCGCCCGACCGGTCCGGACACTCAACAAAAAAAAAGTCTACACTGCAAACTTCACTGGACCATCCACAACCTGTCGTGCGACCGGTCGTCCACTACTCAGACCGGTCGTCTGACAGGTCCTTGAATTAAAATTTTGGAATCGAAATTCTGCAAAACTCACTGGACTGTTTTTGCGTTTTTGAGACCGGTCGTGCGACCGGTCATCCAGGAGCTCAGACCAGTCGTGCGACCGGTCAGTCTGCGTAACAGAGCTTGTTCGTGAAGCTCCGATTTTCTCTGCGCAGTCCGGGATTTCTTGCGCAGTCCGGGATTTCTTGCGCAATCCGGAACCTTCCGTACTATACTATAAAGGGACACCTAGGGCTTCCAGAGGCATCATAGAAGCTAAGGGACATCGTGGGAGAGGAAGGAAGTCATCGTGGAGTGTCTGCAACCCTCCAAACTCTGGTTTTTCTAGTTTTTATGCTTTCTTATTTGAGTTCTAGTTGTAGTATGACAATGCTCGGCTAGAATCTCTCAGCTAAGGCTGAGAGGTGATGCTTGTTTGCTTCCCCAAGTGTAGGGTTGCGATGTAGTAATAAACTTGGTAAGATCGAGGTTGATCCACAGGGACTTATGTAGGAATTCAAAAACACTTCCAATAGCTTCTATTGAAAAGCTAACAACCAGATTTGAGAAGATTGATGTAAATAGCAATTTTGAACTTAAACTGAAGTAGTCAATTAATAAAAGTCACTAGGGGTTCAAGGATCCACTTGTAACAATCCTTGATGCTCAATTCGCTATGGTTTCTCACTGTCTCAACTAGAATCGAAATTAAGATCTATCTAGCCGGATGATAGAGCAGTTAAACCAAACAATCTGCCATATGTAAGATCAATGTATATGATTCACTCAATGCAAGCTAGTGTTAGTGCACTTTTCTATGGTATACTAGTGCACCTTGTTTGTCAATTACTTAGGTCAGTAGGTCTAGTGTCGGTTGAGCTTAATGAAGACAAAAACCGAAGACTCAAGTGGCCCGGCTGCATCAAGAAAGAAGAAACAGGTAAATGTGATGCCTTGGTGTGCCTTGCCTTAACCAAAACCTAACCCATAACCTCTTAGATGACTTGCACCACCTAGGTATACCTTTAATCATCATCATTAGTCTTAGAACTCCATGAAAAACATGATAAATTAGACTAATTAAAGAGGTGGAAGCTGTGGCAATAAAAAAGGCTCAAACAGCAGTTTCCGATAGGACTCCGATCAATCGGACAGGTACTCCGATAGGACTCCGATCGATCGGACAGAAATTCCGATCAATCGAAAATTGTCCTAGAAAAAATTGAAAACTCACTGGACATATTTTCGATCAATTGGACAGTCTTCCGATCCATCGGAAGGGGCCGTCCGATCAATCGGACAGTGTTCCGATCAATCGGAATTTCTTCCAGAGACTTCTCTGGATAGATTTCCGATCAATCGGACTAGGCTCCGATCAATCGGACACTTTTTCTGATCAATCGGAGATGCCCGAATCTGCCCATTTTTTGACCGTTGGAAGAAAATCTATTTAAAAGGGGGATTCGTTTTTTGAGCTAATAGAGGGGATTTTGAGGAGATAGAAGCCACCATTGCTAGAGATCATTAGAGGCTCTATCCCAAACCTAAAGCAAGTCATTCTCCTTGTGTTTTCATCACAAGCTTAGGCCATTCAATGGCATCTTGAGAATGGACTTGTTCCCTCTTGATTCCTAGGGTTTAGACACCTTGATGATAGTTAAATCCTTTGTCTAAACACTACCTAGGAGTCCATTTAGGTGCATTCCTCTAGGAAACCCATTTCCTACCATTTGTAGAAGTTTCACCATTCCCTAGCACCTTGGGCATCTCCAATGGAGCATCACATGCAAGGTAGCTGATCTTGGAGCTGAAGCCTTGGCAAAGCAACGGCGTCAACGATCGGGGGAGCACAAGGGGAGCTGATTCAAGCACAGGAGAGCGAGAAGAAGCAACCCAAGACGGCGTAACAAGGGGCTCAATCCGACAAGTAAGGTTGTCTTGTTAAGAGTCCATCCACTCAATTCCCTGTGGGAGTTGAGTGTAGAGTTTGTTTGACAAACTCGCCCCGGGGTCGTTAGCCGATCCTTGGCCTATTAGTTGGGCCTAAAATCTAGGGACGTCAGTCGTTCCTTGGCACGTTAGTCGGGCCTAAAACAAAGTCTCCAAGGGGGAGCCACCAACACGGGTGCAAACGTGTAGGTTGGGAGGAACCTGTAAACTCTCCTGTTGGGTGGATCCGAGTTAAAGCACCTTGGTTGGGAGGAACCAGATTTAAACTCCCCAGTGAATGCCGGTGTGCTCAAAGAGGTTGAGTACTTGAACCGGGAGTGGAGTAGACAAGTAGTCGAACCACTATACATCCTTGTGTTTGCGATTGTTCTTGAGCACATTCCTCTTTATGCATTGTGTTTAATTGGTTAATTATGAATGCTTAGTTAGGAATGCATGCTAGGCATTTGATAGGCACATCCACACTCACAAGATGTACTTTCACTACCTCATGTTGACTTGAGCATTTCTTGATCCATCCTCTATAGTCCACATGAGTTGTTTAGACTAGGTTGCTGATTGCACTTATCGTTTGCTAGTCTTTTGATTGGACCCACTTAGGCTTGGAAGCCGAAGTGTTAATCGCTTACGTAGTTCAATTTGTTAAATTTGTTAAGTAGGCGAAAAGATTTTAAAAAAGGTCCTAATCACCCCCTCCTATAGGTTTAGCCATAATTCTAGTTGCTCTTTAAGCTTCCGCACGTATATGCATAGGGTGTCGTGTTAGACTACCCAACGCAATTTCAATTGGTATCAGAGCGGGTTGCTCTTCAAGGACGTAACCGTCTAGAGTAAGATCTGATACCGGAGCACTAGCATCATGTCTAACCGAGATGGGAGTACCACCAACCGTCCACCCTTCTTTGACGGGTCCAACTATGCTTATTGGAAGGCGAGAATGAGAATTTTTCTCCAATTTATGGACCGTCCGGTGTGGCTTAGCACACAAACTGGATATACCTTGCCCACCGAGCAAGTGGAGGTTGATGGGAAAAATATTGTCATTCCCAAAGATGATTCCAAATGGGATGACATAGAGAGAGCTCAATACATGGCAAATGCCAAAGCTCTCAATGCGATTTGCTGTGCGGTTTCCCCGGAAGAATTTCAGCGCATTCTCACATGCGCAACTGCAAAAGAAGCGTGGGATATACTTGAGGTTACTGTTCGCTCGCCTCAAGTATAAGGCTGCGATGTAGTAATAAATCTCGGTAAGACCGAGGTCGATCCACAGGGAAAGAAGTAAACAATTTCAACTACTCCAATAACTAGAATCTAAGAAGTTTAAGAAAGTAGTTTTTCACATGAAATAGGAAAATCTGAAATTAAGAAGAACTAGAGCATCAAGGATCCACTTGTAGTAGTCCAATGCCAATCCATTCATCCAAGTACAACACAATTAGAATCAAAGTCCTATCTCTCATCTAATTGGAAGATATAACATTCAAGCACAACAATCCCACTTAAATCTGGAAATCAGATTTCTAGTTCTAATGAAGCACATAGAACTTGAACTTGTAGCCTTCGGAGTAACAGCCATGCCTATGGACTATGGCATGCTCAAGGGTTACTACAATTCAAATTCAAATAACCCAATCATGGTAATTTCAGAGAATTGCAAGGAACTCATGTCCGGAGCACACAAACTCTCATAATTCATCTAAAAATCCAAACTTTATTCAAACTAGAACTTCAAAATCCAAAATTAAGAAAAGGGTACTTGAAATAAAAGAATTAAAGCATTGGAACCAACTACAAATTTCACCTCTAGCTCTAGCTAAGAGGTTAGCTAAGGAAAAGCATATTAAAACTAGAACTAGAACTAAGAAAAGGAAGAAAAACTAGCTGGAGGAGGCTAGGTAGCCTCCTAGGACTTGAACTCCTTGCTTCCCACGTCCTTGGTTGATTTGGAATAGAAGATAGCACCTCCTTTTATAGTGCAGCAATAGTACAGCAACATAGCAGAATTTGTTTCGCTTGGTACGGCTTAACCAATGGTCGGATTGCCTTCAAATTTGGTTTGTAGCTTCCTTGTAATGTGATCTTCCAAATAGATGATTTAGATTTCCAAGATTATTCTCTGAATGGGCCCACAAATCACATCACCGACCGCCTCTCAAAATCGCGCACTTTGGGTACCTTCAGAACCAGTCATCTTGCTTTCAACGCCCTGGAGTGTACAGAGGTCGGATTGATCTCAAATTTTAAACATTGGTAGAAAACTTCATCCTCTACATGATAGATGGATTAGATTGTCCAAAACAATCCCAAAATGTGGTCCGAAAATTAGAACACTTAGGGCTTTTATAAACTCTGCGCAATTGGATCTTTCTGGATGGTCCATCTTTCTTCAACCGGTACGATCAAACCACACATCCTTTTGATCTGAAACTTTTGTGGTTATTCATATATGGATGTGTTCTAAAAGATGGTCAAAGTAGATTCTTCATATCATCAATGATGAGTCCTCTGGACCGGCCCAGAGTTGAACAGCGAAATCTGGAACTCTCTGGACAGTTCGTATTGTTTTGGCCACCACGGTCAATCCGTAGCTCCGATCGACACGAAACCACTTGGGTTAGTTCGGCGTCGAGCTCCTCTTCGACATGGATGTGTTGGATTTCCAAATATCATCAAGATGGCTTCAGAAAACTGGTCCGAAAAATCAGGTGCGGGAGTACATTGCTGTTTTAGAATCTGGAATCTGAAACTTGCATGGCCGACCGGTCACGACCGGTCGGACAGGGCTGGCCGACCGGTCATGACCGGTCAGGCCCTCTTTGGCATTACTCCAGCAAGCATGGCCGACCGGTCAAGACCGGTCGGGCTTCCTTGGCCGACCGGTCAAGACCGGTCGGTCTCTTTTTCTTCTTGTTTTCTTCCTTTCTTTCTTCTATTTTCTTCTTTCTTTGCTTCCTTCTTTCTTTGGTCCACCTTGGGCCTTCATCAAAGGCTCCAAATGGCCCCTTTTTGGTCTCTAATTGAGTGAAGTCCGCTCTCATTCCTATAATCACAAAACATGTGTTAGATGGGCCTTTAAATCATGAAAATCATGCAAACCATGTCATGTAATGGGCAATGCAATGTATAAATTGGAGGTTCAACACACCCCCCAACCAGCTTTTTGCTAGTCCCGAGCAAAACATGCGTGAAATAATTTCAAACCTCCAAACCCAACTCTCCCTCAGAACCCAAGATTCTATCCATTCCAAGGTGTATAAGTATAAAATTTGGAAAAATTAGGTGATAGAAGCTAAAATCTTGGACTCTCAAAACATAATAAGTGTCTACATGAAATTCCCGCTGATTGATTGATAAATAGAAGAACTCGAACAAATTCAACCTAGTGTGCATAGTGAAAGTTCATCTCATGAGTTTCTGGGATCATCTTCTTCATAGATTAGGTAAACCAAGGATTTTAAGGTGCACAGAGCAACAACAAGCCTATGACAGGAATTTGCCTTACCGTCCTTCCGACGGCTTTCACACTACGTCCCATTTCCGGCTTTGGTTACGGTTCGACCATCCCCCGGTTGGTAATAGGTAGCCCTTTTCGAAATTTTCCACCATTTTTCCTTCATTCCCGATTTCATCCTTTCTTTCCTTTTTCTTTTAAAATTAGATAGGATTTTTAAAAATCCATATCTTTCATTATTTTCCCATGGACAAGGATGGACAAAATACCCCGGCTTGGTTTCTCAACACCTTTATATCAAAGTCTAGCTAATCCACAAATCACATAAACCTTTCAACTCATGAAAATCGTGTAATGTGAACTTGGTGTGAAGGTGTTCAAATTTTCTATCAATCACAACAATAGGGGAACTAACATATAAAACCATTATGTTGGGAGAATTCAAGACTTACAACATCACACACTTCATATCTCCTCTTCTTATACTCATATCATCTCAAATGCATGGAAATACGGTTTTCTAAAAGAATTTTGAAATTTTAGAAAATTCGAAAAAATTTGCGCATGTGAGGCTCGAAATGTTGCAACATGCTAGGTGAGGAATCTCATCTCACCCCCCCAACCAAATCTTGCATTGTCCTCAATGTAAAAAGATATGCAATTAGCATGAACATGAGAGCAATGGTAAAATATGAGTGAGAACAATAGTACCTGAGATAGCAAGTTGATCAATTCTAGCATCTTCCATTGTCTCGATGAGACTTATTCAATCCTAATTGCAGAAAAATAAATCCTAACCTACCTACCTACCTTTGATTAGTCCGATCAACTACATGATCAAAGTTGAGCAGGATCTTCATGAATTTCAATAAATTTCTCATGAGGACCATCCAAAGTCCTGCTCGACAGTAAACATGTGTGCTTCTTATCATTGAAGTCCAATCGTATTGTGCACCACATGCATAAAAGGAGGAGATAAGAGCAGCAAAAAGATATCTCCTCAAATTCTGATTTGGGTTATGATTGATTAAAAATGGGTCCTCCCAATCAGAATTTTCAATGGGCTGAAGGACCCATGATGGTGGAGAGACACTCATCAAGTTTTCATTGGTTAAAGTTGTCTCCTCCACAATATCAGAATTGTACGGTGCTTCCACAAACAATGGTAAAGAGTGTAAATCAGTGGAAAGGTGTTCTTCAGGCACCGGCACCGTGTCTAACAAAATGTCCAACTCCTTAATCATCTCATCATCAAGATCATAAGATTGGGCCAAGCATTCCTCTAGGAAATCGAGATAGTCGGATGAAGGATCATGATCTTGCTTGAGTGAGTGCAAAAATTCAGTTTCGATGGTGAGGGACTCTCCCTCCATGGAGTGGAATTCTTCTAAACTAGGTTCTCCATAACTAGTATGAGGCACCGAGTCGGAAGTATGCAAGGCTTTAACAATCTCTTGAATAATGGGGTCGTTTGAATTTTCAAAGTGAGCCAAGCATTCGTCCAAAGAATCTGAATTTTCACTCAT
Organism: Liriodendron chinense; assembly: GCA_003013855.2. Taxonomy (NCBI): domain Eukaryota; kingdom Viridiplantae; phylum Streptophyta; class Magnoliopsida; order Magnoliales; family Magnoliaceae; genus Liriodendron; species Liriodendron chinense. Next base: position 4,658,772 of record ML058515.1, on the reverse strand, counting down.
GAGAGTCTCATTCTCCACATTAAAATTAAACATGGCAAGTTGGTGGAGTGACTCAAAAATATCAACTTCGGCCGTCTCTCTAGCATGCATATCCTCTAGAGACTCATAATCATTATGCCCTTGGGAAAAAGAAACCATAGGTTCATAACCATTCACCAAACCCTCATTGTAGGCAACCCCACTACCACTTTCAAATTTTATGAATTCCTCGGGTTCGTCAACCGTCATTGAAATCTCTTCATCATTAAGTTCAAAGCATCCAAAAGAGATAGTGGACTCACCATAATTGATGATGACATTGGGATCATCGAAATCAATCTCCTTTAAAAGTCTATCCATTAAATCCGAAGAAGGTGGGACTTGGATAGCCTCATCCTCCTCATTGTTGGGGATTGATTCGGTGTTCCCAATGTTGGGTTTAATATTTTGAGATGGCGAGAGGTTTTGTATGTATTGTTCAGTTGTTTTCATAAACTCTCGCAGCACATCCTCAAGAGTTTGTGTCGGTTGCGGCTCATGAGAAAGAAACTCTTGAGGATAGTTGTTGGCATCCATGGTTGGCTCATCTTCCAAGTTGAAATTTTGATGCTCCCACCAATTTGGATTATGCATGTCATATGTTGGGCTTTTAAATGGTTGTTGACATGTGTAGCCATACAAGTGATCATACATTGTCCTAACCGGTGGAACATTATTCATCTCTTTCCGATACTCTCCCATTATCTTACGTTGTGCCTCAATATGTGTATTGTTTTCATTAATGTAATCACGCATCGTCTTACGTGGGGCGGCAGTGGAGGTTGATTGAACCTTAGAAAAATACTTATGCTTATAATGGTTCCAATCATAAAGACTTTCAATTTCATGGTCTGACATCTCATCTTCCAAAAGATGCTTATATGCACCATTCGTCCAATCATACATGATGAAATTTTAAGAAATTGAAAACTACCCTAATATAAAAAAAAAAAAAAAAAAAAGAACAAAAAGAAGGGATATGGGGAGATGTTACCCAATAGAGTGAGATCTATGTCAGCAACAATGTCCTACAAAATCAAAAAAGAATTTGTTAGTAATAAAAAAAAATCAGAAAATCTACTTCTATAAAAACTGAAAATCCTACCTAACTAAGATTACTCTATAGCTACTAGAACAATTAAAACCGTTTAACTTTTTCCCCGGCAGCGGCGCCAAAAACTTGTTCGCTCGCCTCAAGTATAAGGCTGCGATGTAGTAATAAATCTCGGTAAGACCGAGGTCGATCCACAGGGAAAGAAGTAAACAATTTCAACTACTCCAATAACTAGAATCTAAGAAGTTTAAGAAAGTAGTTTTTCACATGAAATAGGAAAATCTGAAATTAAGAAGAACTAGAGCATCAAGGATCCACTTGTAGTAGTCCAATGCCAATCCATTCATCCAAGTACAACACAATTAGAATCAAAGTCCTATCTCTCATCTAATTGGAAGATATAACATTCAAGCACAACAATCCCACTTAAATCTGGAAATCAGATTTCTAGTTCTAATGAAGCACATAGAACTTGAACTTGTAGCCTTCGGAGTAACAGCCATGCCTATGGACTATGGCATGCTCAAGGGTTACTACAATTCAAATTCAAATAACCCAATCATGGTAATTTCAGAGAATTGCAAGGAACTCATGTCCGGAGCACACAAACTCTCATAATTCATCTAAAAATCCAAACTTTATTCAAACTAGAACTTCAAAATCCAAAATTAAGAAAAGGGTACTTGAAATAAAAGAATTAAAGCATTGGAACCAACTACAAATTTCACCTCTAGCTCTAGCTAAGAGGTTAGCTAAGGAAAAGCATATTAAAACTAGAACTAGAACTAAGAAAAGGAAGAAAAACTAGCTGGAGGAGGCTAGGTAGCCTCCTAGGACTTGAACTCCTTGCTTCCCACGTCCTTGGTTGATTTGGAATAGAAGATAGCACCTCCTTTTATAGTGCAGCAATAGTACAGCAACATAGCAGAATTTGTTTCGCTTGGTACGGCTTAACCAATGGTCGGATTGCCTTCAAATTTGGTTTGTAGCTTCCTTGTAATGTGATCTTCCAAATAGATGATTTAGATTTCCAAGATTATTCTCTGAATGGGCCCACAAATCACATCACCGACCGCCTCTCAAAATCGCGCACTTTGGGTACCTTCAGAACCAGTCATCTTGCTTTCAACGCCCTGGAGTGTACAGAGGTCGGATTGATCTCAAATTTTAAACATTGGTAGAAAACTTCATCCTCTACATGATAGATGGATTAGATTGTCCAAAACAATCCCAAAATGTGGTCCGAAAATTAGAACACTTAGGGCTTTTATAAACTCTGCGCAATTGGATCTTTCTGGATGGTCCATCTTTCTTCAACCGGTACGATCAAACCACACATCCTTTTGATCTGAAACTTTTGTGGTTATTCATATATGGATGTGTTCTAAAAGATGGTCAAAGTAGATTCTTCATATCATCAATGATGAGTCCTCTGGACCGGCCCAGAGTTGAACAGCGAAATCTGGAACTCTCTGGACAGTTCGTATTGTTTTGGCCACCACGGTCAATCCGTAGCTCCGATCGACACGAAACCACTTGGGTTAGTTCGGCGTCGAGCTCCTCTTCGACATGGATGTGTTGGATTTCCAAATATCATCAAGATGGCTTCAGAAAACTGGTCCGAAAAATCAGGTGCGGGAGTACATTGCTGTTTTAGAATCTGGAATCTGAAACTTGCATGGCCGACCGGTCACGACCGGTCGGACAGGGCTGGCCGACCGGTCATGACCGGTCAGGCCCTCTTTGGCATTACTCCAGCAAGCATGGCCGACCGGTCAAGACCGGTCGGGCTTCCTTGGCCGACCGGTCAAGACCGGTCGGTCTCTTTTTCTTCTTGTTTTCTTCCTTTCTTTCTTCTATTTTCTTCTTTCTTTGCTTCCTTCTTTCTTTGGTCCACCTTGGGCCTTCATCAAAGGCTCCAAATGGCCCCTTTTTGGTCTCTAATTGAGTGAAGTCCGCTCTCATTCCTATAATCACAAAACATGTGTTAGATGGGCCTTTAAATCATGAAAATCATGCAAACCATGTCATGTAATGGGCAATGCAATGTATAAATTGGAGGTTCAACACACCCCCCAACCAGCTTTTTGCTAGTCCCGAGCAAAACATGCGTGAAATAATTTCAAACCTCCAAACCCAACTCTCCCTCAGAACCCAAGATTCTATCCATTCCAAGGTGTATAAGTATAAAATTTGGAAAAATTAGGTGATAGAAGCTGAAATCTTGGACTCTCAAAACATAATAAGTGTCTACATGAAATTCCCGCTGATTGATTGATAAATAGAAGAACTCGAACAAATTCAACCTAGTGTGCATAGTGAAAGTTCATCTCATGAGTTTCTGGGATCATCTTCTTCATAGATTAGGTAAACCAAGGATTTTAAGGTGCACAGAGCAACAACAAGCCTATGACAGGAATTTGCCTTACCGTCCTTCCGACGGCTTTCACACTACGTCCCATTTCCGGCTTTGGTTACGGTTCGACCATCCCCCGGTTGGTAATAGGTAGCCCTTTTCGAAATTTTCCACCATTTTTCCTTCATTCCCGATTTCATCCTTTCTTTCCTTTTTCTTTTAAAATTAGATAGGATTTTTAAAAATCCATATCTTTCATTATTTTCCCATGGACAAGGATGGACAAAATACCCCGGCTTGGTTTCTCAACACCTTTATATCAAAGTCTAGCTAATCCACAAATCACATAAACCTTTCAACTCATGAAAATCGTGTAATGTGAACTTGGTGTGAAGGTGTTCAAATTTTCTATCAATCACAACAATAGGGGAACTAACATATAAAACCATTATGTTGGGAGAATTCAAGACTTACAACATCACACACTTCATATCTCCTCTTCTTATACTCATATCATCTCAAATGCATGGAAATACGGTTTTCTAAAAGAATTTTGAAATTTTAGAAAATTCGAAAAAATTTGCGCATGTGAGGCTCGAAATGTTGCAACATGCTAGGTGAGGAATCTCATCTCACCCCCCCAACCAAATCTTGCATTGTCCTCAATGTAAAAAGATATGCAATTAGCATGAACATGAGAGCAATGGTAAAATATGAGTGAGAACAATAGTACCTGAGATAGCAAGTTGATCAATTCTAGCATCTTCCATTGTCTCGATGAGACTTATTCAATCCTAATTGCAGAAAAATAAATCCTAACCTACCTACCTACCTTTGATTAGTCCGATCAACTACATGATCAAAGTTGAGCAGGATCTTCATGAATTTCAATAAATTTCTCATGAGGACCATCCAAAGTCCTGCTCGACAGTAAACATGTGTGCTTCTTATCATTGAAGTCCAATCGTATTGTGCACCACATGCATAAAAGGAGGAGATAAGAGCAGCAAAAAGATATCTCCTCAAATTCTGATTTGGGTTATGATTGATTAAAAATGGGTCCTCCCAATCAGAATTTTCAATGGGCTGAAGGACCCATGATGGTGGAGAGACACTCATCAAGTTTTCATTGGTTAAAGTTGTCTCCTCCACAATATCAGAATTGTACGGTGCTTCCACAAACAATGGTAAAGAGTGTAAATCAGTGGAAAGGTGTTCTTCAGGCACCGGCACCGTGTCTAACAAAATGTCCAACTCCTTAATCATCTCATCATCAAGATCATAAGATTGGGCCAAGCATTCCTCTAGGAAATCGAGATAGTCGGATGAAGGATCATGATCTTGCTTGAGTGAGTGCAAAAATTCAGTTTCGATGGTGAGGGACTCTCCCTCCATGGAGTGGAATTCTTCTAAACTAGGTTCTCCATAACTAGTATGAGGCACCGAGTCGGAAGTATGCAAGGCTTTAACAATCTCTTGAATAATGGGGTCGTTTGAATTTTCAAAGTGAGCCAAGCATTCGTCCAAAGAATCTGAATTTTCACTCATGAGAGTCTCATTCTCCACATTAAAATTAAACATGGCAAGTTGGTGGAGTGACTCAAAAATATCAACTTCGGCCGTCTCTCTAGCATGCATATCCTCTAGAGACTCATAATCATTATGCCCTTGGGAAAAAGAAACCATAGGTTCATAACCATTCACCAAACCCTCATTGTAGGCAACCCCACTACCACTTTCAAATTTTATGAATTCCTCGGGTTCGTCAACCGTCATTGAAATCTCTTCATCATTAAGTTCAAAGCATCCAAAAGAGATAGTGGACTCACCATAATTGATGATGACATTGGGATCATCGAAATCAATCTCCTTTAAAAGTCTATCCATTAAATCCGAAGAAGGTGGGACTTGGATAGCCTCATCCTCCTCATTGTTGGGGATTGATTCGGTGTTCCCAATGTTGGGTTTAATATTTTGAGATGGCGAGAGGTTTTGTATGTATTGCTCAGTTGTTTTCATAAACTCTCGCAGCACATCCTCAAGAGTTTGTGTCGGTTGCGGCTCATGAGAAAGAAACTCTTGAGGATAGTTGTTGGCATCCATGGTTGGCTCATCTTCCAAGTTGAAATTTTGATGCTCCCACCAATTTGGATTATGCATGTCATATGTTGGGCTTTTAAATGGTTGTTGACATGTGTAGCCATACAAGTGATCATACATTGTCCTAACCGGTGGAACATTATTCATCTCTTTCCGATACTCTCCCATTATCTTACGTTGTGCCTCAATATGTGTATTGTTTTCATTAATGTAATCACGCATCGTCTTACGTGGGGCGGCAGTGGAGGTTGATTGAACCTTAGAAAAATACTTTGCTTATAATGGTTCCAATCATAAAGACTTTCAATTTCATGGTCTGACATCTCATCTTCCAAAAGATGCTTATATGCACCATTCGTCCAATCATACATGATGAAATTTTAAGAAATTGAAAACTACCCTAATATAAAAAAAAAAAAAAAAAAAGAACAAAAAGAAGGGATATGGGGAGATGTTACCCAATAGAGTGAGATCTATGTCAGCAACAATGTCCTACAAAATCAAAAAAGAATTTGTTAGTAATAAAAAAAAATCAGAAAATCTACTTCTATAAAAACTGAAAATCCTACCTAACTAAGATTACTCTATAGCTACTAGAACAATTAAAACCGTTTAACTTTTTCCCCGGCAGCGGCGCCAAAAACTTGTTCGCTCGCCTCAAGTATAAGGCTGCGATGTAGTAATAAATCTCGGTAAGACCGAGGTCGATCCACAGGGAAAGAAGTAAACAATTTCAACTACTCCAATAACTAGAATCTAAGAAGTTTAAGAAAGTAGTTTTTCACATGAAATAGGAAAATCTGAAATTAAGAAGAACTAGAGCATCAAGGATCCACTTGTAGTAGTCCAATGCCAATCCATTCATCCAAGTACAACACAATTAGAATCAAAGTCCTATCTCTCATCTAATTGGAAGATATAACATTCAAGCACAACAATCCCACTTAAATCTGGAAATCAGATTTCTAGTTCTAATGAAGCACATAGAACTTGAACTTGTAGCCTTCGGAGTAACAGCCATGCCTATGGACTATGGCATGCTCAAGGGTTACTACAATTCAAATTCAAATAACCCAATCATGGTAATTTCAGAGAATTGCAAGGAACTCATGTCCGGAGCACACAAACTCTCATAATTCATCTAAAAATCCAAACTTTATTCAAACTAGAACTTCAAAATCCAAAATTAAGAAAAGGGTACTTGAAATAAAAGAATTAAAGCATTGGAACCAACTACAAATTTCACCTCTAGCTCTAGCTAAGAGGTTAGCTAAGGAAAAGCATATTAAAACTAGAACTAGAACTAAGAAAAGGAAGAAAAACTAGCTGGAGGAGGCTAGGTAGCCTCCTAGGACTTGAACTCCTTGCTTCCCACGTCCTTGGTTGATTTGGAATAGAAGATAGCACCTCCTTTTATAGTGCAGCAATAGTACAGCAACATAGCAGAATTTGTTTCGCTTGGTACGGCTTAACCAATGGTCGGATTGCCTTCAAATTTGGTTTGTAGCTTCCTTGTAATGTGATCTTCCAAATAGATGATTTAGATTTCCAAGATTATTCTCTGAATGGGCCCACAAATCACATCACCGACCGCCTCTCAAAATCGCGCACTTTGGGTACCTTCAGAACCAGTCATCTTGCTTTCAACGCCCTGGAGTGTACAGAGGTCGGATTGATCTCAAATTTTAAACATTGGTAGAAAACTTCATCCTCTACATGATAGATGGATTAGATTGTCCAAAACAATCCCAAAATGTGGTCCGAAAATTAGAACACTTAGGGCTTTTATAAACTCTGCGCAATTGGATCTTTCTGGATGGTCCATCTTTCTTCAACCGGTACGATCAAACCACACATCCTTTTGATCTGAAACTTTTGTGGTTATTCATATATGGATGTGTTCTAAAAGATGGTCAAAGTAGATTCTTCATATCATCAATGATGAGTCCTCTGGACCGGCCCAGAGTTGAACAGCGAAATCTGGAACTCTCTGGACAGTTTGTATTGTTTTGGCCACCACGGTCAATCCGTAGCTCCGATCGACACGAAACCACTTGGGTTAGTTCGGCGTCGAGCTCCTCTTTGACATGGATGTGTTGGATTTCCAAATATCATCAAGATGGCTTCAGAAAACTGGTCCGAAAAATCAGGTGCGGGAGTACATTGCTGTTTTAGAATCTGGAATCTGAAACTTGCATGGCCGACCGGTCACGACCGGTCGGACAGGGCTGGCCGACCGGTCATGACCGGTCAGGCCCTCTTTGGCATTACTCCAGCAAGCATGGCCGACCGGTCAAGACCGGTCGGCTCCTGGCGACCGGTCAAGACCGGTCGGTCTCTTTTTCTTCTTGTTTTCTTCCTTTCTTTCTTCTATTTTCTTCTTTCTTTGCTTCCTTCTTTCTTTGGTCCACCTTGGGCCTTCATCAAAGGCTCCAAATGGCCCCTTTTTGGTCTCTAATTGAGTGAAGTCCGCTCTCATTCCTATAATCACAAAACATGTGTTAGATGGGCCTTTAAATCATGAAAATCATGCAAACCATGTCATGTAATGGGCAATGCAATGTATAAATTGGAGGTTCAACACACCCCCCAACCAGCTTTTTGCTAGTCCCGAGCAAAACATGCGTGAAATAATTTCAAACCTCCAAACCCAACTCTCCCTCAGAACCCAAGATTCTATCCATTCCAAGGTGTATAAGTATAAAATTTGGAAAAATTAGGTGATAGAAGCTGAAATCTTGGACTCTCAAAACATAATAAGTGTCTACATGAAATTCCCGCTGATTGATTGATAAATAGAAGAACTCGAACAAATTCAACCTAGTGTGCATAGTGAAAGTTCATCTCATGAGTTTCTGGGATCATCTTCTTCATAGATTAGGTAAACCAAGGATTTTAAGGTGCACAGAGCAACAACAAGCCTATGACAGGAATTTGCCTTACCGTCCTTCCGACGGCTTTCACACTACGTCCCATTTCCGGCTTTGGTTACGGTTCGACCATCCCCCGGTTGGTAATAGGTAGCCCTTTTCGAAATTTTCCACCATTTTTCCTTCATTCCCGATTTCATCCTTTCTTTCCTTTTTCTTTTAAAATTAGATAGGATTTTTAAAAATCCATATCTTTCATTATTTTCCCATGGACAAGGATGGACAAAATACCCCGGCTTGGTTTCTCAACACCTTTATATCAAAGTCTAGCTAATCCACAAATCACATAAACCTTTCAACTCATGAAAATCGTGTAATGTGAACTTGGTGTGAAGGTGTTCAAATTTTCTATCAATCACAACAATAGGGGAACTAACATATAAAACCATTATGTTGGGAGAATTCAAGACTTACAACATCACACACTTCATATCTCCTCTTCTTATACTCATATCATCTCAAATGCATGGAAATACGGTTTTCTAAAAGAATTTTGAAATTTTAGAAAATTCGAAAAAATTTGCGCATGTGAGGCTCGAAATGTTGCAACATGCTAGGTGAGGAATCTCATCTCACCCCCCCAACCAAATCTTGCATTGTCCTCAATGTAAAAAGATATGCAATTAGCATGAACATGAGAGCAATGGTAAAATATGAGTGAGAACAATAGTACCTGAGATAGCAAGTTGATCAATTCTAGCATCTTCCATTGTCTCGATGAGACTTATTCAATCCTAATTGCAGAAAAATAAATCCTAACCTACCTACCTACCTTTGATTAGTCCGATCAACTACATGATCAAAGTTGAGCAGGATCTTCATGAATTTCAATAAATTTCTCATGAGGACCATCCAAAGTCCTGCTCGACAGTAAACATGTGTGCTTCTTATCATTGAAGTCCAATCGTATTGTGCACCACATGCATAAAAGGAGGAGATAAGAGCAGCAAAAAGATATCTCCTCAAATTCTGATTTGGGTTATGATTGATTAAAAATGGGTCCTCCCAATCAGAATTTTCAATGGGCTGAAGGACCCATGATGGTGGAGAGACACTCATCAAGTTTTCATTGGTTAAAGTTGTCTCCTCCACAATATCAGAATTGTACGGTGCTTCCACAAACAATGGTAAAGAGTGTAAATCAGTGGAAAGGTGTTCTTCAGGCACCGGCACCGTGTCTAACAAAATGTCCAACTCCTTAATCATCTCATCATCAAGATCATAAGATTGGGCCAAGCATTCCTCTAGGAAATCGAGATAGTCGGATGAAGGATCATGATCTTGCTTGAGTGAGTGCAAAAATTCAGTTTCGATGGTGAGGGACTCTCCCTCCATGGAGTGGAATTCTTCTAAACTAGGTTCTCCATAACTAGTATGAGGCACCGAGTCGGAAGTATGCAAGGCTTTAACAATCTCTTGAATAATGGGGTCGTTTGAATTTTCAAAGTGAGCCAAGCATTCGTCCAAAGAATCTGAATTTTCACTCATGAGAGTCTCATTCTCCACATTAAAATTAAACATGGCAAGTTGGTGGAGTGACTCAAAAATATCAACTTCGGCCGTCTCTCTAGCATGCATATCCTCTAGAGACTCATAATCATTATGCCCTTGGGAAAAAGAAACCATAGGTTCATAACCATTCACCAAACCCTCATTGTAGGCAACCCCACTACCACTTTCAAATTTTATGAATTCCTCGGGTTCGTCAACCGTCATTGAAATCTCTTCATCATTAAGTTCAAAGCATCCAAAAGAGATAGTGGACTCACCATAATTGATGATGACATTGGGATCATCGAAATCAATCTCCTTTAAAAGTCTATCCATTAAATCCGAAGAAGGTGGGACTTGGATAGCCTCATCCTCCTCATTGTTGGGGATTGATTCGGTGTTCCCAATGTTGGGTTTAATATTTTGAGATGGCGAGAGGTTTTGTATGTATTGCTCAGTTGTTTTCATAAACTCTCGCAGCACATCCTCAAGAGTTTGTGTCGGTTGCGGCTCATGAGAAAGAAACTCTTGAGGATAGTTGTTGGCATCCATGGTTGGCTCATCTTCCAAGTTGAAATTTTGATGCTCCCACCAATTTGGATTATGCATGTCATATGTTGGGCTTTTAAATGGTTGTTGACATGTGTAGCCATACAAGTGATCATACATTGTCCTAACCGGTGGAACATTATTCATCTCTTTCCGATACTCTCCCATTATCTTACGTTGTGCCTCAATATGTGTATTGTTTTCATTAATGTAATCACGCATCGTCTTACGTGGGGCGGCAGTGGAGGTTGATTGAACCTTAGAAAAATACTTTGCTTATAATGGTTCCAATCATAAAGACTTTCAATTTCATGGTCTGACATCTCATCTTCCAAAAGATGCTTATATGCACCATTCGTCCAATCATACATGATGAAATTTTAAGAAATTGAAAACTACCCTAATATAAAAAAAAAAAAAAAAAAAAGAACAAAAAGAAGGGATATGGGGAGATGTTACCCAATAGAGTGAGATCTATGTCAGCAACAATGTCCTACAAAATCAAAAAAGAATTTGTTAGTAATAAAAAAAAATCAGAAAATCTACTTCTATAAAAACTGAAAATCCTACCTAACTAAGATTACTCTATAGCTACTAGAACAATTAAAACCGTTTAACTTTTTCCCCGGCAGCGGCGCCAAAAACTTGTTCGCTCGCCTCAAGTATAAGGCTGCGATGTAGTAATAAATCTCGGTAAGACCGAGGTCGATCCACAGGGAAAGAAGTAAACAATTTCAACTACTCCAATAACTAGAATCTAAGAAGTTTAAGAAAGTAGTTTTTCACATGAAATAGGAAAATCTGAAATTAAGAAGAACTAGAGCATCAAGGATCCACTTGTAGTAGTCCAATGCCAATCCATTCATCCAAGTACAACACAATTAGAATCAAAGTCCTATCTCTCATCTAATTGGAAGATATAACATTCAAGCACAACAATCCCACTTAAATCTGGAAATCAGATTTCTAGTTCTAATGAAGCACATAGAACTTGAACTTGTAGCCTTCGGAGTAACAGCCATGCCTATGGACTATGGCATGCTCAAGGGTTACTACAATTCAAATTCAAATAACCCAATCATGGTAATTTCAGAGAATTGCAAGGAACTCATGTCCGGAGCACACAAACTCTCATAATTCATCTAAAAATCCAAACTTTATTCAAACTAGAACTTCAAAATCCAAAATTAAGAAAAGGGTACTTGAAATAAAAGAATTAAAGCATTGGAACCAACTACAAATTTCACCTCTAGCTCTAGCTAAGAGGTTAGCTAAGGAAAAGCATATTAAAACTAGAACTAGAACTAAGAAAAGGAAGAAAAACTAGCTGGAGGAGGCTAGGTAGCCTCCTAGGACTTGAACTCCTTGCTTCCCACGTCCTTGGTTGATTTGGAATAGAAGATAGCACCTCCTTTTATAGTGCAGCAATAGTACAGCAACATAGCAGAATTTGTTTCGCTTGGTACGGCTTAACCAATGGTCGGATTGCCTTCAAATTTGGTTTGTAGCTTCCTTGTAATGTGATCTTCCAAATAGATGATTTAGATTTCCAAGATTATTCTCTGAATGGGCCCACAAATCACATCACCGACCGCCTCTCAAAATCGCGCACTTTGGGTACCTTCAGAACCAGTCATCTTGCTTTCAACGCCCTGGAGTGTACAGAGGTCGGATTGATCTCAAATTTTAAACATTGGTAGAAAACTTCATCCTCTACATGATAGATAGATTAGATTGTCCAAAACAATCCCAAAATGTGGTCCGAAAATTAGAACACTTAGGGCTTTTATAAACTCTGCGCAATTGGATCTTTCTGGATGGTCCATCTTTCTTCAACCGGTACGATCAAACCACACATCCTTTTGATCTGAAACTTTTGTGGTTATTCATATATGGATGTGTTCTAAAAGATGGTCAAAGTAGATTCTTCATATCATCAATGATGAGTCCTCTGGACCGGCCCAGAGTTGAACAGCGAAATCTGGAACTCTCTGGACAGTTCGTATTGTTTTGGCCACCACGGTCAATCCGTAGCTCCGATCGACACGAAACCACTTGGGTTAGTTCGGCGTCGAGCTCCTCTTTGACATGGATGTGTTGGATTTCCAAATATCATCAAGATGGCTTCAGAAAACTGGTCCGAAAAATCAGGTGCGGGAGTACATTGCTGTTTTAGAATCTGGAATCTGAAACTTGCATGGCCGACCGGTCATGACCGGTCAGGCCCTCTTTGGCATTACTCCAGCAAGCATGGCCGACCGGTCAAGACCGGTCGGGCTTCCTTGGCCGACCGGTCAAGACCGGTCGGTCTCTTTTTCTTCTTGTTTTCTTCCTTTCTTTCTTCTATTTTCTTCTTTCTTTGCTTCCTTCTTTCTTTGGTCCACCTTGGGCCTTCATCAAAGGCTCCAAATGGCCCCTTTTTGGTCTCTAATTGAGTGAAGTCCGCTCTCATTCCTATAATCACAAAACATGTGTTAGATGGGCCTTTAAATCATGAAAATCATGCAAACCATGTCATGTAATGGGCAATGCAATGTATAAATTGGAGGTTCAACACAAAAACTTGTTCGCTCGCCTCAAGTATAAGGCTGCGATGTAGTAATAAATCTCGGTAAGACCGAGGTCGATCCACAGGGAAAGAAGTAAACAATTTCAACTACTCCAATAACTAGAATCTAAGAAGTTTAAGAAAGTAGTTTTTCACATGAAATAGGAAAATCTGAAATTAAGAAGAACTAGAGCATCAAGGATCCACTTGTAGTAGTCCAATGCCAATCCATTCATCCAAGTACAACACAATTAGAATCAAAGTCCTATCTCTCATCTAATTGGAAGATATAACATTCAAGCACAACAATCCCACTTAAATCTGGAAATCAGATTTCTAGTTCTAATGAAGCACATAGAACTTGAACTTGTAGCCTTCGGAGTAACAGCCATGCCTATGGACTATGGCATGCTCAAGGGTTACTACAATTCAAATTCAAATAACCCAATCATGGTAATTTCAGAGAATTGCAAGGAACTCATGTCCGGAGCACACAAACTCTCATAATTCATCTAAAAATCCAAACTTTATTCAAACTAGAACTTCAAAATCCAAAATTAAGAAAAGGGTACTTGAAATAAAAGAATTAAAGCATTGGAACCAACTACAAATTTCACCTCTAGCTCTAGCTAAGAGGTTAGCTAAGGAAAAGCATATTAAAACTAGAACTAGAACTAAGAAAAGGAAGAAAAACTAGCTGGAGGAGGCTAGGTAGCCTCCTAGGACTTGAACTCCTTGCTTCCCACGTCCTTGGTTGATTTGGAATAGAAGATAGCACCTCCTTTTATAGTGCAGCAATAGTACAGCAACATAGCAGAATTTGTTTCGCTTGGTACGGCTTAACCAATGGTCGGATTGCCTTCAAATTTGGTTTGTAGCTTCCTTGTAATGTGATCTTCCTCATAGATGATTTAGATTTCCAAGATTATCCTCTGAATGGGCCCACCAATCACATCACCGACTGCCTCTCAAAATCGCGCACTTTGGGTACCTTCAGAACCAGTCATCTTGCTTTCAATGCCCCGGAGTGTACAGAGGTCGGATTGATCTCAAATTTTAAACATTAGTAGAAAACTTCATCCTCTACATGATAGACGGATTAGATTGTCCAAAACAATCCCAAAATATAGTCCGAAAATTAGAACACTTAGGGCTTTTATAAACTCTGCACAGTTGGATCTTTCTGGATGGTCCATCTTTCTTCAACCGGTACGATCAAACCACACATCCTTTTGATCTGAAACTTTTGTGGTTATTCATATATGGATGTGTTCTAAAAGATGGTCAAAGTAGATTCTTCATATCATCAATGATGAGTCCTCTGGACCGGCCCAGAGTTGAACAGCGAAATCTGGAACTTTCTGGACAGTTCGTATTGTTTTGGCCACCACGGTCAATCCGTAGCTCCGATCGACACGAAACCACTTGGGTTAGTTCGGCGTCGAGCTTCTCTTCGACATGGATGTGTTGGATTTCCAAATATCATCAAGATGACTTCAAAAAACTGGTCCGAAAAATCAGGTGCGGGAGTACATTGCTGTTTTAGAATCTGGAATCTGAAACTTGCATGGCCGACCGGTCCCGGTCACGACCGGTCGGACAGGGCTGGCCGACCGGTCACGACCGGTCAGGCCCTCTTTGGCATTACTCCAGCAAGCATGGCCGACCGGTCAAGACCGGTCGGTCTCTTTTTCTTCTTGTTTTCTTCCTTTCTTTCTTCTATTTTCTTCTTTCTTTGCTTCCTTCTTTCTTTGGTCCACCTTGGGCCTTCATCAAAGGCTCCAAATGGCCCCTTTTTGGTCTCTAATTGAGTGAAGTCCGCTCTCATTCCTATAATCACAAAACATGTGTTAGATGGGCCTTTAAATCATGAAAATCATGCAAACCATGTCATGTAATGGGCAATGCAATGTATAAATTGGAGGTTCAACACACCCCCCAACCAGCTTTTTGCTAGTCCCGAGCAAAACAGGCGTGAAACAATTTCAAACCTCCAAACCCAACTCTCCCTCAGAACCCATGATTCTATCCATTCCAAGGTGTATAAGTATAAAATTTGGAAAAATTAGGTGATAGAAGCTGAAATCTTGGACTCTCAAAACATAATAAGTGTCTACATGAAATTCCCACTGATTGATTGATAAATAGAAGAACTCGAACAAATTCAACCTAGTGTGCATAGTGAAAGTTCATCTCATGAGTTTCTGGGATCATCTTCTTCATAGATTAAGTAAACTAAGGATTTTAAGGTGCACAGAGCAACAACAAGCCTATGACAGGAATTTGCCTTACCGTCCTTCCGACGGCTTTCACACTACGTCCCATTTCCGGCTTTGGTTACGGTTCGACCATCCCCCGGTTGGTAATAGGTAGCCCTTTTCGAAATTTTCCACCATTTTTCCTTCATTCCCGATTTCATCCTTTCTTTCCTTTTTCTTTTAAAATTAGATAGGATTTTTAAAAATCCATATCTTTCATTATTTTCCCATGGACAAGGATGGACAAAATACCCCGGCTTGGTTTCTCAACACCTTTATATCAAAGTCTAGCTAATCCACAAATCACATAAACCTTTCAACTCATGAAAATCGTGTAATGTGAACTTGGTGTGAAGGTGTTCAAATTTTCTATCAATCACAACAATAGGGGAACTAACATATAAAACCATTATGTTGGGAGAATTCAAGACTTACAACATCACACACTTCGTATCTCCTCTTCTTATACTCATATCATCTCGAATGCATGGAAATAAGGTTTTCTAAAAGAGTTTTGAAATTTTAGAAAATTCGAAAAAATTTGCGCATGTGAGGCTCGAAATGTTGCAACATGCTAGGTGAGGAATCTCATCTCACCCCCCCAACCAAATCTTGCATTGTCCTCAATGTAAAAAGATATGCAATTAGCATGAACATGAGAGCAATGGTAAAATATGAGTGAGAACAATAGTACCTGAGATAGCAAGTTGATCAATTCTAGCATCTTCCATTGTCTCGATGAGACTTATTCAATCCTAATTGCAGAAAAATAAATCCTAACCTACCTACCTACCTTTGATTAGTCCGATCAACTACATGATCAAAGTTGAGCAGGATCTTCATGAATTTCAATAAATTTCTCATGAGGACCATCCAAAGTCCTGCTCGACAGTAAACATGTGTGCTTCTTATCATTGAAGTCCAATCGTATTGTGCACCACATGCATAAAAGGAGGAGATAAGAGCAGCAAAAAGATATCTCCTCAAATTCTGATTTGGGTTATGATTGATTAAAAATGGGTCCTCCCAATCAGAATTTTCAATGGGCTGAAGGACCCATGATGGTGGAGAGACACTCATCAAGTTTTCATTGGTTAAAGTTGTCTCCTCCACAATATCAGAATTGTACGGTGCTTCCACAAACAATGGTAAAGAGTGTAAATCAGTGGAAAGGTGTTCTTCAGGCACCGGCACCGTGTCTAACAAAATGTCCAACTCCTTAATCATCTCATCATCAAGATCATAAGATTGGGCCAAGCATTCCTCTAGGAAATCGAGATAGTCGGATGAAGGATCATGATCTTGCTTGAGTGAGTGCAAAAATTCAGTTTCGATGGTGAGGGACTCTCCCTCCATGGAGTGGAATTCTTCTAAACTAGGTTCTCCATAACTAGTATGAGGCACCGAGTCGGAAGTATGCAAGGCTTTAACAATCTCTTGAATAATGGGGTCGTTTGAATTTTCAAAGTGAGCCAAGCATTCGTCCAAAGAATCTGAATTTTCACTCATGAGAGTCTCATTCTCCACATTAAAATTAAACATGGCAAGTTGGTGGAGTGACTCAAAAATATCAACTTCGGCCGTCTCTCTAGCATGCATATCCTCTAGAGACTCATAATCATTATGCCCTTGGGAAAAAAGAAACCATAGGTTCATAACCATTCACCAAACCCTCATTGTAGGCAACCCCACTACCACTTTCAAATTTTATGAATTCCTCGGGTTCGTCAACCGTCATTGAAATCTCTTCATCATTAAGTTCAAAGCATCCAAAAGAGATAGTGGACTCACCATAATTGATGATGACATTGGGATCATCGAAATCAATCTCCTTTAAAAGTCTATCCATTAAATCCGAAGAAGGTGGGACTTGGATAGCCTCATCCTCCTCATTGTTGGGGATTGATTCGGTGTTCCCAATGTTGGGTTTAATATTTTGAGATGGCGAGAGGTTTTGTATGTATTGCTCAGTTGTTTTCATAAACTCTCGCAGCACATCCTCAAGAGTTTGTGTCGGTTGCGGCTCATGAGAAAGAAACTCTTGAGGATAGTTGTTGGCATCCATGGTTGGCTCATCTTCCAAGTTGAAATTTTGATGCTCCCACCAATTTGGATTATGCATGTCATATGTTGGGCTTTTAAATGGTTGTTGACATGTGTAGCCATACAAGTGATCATACATTGTCCTAACCGGTGGAACATTATTCATCTCTTTCCGATACTCTCCCATTATCTTACGTTGTGCCTCAATATGTGTATTGTTTTCATTAATGTAATCACGCATCGTCTTACGTGGGGCGGCAGTGGAGGTTGATTGAACCTTAGAAAAATACTTTGCTTATAATGGTTCCAATCATAAAGACTTTCAATTTCATGGTCTGACATCTCATCTTCCAAAAGATGCTTATATGCACCATTCGTCCAATCATACATGATGAAATTTTAAGAAATTGAAAACTACCCTAATATAAAAAAAAAAAAAAAAAAGAACAAAAAGAAGGGATATGGGGAGATGTTACCCAATAGAGTGAGATCTATGTCAGCAACAATGTCCTACAAAATCAAAAAAGAATTTGTTAGTAATAAAAAAAAATCAGAAAATCTACTTCTATAAAAACTGAAAATCCTACCTAACTAAGATTACTCTATAGCTACTAGAACAATTAAAACCGTTTAACTTTTTCCCCGGCAGCGGCGCCAAAAACTTGTTCGCTCGCCTCAAGTATAAGGCTGCGATGTAGTAATAAATCTCGGTAAGACCGAGGTCGATCCACAGGGAAAGAAGTAAACAATTTCAACTACTCCAATAACTAGAATCTAAGAAGTTTAAGAAAGTAGTTTTTCACATGAAATAGGAAAATCTGAAATTAAGAAGAACTAGAGCATCAAGGATCCACTTGTAGTAGTCCAATGCCAATCCATTCATCCAAGTACAACACAATTAGAATCAAAGTCCTATCTCTCATCTAATTGGAAGATATAACATTCAAGCACAACAATCCCACTTAAATCTGGAAATCAGATTTCTAGTTCTAATGAAGCACATAGAACTTGAACTTGTAGCCTTCGGAGTAACAGCCATGCCTATGGACTATGGCATGCTCAAGGGTTACTACAATTCAAATTCAAATAACCCAATCATGGTAATTTCAGAGAATTGCAAGGAACTCATGTCCGGAGCACACAAACTCTCATAATTCATCTAAAAATCCAAACTTTATTCAAACTAGAACTTCAAAATCCAAAATTAAGAAAATGGTACTTGAAATAAAAGAATTAAAGCATTGGAACCAACTACAAATTTCACCTCTAGCTCTAGCTAAGAGGTTAGCTAAGGAAAAGCATATTAAAACTAGAACTAGAACTAAGAAAAGGAAGAAAAACTAGCTGGAGGAGGCTAGGTAGCCTCCTAGGACTTGAACTCCTTGCTTCCCACGTCCTTGGTTGATTTGGAATAGAAGATAGCACCTCCTTTTATAGTGCAGCAATAGTACAGCAACATAGCAGAATTTGTTTCGCTTGGTACGGCTTAACCAATGGTCGGATTGCCTTCAAATTTGGTTTGTAGCTTCCTTGTAATGTGATCTTCCAAATAGATGATTTAGATTTCCAAGATTATTCTCTGAATGGGCCCACAAATCACATCACCGACCGCCTCTCAAAATCGCGCACTTTGGGTACCTTCAGAACCAGTCATCTTGCTTTCAACGCCCTGGAGTGTACAGAGGTCGGATTGATCTCAAATTTTAAACATTGGTAGAAAACTTCATCCTCTACATGATAGATGGATTAGATTGTCCAAAACAATCCCAAAATGTGGTCCGAAAATTAGAACACTTAGGGCTTTTATAAACTCTGCGCAATTGGATCTTTCTGGATGGTCCATCTTTCTTCAACCGGTACGATCAAACCACACATCCTTTTGATCTGAAACTTTTGTGGTTATTCATATATGGATGTGTTCTAAAAGATGGTCAAAGTAGATTCTTCATATCATCAATGATGAGTCCTCTGGACCGGCCCAGAGTTGAACAGCGAAATCTGGAACTCTCTGGACAGTTCGTATTGTTTTGGCCACCACGGTCAATCCGTAGCTCCGATCGACACGAAACTACTTGGGTTAGTTCGGCGTCGAGCTCCTCTTCGACATGGATGTGTTGGATTTCCAAATATCATCAAGATGGCTTCAGAAAACTGGTCCGAAAAATCAGGTGCGGGAGTACATTGCTGTTTTAGAATCTGGAATCTGAAACTTGCATGGCCGACCGGTCACGACCGGTCGGACAGGGCTGGCCGACCGGTCATGACCGGTCAGGCCCTCTTTGGCATTACTCCAGCAAGCATGGCCGACCGGTCAAGACCGGTCGGGCTTCCTTGGCCGACCGGTCAAGACCGGTCGGTCTCTTTTTCTTCTTGTTTTCTTCCTTTCTTTCTTCTATTTTCTTCTTTCTTTGCTTCCTTCTTTCTTTGGTCCACCTTGGGCCTTCATCAAAGGCTCCAAATGGCCCCTTTTTGGTCTCTAATTGAGTGAAGTCCGCTCTCATTCCTATAATCACAAAACATGTGTTAGATGGGCCTTTAAATCATGAAAATCATGCAAACCATGTCATGTAATGGGCAATGCAATGTATAAATTGGAGGTTCAACACAAAAACTTGTTCGCTCGCCTCAAGTATAAGGCTGCGATGTAGTAATAAATCTCGGTAAGACCGAGGTCGATCCACAGGGAAAGAAGTAAACAATTTCAACTACTCCAATAACTAGAATCTAAGAAGTTTAAGAAAGTAGTTTTTCACATGAAATAGGAAAATCTGAAATTAAGAAGAACTAGAGCATCAAGGATCCACTTGTAGTAGTCCAATGCCAATCCATTCATCCAAGTACAACACAATTAGAATCAAAGTCCTATCTCTCATCTAATTGGAAGATATAACATTCAAGCACAACAATCCCACTTAAATCTGGAAATCAGATTTCTAGTTCTAATGAAGCACATAGAACTTGAACTTGTAGCCTTCGGAGTAACAGCCATGCCTATGGACTATGGCATGCTCAAGGGTTACTACAATTCAAATTCAAATAACCCAATCATGGTAATTTCAGAGAATTGCAAGGAACTCATGTCCGGAGCACACAAACTCTCATAATTCATCTAAAAATCCAAACTTTATTCAAACTAGAACTTCAAAATCCAAAATTAAGAAAATGGTACTTGAAATAAAAGAATTAAAGCATTGGAACCAACTACAAATTTCACCTCTAGCTCTAGCTAAGAGGTTAGCTAAGGAAAAGCATATTAAAACTAGAACTAGAACTAAGAAAAGGAAGAAAAACTAGCTGGAGGAGGCTAGGTAGCCTCCTAGGACTTGAACTCCTTGCTTCCCACGTCCTTGGTTGATTTGGAATAGAAGATAGCACCTCCTTTTATAGTGCAGCAATAGTACAGCAACATAGCAGAATTTGTTTCGCTTGGTACGGCTTAACCAATGGTCGGATTGCCTTCAAATTTGGTTTGTAGCTTCCTTGTAATGTGATCTTCCAAATAGATGATTTAGATTTCCAAGATTATTCTCTGAATGGGCCCACAAATCACATCACCGACCGCCTCTCAAAATCGCGCACTTTGGGTACCTTCAGAACCAGTCATCTTGCTTTCAACGCCCTGGAGTGTACAGAGGTCGGATTGATCTCAAATTTTAAACATTGGTAGAAAACTTCATCCTCTACATGATAGATGGATTAGATTGTCCAAAACGATCCCAAAATGTGGTCCGAAAATTAGAACACTTAGGGCTTTTATAAACTCTGCGCAATTGGATCTTTCTGGATGGTCCATCTTTCTTCAACCGGTACGATCAAACCACACATCCTTTTGATCTGAAACTTTTGTGGTTATTCATATATGGATGTGTTCTAAAAGATGGTCAAAGTAGATTCTTCATATCATCAATGATGAGTCCTCTGGACCGGTCCAGAGTTGAACAGCGAAATCTGGAACTCTCTGGACAGTTCGTATTGTTTTGGCCACCACGGTCAATCCGTAGCTCCGATCGACACGAAACTACTTGGGTTAGTTCGGCGTCGAGCTCCTCTTCGACATGGATGTGTTGGATTTCCAAATATCATCAAGATGGCTTCAGAAAACTGGTCCGAAAAATCAGGTGCGGGAGTACATTGCTGTTTTAGAATCTGGAATCTGAAACTTGCATGGCCGACCGGTCACGACCGGTCGGACAGGGCTGGCCGACCGGTCATGACCGGTCAGGCCCTCTTTGGCATTACTCCAGCAAGCATGGCCGACCGGTCAAGACCGGTCGGGCTTCCTTGGCCGACCGGTCAAGACCGGTCGGTCTCTTTTTCTTCGTGTTTTCTTCCTTTCTTTCTTCTATTTTCTTCTTTCTTTGCTTCCTTCTTTCTTTGGTCCACCTTGGGCCTTCATCAAAGGCTCCAAATGGCCCCTTTTTGGTCTCTAATTGAGTGAAGTCCGCTCTCATTCCTATAATCACAAAACATGTGTTAGATGGGCCTTTAAATCATGAAAATCATGCAAACCATGTCATGTAATGGGCAATGCAATGTATAAATTGGAGGTTCAACACAAAAACTTGTTCGCTCGCCTCAAGTATAAGGCTGCGATGTAGTAATAAATCTCGGTAAGACCGAGGTCGATCCACAGGGAAAGAAGTAAACAATTTCAACTACTCCAATAACTAGAATCTAAGAAGTTTAAGAAAGTAGTTTTTCACATGAAATAGGAAAATCTGAAATTAAGAAGAACTAGAGCATCAAGGATCCACTTGTAGTAGTCCAATGCCAATCCATTCATCCAAGTACAACACAATTAGAATCAAAGTCCTATCTCTCATCTAATTGGAAGATATAACATTCAAGCACAACAATCCCACTTAAATCTGGAAATCAGATTTCTAGTTCTAATGAAGCACATAGAACTTGAACTTGTAGCCTTCGGAGTAACAGCCATGCCTATGGACTATGGCATGCTCAAGGGTTACTACAATTCAAATTCAAATAACCCAATCATGGTAATTTCAGAGAATTGCAAGGAACTCATGTCCGGAGCACACAAACTCTCATAATTCATCTAAAAATCCAAACTTTATTCAAACTAGAACTTCAAAATCCAAAATTAAGAAAATGGTACTTGAAATAAAAGAATTAAAGCATTGGAACCAACTACAAATTTCACCTCTAGCTCTAGCTAAGAGGTTAGCTAAGGAAAAGCATATTAAAACTAGAACTAGAACTAAGAAAAGGAAGAAAAACTAGCTGGAGGAGGCTAGGTAGCCTCCTAGGACTTGAACTCCTTGCTTCCCACGTCCTTGGTTGATTTGGAATAGAAGATAGCACCTCCTTTTATAGTGCAGCAATAGTACAGCAACATAGCAGAATTTGTTTCGCTTGGTACGGCTTAACCAATGGTCGGATTGCCTTCAAATTTGGTTTGTAGCTTCCTTGTAATTTGATCTTCCAAATAGATGATTTAGATTTCCAAGATTATTCTCTGAATGGGCCCACAAATCACATCACCGACCGCCTCTCAAAATCGCGCACTTTGGGTACCTTCAGAACCAGTCATCTTGCTTTCAACGCCCTGGAGTGTACAGAGGTCGGATTGATCTCAAATTTTAAACATTGGTAGAAAACTTCATCCTCTACATGATAGATGGATTAGATTGTCCAAAACGATCCCAAAATGTGGTCCGAAAATTAGAACACTTAGGGCTTTTATAAACTCTGCGCAATTGGATCTTTCTGGATGGTCCATCTTTCTTCAACCGGTACGATCAAACCACACATCCTTTTGATCTGAAACTTTTGTGGTTATTCATATATGGATGTGTTCTAAAAGATGGTCAAAGTAGATTCTTCATATCATCAATGATGAGTCCTCTGGACCGGCCCAGAGTTGAACAGCGAAATCTGGAACTCTCTGGACAGTTCGTATTGTTTTGGCCACCACGGTCAATCCGTAGCTCCGATCGACACGAAACTACTTGGGTTAGTTCGGCGTCGAGCTCCTCTTCGACATGGATGTGTTGGATTTCCAAATATCATCAAGATGGCTTCAGAAAACTGGTCCGAAAAATCAGGTGCGGGAGTACATTGCTGTTTTAGAATCTGGAATCTGAAACTTGCATGGCCGACCGGTCACGACCGGTCGGACAGGGCTGGCCGACCGGTCATGACCGGTCAGGCCCTCTTTGGCATTACTCCAGCAAGCATGGCCGACCGGTCAAGACCGGTCGGGCTTCCTTGGCCGACCGGTCAAGACCGGTCGGTCTCTTTTTCTTCTTGTTTTCTTCCTTTCTTTCTTCTATTTTCTTCTTTCTTTGCTTCCTTCTTTCTTTGGTCCACCTTGGGCCTTCATCAAAGGCTCCAAATGGCCCCTTTTTGGTCTCTAATTGAGTGAAGTCCGCTCTCATTCCTATAATCACAAAACATGTGTTAGATGGGCCTTTAAATCATGAAAATCATGCAAACCATGTCATGTAATGGGCAATGCAATGTATAAATTGGAGGTTCAACACAAAAACTTGTTCGCTCGCCTCAAGTATAAGGCTGCGATGTAGTAATAAATCTCGGTAAGACCGAGGTCGATCCACAGGGAAAGAAGTAAACAATTTCAACTACTCCAATAACTAGAATCTAAGAAGTTTAAGAAAGTAGTTTTTCACATGAAATAGGAAAATCTGAAATTAAGAAGAACTAGAGCATCAAGGATCCACTTGTAGTAGTCCAATGCCAATCCATTCATCCAAGTACAACACAATTAGAATCAAAGTCCTATCTCTCATCTAATTGGAAGATATAACATTCAAGCACAACAATCCCACTTAAATCTGGAAATCAGATTTCTAGTTCTAATGAAGCACATAGAACTTGAACTTGTAGCCTTCGGAGTAACAGCCATGCCTATGGACTATGGCATGCTCAAGGGTTACTACAATTCAAATTCAAATAACCCAATCATGGTAATTTCAGAGAATTGCAAGGAACTCATGTCCGGAGCACACAAACTCTCATAATTCATCTAAAAATCCAAACTTTATTCAAACTAGAACTTCAAAATCCAAAATTAAGAAAATGGTACTTGAAATAAAAGAATTAAAGCATTGGAACCAACTACAAATTTCACCTCTAGCTCTAGCTAAGAGGTTAGCTAAGGAAAAGCATATTAAAACTAGAACTAGAACTAAGAAAAGGAAGAAAAACTAGCTGGAGGAGGCTAGGTAGCCTCCTAGGACTTGAACTCCTTGCTTCCCACGTCCTTGGTTGATTTGGAATAGAAGATAGCACCTCCTTTTATAGTGCAGCAATAGTACAGCAACATAGCAGAATTTGTTTCGCTTGGTACGGCTTAACCAATGGTCGGATTGCCTTCAAATTTGGTTTGTAGCTTCCTTGTAATGTGATCTTCCAAATAGATGATTTAGATTTCCAAGATTATCCTCTGAATGGGCCCACCAATCACATCACCGACTGCCTCTCAAAATCGCGCACTTTGGGTACCTTCAGAACCAGTCATCGTGCTTTCAATGCCCCGGAGTGTACAGAGGTCGGATTGATCTCAAATTTTAAACATTAGTAGAAAACTTCATCCTCTACATGATAGACGGATTAGATTGTCCAAAACAATCCCAAAATATAGTCCGAAAATTAGAACACTTAGGGCTTTTATAAACTCTGCACAGTTGGATCTTTCTGGATGGTCCATCTTTCTTCAACCGGTACGATCAAACCACACATCCTTTTGATCTGAAACTTTTGTGGTTATTCATATATGGATGTGTTCTAAAAGATGGTCAAAGTAGATTCTTCATATCATCAATGATGAGTCCTCTGGACCGGCCCAGAGTTGAACAGCGAAATCTGGAACTTTCTGGACAGTTCGTATTGTTTTGGCCACCACGGTCAATCCGTAGCTCCGATCGACACGAAACCACTTGGGTTAGTTCGGCGTCGAGCTTCTCTTCGACATGGATGTGTTGGATTTCCAAATATCATCAAGATGACTTCAAAAAACTGGTCCGAAAAATCAGGTGCGGGAGTACATTGCTGTTTTAGAATCTGGAATCTGAAACTTGCATGGCCGACCGGTCCCGGTCACGACCGGTCGGACAGGGCTGGCCGACCGGTCACGACCGGTCAGGCCCTCTTTGGCATTACTCCAGCAAGCATGGCCGACCGGTCAAGACCGGTCGGTCTCTTTTTCTTCTTGTTTTCTTCCTTTCTTTCTTCTATTTTCTTCTTTCTTTGCTTCCTTCTTTCTTTGGTCCACCTTGGGCCTTCATCAAAGGCTCCAAATGGCCCCTTTTTGGTCTCTAATTGAGTGAAGTCCGCTCTCATTCCTATAATCACAAAACATGTGTTAGATGGGCCTTTAAATCATGAAAATCATGCAAACCATGTCATGTAATGGGCAATGCAATGTATAAATTGGAGGTTCAACACACCCCCCAACCAGCTTTTTGCTAGTCCCGAGCAAAACAGGCGTGAAACAATTTCAAACCTCCAAACCCAACTCTCCCTCAGAACCCATGATTCTATCCATTCCAAGGTGTATAAGTATAAAATTTGGAAAAATTAGGTGATAGAAGCTGAAATCTTGGACTCTCAAAACATAATAAGTGTCTACATGAAATTCCCACTGATTGATTGATAAATAGAAGAACTCGAACAAATTCAACCTAGTGTGCATAGTGAAAGTTCATCTCATGAGTTTCTGGGATCATCTTCTTCATAGATTAAGTAAACTAAGGATTTTAAGGTGCACAGAGCAACAACAAGCCTATGACAGGAATTTGCCTTACCGTCCTTCCGACGGCTTTCACACTACGTCCCATTTCCGGCTTTGGTTACGGTTCGACCATCCCCCGGTTGGTAATAGGTAGCCCTTTTCGAAATTTTCCACCATTTTTCCTTCATTCCCGATTTCATCCTTTCTTTCCTTTTTCTTTTAAAATTAGATAGGATTTTTAAAAATCCATATCTTTCATTATTTTCCCATGGACAAGGATGGACAAAATACCCCGGCTTGGTTTCTCAACACCTTTATATCAAAGTCTAGCTAATCCACAAATCACATAAACCTTTCAACTCATGAAAATCGTGTAATGTGAACTTGGTGTGAAGGTGTTCAAATTTTCTATCAATCACAACAATAGGGGAACTAACATATAAAACCATTATGTTGGGAGAATTCAAGACTTACAACATCACACACTTCGTATCTCCTCTTCTTATACTCATATCATCTCGAATGCATGGAAATAAGGTTTTCTAAAAGAGTTTTGAAATTTTAGAAAATTCGAAAAAATTTGCGCATGTGAGGCTCGAAATGTTGCAACATGCTAGATGGGAGTACATTGCTGTTTTAGAATCTGGAATCTGAAACTTGCATGGCCGACCGGTCACGACCGGTCGGACAGGGCTGGCCGACCGGTCATGACCGGTCAGGCCCTCTTTGGCATTACTCCAGCAAGCATGGCCGACCGGTCAAGACCGGTCGGGCTTCCTTGGCCGACAGGTCAAGACCGGTCGGTCTCTTTTTCTTCTTGTTTTCTTCCATTCTTTCTTCCATTTTCTTCTTTCTTTGCTTCCTTCTTTCTTTGGTCCACCTTGGGCCTTCATCAAAGGCTCCAAATGGCCCCTTTTTGGTCTCTAATTGAGTGAAGTCCGCTCTCATTCCTATAATCACAAAACATGTGTTAGATGGGCCTTTAAATCATGAAAATCATGCAAACCATGTCATGTAATGGGTAATTGAGGTTACCCACGAGGGAATTAGCACAGTAAGACGCTCGAAGCTTCAGCTCTTACCACCAAATTTGAAAACATTAGGATGGAAGAGACTGAAACTTTCATGGAGTTTTATACTAAATTGTCAGATATTTGCAACTCCATGTTTGTCTTGGGGGATCGGGTTCCGAAAGGAAGGATTTGTAGAAAAATACTTAGGTCCCTCCCGGAAAGATTTAACTCCAAGATAGTTGCCTTAGAGGAGTGTAGAGACATAGATAACATGAAAGTAGAAGAACTCATAGGTTCCTTACAAACTTTTGAACTACACTTTAAGGCCCCCTCTAGAAAGAAAAACATCGCCCTAAAATCCTCTCACAAACATAAGAAAATTAAGAGTGAGTCGGAGGAAGATAGCGATGATGAGGATGATGAGGAAGAAAAATTAAACAAAAAATTCAAGAGATTCCTCAAATTTGATAGAGGGAATAGCCGTGACAAGAAGGACAAGAAGGGTGATAAACATAAAGGGAAATCATCCAAACCTTCATCCGTCCGATGTTACGGTTGCGGTCAATGTGGCCATATTGCCCCGGACTGTCCGGAAACGCCTAAACCGAAAGGTAAAAAGGTGATGGCTGCCACGTGGGATAATACGGAGGAGTCGGACTCCAAATCCGATGACTCTGCTAGTGATGGGAACCAACATAATGATTTAGCTCTCTCGGCTTCCACCATTACCCCTCTTCCCGCTTATCTAAGAGGGGATCCCAACCGTTATCCCTTCTAGGAGTAGACGGAGTTCCCAACCCCTCACCTCATGCTACATTTTATGAGGGTGTTGAGGAAATTAGTTACCCTTAGGCTTATCAAACTAAACATAGTTAGTGAGGGTAGCTAGAAATGCTTATATAGGTAAATCTGAGGATTTTAGCCTCATTTCTGTGTGTATGGGCAAATCAGAGGATTCAAGCCTCATTAGCCCAATTTTTGATAATTTAGCCTTGCTTTTAATTAATATATTTTCTTGCTAGATTATCACCATGCTTAGATTAGCTAATCATCTTGAGTTTTATGCTTCATTGTATGCTAATCTTTGCTTAGTATTGGTCTTGATATACCAATAGGGGAGGTTGGTTGATTGGGCTATAAGCCCTTGAGCTTTAATGCTTAGTGTATATCATAGATGACCAATTATGCATGATTAACTATGCTTAGATAGATACATTTCTTGTTAATCATGTTCCTTAGCATACTCCATGTATTTATGTATCATGCACCCTATACTCTACTTGTTAGCATGTGTTTATAGTTATAATTGTGACATACTATCTTCTCTTACCTTGACCTTAATTGTTGCATCATTAAGGGGGAGAGAATAGCTTGTCAATTGCTAACAAAAAGGGGGAGAAAGATCAAGTCCCACCAAAACTAGTTTGCTATGTTTTGTGATGCAGGGATTGACAGGTTATGGGGGAGCAAACTGAAGAAGAGCTGCTTAGATTAGGCATGTCAAGAGTCCTGTATTTCATTTTATATCAATGTAATCTCTTGTACATGTATTTATTTTGTTAGGTTAGGTTTTTGTAAGTAATTGACAAAGGGGGAGATTGTTAGTGCACTTTTCTATGGTATACTAGTGCACCTTGTTTGTCAATTACTTAGGTCAGTAGGTCTAGTGTCGGTTGAGCTTAATGAAGACAAAGACCGAAGACTCAAGTGGCCCGGCTGCATCAAGAAAGAAGAAACAGGTAAATGTGATGCCTTGGTGTGCCTTGCCTTGACCAAAACCTAACCCATAACCTCTTAGATGACTTGCACCACCTAGGTATACCTTTAGTCATCATCATTAGTCTTAGAACTCCATGAAAAACATGATAAATTAGACTAATTAAAGAGGTGGAAGCTGTTCCAATAAAAAAGGCTCAAATAGCAGTTTCCGATAGGACTCCGATTAATTAGACAGGTGCTCCGATAGGACTCCGATCGATCGGACAGAAATTCCGATCAATCGGAAATTGTCCCAGAAAAAATTGAAAACTCACTGGACATATTTCCGATCAATCGGACAGTCTTCCGATCCATCGGAAGGGACCGTCCGATCAATCGGAATTTCTTCCAGAGACTTCTCTGAATAGATTTCCGATCAATCGGACTTGTCTCCGATCAAACGGACTGGGCTACGATCAATCGGACACTTTTTCCGATCAATCGGAGATGCACGAATCTGGCCGTTTTTTGACGGTTGGAAGAAAATCTATTTAAAAGGGGGATTCGTTTTTTGAGCTAATAGAGGGGATTTTGAGGAGATAGAAGCCACCATTGCTAGAGATCATTAGAGGCTCTATCCCAAACCTAAAGCAAGTCATTCTCCTTGTGTTTTCATCACAATCTTAGGCCATTCAATGGCATCTTGAGAATGGACTTGTTCCCTCTTGATTCCTAGGGTTTAGACACCTTGATGATAGTTAAATCCTTTGTCTAAACACTACTTAGGAGTCCATTTAGGTGCATTCCTCTAGGAAACCCATTTCCTACCATTTATAGAGGTTTCACCATTCCCTAGCACCTTGGGCATCTCCAATGGAGCATCACATGCAAGGTAGATGATCTTGGAGCTGAAGCCTTGGCAAAGCAACAGTGTCAACGATCGGGGGAGCACAAGGGGAGCTGCTTCAAGCATGGGAGAGCGAGAAGAAGCAACCCAAGACGGCGTAACAAGGGGCTCAATCCGACAAGTAAGGTTGTCTTGTTAAGAGTCCATCCACTCAATTCCCTGTGGGAGTTGAGTGTAGAGTTTGTTTGACAAACTCGCCCCGGGGTCGTTAGCCGATCCTTGGCCTATTAGTTGGGCCTAAAATCTAGGGACGTCAGCCGTTCCTTGGCACGTTAGTCGGGCCTAAAACAAAGTCTCCAAGGGGGAGCCACCAACACGGGTGCAAACGTGTAGGTTGGGAGGAACCTGTAAACTCCCCGGTTGGGTGGATCCGAGTTAAAACACCTTGGTTGGGAGGAACCAGATTTAAACTCCCCAGTGAATGTCGGTGTGCTCAAAGGGGTTGAGTACTTGAACCGGGAGTGGAGTAGAAAAGTAGTCGAACCACTATACATCCTTGTGTTTGCGATTGTTCTTGAGCACATTTCTCTTTATGCATTTTGTTTAATTGGTTAATTATGAATGCTTAGTTAGGAATGCATGCTAGGCATTTGATAGGCACATCCACACTCACAAGATGTACTTTCACTACCTCATGTTGACTTGAGCATTTCTTGATCCATCCTTTATAGTCCACATGAGTTGTTTAGACTAGGTTGCTGATTGCACTTATCGTTTGCTAGTCTTTTGATTGGACCCACTTAGGCTTGGAAGCCGAAGTGTTAATCGCTTACGTAGTTCAATTTGTTAAATTTGTTAAGTAGGTGAAAAGATTTTTAAAAAGGTCCTAATCACCCCCTCCTATAGGTTTAGCCATAATTCTAGTTGCTCTTTAAGCTTCCGCACGTATATGCATAGGGTGTCGTGTTAGACTACCCGACGCAATTTCAACTAGGACAAGCATACTCAATTGCATAGGTCAGTCCCAATTCCAATAGACTAAGTTCACAATCATAACCATCATTAAATCCTGTCACAAGAAAAAACTAGATTATGATTTGAACTTGATTCAAATCACATACCCAATCCACATATTACAGAATTTCCAGAAAATAGAACTTTGGTAGGAAGTTCCCACATGAAGATCATGAATCTAGAGCGTATTCTGATTCCTCAGATCATACAGGTCTAGATTGGTTCACAACAATTAAGAACTCAAGCACTTCTTCCAAAAATCCATAAGTCATCATAAGACTAAGAACTTGAATTAAACTTCAAACCATTGTTCATAAACATGAAATCCAATCTTAAAACCAACTTAAACGAATTGAAACATCTTAAATTCACTACAAGCTTCACCTCTTAGCCCTAGCTAAGAGGTTTAGTCATTTATGATCCAAGGAACCATGAAACAACTAAGAAAAACATAAAAACAGCAAAACAAACTAGGAGAAGTTGTGGAACTCCGAAATCCACTTCTGCCGCCTCCCACCATGCTGGTTCTCTTCTAAGATACCCTAGGAACGATCCCTAGGTGTCCTTTTATAGTGGGGAGGCTCCGCAGCATTAGAATCTTCCAGAATTTACGTAAGAGTACGCAGTGCGCAGAGAAATTCGGGACTTGTAGAACACGCTTCATTACGCAGACGACCGGTCTGAGCTATAAAATCGTGAAAAACGTCCAAAGAGTTTCTGGGATTTTTCAACCCAGAAAATAAATTTGAGGACCGGTCGCACGACCGGTCTGAGCAGTGGACGACCAGTCATACGACCGGTCTTGAACAGTCCAGTGAGTTGTGGCCTCAGAGCCCTTCTGTTGAGTGATCGGACCGGTTGTGCGACCGATCCTGGGCCTTGGACGACTGGTCTTCAGTATCTTCTTCTTCGTTCTTTTCTTCTCTTCTTTGCTTCTTTCTTCCACCCTTTCACATTTGGTCTTGTGATCTTCAATGCTCATAAATCATGTCTTTAAGTCTTCAATGGATAGCTCCTCTCTCTTATTCCTACAATCACAAATCCATGCATTAGATTAGTCTTTAAATTATGAAACCAAGCATAATGAGTGATGAATTGGGGTTAGAATATGCACAATTAAGAGCTCAACACACCCCCCAACCAGCATTTTTCTAGTCCCGAGCAAAACATGCGTGAAACCAATTCTATTCTTCAAAACCCAATTCTCCTTTAGAAACCCTTATTCTATACATTCCAAGACGCGCAAGTATAAGATTCAGAAAAATTAGGTGGTAGAGGTTGAAATCGTAAACTCTCAAAACATAATAAGTGTCCATATGAAATTCATGCTGATTGTTTGATAAATAGAAGAACTCGAACAAATTCAACCTAGTGTGCATAGTGAAATTTCATCTCATGAGTTTTTGGGATTATCTTTTTCATAAATCAACTAAACTATAGATCTCAAGGTGTATAGAGCACAACAAGCCAATGACAAGAATTTGCCTTAATGTTCTTTCGATGGCTTTCACACTACGTCCCATTTTCAGCTTTGGTTACGGGTAGACCATCCCCCGGTTGGTAATAGGTAGCCCTAATCGGAATTTTTCCACCATTTTTTTCCACCATTCCCAATTTCATCCTTCCTTTTCCTTTTTCTTTTAAATTAGATAGGATTTTTAGAAATCCATGTCTTTCGTTATTTTCCCATGAACAAGGCTGGACAAAGTACCCCGGCTTGGTTTCTCAACACCTCAAATCAAAGTCTAGCTAATCCATAAATTGCATCATCCTTTCAACTCATGAAAATCGTGTAATGTGAACTAGGTGTAAAAGTGTTCAAATTTTCTATCAATCACATAACTAGGGGAATTCACATATAAAACCATTATGCTATGAGAAGTTCAAGACTTACAACCTCATACACTTCATATCTCCTCCTCTTATGCTCATATTATCTTGAATGCATAGAAACATAGTTTTCTAAAAGAGTTTTAAATTTTAGAAAAATTGAAAAATTTCTACATAATTGCTCGAAATGTTACAAACACGCTGGATTCATCTAAGTGATCCTACACCCCCCAACCAAATCTTGGATTGTCCTCAATGTAAAAGATGTGCAATGAGCAAAACATGAGAGCAATTTAAAAATAAAAGGGAGTGAGGAATGATAGTACCTGAGAAAGTGAAAAGTGAATTCTTCCTCCTTCTAACAAACCTATGAAAAAGTAAACAAAAGCAACAAAATCCTATTCCTAACTACTCTATACCTCCATCAGACTAGGAGATCAATCATCCTGATACACAGGATCAGTTAGAGGTATGGACATACCTTCTGAAGAAAACTTCTCAAAGAACGGCTTTACTTGTTGACCATTCGCCTTAAAGATGTTGCCGTTCCGTGGATTTAACAACTCGACGGTCCCATATGGGTAGACAGTTTGCACAATGTAGGAACCGGTCCATCGAGATCTCAATTTCCCCGGAAATAAATGTAGGCGAGAATAATACAGAAGGACTTCTTGATTAATCGTGAATGTCTTACGAAGAATGTTCTTATCATGGAACACCTTCGTCTTGTCCTTATAAATTCTCACATTCTCAAATGCTTCATTCCAGATTTCCGCAAGTTCATTTAGTTGAAGTTTGCGCAACGAGCTTGCCTTGTCAGAATCAAAATTCATCTTCTTAATTGCCCAATATGCCCTATGTTCTAACTCCACAGGCAAGTGACAAGCCTTCCCATAGACAAGTCTATAGGGAGACATTCCAATAGGGGTCTTAAAAGCAGTACGGTAAGCCCAAAGCGCATCAGTGAGTCGAAGCAACCAATCCTTGCGATCGGGGTTCACTGTTTTCTCCTAAATGTGTTTAATCTCCCTATTGGATATCTCAGCTTGTCCACTCGTTTGTGGGTGATAGGGGGTGCTCACTTTGTGTGTTGCGCCATATTTTTTCATTAAGGTTTCAAATGGGCGATTACAAAAGTGAGACCCTCCATCACGTATGATGACTTGAGGAGTTCCAAACCGGGAAAGAATATTCTCTTTTAAGAAACGAATGACTGTTTTATGGTCATTATTCCGGCATGGAATCGACTTGACCCATTTGGACACATAGTCAATGGCAAGCAAGATATATATGTTTCCAAAAGAAGATGGGAATGGACCCATGACATCGATGCCCCAACAATAAAAAAATTTCAATTATTAAGATGGGGTTGAGTGGCATCACATTTCTACGAGAGATTCCTCCCAATTTCTGACAGGGTTCACATGTTTTACAAAACTCATGTGTGTCTTTGAACATAATGGTCCAATAGAACCCACATTGCAGAATTATGGCTGTGGTCTTTTTAGCCGAAAAGTGGCCACCACATGCCTGAGAATGACAAAAGGAGATGATACTTTGTTGTTCATCATCTGGCACACATCTCCTTATGATTTGATAGGGACAATACTTGAATAAGTATGGGTCGTCCCATAGGAATTTTCGCACCTTAATGAAGAATTTATCATTATCTTGCTTTTTCCAATGTGTAAGAATTGTACCTATAGCAAGATGTTAGCAATGTCCGCATACCATGGCAATTGAGAAAATGCAAAAAGTTGTTCATCAGGGAATATATCATTGATCGCGGTCATTTCAGGGGAATTGGTGAGAACAAGTCGAGAGAGATGGTCAGCCAGTACATTTTCTACTCCTTTCTTATCACGTATCTCTATGTCAAATTCCTGGAGTAGAAGGATCCATCGTAACAGCCGTGGTTTAGCATCCTTCTTAGAGAGAAGGTACTTAAGCGCGGCATGGTCAGTGAATATGATGATCTTGGATCCAATCAAGTAGGACCTAAACTTGTCCAAGGCAAAGACTACGGCTAAATGTTCTTTTTCTGTAGTAGTGTAGTTTGCTTGGGCTAAGTTTAAGGTTCGACTTGCATAGTAGATAACACATGGCTTCTTCTCTTTTCTTTGGCCTAGCACGACCCCAATAGCATAGTCGCTTGCATCGCACATAATTTCAAAAGGAAGGCTCCAATCAGGTGGTTGCATTATGGGAGTAGATGTCAACATACGTTTAAGGGTGGTAAAGGCATTTTGACAATCTTCATTCCACTCGAATGAATTCTCCTTTTGAAGTAGGTTACATAAAGGACGAGAGAGTGAACTGAAGTCCTTTATGAACCTTCTATAAAACCCTGCGTGTCCCAAAAAGGACCGCACATCTCGTATGCTCTTGGGTGGTGGAAGATTAGAGATAAGATCAATTTTCGCTTCGTCCACCTCGATTCCATTTTGTGAAACGATGTGACCAAGTACAATTCCCTTTTGAACCATAAAGTGACACATCTCCCAATTCAACACAAGGTTCTTCTCTTCACATCTTTTCAGCACAGATTTCAAGTGCTCAAGGCACTCATCAAAGCTACAACCAAATACTGAGAAGTCATCCATGAAGATTTCGAGAATTGTCCCCACCATATCAGAAAAGATACTCATCATGCATCGCTGAAAAGTGGCAGGGGCATTGCATAGCTCAAACGGCATCCGTCGATAGGCAAAAGTGCCGAATGGACATATGAATGTAGTCTTTTCTTTGTCTTCATGGGCGATCTTTATTTGGTTATACCTTGAATAGCCATCAAGGAAGCAAAAATGGAAATGACCCAGCAACCTTTCTAAAATTTGATCAACAAACGGTAGGGGGAAGTGATCTTTCCTCATAACAGTGTTTAGCTTCCTGTAGTCAATGTACATTCTCCAACCTTTAGTGACTCTGGTTGGTACGAGTTCATTATTGGCATTGGCTACGATGGTGATTCCGGATTTCTTAGGCACCACTTGAGTTGGACTCACCCATTGACTATCGGATATTGGGTAGATAATACCCACATCCAATAGTTTTACCACTTCGGCCTTAACCACATCCTTCATGTTTGGATTGAGTCGTCTTTGTGGTTGCCTAGATGTCTTTGCATTCTCCTCAAGGTCTATACGATGAGTAAATCAGTGGGTCTATGCCTTTGAGATTAGCAATTGACCACCCAATGGCACTCTTGTGCTCTAATAGAGTGGCCATTAGCCTACTCTCTTGTTCCTCATCCAAGTGGGAAGAAATCACCACCGGATATGTCTCATCTCGACCTAAATAAACATATTTCAGCTCACTTGG
Organism: Liriodendron chinense; assembly: GCA_003013855.2. Taxonomy (NCBI): domain Eukaryota; kingdom Viridiplantae; phylum Streptophyta; class Magnoliopsida; order Magnoliales; family Magnoliaceae; genus Liriodendron; species Liriodendron chinense. Next base: position 4,622,986 of record ML058515.1, on the reverse strand, counting down.
TAATGGTTTTAGGTCGAGTGTTGGTGACTTGATATTGGATGGGAGGACTTTGTTCTCGTTTACTGGTAAAGGCTCAAATAGGGCCCTCCATCTTTTGTTATCAAGTACCGGCATCACATCTAACATGGCATCCATCTCTCATATTGTGTCATCATTTATCTCATGAGAGTGGGCCACACATGCCTCCAAAGGGTCGGAATATAATGACAAGGGGAAAGTTTCATCCACGAATGATTCAATCAAGTTTATCTCGTGGATTTCCTCATCAACTTCCCGTGGTTGTTTGCATAGATCAAATATATTCAGCTCAAGTGTCATGTTTTCAAAAGACATTTGTACAAGCCCATTTCTACAATTAATAATTGCATTTGAAGTAGCTAGAAAAGGGAGGCCAAGTATGACGGGAATTTGAGCACCGGTGCCTATCACGGGATGTGTATCCAAGACAATAAAGTCTACTAGGTAGTAGAACTTATCAACTTGGACTAAAACATCCTCAATCACTCCTCTCGGTATACGAATGGATCTATCAGCAAGTTGGAGTGTGGTTTTGCTGGGTTTCAATTCACCTAACCCAAGTTGTTCGTAAACCGAGTATGGAATGAGGTTCACACTTGCCCCCAAATCGAGTAAGGCTTGTTTAATCCGGTAGTCTCCTATGATGCATGAGATGGTTGGACTACCCGGATCCTTGTATTTTTAGGGCATCTCTTATTTGATGATAACGCTCAAATTCTCAGTCAAAAGTACTTTGTTGTGAACATTGTGTTTCCTTTTGACCATACACAATTCCTTTAGAAATTTGGCATAGGATGGTATTTCTTTTATGGCGTCCAACAACGGAATGTTGATCTTCACTTGCTTGAAAACCTCTAAAATTTTCAAGTTTTCGTTTAAAGGTTTGGGTGAAATCAACCTCTGGGGAAACGAGGCAACTGGCTTGTATTGCCTTTCCAGTTCTTTCTCTTGTGGAGTATTGTTTGAGCTATCATCCTCTTTAGAATTTTCTGGATCCTTAGGCTTTGGGGCCTTCACCGGATTAGATTTATCAACTATTTTCCCACTTCTCAAAGTGGTGATAGCTTGAACATGCTTCGTATGTTGGGAGGATGAGCATGCGTCTTGTATCTCAAATTGGGTTCTTGGGTTAGGAAGAGGTTAGGCAGGAAGTGTGCCTTTCTCCCTAACACTGAGGTGAGATTCAACTCTAGCCATTGAGGTTTTCAATTCATTGATGGCTTGAGTTGAATTTTGATTGAATTTCAATTGCTCTTGGATGAACCCATCTATTTTCAGAGAATTAGTCTTGTTATACTCAGGTTGAACCAATACAATTGAACCCAACATCTCCTCTAGCGTAACTTTTGGAGTAATGACTAGAGATGGACCTAGTATAGGTTGAGCTTGAGGGATATTGTTTGCATTCGCAGTGGGTCCATCCCTCCAACTGAAGTTGGGATGGTTCTTCCAACTAGCATTAAACGTGTTTGAGTTTGGTGCACCAAATTGCCGTTGATAACTGTTTATGGCATTTGATTGTTCTTGTAAGATGTCTTGAACCGCTGAGATTGTGGGTATAATCTTGTGTAATATGTTGATTTCCGACACAAATTCCACAAACAGTTTCAACGTCAATAGAGTTGATCGTCTCTCATTTCTTTAATTCCATGGCCTCGACTTTTCTTATGAGGCTAGCCACACGTACACTTATGCTATCCTCTTCTCATAGGACATAAATTCCTCCTTTTTCCCTTTGTTGGCTAGTCTTAGAATTTGTTGGTTTAGATGTATCCCAAGACTGTGCATTCTCAGCCAATTCCTCCAAATAGTCCCATGCTTCATCTGCTTCCTTATTCATGAACTCCCCATTACACATCATTGTACGAATTGGCGCATGGGTGAAGTCAGTCCTTCATAGAAAAAGCTTATAACCCGCCAAATTTCATAGCCATGATGTGGGCATGCATTTAACAAGTCCTTAAACCTCTCCCAACATTGGAAGAAGGTCTCATCTTCCTTTTGGGCAAAGTTCATGATAAGGCGCCTCAACATGTTCGTTTTGTGAGTAGGGAAGAATTTTTTTATGAATTCCCTATGCATATCAATCCATGCACCAATTGAACTTGGCCTTAATGCATGAAGCCAACCTTTAGCTTTATATTTAAGGGTAAAAGGAAATAATTTAAGTCTTACCACATCATCAGTAACATTCGCAAAGTGCATGGTGGTGAATACCTCATCAAATTCCTTAAGGTGTTGATAGGCACTTTCACTGTCTAATCCATGGAATTTTGGGAGGAGTTAGATCACTCCTGGTTTCAAATCTACATTCCTTGCATTTTGTGGAAAGACTATGTATGAGGGAGTGCTCTTTCTTGCTGGTTGCAAGTAATCACGTAATGTTCTTGGTCGGGGAACATTCTCAACCACATTCTCTCCCGTTTCGATTTGGTTTTGGCCCAGATTAGGATTGACCATTGGATTAGGTTGATTTACAGCCATATTTTCAGACAAAATTGGAGAATTTAGATGTCTCCTAGCACGTGGTTCTCTGTCAATTCCTTCAACTATTCCCCCTTCACTAATTAGTCGGTTATTAGAATCTCGAGTCCAATGTGGCATGCAAATCCTAACAGAATGAAACAAAAACAAAAGAGAATTCTTCCTTCCTTCCTTTACTCTTCTCTAAGACTGAAGCACAAGGTGTCTTGTAATGGCTAGGCCAGAAGCATAGATAGAGACCGATTTCTCCTGGTCAATAGGGGTTCAGAGAACTCCCCACCCACTCTTTGAATCCTTTGAGAAAAGTGCAGAAAAAGAAGAAAGAGGAGTAGAGGTGAGAAGATAAATCTCTGAGCACAAGGTGATCTAAGACGGCAGAGCCGACCAATAGGAATCCAGGTGGCACAAGGCCTACCTATCAGAGATCTAAGAAGGAGTCTCTACCCACTCTACAAGAGATGAATATGATAGGAATGAATAGGAGAAGAAGAAGAGTAAGGTTTAGAAAGATAGAACCTGATTTGGCACTTGAGATCCTTATGTCTTCTTCAGCTTCCTAGAAATCCTTGCAAAAGAAAAATCAAACAAAACAAACTAAGTTAGTACTAGAATCCTAAAAATCCTAAATAGATACTATTTTAAGAAATTTTATGAAAAACCGTCAAAGTTCCCCCGCAACGGCACCAAAAACTTGTTCGCTTCCCCAAGTGTAGGGTTGCGATGTAGTAATAAACTCGATAAGACCGAGGTCGATCCACAGGGACTTATGTAGGAATTCAGAAACACTTCCAATAGCTTCTATTAAAAAGCTAACAACTAGATTTGAGAAGATTGATGTAAATAGCAATTTTGAACTTAAACTGAAGTAGTCAATAAAAGTCACTAGGGGTTCAAGGATCCACTTGTAGCAATCCTTGATGCTCAATTCGCTGTGGTTTCTCACTTTCTCAACTAGAATCGAAATTAAGATCTATCTAGCCGGATGATAGAGCAGTTAACCAAACAATCTGCCATATGTAAGATCAATGTATATGATTCACTCAATGCAAGCTAGGACGAGCATACTCAATTGCATAGGTCAGTCACAATTCCAATAGACTAAGTTCACAATCATAACCATCATTAAATCCTGTCACAAGACAAAACTAGATTATGATTTGAACTTGATTCAAATCACATACACAGTCCACATATTACAAAATTTCCAGAAAATAGAACTTTGGTAGGAAGTTCCCACATGAAGATCATGAATCTAGAGCGTATTCCGATTCCTCTAATCATACAGGTCTAGATTGGTTCACAACAATTAAGAACTCAAGCACTTCTTCCAAACATCCATGAGTCATCATAAGACTAAGAAAAACTACTTAGAACTTGAATTAAACTTCCAACCATTGTTCATAAATATGAAATCCAATCTTAAAACCAACTTAAACGAATTGAAACATCTTAGATTCACTACAAGCTTCACCGCTTAGCCCTAGCTAAGAGGTTTAGCCGTTCATGATCAAAGGAAACATAAAACAACTAAGAAAAACATAAAAACAGCAAAACAAACTAGGAGAATTTGTGGAACTCCGAAATCCACTTCCACTGCCTCCCTGTTGAACCTCCAATTTATACATTTGCCAACCCATTACATCACATTACATACATGGTTTTCTTATTTAAAAGGCCCATCTAATGCATGTTTTGTGATTGTAAGAATGAGAGTGAACTTCACCCAATTGGAGACCGAAAGACCATGTTTAGGAGCCTTTGATGAAGGCCCAAGGTGGACCAGAGAATGATGAAGAAAGAGAGGAGAATGAGGAAGAAAGAAAGAAAGAAAAGATGAAAAAAATGAAGACCGACCGGTCTTGACCGGTCAGCCAGGAAGGCCTGACCGGTCTTAATCGGTCGGCTAGCTGCTACTCCCCTCTCTTAAATCTACTAGAGTAAGGACAGACAGGCTAAACCGGTCTTGACAGGTCGGCCATGCAATTTCACACTTCCAGATTCCAAACAGTAGGCTATTCCCGTGTCTGATTTTTCGGCCCAATTTTCTGTCCCCATCTTGATGATATTTGGAAATCCAATATGTCCATGTCAAAGAGGAGCTCAACGCCAAAATAACCCAAGTGGTTTCGTGTCGATCGGAGCTACGGATTGACCGTGGTGGCCAAAACAATACGAACTGTCCAGAAAGTTTCAAATTCTGCCTACTCCACTCCGGGCCGGTCCAGGTGACCCATCATTGATGATATGAAGAATCTACTTTGACCATCTTTTAGACCACATCCATATATGAATGACCACAAAGTTTTAGATCAAAAGAAGTGTGGTTTGATCGTACCGGTTGAAGAAAGATGGACCATCCAGAAAGATCCAACTGCGCAGACTTTATAAAAGGCCTGAGTGTTCTAATTTTCGCACCAAATTCTGGAATTGTTTTGGACAATCTAATCCATCTATCATGTAGAGGAGGAAGTTTTCTACCAATGTTCAAAATTTGAGATCAATCAGACCTTAGTACACTTCGGAGCGTTGAAAGCAAGATGACTGGTTCTAAAGGTACCCGAATTGCGCGATTTTGAGAGGCGGTCGATGATTTGATTGGTGGGCCCATCCAGAAGATAACCTTGAAAATCTAAATCATCTAGGAGTAAGATCACATTACAAGGAAGCTGCAAATCAAATTTGAAGGCAATCCGACCATTGGTTAAGCCGTACGAAGCGAAACAAAATATGTTGTGTTGCGGTACTCTTGCTATATTATAAAAGGAGGTGCTCTCTTCTATTCCAAATCAAGCAAGGACGTGGGAAGCAAGGAGTTCAAGTCCTAGGAAGTTACCTGTCACGCCCCAAATTCGGTTCTCGACGTCCATTCACTGTAACCCGAATTCAGAGGTGGCAGCCTCCATAGTACCCCGATCTCGGATCCTAACCCCACACGCCAGGTTCCGATCCTGAGATACCACAAGGAGGATTTTAGGGTTTAAATTTTTTTTTGAAACATGAGCATCACCATATGAGTACCATCAAAGACAAACACAATATTTCCACTAAGTCATTTCATTTACATATAGTACTGAAAGGTAAATACACAATGTGTAAATATAAAAAATGTGCACAATCCGGCACCTCCTGCTACTGCACTCCCAACTCCAACTCAACGTTGCTGATACACTCTGGTATAACCTGTAGCGTAACAAACGCGCATAAGCTTCGAACGAAGCTTTGTGAGTGCGTGTGTGCGTGCGCAATGCATATGACAAGCATGATAAATATCAGAGTAAGCAGTAAAGCATGATGAGAACTTTAAACCAAGACTTAGCCTAATTAGCCTACACGATCATGTGATATGAATAACCAGCCTACCACGGCTATGCAAGCATGCAATACAGATAACTAGCCTGCCATGGCTATGCAAGCATGCAATACAGGTAACCAGCCTACTAAGGCTATATACTCATACTATGCGATGGCCTATAGGGCCTAATGTCACATACAATGATCCAATGCATGTATACAAATCACCACCTCTCAATACAGTAGTCCAGATGCGAACAGTCATAATGCGATCGCCTAAGCAATGCAGGACTCAGAACTGGTAGCTCGCCCAGGCTTACAGCCCAGCCCACATCACACCCGCCCATGTCAGGACCGTCCCACACCATACAGAACATCAGTCACATCACTGATACCAATACCATCTCTGAAACGGAACATCACCGGGGTCTCATAGACCTCACTACTCACCAGTAGAATGCCAAAGCCTATCTGGTGCAATAGCGGACCTACTCATAGCTGGTCAAACTCAACCCACTTTGCCAACACTCTTCCGGCAGGTTAGGTCAGACCTCCTTCCAAACTGACCACGTGCAATGGAAAACACCGCCGTTTGGTATTCGGCATACTGGTGTATGATTAAACCACCCGGTCCTTGAATGGAGCACCCACCTTGGTACCAACGGGATCAGGGATTTTCACCCAGGGACATCTTTGGCATCCAGTTTAAAGATCACATATTTTCAGCGTTCTGCAAACTACGATGGAGCTGTGGTTGCAACGTAGTAACCATGCTATATGCAGCACAAGCAGACAGTGCGAAATGCAACCATGCATACAACCGTGGGACGACATGCCCGTGCAAGTCTCCAAAGAGCACCATAAAACTATAGGGTCTCAATACAATATCACCGTCAATTGGTAATGAACTGCACGACAATCGCGGCCGCTATGGCTGGTTGATACAAGACAATCAGATGAGCTAAGCATTCATGATGCATGAGCCAAGCATACAGTATGAGTGCCAACAAGTAGTCAATCTACCACGGTGGCTATAAATCAATCTAGTCCAACTTATTTGACATATGATTAAGATGAGGGGACACATATAAATGATCGAGTCATAGTGCGGGATGTTGCTAGCTAGGGAATCTCGCACCAAGGGCTACAAGGTATGCTAAGCTATTCCTACCATACAGTGTAAGTCAGGATGATAGACTCCTGTCCTCGAATAGTCCCATAACTATTGGAGAGATTTGCAATAGAGAGCACGTGAATTACATTTGCGCGACTACATCTTGAATGCTTTATGAATGCATTTATGCCCTAGTAGTCCCCAACTAACAATGGTGATTCGGGATGCATACTCATTACACATGCATGGTGGTCGTCGAAGCATATAGTATAAAGATCACATATGAGTATTCCAAACAACACTACGTGTGGCAACAGACATACTAAAAACATCATAAAAAGATAATTCACTTATAACACAAGCAAACATAAAGAGATAGGACCCGAGATGGATGGTATACAACAGCATAGATGATCCAACAATTGAACGGTGTGGACCAACCTTCAACACTCAGATAACCCAAATGGAAAGGGAATGGTTGAATACACTACCAACATATCAAAGGTAGAACCTATTTGAACGACAAGAGTGGAATACCCAAAATCATGTCGAGACCCATAAGCCTGTAGTACAGTTGAGATAAACACAATAATGGTTGTTCGCTTCCCCAAGTGTAGGGTTGCGATGTAGTAATAATCTCGGTAAGATCGAGGTCGATCCATAGGGAAGGAAGTAAACAATTCGAACTATCCTAATAACTAGAATCAAATAGGTTTGTGAAATCAATTTTTGAACATGAAATAGAAAATTCTGATAATGAAAAGATAACTAGAGCATCAAGGATCCACTTATAGCTCTCCTTAGATGCATAATTCACTATGGTTTCCCACTTTCTCAACTAGAATCGAAATTAAGTTCTATCTAGTCGGATGATAGAGCAGTTAAAACAATCAATCTGTCACATGTATGATTCATGTATATGATTCACTCAATGCAAGCCAGGACGAGCATACTCAATTGCATAGGTCAGTCCCAATTCCAATAGGCTAAGATCACAATCATAAACATCATTAAATCCTGTCACAAGATAAAACTAGATTATGATTTGAACTTATTCAAATCACATACACAATCTCACATACTTCAGAAATTCCATAAAAGTAGACTTTTGGTAAGAAGTTCCCACATGAAAATCATAGTACTAGAGCGTACTCCAATTCCTCAGATCATACAGGTCTAGACTAATTCAAAACAGTTAAGAACTTAATTCTTCCAAACATCCATAAGTCATCATAAGACTAAGAAAAACTACTTAGTACTTGAATTAAACTTCAAACCATTGTTCTTAAACATGAAATCCAACTTAAAACCAATAAAATGAATTAAACAATCTAAGAAAACTATAAGGTTCACCTCTTAGCTCTAGCTAAGAGATTAGCTAATGAAAAGCATATTAAAAATAAAACTAGAACTAAGAAAATGAAGAAAAACTAGCTGGAGGAGGCTAGGAAGCCTACTATGACTTGAACTCCTTGCTCCCCACGTCCTTGCTTGCTTTAGAATAGAAGAGAGCACCTCCTTTTGTAATACAGTAAGAGTACCGCAACATAACAGATTTTGTTTCGCTTCGTACGGCTTAACCAATGGTTGGATTGCCTTTAAATTTGATTTGTAGCTTCATTGTAATGTGATCTTCCTCATAGATGATTTAGATATCCAAGATTATCTTCTGAATGGGTCCACCAATCAGATCAGCGACCGCCTCTCAAAATCGCGCAATTCGGGTACCGTCAGAACCAGTCATCTTGCTTTTTACGCTCCGGAGTGTACAGATGTCAAATTGATCCCAAATTTTGAACATTGGTAGAAAACTTCCTCCTATACATGATAGATGGATTAGATTGTCCAAACAAATCCCAGAATATGGTTAAAAAATTAGAACACTTAGGCCTTTTATAAACTCTGCGCAGTTGAATCTTTCTGGATGGTCCATCTTTCTTCAACCGGTACAATCAAACCACACATCCTTTTGATCTAAAACTTTGTGGTTATTTATATATGGATGTGATCTAGAAGATGGTTAAAGTAGATTCTTCATATCATCAATGATAGGCCACCTGGACCGGCCCAGAGTGGAGTAGGTGGAATCTGGAACTTTCTGGACAATTCATATTGTTTTGGCCACCATGGTCAATCCGTAGCTCCGATCGACACGAAACCACTTGGGTTATTTTGGCGTCGAGCTCCTCTTCGACATGGATGTGTTGTATTTCCAAATATCATCAAGATGGTACTAGAAAATGGGTCTGAAAAACCAAAAATGGGAATAGCCTGCTGTCTGAAATCTGGAACTCTGAATTTGCATGGCCGACTGGTCAAGACTGGTCGGACAGGGCTGGCCGATCGGTCTTGACCTGTCTAGCCTATCTGGGTGGCAGTCCAGCAACATTTGAAGAAGGTAGCAGAGTTGGCCGACCGGTCTTGACCGGTCGGACCACCTTGTGGGGCTCCTTTTTCTTTCCTTTCTTCTTTCTCTTCTTTCCTTTCTTCTTACCTCTTTTGTTCTTCCTTTCCTTTGATCTTCAAAGTATGTAATAAGGGTCTCAAAGCATCCGAATGATGAAGTCTCTCTTTCATTCCTACAACCACAAAACTATGCATTAGATTAGCCTTTAAATCATGAAAACCATGCATAATGAGTGATGAATTGGGGTTAGAATATGCACAATTAAGAGCTCAACAATGGTCCGTAAAAGGAATGTCATAGAATGGGTTGCAAGATAAACAGGTCATGACAGAGAATCATACATGGTAGGGTAATCTGAGATAGATGGTCAATACGATCAGGTCTAAAAAGGGACGACATGTCTAACGTCATACTGCAAGATAGGCTTCATATAATGGATGGCCTAGATGATATACTAATGTCGAGGATGAGCCCCACACTAGTCCTAAAGGTAAACGGACGGTGTGGATGGGATATACACGATATGGTGGTCTTTAATAGTTGGGTACAAGGGTAGAAGGGGTGAGTCATATGAGTATACAACAAGCTGAGTTACCAGGATCAATCAACATGGTGAGTTAACAAGGTGAATTGACAAGACGGTTCAACAGGGTGAGTTTAAGAAGGTAGCCTTATGACTTGGATCGAGCGAACTTTAGGGATTCCCATGCATCCAAATCTATATGACCTTTCAACAAGGGTTTACACAACTAATCATCAAGGTGGATCCACGGGATGGACAACGCGGTTATTCAAACACGTACACTAAGGTGGTCCAAAGGCCATCCTGTACATAACATGCTAGAGTCCATTCATTTGGATGGTTTGGATCAAGTACAAAACTAAGGCGGTCTTAATCGATGGGTAACATACATATCGCACCATAGTGGCCAATGGCTGACATGGATAGAACACATGCATAATAAGGTGGACCTGTGGTTGGGGATAACCGCACAAAGGAGTGGGGAAGCCACATACATCAATGGGCCCCAACAGTTTGGGATCAACCTGATATTTGTGCTTTCCCACTAATCAGGTGAGATGGCAACCAAACACCATGGTGGGGCCCGCACACCACACGTGTGGAACCCCATCCATGGCTGGGTGACTTATGAACAGGAAGAATGGCAAATAAACATAACAGATGGGTCCTGTAAAGCTTCCAATGGTAGGCATTCAACCACCCTTATTTTCTACGTGTGGCCCATCTAAAACTGGGCCCCACGCCCCGGCCAAGGTGGACAACAATGTATACAACACATCTATCAAGGTGGGCCCCATGGCCTTTGGTTGGATGGAAAAATAAACAACATAGTAGCCTTAAGAGGAGTTTCAATGGTGGGCATCAATGACCACTGTTTCCTACAGTGTCGTCCACTTGAGCTTTGTATTTACCTCATTATGCTGGCCCACGGCCCTAAAATAATATGGGAAAATAGATGGTGGGCATAGATAAAACAGATGCATCGTGGTGGGACCCACAGAGTAGGTCACCTGCTGGGCAGCGTGCCAAAGCACGCTGCTTGGAGCGTGGCACCCAAATGGGCCCCAAGAGTTTTGAATCAAAGTGATATTTTTGTTTTCTCCTTCATCCATATCCATGTGATCTTATGAACAGGTTGAATGACAAATAAACATCACTGCAGGTCCTGGGCAGGTTTCAACGGTGGAAATCATTATTCCCACTATTTCCCGTGGCATGGTCCACTTGAGATTTGGATATGCTTAAATTTTATTGGGCGCAGCCACTAAAATGATCTGGGAAAAACATATGGACGTAATAGATAAGGCACATACATTCTAGGTGGGCCCAGCTGAGTTTTCGATCAAGCTGATATTTTGTTTTCCCTTCCTGCATACGTGTGAACCCATGAACAGGTTGGATCTCAAATAAACATCATGGTGGGCCGTAGGAAGGTTTCAACAGTAGGGTCACTATCCTCACTGTTTCCTCTCAAGTGGGGTCTACTGGAGATTTGGATCTGTCTCATTCTTCAGATCATGCCCTAAAATGATTTCCCCAAATGGATGGACGGTGTGGATATAACACGAACAAAACGGTGGGGCCCATGGGAGTTGGTGACGTCACTGCAGCAGCGAGGTAGCTACTCACCTGTCAGTGCTCCCAGCGCCAGAGACGTTGGGAGCCGTGCCCTCTTTTTCTTTTTCTTTTTTTCTTTCTTTTTTTTTTGTATTTCATTGGTTTTGATCGAGTGGGGCCCACATAAGGGTGATCCACTTTGTTCATCAAATTCCCCAGCTCATGGGGGACCCGAAGAGCCCCATATTGGGCATATTACGTGGGCTACAAATACCAAGGTGAGCCGAGGAAAGCTCGGCAGTAGACATCATTCTCCCCACTATTTCATGTGATGTGGTCCGCTTAAGATTTGGATCTGTATCAGAATTGGGCCCTGGCCCTAAATTGATTTGGGAAAACAGATGGACGGCAAGGATTACACACAAACATCAAGGTGGGTCCCATGAGTGGGGACCCATTCACGGCGTCCAGGTGACTGAAGACGCTGGACTGTTCCAGCGTCTCTGACGCTGTGAATGTCCAGCGTCCCCAAACATTTTTTTTCTTTTTCTTTTTCTTTTCTCTTTGTTTATTTCAAGTGGGACCCACATGGGTATGATCCACGCCCTTCATCAGATTCCTCAGCTCATGAGGAACCCATAGAGCCCTATATTGGGCATCTTACGAAGCCTAGAAACATCAAGGTGGCCCAAAGAAGTTTTAAACAGTAGGCATCATTACTACACTGTTTTCTATGGTGTGGTCCACCTGATATCTGAATCTGCTTCATTTTTGGTGTCCAGCTCTAAAATGGGCTGGAGAAACAAATGGATGGCGTGGATCGAATACATGCATCAAGGTGGGTCCCAATGTCAACGCCCAAAAGGGCTTTCAGCCCAGGCGCTACTGGGCAGCAGCGCCCTCTGGATGCTGTCTGTCCAGTGGCCATCTCCTTCATCTTTATTATTATTATTATTATTATTATTATTATTATTATTACAGGTATGTGGGGCCCATTCATGGATGATCCAGCCCATCCATCTCATTGCCCATCACAAGGTGGGCCCAACGAAAGAAAATGAAAGGTAAACGAGAAAAAGGAGGGAAGTTTGCACTCACAATGATGGTTGGACGGTTGGATGGGGTCGGGTTGACGATCGGACGGTCCGGATGATGATCGGGGTCCTCCAAGCTTGGATCTCCTCCTTCAATTCCTCTAATCTCTCTCTTCTAATCTCACTCAAATCTCTCAAATCTCTTTCTTCTCTCTCTCTCTCAAATCTCTTTCTCTCTCCTTTCTCTCTTTCTCTTTCTCTCTCCTTTCTTGCAAATGGGAATGAGAAGACCCACCCCCCTATGTATGGATCTTGTATGGGTAGAGAGGGGGGGTGCATGAGGTAATGATGATGATGATGGGAGAGGGCATGGGAGGTATGGGTTGTGTTGACTTTGGAGGTGAGAGAGTGATGAGGTGGGTATGGTGTATGTAGATTAGGGTGATGAGAGGGGTATGGTGATTGATTTAATTGATTTGACATAATCTTGGGATTTGTATAAGTGGGGCCCACGCCATACGCGCGTTGCGCGGCCCACCTCGGATTGCGCAAATGATCGCAACTTTCACACCGGGTATCGCAATGGGGCATGCCACGCGACATTGGAATCGTGGTGCCCGCACGGTCGTAAGGGTACAAGTCTTAGGTCGTTGTGGTACTAAATCAGGTTCGTGATGAGAGATCATCGATCTGGTCAGTCCGGGATGTACCGACATCGGAAACTAAATGTATGTTCGGTTAATTAGGGTACGGGTCTTACACTACCTAGCCTCCTACAGCTAGTTTTTCTTCCTTTTTTTAGTTCTAGTTCTAGTTTTAATATGTTTTTTCTTAGTTAATCTCTTAGCTAGAGCTAGAGGTGAAATTTGTAGTTGGTTTCCATGCTTTAATTCTTTTATTTCAAGTACCCTTTTCTTAATTTTGGATTTGGAACTACTAGTTTGAATAAAGTTTGGATTTTTAGATGAATATGAGAGTTTGTGTACTCCGGACATGAGTTCCTTGCAATTCTCTAAAATTGCCATAATGAGTTTGTTTAGATTCGAATTGTAATAACCCCAGAGCATGCCATAGTCTCTTGGCATGGCTGTTACTTCGAAGGCTACAAGTTTGAGTTTTATGTGCTTCCTTAGAACTAGAAATTTGATTTTCAGATTTAAGTGGGACTGTTTGTGCTTGAATGCTATATCATCCAATTAGATGAGAGATAGGACTTTGATTCTAATTGTGTTGTGCTTGGATGAATGGATTGGTATTGAACTACTACAAGTGGATCCTTGATGCTCTAGTTCTACCCAAATCTCAGATTTTCTATTTAGTTCTTAAAAACTATTTTTCTAAAAACTTCTTAGATTCAAGTTATTAGAGTACTTGGAATTGTTTTACCTCTTTCCCTGTGGATCGACCTCGATCTTACCAAGATTTATTACTACATCGCAGCCTTACACTTGAGGCGACCGAACAAGTTTTTTGCGCCGTTGCCGGGGAAAAGGTTAAACGGTTCTAATTGTCTAGTAGCTATAGAGTAGTTTTAGTTAGGTAGGATTTTTAGTTTTTACAGAAGTAGATTTTCTAATTTTTTTTTCTTCTAGATTACTAACAATTTTTTATTTGATTTTGTAGGACATTGTTGCTGACATAGATATCACTCTATTGGGTAACATCTCCCCATCTCCCTTCTTTTTGTTCTTTTTTCTAGATTAGGGTAGTTTCTAATTCCTTAAAATTTCATCATGTATGATTGGACGAATGGTGCGTACAAGTACCTTTTGGAGGATGAGACGTCGAATTGGGGGACCCTAACTCATTGTCATCGGGATCCCTCTAAGCATGAGTGTTTTTCTGAGATTCAAAGAACCTCCACTATCCCCTCACGTAAGACGATGCGTGATTACATTAATGAAAGCAATACACATGTTGAGACACGACGTAAGACGATGGGGGAATACCGAAACGAAGCAAAATTGATTAATGATCATAGTAGCCAACCGATTATAATAATGCGTGATCACTTGTATGGATATGCCTATCAACCATCATATAACTCTTCATCCTACAATGCATACGGTCTTAATTGGAAAAACCATCATTCTCCTTATTCAAGGGAAGAACCAACCGTGGTTATTAACAATCACCCTAAAACGTCTTCCTCTTGTGATGACATGTATACACAAATACTTGAGGAAATATAGAAAGAGTATGTAAATGAACAATCAAACCAAGCTTATTCGCCATCTTGTGAAGACTTTGAGCCCGAAATTGGGGGCATCAAATCAATCCCCTTTAGTGAGGAGGATGGGGCTACCCCAGTCCCACCATCTTCAGATTTAATGAATAGACTTTTAGAGGAGATTGATTTCGATGATCCCAATGTCATCATCAATTATAGTGAGTCCACTATCTCTTTTGGACGGTTTGAACTTAATGATGAAGAGATTTCAATGACGGTTGACGAACCCGAGGGATCCATAAAATTTGAAAGCGGTAGTGGGGTTGCCTGCAATGAGGGTTTGGTGAATGGTTATGAACGTATGGTTTCTTTTTCCCAAGGGAATAATGATTATGAGTCTCTAGAGGATATGCATGCTAGAGAGATGGCCGAGGTTGATATTTTTGAGTCACTCCACCAACTTGCCATGCTTAATTTTAATGTGGAGAATGAAATTCCCATGCGTGAAAATTCAGATTCTTTGGACGAATGCTTGGCTCACTTTGAAAATTCAAACGACCCCATTATTCAAGAGATTGTTAAAGCCTTGCATACTTCCGACTTGGTGCCTCATACTAGTTATGGAGAACCTAGTTTGGAAGAATTCCACTCCATGGAGGGAGAGTCCCTCACCATCGAAACTGAATTTTTACACTCACTCAAGCAAGATCATGATCCTTCATCCGACTATCTCGATTTCCTAGAGGAATGCTTGGCCCAATCTTATGATCTTTATGATGAGATGATTAAGGAGTTGGACATTTTGTTAGACACGGTGTCGATGCTTGAAGAACACCATTCTACTATTTTACACTCTTTACCATTGTTTGTGGAAGCACCATATAATTCTGAAATTGTGGAGGAGACAACTTTAACTGAAGAATACACGACGAATGTCTCTCCGTCATCATGGGTCATTCAGCCCATTGAAAATTCTGATTGGGAGGACCCGTTTTGAATCGATCATAACCCATATCAAAATTTGAGGAGATATCTTTTTGTTGCTCTTATCTCCTCCTTTTATGCATGTGGTGCACAATACGATTGGACTTCAATGATAAGAAGCACACATGTTTACTATCAAGCAGGACTTTGGATGGTCCTCATGAGAAATTTATTAAAATTCATGAAAATCCTGTTCAAATTTGATCATGTAGTCAATCGAACTAATCGAAGGTAAGTAGGTAGGTTAGGATTTATTTTTCTGAAATTAGGATTGAATAAGTCTCATCAAGACAATGGAAGATGCTAGAATTGATCAACTTGCTACCCAAGGTACTCTCGTTCTCACTCTCCTTTATTTTATTTCATTGCTCTCATGTCATGCTTATTGCAGATCTTGTTACATTGAGCACAATGTAAGATTTTGGTTGGGGGGTGAGATTCCATAGATGAATCTACTAGCTTTTGTGACATTTCGAGCAATTCTGTCGAAAATTTTCAATTTTTCTAAAATTCAAAACTCTTTTGGAAAACTTTGTTTCTATGTATTCGAGATGATATGAGTATAGGAAGAGGAGATATGAAGTGAATGATATTGCAAGCTTTGAACTTCTCTTAATATAATGGTTTTATATGTGAATTCCCCTATTTATGTGATTGATAAAAAATTTGAACACTTTTACACCTAGTTCACATTACACGATTCTCATGGGTTGAAAGGATTATGTGATTTGTGGATTAGCTAGACTTTGATTTAAGGTGTTGAGAAATCAAGCCGGGGTACTTTGTCCATGGGAAAATAACGAAAGATATGAATTTCTAAAAATCCTATCTAATGCAAAAGAAAAAGGAAAAGGAAGGATGAAAATTGGAAATGATGGAAAACATGGTGGAAAATTCTGAAAAGGGCTACCTATTGCCAACCGGGGGATGGTCTACCCGTAACCAAAGCCGGAAATGGGACGTAGTGTGAAAGCTGTCGGAAGGACGGTAAGGCAAATTCCTGTCATTGGCTTGTTGTTGCTCTGTGCACCTTGAGATCTATAGTTTAGTTGATCCATGAAGAAGATAATCCCAGAAATTCATGAGATGAACTTTCACTATGCACACTAGGTTGAATTTTGTTCGAGTTCTTCTATTTATCAATCAATCAGCGGGAATTTCATATGGACACTTATTATGTTTTGAGAGTTTAAGGTCTCAACGTCTATCACCTAATTTTTTTAAATTTTATACTTGTATGTCTTGGAGTGGATAGAAACATGGTTTCTGAAGGAGAGTTAGTTTTGGAGGTTTGAACTTATTCACGCATGTTTTGCTCGGGACTAGCAAAAAGCTGGTTAGGGGGTGTGTCGAACCTCCAATTTATACATTTGCCAAGCCATTTCATCACATTATATGCATGGTTTTCATGTTTAAAAGACCCATCTAATGCATGTTTTGTGATTGTAGGAATGAGAGTGAACTTCACCCAATTAGAGACCCAAAAACCATGTTTAGGAGCCTTTGATGAAGGCCCAAGGTGGACCAAAGAATGATGAAGAAAGAGAAGAGAATACGGAAGAAAGAAAGAAAGAAAAGATGAAAAAAATGAAGACCGACCGGTCTTGACCGGTCGGCCAGTTCCTACTCCCCTCTCTTAAAGCTGCTGGAGAAAGGACAGACAGGCTAGACCGGTCAAGACCGGTCGGCCAGCCCTGTTTGACCGGTCTTGACCGGTCGGCCATGCAATTTCACACTTCCAGATTCCAAACAAGACATTTTAGGTTATTTGATAATGAGGGGGCAATGGGTGGGTCTGCTGCAGTTTTACTAAAAGATGGCAACACGTCCACTGTTCATGTGGCTTACATCTAAGCCAATCCAGACTCTGTAGATTGTGGGCACTGTTTTGGATGTAGTATAGCCAGAAATCACACTGATCAGACGATCTTAACGATTTTGATTTTCTGGTTGAATTTAGAACACTCACCATTTTCATTTTGATGTTCTGTCTGAAGGCATTAATTGGGCAGCTAAAACATCTGATAAGTGTGATATTTGGGCTTTGCTCCATCCGCACTGGGACCCAGTATTCGAAACATTAGGATTGATTTATTTGTGAGAAAAACACACTCTAATCTGCTCCATTGGTAACTTGAGAGTAACAAACTACAATTTGGAGTCCAGGCCCTCAGCATGGATGATAAGGAGATCACTCCATTAGACCAATCACTGTGTTCCAAATTGTTATCGCATCCAAACACACCCTTAATGATTCTCTGATAATAGTTTCCTGTTCCAATTTCCTATGGCTGATTTATATTACATCAACAAAATTATAGTTTCGTGTTCCAATTTCCTATGGCTGATTTATATTACATCAACAAAATTATAGTTTCCTGTTCCAATTTCCTATGGCTGATTTATATTACATCAACAAAATTATAGTTTCCTGTTCCAATTTCCTATGGCTGATTTATATTACATCAACAAAATTATAGTTTCCTGTTCCAATTTCCTATGGCTGATTTATATTACATCAACAAAATTGTAAGGTCCGAAATCCCCATAAAGAGAGACAAACAGAGATGAGCTGTGTTAACATCTAACAGACCATACTATTCCCATGTCTGATTTTTCGGCCCAATTTTTTGGGCCCATCTTGATGATATTTGCAAATCCAACATGTCCATGTCAAAGAGGATCTCGACGCCGAAATAACCCAAGTGGTTTCGTGTCAATCGGACCTACGGATTGACCGTGGTGGCCAAAACAATACGAACTGTGTAGAAAGTTCCAGATTTCGCCTACTCCACTCTGGGCTGGTCCAGGTGACCCATCATTGATGATATGAAGAATCTAATTTGACCATCTTTTAGACCACATCCATATATAAATAACCACAAAGTTTCAGATTAAAAGGATGTGTGGTTTGATCGTATCGGTTCAAGAAAGATGGACCATCCAGAAAGATCCAACTGCGCAGACTTTATAAAAGGCCTGAGTGTTCTAATTTTTGCACCTAATTCTGAAATTTTTTTAGACAATCTAATCCATCTATCATGTAGAGGAGGAATTTTTCTACCAATGTTCAAAATTTGAGATCAATCCGACCTCTGTACACTTTGGAGCGTTGAAAGCAAGATGACTAATTCTGAAGGTACCCGAATTGCGCGATTTTGAGAGGCGGTCGATGTTCTGATTGGTGGGCCCATTTAGAAGATAATCTTGAAAATCTAAATCATCTAGAAGTAAGATCATATTATAAGGAAGCTTCAAATCAAATTTGAAGGCAATCCAACCATTGGTTAAGCCGTACGAAGCGAAACAAAATATGTTGTGTTGCGGTACTCTTGCTGTATTATAAAAGGAGGTGCTCTCTTCTATTCCAAATCAAGCAAGGACGTGGGAGGCAAGGAGTTCAAGTCCTAGGAGGCTACCTAGCCTCCTACAGCTAGTTTTTCTTCCTTTTCTTAGTTCTAATTCTAGTTTTAATATGCTTTTTCTTAGTTAACCTCTTAGCTAGAGCTAGAGGTGAAATTTATAGTTGGTTTCCATGCTTTAATTCTTTTATTTCAAGTACCCTTTTCTTAATTTTGGATTTGAAACTTCTAGTTTGAATAAAGTTTGGATTTTTAGATGAATTATGAGAGTTTGTGTACTCCGGACATGGGTTCCTTGCAATTCTCTAAGATTGCCATGATGAGTTTGTTTAGATTCGAATTGTAGTAACCCCAGAGCATGCTATTGTCTCTTGGCATGGCTGTTACTTCGAAGGCTACAAGTTTGAGTTCTATGTGCTTCATTAGAACTAGAAATTTGATTTTCAGATTTAAGTGGGACTGTTTGTGCTTGAATGCTATATCATCCAATTAAATGAGAGATAGGACTTTGATTCTAATTGTGTTGTGCTTGGATGAATGGATTGGTATTGAACTACTACAAGTGGATCCTTGATGCTCTAGTTCTACCCAAATCTCAGATTTTCTATTTAGCTCTTAAAAACTATTTTTCTAAAAACTTCTTAGATTCAAGTTATTAGAGTACTTGGAATTGTTTACCTCTTTCCCTATGGATCGACCTCGGTCTTACCGAGATTTATTACTACATCACAGCCTTACACTTGAGGCGAGCAAACACTCCCACCGTGCTGGTTTTCTTCTAAGATACCCTAGGAACGATCCCTAGGTGTCCTTTTATAGTGGGGAGGCTCCGCAGCATCAGAATCTTTCAGAATTTACTTAAGAGTACGCAGTGCATAGAGAAATTCGGGACTTGTAGAATACGCTTCATTACGCAGATGACCGGTCTGAGCTACTGGACGACCGGTCTCAAAATCGTGAAAAACATCCAGAGAGTTTCTGAGATTTTTCAACACAGAAAATAAATTCAAGGACTGGTCGCATGACCGGTCTGAGCAGTGGACGACCGGTCGTACGACCGGTCTTGAATAGTCCAGTGAGTTGTGGCCTAAGAGCCCTTCTGTTGAGTGATCGGACCGGTCGTGTGACCGGTCCTGGGCCTTGGACGACCGGTCTTCAGTATCTTCTTCTTCCTTCTTTTCTTCTCTTCTTTGCTTCTTTCTTCCACCCTTTCACACTTGGTCTTGTGATCTTCAATGCTCATAAATCATGTCTTTAAGTCTTCAATTGATAGCTCCTCTCTCTTATTCCTACAATCACAAATCCATGCATTAGATTAGTCTTTAAATCATGAAACCAAGCATAATGAGTGATGAATTGGGGTTAGAATATGCACAATTAAGAGCTCAACAATGCTTGTAGCTAATTTCATGTTTGATTCAGTTTAATTCAAGTAGTTCTAATTCAAGTTTGGATTTTGAATGTTCTAGTTCTTAAAGTTGATAGTTTTAGACGTTTTATGAGAGTTCATGTGCTCCGGACATGGATTCCTTGCAATTCTCTGAGATTATCATGTTGTCTTTGTTTAGATTCGAATTATGGTAACCCTTGAGCAGGCTATAGTCCATAGGCATGGCTGTTACGCCCAAGGCTATGATTTCGAATTTTACATGTGTTGAATGAGACTAGAACTTGGAAGTTCAACTTGAGTAGGATTGAATGTGCTTCAAAGCTTTATTTTCCAATTAGATGAAAGATAGGACTTCAAATCTAGTTATGCTCTGTGCTTGGATTAATTGGATTGACATGGGATTGCTACAAGTGGATCCTTGAATGCCTTAGTACTTTAAATTACTGTTTTTCATCAAGTTACTATTTTAGCATAATTATTCCAATTGAATCTCTTATCTATTGCAAACTGAGTTGTTGGAATAGTTTGGAACTTATTTTCTAATTCCCTATGGATCGACCTCGGTCTTACCAAGTTTTATTACTACATCGTAGACTTACACTTGAGACGAGCGAACAAGCTTTTGGCGCCGTTGCCGAGGAATTTAGATAACGGTTCTAAATTGTTTAGTGGCTATAGAGTAGAAGTAGTTAGGATTTATTGTTTTCTTAGGATTAGTTTTTCTGAATTCTAGAACTAACAAGTTTGTTTTGTTTTGTAGGAAGTTCTTCTAGTTTAAGCGAATCGGTACTATCCTTCCAACTTGAACTCTTTTAGTTTTTGGTTTTTATTTTTTAGATTTTAGGATTTAGGTTTAGACAGATTTTGAATTTTGTGGTTTATGTCCCGTTGGGAACGAGACCACAACAGCCGTCTCCAATCCGAAGGTGGTTTAGTTGGACCATTATCCATTCATAGACGAATTCGAAAATCTGTAGAACATTGTGATAATTTGGGGAGTAGGATCAAACACCTTTAAGGAATCCCCCCCCCCCCCCCCCCCCCTACTCCAACTGCAAACGCAAATCAAGAGGGAGTAGGAGAGAATGATGTACATAACGTTCTTCCAATGAGATCACTACGGGACTACCTACAACCAGCCCGTGCAACTACACCCTCTTGTGTGGTTCTACCACCAACCGGGGGAAACATTGACATAAAGCCGGGTGTAATTCAACTTATACCAAAGTTCCATGGGCTAGACTCTGACAGCCCATATCTGCACTTAAAAGAATTCAAAGAAGTGGTGGCTACCTTACAATACACCAATGTTTCGGAAGATACTATTAAGCTTAAACTCTTTCCCTTTTCATTGAAAGAAAGAGCCAAAAATTGGCTTCACTCTCTTAGACCACATTCGATAGGGTCATGGAACGAGATGACCTGGGAATTCTTGAAAAAGTTCTTCCCGGCTCATAAAACAAACACCCTTCGAAGAGCCATAATGAATTTTTTAGCTAAAGAGGGTGAATCTTTCTTCCAATGTTGGGAGAGATTTAAGGACCTCCTACTTGCTTGCCCACATTATGGCTATGAGAGTTGGCGAATTATAAACTTCTTCAACGATGGATTAAGTTCCAATATGCGCCAATTTGTAGAGATGATGTGCAATGACGAGTTTATGAGCAAAAATCCAGATGAGGCTTGGAGTTATTTGGATATGTTGGCCGAGAATGCCCAATCTTGGGATACCTCAAATAAACCCAATAGCCCCAAGCCTACTCAAGAGAAAGAGAAGGGAGGGATCTATATCCTCAAGGAGGAAGACGACATGAATGCAAGGATAGCTAACTTCACAAGGAAGATCAAGGCCATGGAACTTAGTAAGAGTGGAGTTCCAAAGTCCATGAAGCTATTGAGACCATATGTGGGATTTGTCTCACCAATTTACACGCTACGCAAGATTGTCCCTCAATTCCTGCTTTTCAAGAGGTGTTACATGAACATGCAAATGCCACATATGGGTATCAACGGCCTTTCAATGGACCGATGGGTAATACGTACAATACTAGTTGGAAGAACCACCCAAATTTCAGTTGGAAGAATGCTCCCACGGGCAATCCTACCAACTCACAAGGAGAGCCACCTATGAAAAATATGGCCCCACCTTAATTCTTAATGGAAGATACCTTGAAAGCGTTTATACAAGGGCAAACGCAAATTAATCAAACGAATCAGCAAATGTTCCAAGAGCTTAAAGTCTCGGTTGATGAGATTAAGGGACGCTTGAATGCTAGGGAAGGGACCTTTCCGGCCCAACCTCAGCCCAATCCAAAACAAGTACATGAAGTAAGCATTCCTGATCCCTTCAACCAACATATGGAGCAATCCAAATCCGTCACCACTCTTAGAAGTGGTAAACAAATCGACAAATCTATTCCGGTGAAGGCCGACTAGCCTAATGATCAGGTAAATTCTGAGGATGAGGACGGATCCAATTTAACCCCTCAAGAAAAGGAACGCATTTATATGCCCGTAGCATTATTCCCTTCGAGATTGGTTGCTCCAAAATCTCTTCCAAACTCTCATGATATTTTAGAGATTTTCAGACAGGTCAAGATAAACATTCTCTTGCTTGATGCCATCAAACAAATTCCCTCTTATGCCAGGTTTCTAAAGGACCTATGCACAACTAAACGTAAATATAACGTGTAGCAGAAGGCCTTCTTAAATGAGCAAGTGAGTGCCATTCTCACTCAAAAGACCCCCAAAATTCAAAGATCCTGGTAGTCCCACAATCTCATGTATCATTGGAGACTACCGGATTGAGCGTGCATTGTTAGATTTGGGGGCAAGCGTAAATTTGATCCCATACTCGGTATATGAGCAATTGGGTCTTGGTGAATTAAAACCCACCAAAACCACATTACAACTCGCTGATAGATCCATCCGTGTACCGAGGGGAATAGTTGAGGATGTCCTAGTCCAGGTTGACAAATTCTACTACCCGGTAGATTTTATCGTCTTGGACACACAACCGGTTTAGATGCTAGCACTCAAATACCGGTGATCTTAGGCCGCCCATTCCTTGCTGCATCAAACGCAATCATTAATTGCCGAAGGGGTGATGCAATTATCCTTTGGGAACATGACATTAGAGGTGAATATGTTCCACTTGAGCAAAAGACATAGGGATGTTGATGATGATGAGTTCTTCGAGGTAAACATGCTCGAATCTCTTGAAGAAGAAGAACTCCTCCAACTTGAACCACTAGAAAACTTGGAGACATGTTTGACACATTTCGTGGATTCCAAAGACCCCATAATTAGTGAAATTGTGCAAGCATTGAATATAGAGAGACCGGTAGTTGGTACTATCCGGTGGAGGCCCCACTTTGAAAAATTGCCACCAACCACATCAAGGCCTCTACCGTCTAACATCAAACCACTGAAGCTTGACCTTACACCATTGCCATCCGAGCTTAAATATGTATATTTGGGTCAAGATGAAACTTTTCCAGTTGTCATTGCCTCTCACCTAGTGAAAGACCAAGAGCTCAAGTTGATTGAGCTACTCAAAGAACATAGGGGAGCCATAGGTTGGACAATAACAGATCTCAAAGGGATAGATTCTTCGGTTTGTACTCACCGTATACACCTTGAAGAAAACGCAAAAACGACTAGACAACCTCAAAGAAGGCTAAATCCAAACATGATGGAGGTTGTCAAAGCCGAGGTGCTAAAGCTACTAGATGTGGGTATCATCTACCCCATCTTGGATAGCCAATGGGTGAGTCCTACCCAAGTTGTCCCTAAGAAATCCGGTATTACCATGTAGAAAATGCCAACAACGAGCTTATACCAACTAGAGTAACCACCGGTTGGCGTATGTGCATTGATTATCGGAAGCTTAACACGGTCACTAGGAAAGACCACTTCCCTCTCCCATTCATGGATCAAATTTTGGAGAGGTTAGCGGGTCATTCCTATTATTGCTTCCTGGATGGCTATTCCGGATACAACCAAATTGAGATAGTCCCAGAGGACCAAGAGAAAACCACATTTACATGCCCGTTTGGTGTTGAGCTCTTAATTGTGCATATTCTAACCCCAATTCATCACTCATTATGCTTGTTTTTATGGTTTATAGACTAAACTAATGCATGGATTTGTGATTGTAGGGATGAGAGAGAGGAAGCATCAATTGAAGACTTAAGGACGCTATTTAGAAGAAAAGAAGACCAAAGGACCAAGTGGGGAAGTGTGGAAGAAAGAAGCAAAGAAGAAAAGAAAAGAAGGAAGAAGAAGACACCCACGACCGGTCGTCCGACCGGTTGTCCAAGGCCTAAGACCGGTCGTCCGACCGGTCTCATCACTCAACAGAAGAGGAATATTTGTAAATGTTCACTGGACCATCTGCGACCGGTCGTGCGACCGGTCGTCCACACCTCAGACCGGTCGTGCGACCGGTCTTTGAATAAAAATTTCAGAATGGAAATTATCAAAACTCACTGGACAGTTTACATATGCACTCCGACCGGTCCAGACCGGTCGGCCAAAAGATGTTTTAAACTCCAGAGGCTGCTGGACTGTTTCATAGTGAGGCACGACCGGTCGTGACCGGTCGGCTAGTTACTCAGACCGGTCGTACGACCGGTCGGCCACGCGTAAGATGCGGACTTTCTATTTCTGGCGCCGAATTTCTCTGCGCAGTGCGTAAGTTTTACGCAAATTCTCGAATATTCTGAGGTTGCGGAGCCTCCCCACTATAAAAGGACACCTAGGGTCGTTCCTAGGGTATCTACGAAGAGTTTAAGCAAGGTTAGAGGCGGCGGAAGTGGATTTCGGAGTTCCACAACTCCTTCTAGTTTGTTTTGCTGTTTTTATGATTTTTCTAGTTGTTTCATGTTTCCTTGGATCATTAGCAGCTAAACCTCTTAGCTAGGGCTAAGCGGTGAACCTTGTAGTGGATCTAAGATGTTTCAATTCGTTATAAGTTGGTTTTAAGATTGAATTTCATGTTTATGAACAATGGTTTGAAGTTTATACAAGTTCTAAGTAGTTTTTCTTAGTCTTATGATGACTCATGGATGTTTGGGAGAATTACTTAAGTTCTTAATTACTTTGTGTTAGTCTAGACCTTTATGATCCGAGGAATTGGAGTACGCTTTAGTACTATGATCTTCATGTAGGGACTTCCTACCAAAGTTCTACTTTTCTGGTTTTCTGAATTATGTATGGGACTGTGCATGTGTTTTATTCAAGTTCAAATCATGATATAGCTTTGTCCGGTGACAGGACTTAATGATGATCATGATTATGAACTTAGTTTATTGGAATTGGGACTAACCTATGCAATTAAGCATGCTCATCCTAGCTTGCATTGAGTGAATCATATACATTGGCCTTACATATGACAGATTGTTTGGTTTAACAGCTCTACCATCCGGCTAGATAGATCTTAATATCGATTCTAGTTGAGAAATTGAAAAACCACAGCGGATTGAACATCAAGGATTGCTACAAGTGGATCCTTGAACCCCTAGTGCCTTTTTATAATTGTTTACCTTCAATTTAGTTCAAAGTTGTTACTTACCTCAATCTCATACAAAATCTGGTTGTTAGCTCTCAATAGACACTGTTGGATGTGTTTATGAATTCCTACACAAGTCCCTGTGGATCGACCTCGGTCTTACCGAGTTTATTACTACATCGCAGCCCTACACTTGGGGAAGCTGTAGACACCCCACCTTCGGCTACACTGTTGGTAGAGATAGCTGGATGAATGGAGGACCATACCCCTAAATCCCGTGTCCAAACTTAGCCAAACTCACCCTTGTAAGCCCCAATCCATAGCCCAACTCGCCCTAAACATCAGCCTGAAAAACCCCCCATAAGAAAAACCAATCAAAAAATCTCAAAAAAGTCAAACTCACTGAATCAACCCACTGAGTCAAATCACCGAGTCAACCTGCTGAGTCAAATCACCGAGTCAACCCGCCGAGTCAAACCGCCGAGTCAAAACACCGAGTCAACCCACCGAGTCAAATCACCGAGTCAACCCGCTGAGTCAACCCACCGAGTCAACTCACTGAGTTCCAAGCATCAGCCCCGAAGCAGGACCGTACTGCTCGCGGGATCCCGAGAACTCCGTACGGGCGGCCCCCTGGGTACCGCCCAAACTTATTTACGGGAACTACCATCGCCCGCTGCTATAATACCCCCCTCCCCTTCTCATTTCAGCATCCCATCCAGTCTAGAGCGACCTGTCTGTTCCGAGTTTCCCTCCATCCTCTTTAGCCCATCTTTCCACCAAGGAGAGCCCGAGTGAGGAGAGCCTAGCCCTGGTCCAGCCCAGCCTGACGACTGGTCCAAGTCTCCCAAGCCATCCAAGTCTTAATCCAGCCACTCGAAGCCAACCCTTGCGACACCTCCGTCCATCCAGCTACTCTTTTACCAACATCATCTCATTTGCATCTAGTATAAGTGCAACATTTACTTTTCTTCCAACCCCCCTGCTTCATTACAAGCACTTTGGTTATTCAAACACATGACATGCATCCCGCATAAAGCACCTGTCAGTTCAAGCGTATGCTCTGGGCTTGCCTGTTAATGGAAACTTGCCCATCAGAAACTCTTACTGTTCAGACCTGCATTCATACATTAGTCACTACGAGCACTTTGATTATTCAAACACACAGCATGCATCTCGCACAAAGCACCTGTCAGTTCGAGCGTATGCTCTGGGCTTGCCTGTTAATGGAAACCTGCCCATCAGAAACTCTTACTGTTCAGACTTGCATTCATGCATCATGTCATCTATGAGAATATACGAGGATTAAAATGGACTTTCAAGTATTAGTTCGATTCTGTGAAGTAGAGACCGTACTTCGGTACGGGCAGTGTGTGGGGTGCTTAACATCTTCCCACCCTGTAACCATAATCCCTTACCTCGAATCTCTGGCCGCAGATCAAAAGGAGTCATTTTAGAAAAAAGGAATCTTCGGATCCCCTTCTCTAACGTTTCTATGGGGTCTAGCTGACTGTAGATTCGAAGTAACTGGCTAGTGGCGACTCTGGTCTTATATAAATTCATCTAAATACATCTAGCTTAACATGACAACCAAACAAAGCCCTCGAGAACGAGGCAAGCCAGTGGCACAAACGGCGATTCGCACGCACGCACCTCTTCTTCCTTTTCCGAAAGGAAAGGGAGAACGTCGTCGGGAGCGCGGAACGACGAGGGTCCATAGAATGGCGACTCCACTGGGGATAAACTAGTCCCACTAGTCGTGATCCGACTTGAAAAACAGAATCATTCCTATACTTGAAAGTCATTAATCCTCATACAATCTCATCTCATAGCATTCTACCTATAAAAAAAAATAGAAAATCCCAAAACCTAAAAAAAAAGTAGAGCATACTTCCCCACCATTACTCCTCTAAACCAAATCACCCTGCCACGTCCAAAACAAAACCTACATGGCTCTCCAATTCCCTGCCCTCGAAATACCTGAGGCTTGCTCTCCACGGTTAAGCCCAATAGAATTTATGCCAATTCCTGGCATCCAAGAGCTACAACAAAGCATGAAGGCCATGCAGGAAATGCTTCTCCGATTCACACAAGCCCAGGTTTCAGCAGCCAGCAATCAAGTTGGTCCAGTTCAACAACCTCAACAACCATCGAAGGTACTCCCGGCCTCCAGTTCATCCCAACCACAACCGCCAGGGATCACTCAGGACTTTCGATACCCTCTTAATAGGGGCCTTCAATCAGAACAACCTTTGACCTCAGGTCGTTTCTTCCAGTATCCTCCTGCAAACAGGAGCCATTTTCAGGTTTCCTTATAGCCTCCCTTCTCAGCTCCAGTCCAACAAAGTCCTTACAATGGGAGTAATTACCAAGCCCAACCTCCTTCAAGCAGGAATCATAGGAGCATCAATGACACCAATTATTATGAAAGGGGGCCATCTCAGTCCTGGCAAGGGGCAATATCTCCCTCATCTGGTCCATTTGAAATCGAACAACTCCGAGATCAAATGCAAGAGATGAAGAGAAAGTTGCAGAAGCAACAAGGGGTGGATCTTCCATCCACTAAGTTCAGGGACCTCTGTCCCTTTCCAGATGCAATGGTACCTCAAGGCTTTCAGGTACCAAAATTTAAGAGATATGATGGGACGGGGTGTCCTGTAGACCATTTACGAGCTTTCTGTGGAGAGCTTGATGCTGTGGCGGGTAATGATGGAGCACTCATCCGCTTGTTCCAAAAATCTCTGAAAGATGATGCCCTAGATTGGTACACCTCATTGGACTGCCACCACATTAGGACGTGGGAACAACTTTCCCAAGCTTTCGTCGACAGATTCACGTACAATCTCAACATGGCACCCAGAAGAGCCGACCTCGCAGCTCTCAGGCAAAGAAATAATGAAACATTGTCAGCTTACGTTGGACGGTGGCGGGCCATGGCCGCTAGAATGAAGACTCCCATCGACGACGATGAGCAAATCTCCATGATCGTCCATTCGGCAAATCTAAGTATCTCTGGATACCTTGTCTCACATCCATATGCGAACTTCACCCAACTCATCTGTACCGGGGAACAAGTCGAAGCCGGAATAAGGGCTGGGATGATCTCCTCTTGGTGGCCTTACAAGCCTCTCTTATACAACCGATGGTGGAAGAAGAGCCTACTGAATACGAGAATGATAACGGAAGTGTCCTCATCCCCCATCCAATAGAAGAAGACGACCTTGTCACCTTTACCGAAGGTGCACTATTCCTCCCTCAGCACGGACAACCGCAGCAATAACAACAGTCAAGATGGAACTCACAGTTCCCAAATCAAGGTTAGCAAGGGGCACCCCTAACCAGTCCAGTTTCAGAACCCCTCATCCTACAAGGGGCATCTACAGTCAATCCAGTCTTCGCAATGCAAGGGGCACCTCCTGCCTGTCCAGCTGTCATCAGCCAAGAAGAACCTCCTCTCCAGTTTATCCATGCCATCGACTCTAATTCAGAGTTCGAACCTCTCCTCCTGCAAGGGGCACCCTTAACTATTTCGATCCCAGATCCCATCATCATGCAACGGGCACCTTCAGTTGATTCATTCCTCGCGCCAGCCAACCAAGGACATAATCTGCCCATTCCAGTCAACCAAGGGGACGACCTCCCTGTTGCGGCATCACTCAGCCAGGGGCACAACCTGCCCATTTCTGAAGCAAACAACCAGGGGCACAACTTGCCCACAACAACTGTCTATTGGGATACTAGTTCAGCCATCATCCTCCAAGAAGAAGACCCTTCCTTGGACAGCATGCCACATGCCCTAGTAGAATTGGGACTCAGCTTCAATTATGTGGCCACTATCGAGGAGGTCGAAGGGGAGATTAATGTCCAGGTCCTGATCGGTCCAAAAACATCAACCATCACTCTTCAGGTCTTGGACATCTAAGCTTCATTCCATCTCCTTTCCGATTGGACCTGGTTTCACAGAATCGGTGTCATCTCTTCAAATCTTCACCAAAGGGTCAAGCACATCTTCAGAGATAGGGCGATCACCATCATTACCGATCTTGGACAATTTTCCATGGTAGAAGCATCCAGCCTTCGAGAGCCTACCATCCCAGCCATGGACGTACAACGCTCTAATGAGAAGGTCTCATACCATCACAATGTAAATTACTTCCCTCGCGCATGTCCCATCGGAACAAACTATGTCTTCGTTCCTGCCGAGCATCAAACCTTCTACTATCAGCTCGAATATCAAGACTCGACCCGAGTCCTGGGAGTTCAAGAGAATATGGATAGAGAAAGACTGCAATATCGGCCTACTCGGATTAGAAAACCAAAGCACAGAAGTATCAGAAGAAGACGGGGTCATCAAGAAGGCAATCTCTGCATCTACACACCAATGCAGTTTATCAATACAGGGATTATCTATCCTGATGATGGGTTGGATTCCATCTTCGATGATCAAGCGAGCAGATTGAGTCTGATAGAGTTGCCCAAAGAAGACTCAAGCAAGGGGCAGGAATTTCCCCCGATCGACTGGACTGCCGTTCTGGTCCCACCTCAGCCAGATGAACCCGAAGAGCTGCAATATATCGGGGATGAGCCAGGAGAAATCGCATCTGACACCGACTCGGAGACCAATTCCAGATCTACCATGACATTTGGGCACAACGATGAGGGTTGGCCTACTGATCCCTCTGGCCCTGCCTCCTGAGGGGAAGGAGTGCAGGGCAGTAACAGGTTTGTAGCCCCATGACGGCACAATAAAAGCTGACAGTGCTCGGCTCCCCGGGCTGAATCAGGCAACACTTGGTTCGCATTGCCATCTTGCTCGGGTCCTTTATAAAAAAAAATTCAAAATTTTTTTTTTTCAAAATTTTAGAAAGTCCAAAAAGTTTAAAAAATCCAGATATTCACAAAATTCTAAAAAAGAAAAAAACCAGAAAATCTTTGAAAAAAAATTAGAAATATTTTAAAGTGTCAAGTCTGTCTGTCAAAGCACTTGAGTATGAAGTTGACTCATGTGATTTCGATCTAGAGTTGGACTTCAAACTCAGGGGTCTGGATAGAGCCAATGATGAGGAAAATGATGAGCTGACTCCCAAACTTAGAGGGTCTCCTCGAAAGTTTGAACCAAAAGCCGATGTCATCTCAAAAAGTTTTAAAATTATAAACCTAGGATCTCCTGAGACCCATAAGGAAGTGTGCATTGAGAATCCTTGTCCCCGAAAAATAAGCAGAGAATGATCGAATTTTTGAAGTCATGATTTCCCAATCTTGCGTCCTATGAAGACTCATCCAGACTTGATCAAAAACTCATCAAGCCTATCAAGAAGATGCTGCCAAGACTATGCTTGCATTCCTTATTGGAGTATGCGACTCAACGAATGATCGGAGAAATCTCGCGGCTCAATGAAGATATATTGTTGCCAACATGTTAGAAAGTACTTCAAGTGTTAGCAGCATGCACACTGGATCTATGTGTGTGCTTCAAAAACTCTTCAACCTGACAATGCTCCAGCTATTCCCTGTACGAGGTATCTACATCAACGGAAAGATCAGCTTGGCATCATCTAACAATTGATTACTTCACAGAGAGGAAGGAGGTAACATTCTGATCTCGTGCAATAATTTTCATGAAGAATGACATCATCAATTGTTAAGGGTTCCCACATGCTATCAACATCGGCAATGGGACGTCCTTCGAAATCTAAGGATAGAGGAGTTTCTCGAGAAGCTTAAAATAAAAAAAACAAACCTACGAGTTTGAGTAAAAAGCATGTCACAGTGAGTGCTTATGAAGAATGAAGCCGAAGAAAGAAAAGTCATACCAGGATTACGACAAGCACTGCCGCATCTATCAGACTCAAGGGGCAAGCCCTGAGAATCAGAGAAGTTCTTCTGGGAGGCACCGTTCGACTCACCAACCTGAGGGGTAAGGATCTTCCAAAGCCAATCAACGCCGACAATATGAAAATCTCTCACAGGTAAGCCAATCCAACCTTATCAAGAGTTATATTAGCAGAGCTGAAGTCAAGAGGTCAAGGCTTAGACCTCTGAGAATCCCTTCCCGTCCACCAATAAGTATTCCGAATAAAGGGTTCAAAAGCCAAAGAAAAAAGAAGAGAAAAAAAGAATAGAGCAAAAAAAAAGGGTTAAATAAAAAAAAACGGGGCACACAACCCAAAAAAAACAAGAAGAAGATGAAAAAAGAGAAAGAGAGAGAAAAAAAAATCGACTCACAAAGAAACACATCTATCCATCCATCCACCGCAGAAGGGTTTATAGTTAAGGCCGACAGCTCTGCCATTGTAACTTAAGATAAGGGCCGAAAGGTTACCATCGGCCGACAACGACGGATTCCTGACCTCTGGTCGCCGCAGTTATCCAAAAAAGAAAAAAAAAAGAAAAAAAAGAGAGATGTGAGCCTAAACAAAGAGGGCAGAGTGAAAACCCGAAAGGGCACTCCGAGTAAAAATAGTGGGCACACAGCGGACTTGGTGAAAACTCGAAAGGGCGCCAAGGGTAAAAACAGCATAGCTGCCAAGGGGCAGGCAAGATCAAATACCCGGGACGTGGTGAAAACCTGAAAGGGCACCACGGGCAAAAATGACGGGTAAGCCGGATGCAGCGAAAACCCGAAAGGGCGTTGCGGGTAATAAAGGCTAAGAAAAGAAAAGAAAAAAGAAAGAAAGAAAGAAAAAAAGCAGGTACATGAAAGATCAGGGCAACATGAAGATTCTACGGAAGTAAGGATGATGGCCATGAGTCAAGAATTCTTTTAAGATCTGTCTAAATTCTAGAGTCAGGATACCATTGCGCACTATCTTAAGGGGACCAAGACCCTTGGTGAATAATTAAGAAAATCGAGTATGACATCAGGCTGAGTCAAATGTTTTGATTCTTACATTTAAAAGCACAAGTCCAAATCATGCACAGATAAACAGGCACTTGACATAAATTTTTATTTCACGATTCGCATATATTTTCCCAAAAAAAAATCATTTTTTTTCTTATTTATATATATGCAAAAAAAAAAAGGATCTTACAGGGCTTTCAAAATAAACATCCCCCAGCCAGCTCACGGAGTGCCTCGTGATCATTCCTCCCAGAAGGTAAGTATCTCTCTTCCTGCTCTAATGCTTCAATCCTTTTGCTAAAGTGTTTTCTCTCCTCACAGGTACCAGAAGGCAATCTAAGATCAGCCCATCAATGTCCATCATGACCCCCTCATCACCATCGATCACATCATCCATGCGGCCCATGCCCAGAGGATGTGTAGCCTCACCTATGGCCCATCTCCCCATCCCATCCATACCATCCAATCCTATCATGGTCAATGCCCCATTCAAGTAAGAATTTTCAGCAATCCCACCATTAATGGGGGCATTCAAAGCTTCCCCAACAACCACCCTTAATCCACCATCAATGGCCTCATTTAAACCTCTATCTACATCATCAATCAAGAACATCTCACCATCATTAAAGCCCCCACCATCTTCTGAAGTATGGGACCCACTAGGATCAGCCTTCATCACCCCTAAGCCATCATCAATGGCTGCCCAAGAGAGGACCTAAAGAGAAAAAGACAAAACTAAAAAGAAAGGTGAAGACAAGAGAAGGATACATGGCCGGGATCAAAGATTCAGAGACAGAGAATGTTGAGACAGCAACAGGAAGCAACCATGGAATGTTCGAACTAGGACCAATCCAGACCGCACAAGAGAGGAGGTCTGGGCGGCCCCCAGTGGGCCGCCCGTACGGACGCGCTCCCTCTCTCTCTCCAAGATTGGCTCCACAGTCTTTGGTAGGTGAGACTGCCAAGCCACGTCAGCAGATGACACCCTGAGAGCCGACCAAAGCTCCAATTGACTCCGAATTTTGTCCGAAACCGATCTGAATCATCTAGAAGGTACCCCACCTGTCCAATCATGAAGTACTACGGTCAAAATGAGTCTGACCAAGTCAAAGAAAAGGAAAATTGATCAAGAGGGGCCCACAAGCAATCTGAGCCACTCAAAGACTAGATCAGCATGATCCAAACCATGGAAAAGCTCGCATGG